>CM038797.1:73827235-75027235 GCA_021764765.1 Vicia sativa | reverse complement strand
ATTTTGTTATTTTATATTTATCCAAAATAAACATTTATCATGTTTTTTAATGTATTAATGAGAAATATTTATTAAATATTTTTCGTATATTTATTAGTGAAAATATGTGTCTTGTGTTTTTATTTTAATCAGTAACAAATTCGTTTGTACTATTTTTATGTATCAATACAATTCCCTTTTTTTGAATATTTATAAGTAAATATATAGTTTTTGATTTTTATGTACAATAATAAATATTTGTCCCGAAGTTTTTTTATATAAATCAGTAATAGTTGTCTCATGTTTTCTTATGTATCAATAATAAATATTTGCTCCGTCTTTTATATTTATCAACCGACAAATATTTGTTTATTGTTTTTTTAGTATATCCAGTAAAAATAATTTTTTATACCTTTTTTTATAAACCAATATCTCAATAAATGTGTTTTTATATAAAAAAATTATAATTTATAGATTTTAATTATTCTCATTTTTATTATAAAATTATAATTCATGGATTTTAATTATTCTCATTTTTATTATAAAATTACAAATCATAGATTTTAATTTTCTCATTTTTATTATAAAATTATTAAAAAAATATGTATTCAGTTTAAGTAATTAGTGACCCATTTAAATAAAGTGTAAAAGTTTTAAATTGTAAGCGGTAATGCTCTATTAATTTTTATAATTAGTGTAATATAATTGTGTTGATCTATATCAATATTTTATGATTATTCAAAATTCTAAAACAGAAATCTGACCAATTCAATATGAGAATAAAAAAATGTGGACGGCAGAATTCAAACTTGTGCAGGCAAAACTCACACAACTTTTAGTCATGCCCAATAACCACTCCGACACGTCCACAAATATGCTTTGTCTTTAGAAAGTAATATATATCACTTAATGTATCAATAACGCACACAATTGAAGTGACTGATAAAAAGTTATAAGCGAAACCTTTCACAAAATAGTGCAACGAAAGAAAGAAGAAGAAGCAACTAATCAACCAAATAAGGTTTTTCCTTTTACCATTTTATTTAATTTCTAAACAAGTTGAAGGCATGTTACACAATCCTCAAATTCTATTATATGTTTCTATCGATTCAAGAAATTTGAAACAATTTATGAGTTTTATACCAAACCCTAAGTGCAGGTTTTTTTACTGTAACTTTGTAGTTATTGTCATGTCTGATATTAACAAAGGTTCCAAGAGAAACCTTCCATCATGGAATTTCATTCCAGGAAAAGTAAAAGAAAACATAGCGTTGTACGTTCGAACATTATTTTGGTAGTTTTTACTATCCTGACATGTTCTATTATACAAAAGATGTTGCAACAATTGTGGTGGTTCTTTAAGGAAAGGTAAAACAATTTTTCCTCCCCGGCAACAACGATGGAACATAAGAACGGTCGATTTTTTTTATCTGCGCACACATTCCTGATACCCACACGGGATTGACAAAATGTACATTCATAGATTTGGTCTCCTATATCAGAGTATTCTGGTAAAGCATAATAATAAAATGAGAAGTCGCACGAGTATTGTATTGCAATTATATAGGAAGTTGTATATAGAATTATTGTGTTGTAGCAATAAAATAACTAAAACGCAGATGCATGTCGGAATTATGTTTGTGATGCAATGTCGTAACAATGTTCTTGACTGAAATAACCTGTAAAAGGGTCAAAAAATAAGGTTGAATATGAATGGTTATCGGATATGCAAAATTTTATTTGACATATGGAACGTACCTTGCAAGTGAGAATCTACTAATGGTTCATGTTTTGTGTCGGTATCAGAAGTATTACCTAAACTGAAATCGTCGTCGGAGTTGCATACCACATTGTTTGAATGTTGTGAGTCAGGTGGTAAATGAGGTGCTACATGTTCTTCGTAGATTGGAACTGTAGAAGTAGATGCGTGATTCATATTACGGGCCACGTTAAAAGTGGGATGGCGTGTGTTTTGGCTTAGCAATGTACGTGATGCAAAAGTAGTTGGCATGCCACACCGATTTGTCGAAACTGGTATTGTTCTACAAGTTAAAGGAGACTTATCACGAACTACAAAGGTTGAAGTGTGGGCAATATTACGTGAACTTTTCCTTTCATCCAAGATTATTTTCCTCCTTTTTCTTGCAATTTTTGCAGGATTTGAATTACTCTGATATGCATCAGAAAAAGAGTTAGAAGTTGTTGCGTTGGATGAAAAAGTTGGTATAAAAGGCGGTATACAGTTTTGAGAATTTAGCGGCCTCGAAGGAATAAATTGATATGACTTGACATGACGACATTTGTTTCTATGTGCTTTCAAAATAAGTCTTATCCTATTTCTAGCAATAGATGACTGAGTTGCATTGTTTTCAACAAAATTTGGTATCATGGCTCCAGAATAAACCACAGAACATGATAACTGATGTAGAGAGAGGCTTGTGGCAATGAAAAGTAAATTTTGGTAATATAACAATGTGCAGTAAAAACAGAAGACTAAGCATGGGATGTTACGGATTGAAGAGTGAGGGAATAGTTTAAAGTACATAAATGTAATGTTGGATTAAATGGTTGGATGGCATTTCATGTTTGGTAAAAGTTTGTATTAGAGGCGAATACAAAAAATGGAAAGAAAGGGTTGTAGTCTTTATGGTAACTGACACACATAACTGTATAACATTTTCAAAAAATATTGGGCTGATTATGCACTAATTATGGACTGTCCGTATTTGATTTTATTTGTAGCAAGTGAGAAATATTGATCCCATGAGTACCAATATTTATTTATTTATCAGACAATAAAAGATATAGTTAAAGACCGTGAAACCACATGGGAATGTAAGAACAGTGGTAGAGATCCATATAATCATGACCACAAGAAAAAATATACAGTAACTTACTCAAAACATAAATGATTATATGCCTAGTGTGAGCCATCAACCTGTGTTGTCACTTGTTTGATGTTATTTTTGGCTGATAATTAGTCCAGGCATAAATTTTATAGTAGCACGAGTAGGCACTTGTTCGGTGTTATCATTCCAAAGTTTATTCAAACTGAAATTTAAATATGTAATAAGTTTAGGTTACTTTCTGAATTAGAGTGCATATAATACATTTCCACCAAAGTTTCTATAGATTGATAAAAGAGATTAGTTAATTTTCTAGGTACTAATGATGAAAACAGAATATAAAAATTCTATTAATAAAAAGCATGAAATGACTAACAATCGTATATCACAAAATTGATAACTTTATTAAATCTATTTCACTATAGTGATTTGTGTATATTTGGACAAATCTATGACAGATTATGAGGTTGTTTGACTACATTTCTAACAGTATATTTTTCCCCATGAACTTCTGTTGTCTACTTCAATCATCTCACCGTTATGTTGGATATGCAGATCCACAATAGATAACTTCATTAAATTTGTTTCACCACGGTTCTTTGTGTATATTTGGGCAAATGTATGACAAATTATGAGGTGGTTATAGTTGTAAGTGTATATTTCTCCATATTAAGTTCACTTGTCTATTTTAATCATTGCACCATATATCAGATATGCAACTGCACATGCTCGGATAAAGGTATGTGTCATCCCAGCTGCAACGTTTCACCGAATTATGCTTGTTCACAAATATAGACATGTGTTTTGTACTTAATACCAGTAGTAGGACGACAATAATTTCCACATATAAAAGTGTTACACATTATTATTCAAACTAAAGAGAAAAATGCATAAAGGGTCGTCCACAACACACAGAGTTATTACATCCCAAAGTAACACAAATAAATTGTTACACTTTAAAATTATAAACGGAAAGAAACAGGAATCCAAATTAAGTCTTATAGCATATTTCAAAATTAAAACAACCAAGCATAACCAAATTAAAACAAACAAACATCTGCAACAAACTATAACATTGCCCATTCATCCTTCTCCAGCTTAATAATCTTCTTAAGCTTGTTTGATGACAATTCTCCATCACAAAATCCTTCAAAGGTCGTCGATTCACTTGATCCACCAGGGAGATGTCTCTTCCAGCATGTGTTGTTGGATTCGGCTTATGCTCAGATGTGATCTCGATGTCCTGTTGTATATTGCAGCAGATAAAAGTTTTACAAAATACAGGTAAATAATCATATTTTTATAGATATGATAATCAATCACAAATAGGAAGGGCAACGAATGTTACCACAACTACGTCAGAATCTTCGGGGGCATTCGTTTTGGCTTCATCAATGCTTTCTTTAATCTAATGAGATATAATAGTATTTATAACGTAAAACATATAATAATTTGTAGAAAGATGTAACAAAAAAGTTTAGTAAGGCAAATACCTGCAATGGCTCTATTGTCATAGAAGGGACAGGAACAGCGACCTTCGCATGGCAATTAGAATATTGTGAGTAAGTATAAGATTAGATGAAATCAACATAGACAGCTAAAATAGTAAAGGCAGATTGATGTATTATACCTCAATTGTTTTCCACTAAGCTTTAAGTTGTTTGATGAAATGGTAATTTTTTTCATAGCATAACAACAGAACAATTCTTCCAACGCGGCTGCCACTTGACCTTTAAAGTCATCTCCATATTCAACATTTGATCAAGTGCCAATGGATCATTAATTCCATCCTGTATATCAAGTAACATGTTATACTATTAAGGTCAAATTTAAAAAAATGCTAGAGATTCTATGTTGGAAAAACCTGTTAACCTGAATCATGGTATGACGCAGTTGTGCAGCAGACAAACCCAATAGCAATTCACATTCTCTGTTCCAAAACACAAAGTTACATGTCTTTCCTGCATAGGTAACCCCGATCTCAATCTTATAACTGGAAATAAAAAATAAATGTGGAATAATAAGTATCATTACATACGCATAACATAATAATGACTGGATGTAATTTTCATGTATGGTTAATTGAAAATCTGTGAGTAGTGGGTGAGTGAGGTACTTTTATTAATTTTTCAATATTTTATTTATTTATTGTTTATTAATTAATTATGTTTGTATTTTATTAGTTTAGTACCATGAGAATTTTTTCTTAATTAATTTATTAATAATAGTTAATTTTTTATTTAGAACGTGTTTGTTTCAAGATTAAAAAAAATTATTCCTGTAAATATGGCTATGAAAATGTAAGTTTTAGGAAATTATTCTAAAATATTTTTTATTTTCAAGAATATTATTTACATATGCTTCTTCTCATTTTATGCTAAAGATTAAAGGGTGGAAATATAACATTTCCATGGAGAATAAATTAACCAATTATAACTTTCTATTATTCAGTCACTTTTTTATATTTATTTTATTATAATTTTAAATTAAATAAATTTTACCATTATTCCTTAGAAATTTAAAATTTTACCAAACACATATGTGAGAATAATATTTCTAAAAATAAGAAGCATGGGAATCATTCCAACAAATATAATTTTAAAGCATTAAACAAGCAGACCCTCCAATTAAATTATTAATTTTAATAGATTTTGGCGAAAAAATATTGTAAGAGAAATTGTAGGATTATAATTTAAATATGAATAATTTAATATGAATGAATATGATATATTAATGAGAAATATTTATTAAATATTTTTTTGTATTTTCATTAGTGAAAATATGTGTCTTGTGTTTTTAGTTTAATCAATAACAAATTTATATTGTACTGCTTTTATGTATCAATAAAATTATGTATGCCATTTTTGTTATATTTATAAGTAATAAATACATATTTTATTTTTTATTTACAATAAAAAATATTTGTCCCAAAGTGTTTTATATAAATTAGTAACTAATATTTATCTTGTGTTTTTTAATATATCAATAATAAATATTTGTCCCGTTTTTTATATTTCTCAATGATAAATATTTGTTTATTGTTTTTTTAGTTTATCGTTAAAAATATTTGTCTGGTACTTTTTCTTATAATTATGGATTGTAAATATTTATTTTATATTTTTTTGATAAATAAGTATTAATATATATATATATATATATATATATATATATATATATATATATATATATATATATATATATATATATATATATATATATATATATATATATATATATATATTCTCCAAAATGGAGGAACTAAAATATATCATATACGACATCAAGGCCAAATGGTTCATATCTACATCATGTCATCAAGTCATAACATATCCACATATACATCAAATACAAAACACATAAAGGATTATGTACAACAATAATCCAAATCAAAATACGAGTTCGCATGCTACACTTAAACCCCATGTGTTACAAGAATCAGAGCATCGACTCGATAACAAAATAAAACGGACTACAATCCAATGCATCCGCTAAGCTAGTGCCTCGCACTACCGTCTTCGGTACCTGAACAATGCCATGACAAGCATTTTCCAACAGAAAGGGTACGAATTCCAATAATAATAAAGTATGAGATTAAAAGTAATGAATGGCAATAATTAAAAGGATTAATCAGTTCTTGAATATATATAAACATAGCACTAGTATAATCACTTTCATATTCCTATGTTCGGTAAATTCAAGATCCATCTTGTAAACTGTTTCAAAACCCACCATTCACATAAACCATCTCACATAAACATCTCAACCAATGGCACATAACCAAAACACATTCACATAACACATAATATACATAATTATGCATGTGACACACAACTCGACGCAACATATGCGAATACGGTACCGACTTGTGGACCCAAAGTTCCACCGCCTATATTTCCACATAAGATCAAGGCCTCTACGTCTATTTCCACTCTAGGATCAACGTCTATGTCTGTGGACCCAAGTTCCACCACCTATATTTCCCTTCCGAATCAAGGTCTCTACGTCTATTTCCACTCTAGGATCAACGTCTATGTCTATGGACCCAAGTTCCACCACCTATATTTCCCTTCCGGATCAAGGTCTCTACGTCTATTTCCACTCTAGGATCAACGTCTATAAATTTGTGAACTCACCGTTTCACCGTCTCTATTTCAAGACCAACCATGACATGCAATGTACAATTCAATACTTGTATGCAATTAAGACCACTCCTGACCTTAACATACACATACCACATATTTCAACACAATGAAATAGCAACAATTGTACATGCATTGCAACATATAACACACATCAAGTAACATACACGTAATAAGTTACTTTCCATAAATATATTCCATTAACATCAATTCGTTAACAAACCAACAAATCCAAACCGGGATTAATATTCATCTTCTCAACCGAGTCGCTGAAACGCAACTCGAACGGTCACGATCGGACTCATTCACACCATATTCCAATTTTAGCCTAACTTGGCCTAAGATCGGTCACTCCATCAAAACATCATAATTTCTACAAATCAATCTCACCATGACGATCTACGCGTCAAACTTAACTAGCACGTCAATTTTCGTCCGATTCGGAGCAACTAGCTCTGTCGACTAATTTGCCGAAATCGGGAAATCAGGACATAATCGGGTTCCAAATTAAATCGGCTACACGAGACATATTTTATTTTATAAAGATAATTAGCATAGCTAGTAATTATAGTGAGTTTGTTTGGTTGGACAGTAACTATGGAAAAATAGAACAGAAGACAGAAAGTTTATCAGTGGGACGAGCATCTTTGTGCTCGAGCAGCCTACTCATCTGGTCGAGTGGCTTGCTCTTAGTCAGTGATCGAGTAGCATACTCCTCGAGGGTCGAGTAGCCTCCTCGAGAGTCGAGTAACATACTCTTCATCAGGGGGTCGAGTGGCTTACCCGTCTTGGTCGAGTAGCCTCTCCTCAACAAAAGGCTCGAGTAGCCTACTCGACTGGTCGAGTGGCATACTCTCAACAGAAGGACCAAGTGGCTTACTCGTCTGGTCGAGTAGCCTACTCGTAGGTGACGAACACCATGCGTAGGAGTGACGAGCATCATGCTCCTCGTCCCAAAACGCAGAAAACTCAGAACACCAGAAAACCAAAAAATTCCCATTTCGTTCCTGCCATTACACACAGAGCCTCCCAAAATACAATCAACACATACCCAAACACAATCCATACATACCCATACCAACAATACTCAAACCATTTCATTTCAACATAAAACTACAATAAATTTAGGAACAAAAACCTCAATTTCTTATCAAACCTAAATCCCAAATTATTTCTCCAAATAAAATCCTAACCACGTACTAAATCATTATAGGAAGTCTAACCCTTACCTTGATTCTTGGAAGCAAGCTTGGAGTTAGTTTTGCAGCAACTTCTTCTTCCTCTTCACCTAGCTCTTTCTCTTCTTTTCCTTCTTTCTACTTCTCTCTCCTTTTCCTCTTTCCTTCTATTCTTACTATCTCTCTCCCTCATACTACCCCTTTCTTATTCTTATTTATTATTTATTTTATAAAACAAAGTATATATAATATATATACTAAAACCTATATATATATATATATATATATATATATATATATATATAAAATATATATATATATATATATATATATATATATATATATATATATATATATATATATATATATATATATATATATATATATATATAAACTAACTAAATATTATCACCAATCAATTCAATTCATATACCACACATATTTCCACACACCATAAATTAATTTATCAAAATAGTGTTTAATGTGTAATTTTGGAAAATAACAATATAAATATTATTTAATTAAATTGGGGTGTTACAACTCTCCCCCACTTAAAAGATTTTCGGCCTCGAAAAATTACCTCTAACCTGAAGCGAACTAACAAATAGTCGTCGGTTGAACTAACATCATACAGGAATACAATGAAGTCGCCATCGAATATTTATTTATCGCACGGAGCGAAAGGAAAACATCGAAGAAAACCTGAAAGAGAAATCAAATAAAGGTCAAGCGACCAAGAGATAGGGTAAGGGAGTCGGTTACGCAAGGGGAAGGTGTTAGGCACCCCAAATGTGTGTCGTACTCGACACGATCCACTCTTGTTGTCTAGTCTATTGGGTGTGGTTTACTAAAACAAAATAAAAGGGAATGCATGCAAAAGCTCAATTATTATCAAAGAAAAAGAAATTTTTTATTAGTTCCCTTGGTTGGGCAAGCCCCATGCCTACGTATCTTCATAAAATGAAGAACCAAAGAGTCGTAGTTCATCTAAAAAATGTTGTTATTGTGTTTTTTAACCAAAAGGTTTTCAAAAGAAAAGAGCGCCAAGCGGCAAAATGATTTTCAATTTGGTTTGTGTCTTTTATCTTCAAAATAGAAGTCAATGATATGCACCATACTAAGACTATGACAATAAGATCCTTTTAGAGCTCGAAACAAGCGCTTCGATCTCCAAAGTTCTTATGTACTTAAGGCTCATGACGTATTAGTGCACATCGTAGTTATTAATCAAAATTGATTTTCTTAACCAAAAGGTTTTAAGTCTCAAGATGCAAATGCAAAAGCAAAAGAAAACACTAAGGGATAACTAAGCAAAAATAAACCTAAGTTGGCATGCAAAGTTGATCCTATAATTGTATTCAAAATAATCCTAGGGTCAAAAGGGAGACTAAAACAAGTCCTAGAAGTTGTCATGCATGGTTTCAAACCCTAAGGTCTAGTGACTTATCTCAAACAAGATGAAGTCAAATCCTAAGGGAACATGGCATCAAGCAAGTCAAACAACAAGCAAAGCTCAAACAAGCAAAGAATTAAACACTTCAAGTAAATCAAAACACACAATCAAGCAATGAGGTAAACACCTCAAGCATACCAAACATGGAACAATTAATCAAACATCAATTAGTGAGGAAAATACCTCAAACCAAACAAACATGGAACACACAACCAAATAATGAGGCAAATACCTCAAGTAAGTCAAACATGGATCAAATCATCAAGTAATGAGGCAAACATCTCAAGCAAATCAAGCATGGAGCACAACATCAAGTAATGAGGCAAACACCTCAAGCAAGCCAAACATCAAGCATTAATCAAACATGGAATTCACAATCAAACATTTATCACATATGAAGCAAACACTTCAAGTTCAAATAAAACAAGTAAGGACATGAGGTAAACACCTCAAGACATGTGATAAAAATGGCACAAGATGCAAGCTATAAACAAACTTGATCTTTAAGTCCACTCTGTCGCGCGGTGGACAGCCTGGACTCTTTTTATTTTATTTGAAATGTTGCGGAAGCAAGAGTCGCCACCGTCTTTTATTTTATCCTAAAGGAAAGGTTTAAAAGAACAGATAAAAGACCTTTTTAAAATGTTTTGGGTTCGGGAGGTAGATTATGCGAGGGGAAGGTGTTAGGCACCCCTCACATCCGTGGTTTTCCACGGGCTCTTAGGTACTAGCTCGAAAATGTTTTCAAAGATTGTTTTGTGTTTAAAAATGTGTGTTTGAAAAGTTTGACTTTTAATTTTGTTTTAACCCTTCGTTTGGGTGGTTAACAAAATGTTAAGTCTTTTTGTTTGAAAAAATGTTTGTGTGTTTTGAAATTGATTTTAAAATTTGAGTCGAGCCGGTACCTAGGAAGCACTACCTACCCTAATTAGTCTTTATACTGTTCTTTAAACTTTTCCTAATTTTGGAAGCGACTATCCCTATCATAGAAGGATAGGTAGTCGAATCCTTAGGATTTAATCGGGACGTCGATTTTTATTCGTTTAGGCCACCTAAAGCATTGAGTGGAGAATCCTTAGCATATTTCGATAGGGACAACACCGTCGCATTATTGAAGGGACTAGGTCATAACCCGAAGGGTTACGACCTCTTTATGTTTAGCGACGGTGTTTAGATGACGTTTATGCTTAGGAATTCCCCGCTAGGGATGACCATGTAAGGCAACCATTTAATTTGTCTTTTAAGCGACAAGAGAGGTTTACCCTAAGAAGTGCGCGTGCGCGAGTGATTGTGTTCAATTATTTTTATCTTGTTGGTTAAGGTGATCTAAGCGTTTTATTTTTATTTACATACATTCGCCTAGGAGGGTTCTAACAATTTATATTTTGCAGAAAAAATAAAGAGCGGAAAAGTAAATCTACGACTATTACATTTTTAGGGAGTGGGGGACATTTAATCGGGGAAGATGCGGAATTTAAACTATCCTAAGACTAAACAATTACAATAATTTATATCAACATCCTATACATTTTTATCTAATAATTTAAATAACAAGAAATTAAATTACAAATAAATATTGAACCTATGCAAATTTATCTAATAAATATAAAGACATATTTTTCATTCTTTTATATTTTTTATAAATAAAATAAAGCATATATTTTTTTGTATTTTTTTATGATTAATAACAAATATATTTTTTTTCATTTTTTGTAGTGATAAGGACAAGATTAAATAAATTAAAATGCTATATACTTTTTTATGAAATTTTGGTTATAAATAAATAAATAATTAATTTTAGAAAATAAATTAAATAAATAACATATTTTTTTATTTTTTTGTATTCTAATATTTATCTAAATAAATAAAGAAATGTATTATTATCCTGAAAACTAAAATAAAATTATTATTCTTTTTTATTTATAAAACATAAATTAATTAAACCTAAAGTTAACTATTTAATTATTAAAGAAGTATTATAGGTTTATTTGTTATTATTTTTATTATTACCATTATTAAAAGGAGAAAAGAAGAAAGGGTTAATTTTAGAGCTAAAACAATACAAATCAGAAAAAAATAATGCAGCTTGAGAAAAAGGTCCCTGGGGGTGTCGAACCCGGGACCAAGAAGTCATTTAATCCACGCCTCAACCAACTGAGCCAAGCTCGCTTCTTGTTCATAGAAACGAAAATTAAAACACGTAAATAATGAAATAAAGCGAAAATTCAAAATTTAAAAAGACAAAACTTTGGCGCCTTTGACTGTTTTTAAAATTGACCAATCGGACGCGACAGAAATGCCACGCCAGCTTCGGCCAGGTCAAACCACCACTCCCGGTGGTTGACCACCACCATCTCCGGCAACTCGTCCGTCCCACCTGCGGAAACACAATGAAAATGAAAATAAAAATAATACTACTAGACTAAAATGAGCATTCTAAATCCAATGGTACAGTCGGTTTAGCATGAAAAGGCCTGTATCATGAGATACAGATGCATAGAAGCTTGGTGCTCCATTAATGGCAAATGTGTATTCGAGCATCAAAACTTTCGAGTGATGGCTTGAAAAGGATCCTGAGTGTCATACAAACTCAAACCAAACATTAGATTGCATCAAAAATTAACAGAAATACAAAAACGAAACTAAAAATAAAATGAGAAAAGTGGTGTTCCGATCTACCAATTCTTAATGCATGGATGGTGTGAATGCACTTGGTTGCACTATATCATACCTGTGGAGTTTGATATGTATGGTGGAATGTTTCGAAAATCCTTGAAACCAAGATTTCAAGTTTCAAGTTTTATGTGAAATTTGCAACAAAACCCAAGTGTGAGTTTGTGAATGTGTGGCTCCGAAAATCCTCCCCTTTGGCTGGCCTTGTATCCTCATATTTATAGAGCATGTTGGCCAAATAAAACTGATGAATCTCTCTCTTGAATGTGAGCAAAACACAAGAAAACATGTTCTTGAAAAATTTGAAAATCATGAAGGTTTTGTCTCTTGGCCATGAATGTGGGAGTTACAAGTTGACCAAAGTCTCTTCTAGAAGCCATGGATTTCGAAAATTCTCCCTCCAAAACCATTCTTGATTTTATTTTATTTAATTTACTTATTTAATGAATTTAAAGGAATAAATTATTAAATAAATAAACTAAAAAATAAATTTCAAGTGAGAAGTGATTTTTTAAGGTCCATCCTAAATTAGCAACATGATTTTATTTGAAGTTTTGGGTCACTTCAAGTGAAATAATAAAATCTCATCATTTTGAAAGTTTGCAAAATCATGAAAATTTCCCAACTTCAACAATATGCAACTCTCTCAATTTTGAACCTATGGAGGAGTTCTTGGACAATTTGGAAAGCTTGAAGAAAGCTCTAACCAATTCTTTTGGTCCCATGTCCATTTGATTCTTGAAACTCAAGTTATGGTCAATTGTTTGCAAGGTGTTTTGGTCGACCTTCAAAAGTGACTCGTAATGTAAAAATTCATAACTTGCAAATGGTTTGGAGTTAAAATTCCCACTTGTTATCAACTTGTAGAGGATCAAATTCTCTTCAATTTGAGCTTTGGAGGGAATTTTCTTGATGCACCGATAAAAAGTTATGCTTTGGTCAATGCGCAGTTGACTTTCGACTGTCTAAATTTGGCAACTTTTGTATCTTGAGAATTCTTGAGATTTTGTTGATGAATCATGGTCAAGTCTTGATCAAATGATGAATGTATACTCAAAGTGATGATGTTGACCAAAATTATTGACTTTTGCTTGCAAAAAGACCATTTTACCCTTAGTGTTGATTATTGACCAATTAGGGTTTTTGGTTGATCAATTTGACTTTGTGAGTCTTGAAACTTGGTATGTGAATGCTTAAGGACTTGTATGAGATGCTAGGACTAGCTTGAGCCATTGAGAGCATCAATTTCCTTGTGAGAATGCAAACCCTAATTTGAGAGATTTCAATGTTTAGGAGCTTGCTTGATTTAGAAGCTTTGAGGTGTTCTTGAGTGAATGCATATTTTGTGAGCCTATGCATGGCTTGTCCTGGATGTATGTGACCAAATAAAGATCACTTGAAGTCTTGAAAACTTCATTTGCTTGAAGAGAAGTGAAACCCTAGTTCAACAACTTGTGTAGAAATTGAGACCATGGCTTTAAATTCTTCTTGATTTGTACCTGCTCCTTGAGTTTGTCAAGTACTTTTGAATGAAATTATACCCATGAGGTGAGGGCAAATTTTGGGGTATGACACACTCAAGAATCAATAAACATGCATAAACAAACCACATATAAGTATGTATAATGACAATACTCAAAGTAGTTAAGCATGTAAAGCAAGTAGAGCACAACATCACAAATGTGGATCATTTGTTGGCTTTGGAAAACAAGTATAGAGGAATGGGATCAAATGCCCATTCTCACATGAGATAAACATCTCACAAAACAAGTATGGTTCCTTGGCCTAAGAGACCTCACCTCAAACATCAAATGGAATAAACATTCCTCAATCATCAATCAAGCATCAATTATGAATCATTAGTCCAAATAGACCTCATCTCAAACATCAAACCAAAAGAAAGAAGAAGAAAGGTATTAGAGACTCATAAATGGTTCAACAATATGAACTTATGGCTCTAAACTTTAAATCAAAAATGATTTATAATGGAATAAAGAACAATCTCAAAAGAGTTTATCAAAAGATATTTGAATTCAAAATAGAAATCAAGTTTGTTCTTTATGCATCATTCAAATCAATCAACAAGCATCAATGTCATCAATGTATGACCAAAGTAGAGTATGGATATGTATTGGATAAACCACATACCATATAAAACATCCACGATCAAAATAAAATGAATTAAAGGCAAATACTTTTATTTCATTTATCAAGAGAAAGCAAATAAGAAAGTTCAACTTCAAACAACAAGTGAGTTTGAATTGAACTTCAAAACAAGGGTCAAGCAATCTCAAGTCACAAATGGACTATCCTTGAAGTATCATTCCCAACCATGGTCATCATTGGTCACTTGATGACCTCAACCAAAGATATGATCAAAAGATCAAGCAAAAATTCAAAATAAATGCCCAAAATGGTGGCTTGCACAAACTTGACTCATCAAACAACTATGGATATTCAAATAAATTGGACAAAGTTGATGTGAGAAAATAAGAAGAAATGGATCATTAGGTGACCAAGCATGGGCCTCACATGAGTTCATTAGCCAAAGAATGATTTGCAAATGCAATATTCAAATTCAAAGCTTCACCTTCACTTCAAAAATCAAACAAAAATAAGAAAAAGCTTCAATAATTCAAACCAAAATTTCCAAGGAATCTTTGAGATGTCTAAAAGTCAGAAAGCAAGTTTAGAGTTCATGCATAGTTGAGGAATGGATCAAATGATACTCAAAAGTTCAAACTAGTTGGCCAAAAATCCAAACTAGGCATGGTTTTCAAAATAATTGGTGAAAAATATCAAACCAATTCTTAAAAATCAAGAAAAATTGTTTTTAGATCCTCAACATGTTTATGAACCCTAAACAAGATCCAAAATCCAGTGGAAATCCAAAGTTGATTGGTTTTGAATTAGAAACTTACAAAGGAAGCAACCAAAACCCTAATTCTTGAAAAATAAACTCACAAATTAATTTCTCAAGAATCAAGCTCAAACAATTCAAAGCAAAAACATGACAATCACAAGAAAACTCCATGGATCAGAAATCATATTTTTGCACATTTTTACAACCAATGGAAATCCATTTTAAAACTAATTTTTTGATTAATTGGATAATTAAGCAATTATCCAACCAATAAAACATTTTTGTGAACCAGCACTCATCAAAAATTCAAATAAAATTCTCAATCAATTAGAGCAATCAAAAACAAGTTTCCACAAATTATTTCATAATTTTTGGATCAAGAAATCAATTAAAATAAAATCAAAAACATCAAATATCAATAAATAATCATGAATTTTATTTTTTAATCAAAAACATTTCAAAAAATTCTGAAATTAATTCACAAGATCAAGAAAACTATTTGTGATTTTTAAGAATTTTTTCAGAATTTTTCAAGTTGATTTGATCAAAGAAATAAAATCAGAAAATCAATTATAATTCAAAAATTCAAATAATTCAAATATTTGAATTCAGCCAACCAGAACGTGCCACCTACTTCATCTTCAACCTTCAGCTATTCAAAAAACGCGCGCAAAACAGATCTAACCTCCTCACTTCAGATCCATCAAACAACATCAATTCTCAACCAAACTCCATCAAATCAAGTGCAAAATACTCACAATATGGCATAGAATCAAAAGCACCTTGAATCAAACCAAATCATGCATCACAGATCAAGAAATCTAAGCACGAAAATCATGAAAACACACTGAAATCCAGAATTGCAGAGATCTCAAACTTTAATTATAGATCGAATCAAACCTCAAATCTCTTCAGAAACATTCCAATAACATCCACAAACATGAATCCAAGCTCAATCATGCTTAAAAACAACTACATCTCTAAAATCGAGTTTGAGATTTCTTACCTTGAGCTAAATCTGGATACTCTAGTCCTTCACCTTCAGCAGCAAATTGGAGCTTGATCTACAATCCTTGTGACTTGGTGAAGCTTCTGCAAGAAGAATTACACAAAACGCACGAGTGAATTCAGAGATTCAAGAGAAAATGTAGAAGAGAGAAACTATGAAATTTTCTGAGTGTTTTTGCGTGTGAGGCACCAACTGAGCTCAATGAAGCTTGCTTCTCTATTTATAGAGTGTGGGAGAGAGGGTAGAATTGGCTTTACACTCTCAAAAACCGTTAGAGGGGGCAATTTGCAAAATCAGAAAAAATGGAGTGCGATGCGTGCCCTGCGTTTTGTGTGCATTCTGAACTCAATGAGATGCGTTTTGGCTTGCTCTCATCTTGTGGATTTGAGTGAGATCATGTGCAAGGAGTGATGTGGCTTGGCTAGCACGTGGGAAGCAAATTTCTTGTGATGAAAGTTTCCAAAATTGGAGGTGCAAGAGCAAATGCCAAGAGTGTGACTCCAAACCATTTCAGGCAAACTTGAAGTGTTTCAATCGTGCCAAGCATATGCACCATGAATGAGACAAAACTCTGGATCAAATGAGACAAAATCACAAAAATGTGACCTGCCCTGTTTTGGTGTCAACAATACTCATGATCAGCCATGTTCATCATGAGGCCAAATCAAATTCGCTCGTGCATTTCTCAATTTTCCTTGAGCCAATTGAAGATCTCATCCTTATCTTCAAAACAAGTTAAAATTCAAACCAAATGGTGGAGAGATGAACAAGATATGAGGTTTTGGATTCTTGGGCAAGTCAGGTCAAGTTGCCCAAGTTTGTACGCGTGCTGGCCTGCCCACATGCCTTCAAAAATTCCAGCTTGAACACCCAACTTCACCAAATCACAACCTCCTCAATTCTAATCCATTTTACATGATTTCAAGCTCAATGAGAAGCATTCATAGCCCTCTTCAAAATGCACAAGGTACATTTTCAGTTCATGCCTTGAATCAAGAGAAACAAGCATGTCACCAACTGTTTGATGAAATGCCTGAGCCAAATGCCCAACCTGCCTAGCAAAATGCCCAAGATAACTCAAAAATTTCCCAACTTGCCTTCAACTTCTAAGGCCAATATCTTTCAAATTTCATATCAAAGTTGGATTTTTGTCCCTTGTAGGCCCTTGTAGATCTCATTCTCCTCTTCAATTGACAAAAAGAACCACCAAAATCCCATGAAAAATGAGAAAGTTATGGTCTTGTAAAGTCAGCCAAAAACCATGGACACTTAGAGAAATTTTCTAAGTCTTTGATAACTTCAAATTCAAGCAACCTCTCTTTCTTGAATTTCTCATCAAATTCAATCACAAATGATCATCTCACATGAAAATACATGTTAAATGCTTCATGTTGACCAAAAATCCAACTTGGTCAACTTTGACTTTGACTGATTATGGTCAAAATGACCATTTTGCCCTTTTGGTTCAATTGATCAACTTATCCTCAAAATTGATGATTGATTCTTCAAACATAGGATCTTACAAACATAAGGAAGCCATAGGTGAAGTTTCAACTCAAAATTCTCAAGAAATCCTGATTAAAACCAAAACCTTAATTTGGCCCATTTGTGAAGAACAAAGTCAACCAAGCTTCAAAACCCTAACTCTTCATCAATTCTTGCACCAATCCTCAAACCAGGATACTTCAAACATGAGAGAGCTCAAATGGCTTCAAAATAAAGACTTGATTCATCCTCAAACACTTCAAACAAACCCAAAACCCTGGCTTTGATTAGAAATGTCATTGACTTGAAAAAGCCAATACAATCTTCAAGCTTGAATGAATTCATGACTCAAATGAGATGGCTTGGGACATAAAGAACCCTTTCCTTTGGCTTGATCAATCTTATCTCAAATTTCCTCAATGCTTCAACCTCAACTTGCTCAAATCAACTTCAACCATTGGTCAAACTTGTCACCTATTCAACCTTGATTTTAAACACATGTATGCAAATGCTTATGTTCAAAATAACAAAAACTCTAGAGATGGTTGCCAAATGGAAAGTGAAAATTTGGGGTACAACAGCTGCCCCTATTCAATTTTCTTAAACCTAAGAGTGAGATGAAATAAACATTTCGAGCACTCCAGGTGTGAGAAGATTGAATACTCAAAATGAACCAGAAATTTGCACTTGGAAGTGTAACCACAAAATCAAACATCACTGGGGATGTGCACAAAAGTGCGCCAACAAGACTTCATCACGGGGAAAAATCAAAACTAATTTCCTTAACCGACAGAAAGAGTGGACCAAACGGTGCCGACTAGGGCTGAATCAAACGACTCAGGGCAAGAGGAAATACCCAAATAGGTAATTCTGAGGCGACAAACGGACGATGCTCAAAGCAAGGGACCAAATGGTACCGACTTGCGGGAGTGGACCAAACGGTGCAGACTCTGATTGAATCAAACAATTCGATACAAAAGAGAATATCCAAACAGATAACTCTACCAAGAGATTTCCAAACAGAGGACACTCAAGGAAGCGAACCAAACGGTATCAACTTAGATTGAATCAAACGATTCAATGCAGGAGAGAATATCCAAATGGGTGATTCTACCAAGGGGTGACCAAACGGACAACACCCGAAGCAAAGGACCAAACGATACCGACTTGCAGCAGTGGACCAAACGATGCCGACTCGGATGAATCAAACGATTCAACATAATAGAACATCCAAATGGATGATGCTACCAACACCGAAAGAGCGATAATATGGGATAAAAGAACCAAAGCGCTTGACACGGGGTCAACACAAATTAAACAAGAAGATCAGAACGAAGAACTCTCCGACCAAGAAATCAATTGTGAGGGAACCAACATTCCGGGATCACGGGAATCACACACTTCCTAAATTAGGGTAAACCACAACTCAAATGGCAACCAACTCTAAGTCCATGTTCCAATGCATGTTTGAATTTTCTTTCTTTTTAGGGGTGGATGCAATGCGTTATGATGCATGAGAAGAAAGAAGAAAGCAGAAAACCGCAAAACAGCTCGGCGTCCCGAGCATTATTTCAACAATCTTCAAATCGCCAAACAGCTGGGAAGATTAGGACATGAATCACTCAAACCCTCTGGGGAAGATCAAACGGCTCCAAAAGGATGAGGTCAGCAAACACGAACCAAACAGCATTCGCTGGGGATAAAGAGTCAACACTATTTTCCAAACAGAAACATCTCGCTGAAGAAGCAATAATCGAACACCTGGGGGTACTCAAAGAATCTCTTGCAAACAAACTTCAAACTTCACTGATGACAGGGGGATAAACCCCATCACTCCACCGGGGAAACATGTCTCCAGTACCAAGCAAAACACATGGAGGAACAAACGCGCCTCCATTACAACGAATCACACATCTTCAAGAGTCAAAGATACATTCTTCTTCTTCTGGTCACTTGGGAAAGCCTTTCCCAAAAAGGTCATGAGCTCGACATGTAGTCCAAAAATGACCTTCAAACTTTCTAACCTGGCCCCAAGTGTCTCTTTCATCACGAAAAGCTCCTTAATGTTTAAACAACAGTTAGCGAACAAGCGCAAAATTCAAACCTGAAATACTCAATTTCAAACAAAAGCAAACACTTGTCTTGAGGTTAGATTAAATTTTGAAAGCAAAAGTTCAAAAACGTTGCTTACACAAGATACCAATTCAGATATTTACAATACCTTTTTGGAGCAAACGCTTTCTCTCGTGGTATGCCTTTCGAACAAACCTTGCTTCAGTTAGGACTTTTAAGGGTTGTAACGTGGCCTGGTTCAGGGTTTTTAGAAAAAAGTTTTTAAGGCTAAAAAATTTTTGGTGCCCACCCCTTCTCCATGATGTTCTTCCAGCCCTACGTTCAGTCAATCAACACAAGTGTTCATTCTTCAAGAGAAACCTTTTGAGAATAGTTAAGAACTTCAAACAAGCCTTCTTTGACGTGGTAGTCACTCATCCTTTTTGGTCATGATGATCAGGAGATTCGAGTTTTTAGGCCTCCTCTCCTTTTACCTCTTGATTTTCTCTCAATTTTTTACCTCAAATCAAACCTTTTCCAAATAGAAATTCAAATTTGTTAATCCTCTCCTTTTTCCTAAGTCGGTTTTTCTTTTTCGACTTAGCCTCTCAACTTTTCAAAAGGGAGAGATATATAAGGCAAAAAGAGAAAGGTACTACATTAAAATTTGGCGTAAAACCATTGTTCAAATATTACATAAAGAAGCCACAAGATTGTTGCTACAATGATTATAAATGTTTAAATTTGTTTTGGAATGACCGCAATTCACCATGGAGGTGTACGACCTGATTATCAAAGTCTTATGCTTGAACCTAGAGTATTTCAATCTCTGTTTCAACAAAAGAAATTGCTTCACCCACAACCACAACATCCACAACAATTTGGTCGGCCTTCGCTTGAGAGGGATCAGTAATTTAATTAATCTCCTTCTCTTGCTTGGCAATCGATTCCAATTTCTTGTTGAGAGCAGAAATCTGGTCACGTATTTCAGCAGCTCTCTTTTGTTTAGGACTCAGTTCTTTCTTTTTCTCCTCGATTATTATTAGTATCTCAGTGACTTCTTCGTTAGCATGTTCAACCATATCCCAATTCTCCTTCATAAAAACCCTTTTCGACTCAACCAATTGTTCATATTCCCTAATATTTTCAATATTGCGGAGCATGGGAACAAATAATTTCTCAAATGCCGCCAGTTACCCTGAAATTTCTTAAGGTATTCAAAGGTACATATTAAATGCAGGTGTCCTTGTGAACTAAGGGTCGATCCTTAAAGATAAAGGTTCTTTAGAAGATTGAAATTTATGACCAAGAAAAAATGCTAAGACAGGGATGTCGAAGAAGAGGTACGTTGACTAGATGGATAAAGCGTAGAATTTGGTCGATTTGACCAAATGTTGAATAGCGAAGGAAGTAGTCGAAGCTGAGCCTAGTCGATTATAGAGGATTCTAGACTTAGCAAAATTTCATTATTTTTCTCTTGTTAAAATAAAGCATCGAAGCTGGGGAGCAGTTTACTCTTAGAAGCCATAAGCGGGAAGATTAAAAATTCAAAGTCGTGGGTAGTTAGAATATAAAACATAAGAAAATATGACGAAATATAAAGTAAAAATAAATCATAAAAAATTGAATGAAATTTAAAGAAAATCTGATGAAATTTGAAATGAACATAAATGTTAAGAAATTTGATGAAATTTGGAGTGAATATAAACCTTATGAAAATTTGATGAAATATGAAGTAAACATAAATCTTAAGAAAATCTTATGAAACTTGAAAAAAATCTGATGAAATTTGAAGTGAACATAAATCTTAAGAAATTTTATGAAATTTGAAGTGAACATAAACCTTAAGAAAATCTTATGAAATTTGAAGTGAACATAAATGTTAAGAAATCTGATGAAATTTGAAGTGAACATAAATCTTAAGAAATTTGATAAAATTTGAAGTGAATATAAACCTTAAGAAAATCAGATGAAATTTTAAGTAAACCTAAATCTTAAGAAAATTAGATGAAATTTGAAGAAACTCTGTTGAAATTTGAAGTGAACATAAATCTTATGAAATTTGAGGTAAATATAAATCTTAAGAAAATCTGATTAAATTTGAAGTAAACATAAATCTTAAGTAAATCGAATGTAATTTGAAGAAAATCTGATGAAATTTGAAGTGAACATAAATCTTAATAATTTTGATGAAATTTGAAGTGGATATAAACCTTAAGAAAATCTGATGAAATTTGAAGTAAACCTAAACCTTAAGAAAATCGGATGAAATTTGAAGAAAATCTGATGAAATTTGAAGTGAACATAACTCTTAAGAATTTTCATGAAATTTAAAGTGAATATAAACCTTTAGAAAATCAGATGAAAATTGAAGTAAACCTAAATATCAAGAAAATCAGATGAAATTTGAAGTAACTCTGTTGAAATTTAAAGTGAACATAAATCTTAAGAAATTTGAAGTAAATATAAACCTTCAGAAAATTTGATGAAATTTGAACTAAAGATAAATCTTAAGAAAATCGAATGAAATTTGAAGAAACGCTGATGAAATTTGAAGTGAACATAAATCTTTAGAAATTTGAAGTAAATATAAACCTTAAGAAAATTTGATGAAATTTAAAGTAAACATAAATCCTAAGAAAATCGAATGCAATTTGAAGAAAATCTGATGAAATTTGTAGTGAACATAAATCTTAAGAAATTTGATGAAATTTGAAGTGAATATAAACCTTAAGAAAATCTGAAATAATTTGAAATAAACCTAATTCTTAAAAAAATTGGATGAAATTTGAAGAAAATTTGCAAAATTTGAAGTGAACATAATTCTTTAGAAATTTGAAGTGAATATAAACCTTAAGAAAATCTGTTAAAATTTGAAGTAAACATAAATCTTAAGAAAATTTGATAAAACTTGAAGAAAATCTGATGAAATTTGAACTGAACATAAATCTTAAGAAATTTTAGGAAATTTGAAGTGAATATAAACCATAAGAAAATCTGATGAAATTTTAAGTAAACCTAAATCTTAAGAAAATCGGATGAAATTTTAAGAAACTTTGTCGTAATTTAATGTGAACATATATCTTAAGAAATTTGAAGTAAATATAAACCTTAAGAAAATTTGATGAAATTTGAAGTAAACATAAATTACAAGAAAATCAAATGAAATTTGAAGAAAATATGATGAAATTTGAAGTGAAAATAAATCTTAAGAAATTTGAAGTAAATATTAACCTTAAGAAAATCTGATGAAATTTGAAGTAAACATAAATCTTAAGAAAATCGAATGAAATTTGAAGAAACGCAGATTAAATTTGAAGTGAACATACATTTTAAGAAATTTGCAGTAAATATAAATCTTAAGAAAATATGATGAAATTTGAAGTTAACATAAATTATAATAAAATCGAATGAAATTTGAAGAAAATATGATGAAATTTGAAGTGAACATAAATCTTAAGATATTTGATGAAATTTGAAGTGGATATAAACCTTAAGAAAATCTGATGAAATTTGAAGTAAACCTAAATCTTATGAAAATCAAATGAGATTTGAAGAAACGCTGATGATATTTTAGGTGAACGTAAATCTTAAGAAATTTGAATGAAATATAAACATTAAGAAAATTTGATGAAATTGAAGTAAACATAAATTTAAAGAAAATCGAATGAAATTTGAAGAATATCTGATGAAATTTGAAGTAGATATAAACCTTAAGAATATATGATGAAATTTGAAGTAAACCTAAATCTTAAGAAAATCGAATGAAATTTGAAGAAAATGTGATGAAATTTGAAGTGAACATAAATATTAAGAAATTTGATGAAATATGAAGTGGATATCAACCTTAAGAAAATCTGATGAAATTTGAAGTAAACATAAATCTTAAGAAAATCGAATGAAATTTGAAGAGAATCTGACGAAATTTGAAGTGAACATAAATCTTAAGAAATCTGATGATATTTGAGGTGGATATAAACCTTAAGAAAATCTAATGAAATTTGAAGTAAACATAAATCTTATGAAAATCGAATGAAATTTGAAGAAACGCTGATGATATTTGAAGTGAACATAAATGTTAACAAATTTGAATTAAATATAAACCTTAAGAAAATTTGATGAAATTTGAAGTAAACATAAATCTTAAGAAAATCGAATGAAATTTGAAGAAAATCTTATAAAATTTGAAGTGAACATAAATCTTAAGAAATTTGAAGTGAATATAAACCTTAAGAAAATCTGTTAAAATTTGAAGTAAACCTAAATCTTAAGAAAATCTGATAAAACATGAGGAAAATCTGATGAAATTTGAACTGAACATTAATCTTAAGAAATCTGACGAAATTTGAAGTACACATAAACCTTAAGAATATCTGATGAAATTTGAAGTAAACATAAATCTTAAAAAAAATCTAATGAAATTTGAAGAAAAGTTGTGAAATTTAAAGTGAACATAAATTTTAAGAAATTTGAAGTAAATATAAACCTTAAGAAAATTTGATGAAATTTGAAGTAAACATAAATTATAAGAAAATCAAATGAAATTTGAAGAAAATATGATGAAATTTGAAGTGAACATAAATCTTTAGAAATTTGAAGTGGATATAAACCTTAAGAAAATCTGAGGAAATTTTAACTAAATCTAAATCTTAAAAAAATCGAATATAATTTGAAGAAACTCTAATGAAATTTGAAGTGAACAGAAATTTTAAGAAATCTGAAGTAAATGTAAACCTTAAGAAAATATGATGAAATTTGAAGTATACATAAATATTAAGGAAATCGAAAGAAATTTGTAGGAAATCGGATGAACGTCGAAGTAATCATAAATCTAAAGAAAATCAGATGAAATTGGAAGTAAATCTGATGAAATTTGAAGTGAACATAAATCTTAAGAAATCTGATGAAATTTAAAGTGAACATAAACCTTAAGAATATCTGATGAACTTCGAAGTAAACATAAATCTAAAGAAAATTTATTGAAATTTGAAGTAAACATTAATCTTAAGAAATTTGAATTTAATATAAAGTTTAAAAGAATCTGAAGAAATATGAAGTAAACATAAATCTTAAGTAAATTTATGAAATTTGAAGTGAATATAAACCTTAAGAAAATCTGATGAAATATGAAGTAAACATAAATCTTTTAAAATCTGATGAAACTTGAAGAAAATCTGATGAAATTTGAAGTGAACATAAATCTTCAGAAATTTGATGAAATTTGAAGTGAATATAAACCTTAAGAAAATCTGATGAAATTTGAAGTGAACATAAAATTTTAAGAAATTTGATGAAATTTGAAGTAAACCTAAATCTTAAAAAAAATCGGATGAAATTTTAAGAAATCTGATGAAATTTGAAGGGAACATAAATCTTCAAAAATTTTAAGAAAATCTGATGAAATTTGAAGTAAACCTAAATCATTAAAAAAACAGATGAAATTTGAAGAAACCGTGATGAAGTTTGAACCGAACATAAACCTTAATTAATTTGAAGTAAATAGAAACCTTAAAAAAATTTGATGAAATTTGAAGTAAACATAAATTATAAGAAAATCAAATGAAATTTGAAGAAAATATGATGAAAAATGAAGTATACATAAATCTTAAGAAAATCTGATAAAACTTGAAGAAAACCTGATGAAATTTGAAGTGAACATAAATCTTAAGAAATTTGAAGTAAATATAATCCTTAAGAAAATTTGATGAAATTTGAAGTAAACATAAATTATAAGAAAATTGAATGAAATTTGAAGAAAATATGATGAAATTTGAAGTGAACATAAATCTTAAGAAATTTGATGAAATTTGAAGTGGATATAAACCTTAAGAAAATCTGTTGAAATTTTAAGTAAATGTAAGACTTAAGAAAATCGAATTTTTTTAAAGAAATTCTAATGAAATTTGAAGTGGACATAAACCCTAAGAAAATATGATGAAATTTGAAGTATACATAAATATTAAGGAAATCGATAGAAATTTGAAGAAAATCTGATGAAATTTGTAGTGAAAATAAATCATAAGAAATCTGATGAAATTTGAAGTGGATATAAACCTTAAGAATATCTGATGAACGTAGAAGTAAACATAAATAAATAAAAAATCAGATGAAATTTGAAGTAAATCTGATGAAATTTGAAGTGAACATAAATCTTAAGAAATCTGATGAAATTTAAAGTAAACATAAACCTTAAGAATATCTGATGAACTTCGAAGTAAACATAAATCTAAAGAAAATCAAATGAAATTTGAAGTAAATATAAAATGAAGAAAATTTGTTGAAATTTGAAGTAAACATTAATTTTAAGAAATTTGAATTTAATATAAATTTTAAGAAAATCTGAAGGAATATGAAGTAAACATAAATCATAAGTAAATTTATGAAATTTGAAGTGAATATAAACCTTAAGAAAATATGATGAAATATGAAGTAAACATAAATCTTAGAAAATTGATGAAACTTGAGGAAAATCTGACGAAATTTGAAGTGAACATAAATCTTAAGAAATTTGATGAAATTTGAAGTGAATATAAACCTTAAGAAACTGATGAAATTTGAAGTAAACCGAAATCTAAAAAAAATCGGATGAAATTTTAAGAAAATCGGATGAAATTTGAAGGGAACATAAATCTTCAGAAACTTGATGAAATTTAAAGTGAAAAAAAACATTAAGAAAATCTGATGAAATTTGAAGTAAACCTAAATCTTAAAAAAATTTGATGAATTTTTAAGAAACCCTGATGAAATTTGAAGCGAACATATATCTTAATTAATTTGAAGTAAATAGAAACCGTAAGGAAATTTGATGAAAATTGAAGTAAACATAGATTATAAGAAAATCGAATGAAATTTGAAGAAAATATGATGAAATATGAAGTAAACATAAATCTTAAAAAAATCTGAGAAAACTTGAAGAGAATCTGATGAAATTTGAACTTAACATAAATCTTAAGAAATTTGATAAATTTGAAGTGAATATAAACCTTAAGAAAATCTAATGAAATTTGAATTGAACATAAATCATAAGAAATTTGATGAAATTTGAAGTGGATATAAACCTTAAGAAAATCTGATGAAATTTAAGGTAAACCTAAATCTTAAGAAAATCGAATGAAATTTGAGAAAGTTTGATGAAATTTGAAATGAACATAAATCTTAACAAATTTGATGGAATTTGAAGTGGATATAAACCTTAGGAAAATCTGATGAATTTTGAAGTAAACATAAATCTTAAGAAAATCGAATGAAATTTGAAGAGAATCTGACGAAATTTGAAGTGAACATAAATCTTAAGAAATCTGATGAAATTTGAAGTGGATATAAACCTTAAAAAAATCTGATAAAATTTGAAGTAAACATAAATCTTAAGAAACTCGAATGAAATTTGAAGAGAATCTGACGAAATTTGAAGTGAACATAAATCTTAAGAAATCTGATGAAATTTGAAGTGGATATAAACAAGAAGAAAATCTGATGAAATTTGAAGTAAACATAAATCTTAAGAAAATCCAATGAAATTTGAAGAAAATCTGATGAAATTTGAAGAGAACATAAATTTTGAGAAATTTGATGAAATTTGAAGTGGATATAAACCTTAAGAAAATTTGATAAAATTTGAAGTAAATCTAAATCTTAAAAAATTCGGATGATATTTGAAGAAACCCTGATGAAATTTGAAGCGAACATAAAGCTTAATAAATTTGAAGTAAATAGAAACCTTAAGGAAATTTGATTTTCTTTGAAGTAAACACAAATTATAAGATAATCGAATGAAATTTGAAGAAAATATGATGAAAAATGAAGTAAACATAAATCTTAAGAAAATCTGATTAAATTTGAGTTGAATATAAATCTTAAGAAATTTGATGAAATTTGAAATGAATATAAACCTTAAGAAAATCTGATGAAATTTGAAGTAAACATAAATCTTAAGAAAATCGAATGAAATTTGAAGAAACGCTGATGAAATTTGAAGTAGACATAAATCTTAAGAAATTTGAAGTAAATATAAAACTTAAGAAAATTTGATGAAATTTTAATTAAACATAAATTATAAGAAAATCGAATGAAATTTGAAGAAAATATGATGAAATTTGAAGTGAAAATAAATCTTAAGAAAT
This sequence comes from Vicia sativa, assembly GCA_021764765.1. Lineage (NCBI taxonomy): Eukaryota > Viridiplantae > Streptophyta > Magnoliopsida > Fabales > Fabaceae > Vicia > Vicia sativa. The sequence goes on along the minus strand of CM038797.1, from coordinate 74,999,438 downwards.
TTGATGAAATTTGAAGTAAATATAAACCTCATGAAAATTTGATGAAATTTGAAGTAAACATAAATCATATGAAAATTGTATAAAAATTGAAGAAACGCTGATGATATTTGAAGTGAACATAAATCTTACGAAATTTGAAGTAAATATAAACCTTAAGAAAATCTGATGAAATTTGAAGTAAACATAAATCTTAAGAAAATCGAATGAAATTTGAAGAGAATCTGACGAAATTTGAACTGAACATTTATCTTAAGATATCTGATGAAACTTGAAGTGGATATAAACCTTAAGAAAATCTGATGAAATTTGAAGTAAACATAAATCATAAGAACATCAAATGAAATTTGAAGAAAATCTTATGAAATTTGAAGTGAACATAAATCTTAAGAAATTTGATGAAATTTTAAGTGGATATAAACCTTAAGAAAATCTGATGAAATTTGAAGTAAACATAAATCTTAAGAAAATCGAATGAAATTTGAATAGAATCTGATGAAATTTGAAGTAAACATAAATCTTAAGAAAATCGAATGAAATTTCAAGAAAATCTGATGAAATTTGCTGTGAACATAAATTTTATGAAATCTGATGAAATTTGAAGTGGATATAAACCTTAAGAAAATCTGATGAAATTTGAAGTAAACATAAATCTTAAGAAAATCGAATGAAATTTGAAGAAACTCTTAGGAAATTTGAAGTGAACGTAAATCTTAAGAAATTTGATGAAATTTGAAATGCAAATAAACCTTAACAAAATCTGATAAAATTTGAAGTAAAACTAAATCTTAAAAACAATAGGATGAAATTTGAAGAAACCCTGATGAAATTTGAAGCGAACATAAAGCTTAATAAATTTGAAGTAAATAGAAAACTAAAGGAAATTTTATGAAATTTGAAATAAACATAAATTATAAGAAAATTGAATGAATTTTTAAGAAAGTCTGATGAAATTTGAAGTGAACATAAATCTTACGAAATTTGAATTAAATATAAACCTTAAGAAAATCTGATGAAATTTGAAATAAACATAAATCTTAAGAAAATCGAATGAAATTTGAAGAAAATTTGATGAAATTTGAGGTGAACATAAATCCTAACAAATTTGATGAAATTTGAAATGGATATAAACCATTATAAAATCTGATGAAATTTTAAGTAAATATAAATCTTAAGAAATTCGAATGAAATTTGAAGTGAACGTAAATCTTAAGAAATTTGATGAAATTTGAAATGCAAATAAACCTTAACAAAATCTGATAAAATTTGAAGTAAAACTAAATCTTAAAAAAAATAGGATGAAATTTGATGAAACCCTGATGAAATTTGAAGCGAACATAAAGCTTAATAAATTTGAAGTAAATAGAAAACAAAAGGAAATTTTATGAAATTTGAAATAAACATAAATTATAAGAAAATTGAATGAATTTTTAAGAAAGTCTGATGAAATTTGAAGTGAACATAAATCTTAAAAATTTGAATTAAATATAAACCTTAAGAAAATCTGATGAAATTTGAAATAAACATAAATCTTAAGAAAATCGAATGAAATTTGAAGAAAATCTGATGAAATTTGAAGTGAACATAAATCCTAACAAATTTGATGAAATTTGAAATGGATATAAACCATCATAAAATCTGATGAAATTTGAAGTAAATATAAATCTTAAGAAATTCGAATGAAATTTGAAGTGAACATAAATCTTAAAAAATTTAATGAAATTTGAAACGCAAATAAACCTTAACAAAATCTGATAAAATTTGAAGTAAAACTAAATCTTAAAAAAATTAGATGAAATTTTAACAAATGCTGATGAAATTTGAAGCGAACATAAAGCTTAATAAATTTGAAGTAAATAGAAAACTTAAGGAAATTTCAAGAAATTTGAAATAAAAATAAATTATAAGAAAATTGAATTAATTTTGAAGAAAGTCTGATGAAATTTGAAGTGAACATAAATCTTAAGAAATTTGAATTAAATATAAACCCTAAGAAAATTTGATGAAATTTGAAATAAACATAATTCTTAAGAAAATCGAATGAAATTTGAAGAAAATCTGATGAAATTTGAAGTGAACATAAATCCTAACAAATTTGATGAAATTTGAAATGGATATAAACCATCATAAAATCTAATGAAATTTGAAGTAAATATAAATCTTAAGAAATTCGAATGAAATTTGAAGTGAACATAAATCTAAAAAAATTTAATGAAATTTGAAACGCAAATAAACCTTAACAAAATCTGATAAAATTTGAAGTAAAACTAAATCTTAAAAAAATTGGATGAAATTTTAAGAAACCGTGATGAAATTTGAAGCGAACATAAAGCTTAATAAATTTGAAGTAAATAGAAAACTTAAGGAAATTTCAATAAATTTGAAATAAACATAAATTATTAGAAAATTAAATTAATTTTGAAGAAAGTCTGATGAAATTTGAAGTGAACATAAATCTTAAGAAATTTGAATTAAATATAAACCTTAAGAAAATCTGATGAAATTTGAAATAAACATAAATCTTAAGAAATTCGAATGAAATTTGAAGAAAATCTGATGAAATTTGAAGTGAACATAAATCCTAACAAATTTGATGAAATTTGAAATGGATATAAACCATCATAAAATCTGATGAAATTTGAAGTAAATATAAATCTTAGGAAATTCGATGAAATTTGAAGAAAATCTTATAAAATTTGAAGTGAACATAAATCTTAAGAAATTTGATAAAATTTGAAGTGCATATAAACTTTAAGAAAATCTGAAAAAATTTGAAGTAAAACTAAATCTTAAAAAAATCGGATAAAATTTGAAGAAACCCTGATGAAATTTGAAGCGAACATAAAGCTTAATAAATTTGAAGTAAATAGAAACCTTAAGGAAATTTGATGAAATTTGAAGTAAACATAAATTATTAGAAAATCGAATGAAATTTGAAGAAAGTCTGAAGAAATTTGAAGTGAACATAAATCTTAAGAAATTTAAATTAAATATAAACCTTAAGAAAATCTAATGAAATTTTAAATCAACATAAATCTTAAGAAAATCGAATGAAATTTGAAGAAAATCTGATGAAATTTGAAGTGAACATAAATCTTAAGAAATCTGATGAAATTTGAAGTGGATATAAACTTTAAGAAAATCTGATGAAATTTGAAGTAAACATAAATCTTAAAAAAATCGAATGAAATTTTAAGAAAATCTTAAGAAATTTGAAGTGAACATAAATCTTAATAAATTTGAAGTGGATATAAACCTTAAGAAAATCTTATGAAATTTGAAGTAAACATAAATCTTAAGAAAATCGAATGAAATTTGGAGAAAATCTTATGAAATTTTAAGTGAACATTAATCTTAAGAAATTTGATGAAATTTGAAGTGGATATAAACCTAAAGAAAATCTGATGAAATTTGAAGTAAACATAAATCTTAAGAAAATCGAATAAAATTTGAAGAGAATCTGACCAAATTTGAAGTGAACATAAATCTTAAGAATCTGATGAAATTTGAAGTTGAGGTAAACCTTAATAAAATCTGATGAAATTTGAAGTAAACATAAATCTTAAGAAAATCGAATGAAATTTGAAGAAAATCTTATGAAATATGAAGTGAACGTAAATCTTAAGAAATTTGATCAAATTTGAAGTGCAAATAAACCTTAAAAATCTGATAAAATTATAAGAAAATCGAATCAAATTTGAAGTAAACATAAATTATAAGAAAATCGAATGAAATTTGAAGAAAATATGATGAAAAATAGAGTAAACATAAATCTTAAGAAAATCTGATAAAATTTGATGTGAACATAAATCTTAAGAAATTTGATGAAATTTGAAGTGGATATAATCCTTAAGAAAATCTGATGAAATTTGAAGTAAACATAAATCTTAAGAAAATCGAATGAAATTTGAAGAGAACGTGACGAAATTTGAAGTGAACATAAATCTTAAGAAATGTGACGAAATTTGAAGTGGGTATAAAAGTTAAGAAAATTTGTTGAAATTTGAAGTAAACATAAATCTTAAGATAATCGAATGAAATTTTAAGACAATTTGACGAAATTTGCTGTGAACATAAATCTTAAGAAATTTCATGAAAATTGAAATGGATATAAACCTTAAGAAAATCTGATGAAATTTGAAGTAAACATAAATCTTAAGAAAATCGAATAAAATTTGAAGAGTATTTGACGAAATTTGAAGTGAATATAAATCTTAAGAATTTGATGAAATTTGATGAGGATATAAACCTTATGAAAATATGATGAAATTTGAAGTAAACATAAATGTTAAGAAAATCGAATGAAATTTGAAGAAAATCTTATGAAATTTGAAGTGAACGTAAATCTTAAGAAATTTGAAATGCAAATAAACCGTAAAAAAATCTGATAAAATTTGAAGTAAAACTAAATCTTAAAAAAATCGGATGAAATTTGAAGAAACCCTGATGAAATTTGAAGTGAACATAAAGCTTAATAAATTTGAAGTAAATAGAAAGCTCAAGGAAATTTGATGAAATTTGAAGTAAATAGAAACCTCAAGGAAATTTGATGAAATTTGAAATAAACATAAATTACAAGAAAATCGAATGAAATTTGAAGAAACTATGATGAAAAATGAAGTAAACAAAAATCTTAAGAAAATCTGATAAAACTTGAAGAAAATCTGATGAAATTTGAACTGAACATAAATCTTAAGAAATTTGATGAAATTTGAAGTGAATATAAACCTTTAGACAATCTGATGAAATTTGAAGTGAACATAAATCTTAAGAAATTTGATGAAATTTGAAGTGGATATAAACCTTAAGAAAATCTTATGAAATTTCAAGTAAAAATAAATCTTAAGAAAATCGAATGAAATTTGAAGAGAACCTAAAGAAATTTGAAGTGAAAATAAATCTTAAGAAATCTGATGAAATTTGAAGTGGATATAAACCTTAAGAAAATCTGATGAAATTTTAAGTAAACTTAAATCTTTAGAAAATCCAATGAAATTTAAAGAAAATCTTATGAAATTTGAAGTGAACATAAATCTTAAGAAAGTAGATGAAATTTGAAGTGCAAATAAACCTTAAGAAAATCTGATAAAAGTTGAAGTAAAACTAAATCTATAAAAAAATCGGATGAAATTTGAAGAAACCCTGATGAAATTTGAAGCGAACATAAAGCTTAATAAATTTGAAGTAAATAGAAACCTTAAGGAAATTTGATGAAATTTGAAGTGAACATAAATTATAAGAAAATCGAATGAAATTTGAAGAAAGTCTGATGAAAATTGAAGTGAACATAAATCTTAAGAAATTTGAATTAAATATAAACCTTAAGAAAATCTTATGAAATTTGAAAGAAACATAAATCTTAAGAAAATCGAATGATATTTGAAGAAAATATGATGAAAAATGAAGTAAACATAACTCTTACGAAAATCTGATAAAACTTGAAGAAAATATGATGAAAATAGAACTGAACAAAAATCTTAAGAAATTTGGTTAAATTTGAAGTGAATATAAACCTTAAGAAAATCTGATGAAATTTGAAGTAAACATAAATCTTAAGAAAATCGAATGAGATTTGAAGAAACACTGATGAAATTTGAAGTGAACATAAATCTTAAGAAATTTGATGTTAATATAAACCTTGAGAAAATTTGATGAAATTTTAAGTAAACATAAATCTTATGAAAATCAAATGAAATTTGAAGAAAATCTAATGAAATTTGAAGTGAACATAAATCTTAAGAAATTTGATGAAATTTAAAATGGATATAAACCTTAAGAAAATTTGATGAAATTTGAAGAAAACCTAAATCTTAAGAAATTTGATGTAAATATAAACCTTAAGAAAATCTGATGAAATTTGAAGTGAACATAACTCTTTAGAAATTTGATGAAATATGAAGAGGATATAAACCTTCAGAAAATCTGATGAAATTTGAAGTAAACATAAATCTTTAGAAAATCGAATGAAATTTGAAGAGAATCTCATGAAATTTGAAGTTAACATAAATCTTAATACATCTGATGAAATTTTAAGTGGATATAAACCTTAAGAAATCTGATGAAATTTGAAGTAAACATAAATCTTAAGAAAATCGAATGAAATTTAAAGTGAACATAAATATTAAGAAATTTGAAGTTAATATAAACCTTAAGAAAATCGGTTAAAATTTGAAGTAAACATAAATCTTAAGAAAATATGATAAAACTTGAAGAAAATCTGATGAAATTTGAACTGAACATAAATCGTAAGAAATTTGATGATATTTGAAATGGATATAAACCTTAAGAAAATTTAATGAAATTTGAAGTAAACCTAAATCATAAGAAAATAAAATGAAATTTGAAGAAAGTCTGATGAAATTTGAAGTGAACAAAAATCTTAAGAAATTTGAATTAAATATAAACCATAAGAAAATTTGATGAAATATGAAGTAAACATAAATCTTAAGAAAATCGGATAAAACTTGAAGAAAATCTGATGAAATTTGAACTGAACATAAATCTTAAGAAATTTGACGAAATTTCAAGTGAATTAAAACCTTAAGAAAATCTGATGAAATTTGAAGTAAACCAAAATCTTAAAAAACATCGGATGAAATTTTAAGAAACCCTGATGAAATTTGAAGCGAACATAAAGTTTAATAAAATTGAAGTAAATAGAAACCTTAAGGAAATTTGAAATAAACATAAATTTAAGAAAATCGAATGAAATTTGAAGAAAATATGATGAAAAATGAAGTAAACATAAAATTTAAGACAATTTGATAAAACTTGAAGAAAATCTGATGAAATTTGAACTGAACATAAATCTTAAGAAATTTGACGAAATTTAAAGTTAATATAAACCTTAAGAATATCTGATGAAATTTGAAGTAAACATAAATCTTAAGAAAATCTAATGAAATTTGAAGAAACGCTGATGAAATTTGAAGTGAACATAAATCTTAAGAAATTTGAAGTAAATATAAACCTTAAGAAAATTTGATTAAATTTAAAGTAAACATAAATTATAAGAAAATCGAATGAAATTTGAAGAAAATATGATAAAATTTGAAGTGAACATATATCTTAAGAAATTTGATGAAATTTGAAGTGGATATAAACCTTAAGAAAAATATGATGAAATTTTAAGTAAATCTAAATCTCAAGAAAATCGAATAAAATTTGAAGAAACTTTAATGAAATTTGAAGTGAACATAAATCTTAAGAAATTTGATGTTAATATAAACCTTAAGAAAATTTGATGAAATTTGAAGTAAACATAAATTATAAGAAAATTGAATGAAATTTGAAGAAAATATGAAGAAATTTGAAGTGAAAATAAATCTTAAGAAATTTGATGAAATTTGAAGTAAATATAAACCTAAAGAAAGATTGATGAAATTTGAAGTAAACATAAATCTTATGAAAATCGAATGAAATTTGAGGAAAGGCTGATAATATTTGAAGTGAACATAAATCTTTAGAAATTTGAAATAAATATAAACCTTAAAAATATTTGATGAAATTTGAAGTAAACATAAATCTTAAGAAAATTGAATGAAATTTGAAGAAAATATGATGAAATTTGAAGTGAAAATAAATCTTAAGAAATTTGATGAAATTTGAAGTAAATATAAACCTTAAGAAAGATTGATGAAATTTGAAGAAAACATAAATCTTATGAAAATCGAAAGAAATTTGAAGAAACGCTGATAATATTTGAAGTGAACATAAATCTTTAGAAATTTGAATTAAATATAAACCTTAAGAAAATTTGATGAAATTTGAAGTAAACATAAATCTTAAGAAAATCAAATGAAATTTGAAGAAAGTCTGATAAAATTTGAAGTGAACATAAATCTTAAGAAATTTGATGAAATTTGAAGTAAATATAAACCTTAAGAAAGATTGATGAAATTTGAAGTAAACATAAATCTTATGAAAATCGAATGAAATTTGAAGAAACGCCGATAATATTTTAAGTGAACATAAATCTTTAGAAATTTGAATTAAATATAAACCTTAAGAAAATTTGAAGAAATTTGAAGTAAACATAAATCTTAAGAAAATCAAATGAAATTTGATGAAAGTCTGATGAAATTTGAAGTGAACATAGATCTTAAGAAATTTGAAGTGAATATAAACCTTAAGAAAATCTGATGAAATATGAAGTAAACTTAAATCTTAAGAAAAGCTGATGAAACTTGAAGAAAATCTGATGAAATTTGAAGTGAACATAAATCTTAAGAAATTTGATATTCACTTCAAATTTCATCTACTTTCTTAAGATTTATGTTCACTTTAAGTTTCATCAGATTTTCTTCAAAGTTCATCCGATTTTCTTAATATTTATGTTTACTTCAAATTTCAACAAATTTTCTTAAGGTTTATATCCACTTCAAATTTCACCAAATTACTTAAGATTTATGTTCACTTCAAATTTCATTAGATTTTCTTCAAATTTCATCCGATTTTTTTAGGATTTAGGTTTAATTCAAATTTCATCAAATTTTCGTAAGGTTTATATTCTCTCCAAATTTCATCAAATTTGTTAACATATATGTTCACTTCAAATTTCATCAGATTATCATCAAATTTCATTGGATTTTTTTAAGATTTAGGTTTACTTCAAATTTCATCAAATTTTCTTAAGGTTTATATTTACTTCAAATTTCATCAAATTTCATCAGATTTTCTTCAAGTTTCATCAGATTTTCTTATGATATATGTTTACTTCATATTGCATCAGATTTTCTTAAGGTTTTTATTCACTTTAAATTTCATTAATTTTCTTAAGATTTATGTTCTTTTCAAATTTCATTATATTTTCTTCAGATTTATATTAAATTCAAATTTCTTAAGATTTATGTTCACTTCAAATTTAATTAGATTTTCTTTAAATTTCATCCGATTTTTTTAAGATTTAGGTTTACTTCAAATTTCATCAGATTTTCTTAAGGTTTATATTCACTCCAAATTTCATAACATTAATGGTCACTTCAAATTTCATTAGATATTCTTCAAGTTTCATCAGATTTTCTTAAGATTTATGTTTACTTCAAATTTCATTAGATATTCTTCAAGTTTCATCATATTTTCTTAAGATTTATGTTCACTTCATATTTCATTAGATTTTCTTAAGGTTTATATTCACTTCAAATTTCATTAATTTCCCTAAGATTTATGTTTACTTCATATTTTTTCAAATTTTCTTAAGATTTATATTAAATTCAAATTTCTTATAATTTATGTTCACTTCAAATTTCATTAGATTTTCTTTAAATTTCATCCGATTTTTTTAAGATTTAGGTTTACTTCGAATTTCATCAGATTTTCATAAAGTTTATATTCACTCCAAATTTCATAACATTTATGTTCACTTCAAATTTCATCAGATTCTCTTCAAACTTCATTCGATTTTTTTAAGATTGAGGTTACTTCAAATTTCATCAAATTTTCTTAAGGTTTATATTCCCTCCAAATTTCATAACATTTATGTTCACTTCAAATTTCATCAGATTTTTTTTTCAAATTTCAACCGATTTTCTTAAGATTTATGTTTACTTCAATTTTCATCAGATTTTCTTAAGGTTTTATATTCACTTCAAATTTCATCAAATTTCTTAAGATTTATGTTCACTTCAAGTTTCATCAGACTTTCTACAAGTTTCATTATATTTTCTTAAAATTTATGTTTACTTCAAATTTCATCAGATTTTCTTAAGGTTTATATTCACTTCAAATTTCATTATTTTACTTACGGTTTATGTTTACTTCAAATTTCATCAAATTATCTTAAGGTTTATATTAAATTCAAATTTCTTAAGATTTATGTTCCATTCAAATTTCATTAGATTTTCTTCAATTTTCATCAGATTTTCTTAAGGTTTATATTCACTCCAAATTTCAAAACATTTATGTTCACTTCAAATTTCATCAGATATTCTTCAAATTTCGTTCGATTTTTTTTAAGATTTATGTTTACTTCATATTTCATCAGATTTTCTTAAGGTTTATATTCACTTCAAATTTCATTAATTTTCCTAAGATTTATGTTTACTTCATATTTCTTTAGATTTTCTTAAGATTTATGTTCACTTCAAATTTCATTATATTTTCTTCAAATTTCATCCGATTTTTTTAAGATTTAGGTTTACTTCAAATTTCATCAGATTTTCTTAAAGTTTATATTCACTCCAAATTTTATAACATTTATGTTCACTTCAAATTTCATCAGATTTTCTTCAAATTTCATTCGATTTTTTTAAGATTAAGTAATTTGAATTTAATATAAATCTTAAGAAAATCTAAAGAAATATGAAGTAAACCTAAATCTTAAGTAAATTTATGAAATTTGAAGTGAATATAAACCTTAAGAAAATTTGATGAAATATGAAGTAACCATAAATCTTAAGAAAATCTGATGAAACTTGAAGAAAATATGATGAAATTTGAAGTGAACATAAATTTTAAGAAATTTGATGAAATTTGAAGGGAATATAAACCTTAAGAAAATCTGATAAAATTCGAAGTAAACCTAAATCTTAAAAAAATTGGATGAAATTTGAAGAAAATCTGACGAAATTTGAAGTGAACATAAATCTTAAGAAATTTGAACTGAATATAGTTATCAAAAGCTTTGTGTGCTGTTTTAAGCGCCAAATAGGTGGAGAAATCCTGTGAAGCGGTTTCTTCAAGTTTTAAATATCAGTCGTAGATTGTTTTTAGGCAGTTATTTTGTAAATACTATAAATAAGTCATCTCAATGTAAATTTTGTGTGTTCACTTGTATACTCAAAATACTTGCCAAAACTTTGTGAAAGTGTTTGATGTACATGAATCACCACCTTTATTTCAATGCAAAACCTTTACATTTTAGCCGTTTTCTTTGAAACTTTTACTTGCATTCTATTTACTTTTCAGCAATCACTTTGTGTCTTCATGTATGTTGATGCTCTTTTTGTTACAAGTTTCGAGTTAACAAAAGAGTCGGTCGACCCTTATTTCGTTTAGAAAAGACCTGGATTCATAGCCTCTTATCGGTCACGAGTCACCATAGTAGGTCAAAATCATAGTGAATACTCATTTGTTAAGTTATTAGGTTTTTGTCTTTGTCGGTCACGAGTTACCTATCGGTCGAACCCGAACTATTATGTGGAAAGTCGTTGTACTTATTCCTTTAGTCTTAGGAAACCCTTTCTTAGGCAAGGATTTCAACATAATCAGTATAATTTCAAAAATCTTAACACATGTCTTAAGATTAACTGGTCGATCTTGCGAGTGACCCTTAGTTTTAGGACTTTGGGAGACCAGCGGTTGTTTACCATTTTCCACAGTAAACACTGCCATCATAAACCTGGATGATTCAAAGATGTGGATATCTATTAATTAAGTAAGCGCATCTAAAATATTTGGGCCAAGAGTTGGATCATAATGAAGCAAATGAGGCAAGTCAGGATTTAAGGCATGGGTACGAATTTTATTCATTAGGTTCTTGACTTTGGTTGCCTTAGGCCCTAACTTGTCGTTGTGAATCTGAGACTGGTCGGAGTCAGAAGAAAGAGTGCGAGAATTCACTAAGCTACGTAGCCTAGTAATTGCTTCCATAGCAGAGGGCTTGCCCTGTTTGTTTCGACGTACTGGGCGAATCGACCCTTTTCTCTCAGAAGAAATGAGGGGCGTGCTTTCAGGAGGAGGAAGAAGTTGGGAAGTGATGGCATCTGCATTTGCCTCTAAACCCTGCAGGGAATCTAAAAGGCTAGAGTTAGAGCTAGTCGAACTAGAATCCTTATGCTTGGCAGGACTAGTGACTGAGTCAGAGTCACTAAGAGTAGCCTGAACAGTCATATCAATGAACTCACCAACGACGACATCAATATTCTCATGATGATGGGGGAAGAAGCCTCTGACAGTGGAGTATAGTCGACCACACTTTGTTGTTGTTGACCGGAGGCATCAACCTAAAGAAAAAATATATTAATGAAACAAATCCAACAAGCTAAAAAGAAACTAAAGTGGAATCGATGAATACCTGTGTCAACGGGCTAGGGTCGGCAGTTGCATCTTTCTCAGTAGAAGCAACAATAGTGGCTCCAACTGGATCAGGAACTTTAGTAGCGCTGGGGGCAGGAGTTGTAACACCCCTTCTAATTTACCCGCGATTTATATATTTTTAATCAGAGTTTTATTCATAACATCATGGGCGTCACAATTTTAATAATTCAAATAACAAAAAACAGTAATCATGCCTTTTTACTGAAGAACTTATGAAAGAAAACGAAACCAAGGATTATGTTTAAACAACAGAAATATAACATAAAAATTCGGAATAATTCAATCAATAATTATTCCCAACATAAACCAAAACAACTAGTTTTAAATCCATAAAAATTCCAATCAATTGTTCCCCAGTGTTACAACTACCAGAGCATGACACTGACACGCGGATTATCTAAATAGCACAACTCTAAAAGCTGTCCTCACCAATTCCCGAGCAGCTAATCTCCTCAATTTGAAATCATTAAAGTAAGGGTGAGATTTCATCAAGATTAAAATGCATTATACATTTCTTTGAAACAATAAAATAACCAATTCGTTATTCCACCCTTATTAGCATCATCAGGATACAATTCACAAATACAAACACCCAGATCATTATGCATACAGCAACAATCAATGCAATTATAACACTGGAAACCATCCTAACATGTTATAATTACATATGCAATGCAGACTCAAATGCATGTGGTACCAAACGTGAACCAAGTCCACACCCTGTTCCGCTTACACTTCGGAAAACAGCGTAAATCAATGATTCGCCCATACATCACTGGGTCAAGAATCTAGCCTCACCACATCTATCCATTAGGTACGGTTATTGGCCCTGCAAGTTCAATTCTGCACAATGAGAATGAACCATCAACAATGCTTATGCATGCACATCAGAAGCATGCAACATTTCAAAATACGATATATGAACATACAACGTTATTCCATTCATGATCAATAACAGCAACAACACATGCTAACAGTGAAATCATGAATATAACGTTAATCACAATACATGGAATCAACATACAACATTTACACACAACGAATAACCACGAAATTACGATGTATTCTTACTACGGAAACCATATTAATTCCTCCAGATTTCAGTTAATGGTCTTGAAAATATTATTAACAGATGGTACTCGTTCTAAGCTTTCCAACGATACCAACTATGCCTAAATCGGAGTTACGGTTGAAAAGATATGATCGAAATCGTTTTCAAAACAATTCATGTTCAGCCCAACACAGTATGCATCGATGCATAAGGCTATGCATTAATGCATAAACAACATGTATCGACCCATAATTAGTATGCATCGATGCATAACTTAAAATTTCTGCATTTTTAAAATTTTCTTCAGTATGTGTCGACACATATGCATCATGTGTCGATGCATAGCTTCCTTGTGTCGATCCATAGCTCCTTTGCATCGATACATGGCCCTGTTTTACTTCCTATGAGTCGATGCATGACTCTATGAGTCGATGCATAGCTTTCCAAAGCTTCTGGTTTTCTAAAATTTCACAGCATGCATCGATCCATATTGTCTTGTGTCGACTCATACAGTTAGTTTTCACCCAAAATCCAGTTTTTCTTCACTGTTACGAATCACCATTTCATCCAATCTTCACCAACACTCATATCATCATAACACAGAATTAATTACTTCATTTTTACATCCAATTGATCACCAAATTTGTTTTCTAATTAACCTATATTCATCCTACGTAGATTAATCGTTCACAACCGTTTCAAATCATGGTTCTTCGTCGGATTATAACATTAGGGCACACTCAATTATTCTAATTCGAGATTTCTAACGGATTGATTCGTTCTATTGATCATCAAAACCTATAAGGCATAACAATCAGATTCAATCCCCCTTACCTCGCGATGAATCTTCGAATTTCCGACGAATTGGCTTTTTCTCCTCTTTCTCTTCTCTTTTCCAATCTCACGTAGAATGCAAATCCTAATTTCCGCCTCTCACTTTTTCCTTTTATTCCTTTATTTATTCCTTTTTATTTGCCAAATAATAGAAATAAATTACTTAGGATTAAGTAGAGCTTTTTACTCCATACACCCTACAATTCAACTTCACACCCCCGACACTTCCATCATTTAATTAATTAATTAAATCTATTAATTCAAAAATGCCAATAATTAAACCTTTAATTAAATTAATAATTAAATTTCTAATTATTTAATAATTGAATTAATTTGGGGTGTCACAACTCTCCCCTACTAAAAAGAGTTTTCGTCCTCGAAAACATACCTTAGACGAAAAGTTCGGGATACGAGTCCTTCATCTGGCTCTCTAGTTCCCAAGTTACATTTCCACCTACTGGTCCTCCCCAAGCTACTTTCACCAATGCTATCTCTTTACCATGCAATTGCTTCACCTTCCGATCCTCAATTCTCGCAGGTAATGCTTCAACAGTCAGATTATCTCGCACTTGGACATCATCTACCTGAATCTCATGAGACGGATCAGCAATGTACTTCCTCAACTGAGATACATGGAAGACATCATGCAAATTTGCAAGTGACGGCGGTAAAGCAATCTGGTAAGCAACTCTTCCAACCTTCTTAGTAATCTGATACGGACCAATAAAACACGGAGTCAACTTCTTTGACTTCAAAGCTCGACCAATACCAGTCATCGGAGTAACTCGCATAAACACATGATCTCCTTCACTAAACTCAAGATCTTTCCTCCTCTTATCATGATAACTCTTCTGACGACTCTGAGAAGCTTTCATCTTCTCCTGAATCATCTTGATCTTTTCTGAAGTTTGTTGGACAATCTCCGGTCCAATCACAACACTTTCTCCGGATTCGTACCAACACAACAGTGTCCGACACCTCCTACCATATAATGCCTCAAACGGAGCCATACCAATACTCGAATGAAAACTATTGTTGTAGGTAAACTCAATCAACGGTAGGTAACTATTCCAAGCTCCACCTTTCTCCAACACACAAGCTCGCAACAAATCCTCTAACGACTGAATCGTTCCCTCCGTCTGACCATCTGTCTACGGATGATAAGCAGAACTCAATCTCAACTTAGTACCTAACGCTTCTTGCAGCCCCGTCCTAAACTTAGACGTAAACCTCGGATCTCTATCCGACACAATACTAGAAGGAATACCATGCAAACTTACAATCTTCTCAACATACAATTCTGCCAACCTCTCCATAGGATAATCCATTCTTATCGGAATAAAGTGAGCAGATTTTGTCAACCGATCAACAATAACCCAAATAGCATCACAATTCTTCGCTGTCCTAGGCAAACCAGATACAAAATCCATAGAAATGCCATCTCATTTCCACTCTGGAAAAAATAACGGCTCCATCAATCCTGACGGTTTCTGATGTTCAATCTTTGCTTCTGACAAACCAAACAAGCATAAACAAACTCAGCAATTTCCTTTTTCATTCCAGGCCACCAAAATAACTTTTTCAAGTCATGATACATCTTAGTAGCACCGGGATGAATACTCAATCCACTAAGATGTCCTTCTTCCAAAATACTCTTCCGAAGTTCTGCAATGTATGGTACACAAACTCTGTCACCAAATCTCATAACACCATTCTCGTCAATTTTGAATTCACCTTCTTGGCTTTGGTTGATCAATGTCAACTTATCCACCAAAACAACATCAGATTTCTGCCCAGTTCGAATTTCCTCAAGAATACCACTAGTCAACTTCAACATTCCCAATTTAACACTATCAGAAGTAGTTTCACATACCAAACTCAAATCTATGAACTGCTTAACCAATTCCAATTCACGAACCATCAACATTGACATATGCAAGGACTTCCTACTCAATTCATCTGCAACAACGTTTGCCTTACCAAGATGGTAATTCAAACCAAAATCATAATCCTTCAGAAATTTTTACCATCTTCTCTGCCTCATATTCAACTCTTTCTGATCGAAGAGATACTTCAAACTCTTATGATCATTGAATACCTCAAATCGAGAACCATACAGATAATGCCTCCATAATTTCAAAACAAAAACCACTGCTTCCAGCTCTAAATCATGAGTCGGATAATTCCTTTCATGAAATTTCAATTGTCTCGAAGCATAAGCCACAACCTGCTTATCTTGCATCAAAACACCACCTAATCCCAACAAAGACGCATCACAATACACAACAAAAGATTCTGCCGGATTCGGCAAAATCAGAATCGGAGCACTAGTCAACCTCTTCTTCAACTCTTGGAATCCTTTCTCACAATCAGAATCCCAAACAAACACCTGACCCTTTCTTGTTAACTTAGTCAACGGCAAAGCTAACTTTGAAAATCCTTCAATAAACTTTCTATAGTGACCTGCAAGACCAAGAAAACTACGGATTTCAGAAGCATTCTTCGGCGATTCCCACTGAGATACCGCTTCTACCTTCGTAGGGTCAACAACAATGCCATTCTTGGAAATCACATGACCAAGAAAGCTTACTTCACTTAACCAGAAATCACACTTAGACAACTTCGCATACAGCTTCTTCTCTTTCAATAATTCCAACACAATTCTAAGATGTCCTGCATGCTCTTCATCATTCTTTGAATAGATCAGAATGTCATCAATAAATACCACCACAAACTTATCAAGATACGGATGAAATATCTTGTTCATATACTCCATGAAAACACCAGGTGCATTAGTAACTCCAAATGGTATAACAGAATACTCATAATGCCCATACCTCGTTCTAAATGCAGTTTTCTGAATATCTTCCGTCTTCACACGAATTTGATGATATCCAGACCTTAAATCAATCTTACTAAATACACAAGCTCCAACTAACTGATCCATCAAATCATCAATCCTCGGCAATGGATACCGATTCTTGATTGTCACCTTGTTCAACTGCCTATAATCAACACACAGTCTCATTGTACCTTCCTTCTTCTTAACCAACAACACCAGAGCACCCCACGGAGAAACACTAGGACGAATAAACTTCTTCTCAAGTAATTCTTCCAACTGTTTCTTCAACTCAGACAATTCAGATGCCGACATGCGATAAGGCGCCATCGACACCGGACTAGTTCCAGGAATTAGATCTATAGTAAACTCCACTTCCCTCTCAGGTGGCAGATCACTAACATCTTCCGAAAACACTTCTGGAAATTCATTCACCACTGGAAATTCATCAGTCTTAGCTTTTCCTTTCACTTCCGTCGAAGAATACAACATAAACACCACAACACCATCTTTAACAACTGAATTCATCTGCTTAACTGACATAGTCACATCTTCAACTCTAGCTTCTTCAGGAAAAATAACCGTCTTCTTAAAAAAGTTGATATGAACCTGGTTGAATTCCAACCAGTTCATTCCAAGGATGGTGTCAAGTTGTTCTAGCGGTAGGCACACTAAATCCATACCGAAACCTCTACCAAAAATTACAATAGGACAATTCCTACAAACATATAAAGTAGTCACTGAACCCGACACAGGAGTGTCAATAACCATACTTCCATCCAGTATCAATAATCGCAATTAAAGGTATGCCATTGATAAAACATGTACCTTTAATCAATCGATCATCTGGCTTAGTCTCAGATCCTGACAAAGCGAACACTTTTCCACCCGTTTGTTCTTTCTTTGGCTTAGTACACTGCAGACGAGTATGACCTTCTTCGCCATAGTTGTAACAAGTCACTTTTCTGGCTCTACATTCAGTAGTTACATGACCAGATCTTCCACAGTTGCTGCACTTCTTCGCATCATTCTTGCATTCATTAGCTCTATGCCCCATTTCACCACACCTGTAGCACTTAATGGAAGAACCAAAATCTCCCCCACTAGGCTTCTTCCAACCACCGGATTTCTGATTATTCTTATCATAGGGTTTACCACGATCCATCTGTTGTTTTCCTTTACGATCCACATACCCTCAAGCATTCGACTTAGTACTAGCAAGATCTTCTTCTAGAATCCTACTACAATTTACTAAATTAGAAAACCTCCTGATGCGCTGATACCTGATACCCTACTTGATCTCATCACGAAGACCATTCTCAAATTTGATACATTTGGAAAATTCTCCATCTGCATCGTTAGTATAATGAGCATAGTACTTCGCCAACTCAGTAAACATCGAAGCATACTCACTCACAAACTTGTTGCCTTGCTTGAGCTCCAGAAACTCAATCTCCTTCTTGCCCCGAATGTCTTCAGGAAAGTATCTCCTCATAAAAGCTCTCCTGAACACATCCCAAGTCAATGCAATACCATCTTGTTCCATTTCAGCCCTGGTAGCAACCCACCAGTCATCAGCTTCTTCTGCCAACATGTGAGTACCATACCTCACCTTCAGCTCTTCCGCACAGTCAATCACTCTGAAGATCCTCTCGATCTCCTTCAACCATTTCTGAGCACCTTCGGGATCATGAGTGCCTTTGAATAATGGAAGATTGTTCCTCTGAAAGTTTCCCAATTGCCTATCAGCACCAATACCTCCTCCCGACTGATTCCCTCTAAGCACACCAGCTAGCATTCCCAAGGCTTCAGCAATAGCAGCACCGTCTCTTTCGGCCATTGTTCTGTAACATTACAAAACAATCACATCAGCACACAGTATCGACAGTGTTACCTTGCACTAGTCGCATACAAAAGGGATAAAGACTCAAAGACACGACCGACTATGCTCTGATACCACTATTGTAACACCCCTTATAATTTACCCGCGATTTATATATTTTTAATCAGAGTTTTATTCATAACATCAAGGGCGTCACAATTTTAATAATTCAAATAACCAAAAACAGTAATCATGCCTTTTTACTGAAGAACTTATGAAAGAAAACGAAACCAAGGATTATGTTTAAACAGCAGAAATATAACATAAAAATCCGGAATAATTCAATCAATAATTATTCCAAACATAAACCAAAACAACTAGTTTTAAATCCATAAAAATTCCAATCAATTGTTCCCCAGTGTTACAACTACCAGAGCATGACACTGACACGCGGATTATCTAAATAGCACAACTCTAAAAGCTGTCCTCACCAATTCCCGAGCAGCTAATCTCCTCAATTTGAAATCATTAAAGTAAGGGTGAGATTTCATCAAGATTAAAATGCATTATACATTTCTTTGAAACAATAAAATAACCAATTCGTTATTCCACCCTTATTAGCATCATCAGGATACAATTCACAAATACAAACACCCAGATCATTATGCATACAGCAACAATCAATGCAATTATAACACTGGAAACCATCCTAACATGTTATAATTACATATGCAATGCAGACTCAAATGCATGTGGTACCAAACGTGAACCAAGTCCACACCCTGTTCCGCTTACACTTCGGAAAACAGCGTAAATCAATGATTCGCCCATACATCACTGGGTCAAGAATCTAGCCTCACCACATCTATCCATTAGGTACGGTTATTGGCCCTGCAAGTTCAATTCTGCACAATGAGAATGAACCATCAACAATGCTTATGCATGCACATCAGAAGCATGCAACATTTCAAAATACGATATATGAACATACAACGTTATTCCATTCATGATCAATAACAGCAACAACACATGCTAACAGTGAAATCATGAATATAACGTTAATCACAATACATGGAATCAACATACAACATTTACATGCAACGAATAACCACGAAATTACGACGTATTCTTACTACAAAAACCATATTAATTCCTCCAGATTTCAATTACTGGTTTTGAAAATATTATTAACAGATGGTACTCTTTCTAATCTTTCCAACGATACCAACTATGCCTAAATCGGAGTTACGGTTGAAAAGATATGATCGAAATCGTTTTCAAAACAATTCATGTTCAGCCCAACACAGTATGCATCGATGCATAAGGCTATGCATCAATGCATAAACAGCATGTATCGACCCATAATTAGTATGCATCGATGCATAACTTAAAATTTCTGCATTTTTAAAATTTTCTTCAGTATGTGTCGACACATACGCATCATGTGTCGATGCATAGCTTCCTTGTGTCGATCCATAGCTCCTTTGCATCGATACATGGCCCTGTTTTACTTCCTATGATTCGATGCATGACTCTATGAGTCGATGCATAGCTTTCCAAAGCTTCTGGTTTTCTAAAATTTCACAGCATGCATCGATCCATATTGTCTTGTGTCGACTCATACAGTTAGTTTTCACCCAAAATCCAGTTTTTCTTCACTGTTACGAATCACCATTTCATCCAATCTTCACCAAACCTCATATCATCATAACACAGAATTAATTGCTGCATTTTTACATCCAATTGATCACCAAATTTATTTTCTAATTAATCTATATTCATCCTACGTAGATTAATCGTTCACAACCGTTTCAAATCATGGTTCTTCGTCGGGTTATAACATTAAGGCACACTCAATTATTCTAATTCGAGATTCCTAACGGATTAATTCATTCTGTTGATCATCAAAACCTATAAGGCATAAAAATCAGATTCAATCCCTCCTTACCTCGCGATGAATCTTCGAATTTCCGACGAATTGACTTTTTCTCCTCTTTCTCTTCTCTTTTCCAATCTCACGTAGAATGCAAATCCTAATTTCCTCCTCTCACTTTTTCCTTTTATTCCTTTATTTATGCCTTTTTATTTGCCAAATAATAGAAATAAATTAATTAGGATTAAGTAGAGCTTTTTACTCCATACACCCTACAATTCAACTTCACACCCCCGACACTTCCATCATTTAATTAATAATTAAATCTATTAATTCAAAAATTCCAATAATTAGACCTTTAATTAAATTAATAATTAAATTTCTAATTATTTAATAATTGAATTAATTTGGGGTGTCACAGGAGTTGGAGTGACAATGGTTGTGTTCACCACTATGGTGGCAGCACCTGAATCTAGGTAAGCTTCAGGGTCTTCAGCCAAAATCACTTTGCTTCTCTTTTTTGCTTTTTGATCCCCAGCAGAGGGATCTTTCTTCCTTTTATGTCTTTTGGATTTATGGGAATGTTGAGGGGACTGAACATCAGGTGATGACTAAGTTCAAAAAAGAAGATATAAGCTGAAGCCATTGGTTAGTCGAGAAAAGGAATTTAAGTCGACAAGAAATACCTCACTCCTCACAGTAGTTTGTTGATTGTCCTTCTTGGATCTTTTGGGTTTGCCAAAGGGAGCAGTCAAATCTGCTGAGCGTTTTTGACTCGGGTAGACAAGAGAAACGTTAGCAACATTTTAAGCCATAAATAGAATAAATAGAAAGTATAGAAGCACACCTACAGGAGAAAGAATTAGTTTTCTTGAGTGCACCAGAAATGGTGTCATCATCAGAAGGAGTGTGGTCGGGAACAATCTGCAAAAAATATTGGCTAAGTTAGAAGTGCCAAATTAGGGAAGATAATTGGTTAAAGTTTGAGCCTAAACCTTTTTGGTCGAATGACCAGTTTGGTCGACAAGAGCTTCTTTTGGTTCTACTTGAATAGGAAGTGCTAAAAGAAAAAAATGATAAAGGGTTAAACAAATAGAAAAGTCGAAATGGAAAAGAAATCAAACTTTCCAGAGGTTGTTACTATATGGTATGACGGCAAGCTCTCTGACATATTGGGGGTCAATATGTAGAAAACCTGGGTAGTTGTCTAACCAATACTTCGTCGGCATCACTCTTTCAGCTTTTTTCGTATAAGCATTTTGCACGTTCGACCAAGAGCTATACCACCAGTCTGGGATAAGCGGGCGAAAAGCCAAAGCCAAGGGGCTAGTTGGTAAAGGAGGAAATTTAATTTTTCCAAAATGAAGTGCGTAAAGATATTTGTCTTTCGGGTAACCAAGAATTTTAAGTTTTGGAATCCTGTCGGTTACCTTCTCCTTTAGCTCCTAGACTGCTTCAAAAATGGTCCGATGAAGGTTATTGGGTAGATACACCACTTGAAAGTATTGCTGGAAAGCTTGGATTTGTTTGATGTTAGTAGTCTTACATTTGGTCGATTTTCCCTGCGAATGATCAAAAGCTGCAATAAGTTCAACAAGTTTTATTTCAGGATCACCAATAAATGCATCAAAATATGACTGCCACCAAGTTTCAAATTCTTTGGTGCAGCAGAACGCTAGTTGAAAGGAAGTAAGAGTAAGCTTAGGTCTTTTTGCCCAGAGGGTTTCAACATCTTCTTTTATGACTTCAAATGGTTGGTCAGTTGTAATGTCGATCAACCATTCATTAGAAGGGCAAAAAGACTTAGGGGTAAGTTGACAAAGCCTAAACTGTCGAGCTACCAAGTTAGGCTGATAAGAAACTAAGCCTGGATTTAAGCCGATAATAACAGCCGACAAGAGTTGGGGAGTCAAAAACAACTCCAGATAACTAAAGAGCTATTCTTATCTTCATTCTTTGTAGGAGGGAAAGCTTTAGTGAACCATTCAGGGTCATCATGTCGATCATATAATGGGGCCATATAAGTTCGAAATCATCCTGTGTCAACATGATGTTGAACAACAATGTAAAAACTTTGACATTTGGGGAAGTCTTGTCGATAGGAGTCAGTGGAAGTAGGCGCTGCCAAACAACATTGCTCTGAGTTGGAGGGCACGCTATCTTTTTATTTATGTATGGCCTAATGTCTTGGGAGAAAGTGACATTTATCCACAACTACAAGAACTAGAAAGGGCCATGAGCCAGGACATTCTTCGTTGTCGAGTTGCTGGGGTCGAAAGTTTTTATCTGACAAGCAACATCAGTGAGTGATTCATAGAGAGAGGCCAAAATTAGCTGGCCCAAAGCAACATTTTTACCCTGATGCAACTAAGTAGCCAGATAAGAGAACTGTTTGGCCACATGCATAGACCTAGAGCAGAAAATGAAGTGAGACAACCACAAAGTCAAAAATGCCACGAGTTCTTCATCAGTAATGGGACCAGAATTTTTGGCATGGTGGTCGATAAAATTATTGTAGGTTGGTTTACAGGCTTCACCCACGTCGAACTTCAAGGGAACAGGTTTATCGTCCCTATAATTAAACACTTGACCGGACGACTTCAGCCCTGTAATAGCAGCAATGTCGAACAAGGTAGGAGTGATCATACCATATTTTGTGTGGAAGGTGTTGGTCGACCCCTCCTAGAAATGAATGGCAGCCAGCAGCATGCCACAAGAGTAAGGTTGACCACAGTGAGAAAGTTCTAACAAGGTATGAATACCCAGGTCTTTCCATTGAGCTAGTTTTTCTAGTTCCAAACGTGTCATCCAAGCACTTAATTTAGGTCAATTTTGTGGTGGGGGCGATTCTAAAATTCCTATCTACGTATTGGAGCGAAATGGGTTCTGAAAAAGAAACTATGGGTTTGGTGACAAGACTAGTGGGAAAAATCCCTCTTTATCATCTACAAAAATTTCTAGGGGTGGTTCTGCAGAAAGAGGGTCCATAAATGGCAAAGACTTATCTTCGAGGGAAAAAGTAATAAGTACCTGAGATTTCCATATCTTGGCTTTCTCTTCAGCATATGGAGGCTCTGGAACATACTCATTGTCGTCGATGAGGCGTGGACGAATGACTGTTACAGAAGAAGATACTTTGTTATCAACGCATGTCATTAGAGAAAATGAAAGAGGTTGATGACGATGAACAATGGGAAAACTTGTGATTTTCGTTTTCTGGAATAAGTGAGGTCGAGAGTAAGAACGAAAAAGAAAGTGAAAAAATGGAAAAAAAAAGGTTTTTATAGACCCTGAAAAGAGAAGAAATAATGAGGAAAAATGTTTGTAATTTCCTAGGTCAAATCGTGTAACTTTCGTAGACACGTGGAGAGAGAGAGAGAGAGGGAAGCGAGTTAGTGGGCCACGTCTCCCACTGAAAAGTACAATGATGGCAAAAATTAATGTTGCATGTCTCGAGAATCAAAAGCGTGATACGCTACCATGATGGCATGATGTCACGGCAAAAGCGAAACAATAACGTCAACTGAGGAGGAAGTGGAAACGATTTGGTCGGTGAGTAAAAGTCGACGCTTCAAAGATGTCATTGTCTCATAGGAGTCGAACTCGAAAATGGCATCTTTGGGGGGCATTTTGTTACCTTAAAAAATCTTTAAGTTATATTCGTTTCTTATAGTTAGGGAAACAACCCTTCGATATAAGGACATTTAAAGAAATCAAGAGCTTGGTCGAAGTTTAGCTTTGTCAAACAAGAATTTAATGTTCAATGGGAATATCAAGCCAAAATGTCAAAGTCTGGCTTTGTCGATCAAAATGAGAGGAATTGGTATAAATGACGAGATAATTGAAAATCTGTCTAGTCGACCAAAGGATGAAGAATAAGTAAAATAGTCGTAATTGGTCTTGTCGACCAAAGGGAGTTCAAGACTTAGAAGGATTTTTTATGATTCATTCTTGCCAGTAGGTAAATGTTGAAGCAAGCCAGAAGCGGGAAGATTTGAATTTTGAAGTCATTTGCAGTAACCAGTAGTTTGTGTTATGATTGAGCGTCAAATAGGTGGAGAAATCTAGTGGAGCAATTGTCTTAAGTTTCAAATGTGTCAATAGATAATGTATAGGCAGTTACACTGTAATCACTATAAATAAGAAGGTTCAGTGTAGTTTTCGGGTGTTCACTTGTACTAAAATCACTTGTCAAACTCGATTATTCCAAGCGTAAGGAAGCAAAGAGTGCAAAAGTGTTTGATGCACGTGAATCACCATTTATATTTCAATGCAAATCCTTTACATTTCAATTGTCTTCTTTGAATGTTTTACTTGTTTTCTATTTAGTTATGAGCAATCTTTTTATGTTATTTTCTGCTTCGCGTAAACAATTCAACACCTTCTGTCGGTTACGAGTTACCAATTGAAACAACCGGCTGAACATCATCCGATAACTATATCAATGAAGTCGCCATCGAACGTTTTTTATCTCACAAAAGGAGAAAGGTGAATGCATCGCGAAAACCTAAAAGGGATAAGGCACGGTCTTGCGACCGAGAGATAGGGTAAGGGAATCTATTACGCGAAGGAAAGGTATTAGCACCCCACGCGTCCGTAGTACTCTACGGTATCCACTTCTACTTTCTGTCTAATGGGTGTGTTGTTATCTATTTACTGCTTAATTACTATATCTGTATGCTCAAATAGAATGCATATGAAAGAAAAGAAAAATAAAGAAAACACGGGGAAAAGAAGGAAGTATTTACAAAGTTTGCTCGATCGAGCCCCGTGACAAGATGCCTACGTATTCCCGCGTGCAATGGGAAAGTCAGAGCGCCGTAGTTCGGCTCACATGTTTTGATGGGTTAAGTGTTTTTTAATTGTGAAAAAGAATTTTAAACACAATAAATAACCCGTAGGCAAAAAAGGTTTGCATTTGGTTGGTTGTTTTTACCTTGAAAAAGGAGTTTGAACCATTAGTAAGTGTTTTAATTTGCAAAAAGAAAAAAGAAAACAATTTTTAGTTTTATTAAATGCATGAATGCAAAAGAAACTGTAAAACAAATAAGGGAAACTATCTAATGTTATCCCTAATGTCATCATGCATGGATTACATCCTAAGGTCTAACTCGAATCACTAACTAAGGTAGAGTCGAGAGAATCCTAAAGGAACATGCAAAGGTTTACCACCTAGATCTATGTCTATCTCGAATCACCAGCTAGAATGGAGTCGAAGATGACAAACAGGAGGGAAAATGTTTACAACCTAAGTCTATGTCCATCTCGAATCACTAACTAAAGTAGAGTCGAAGACGACGACAAAAGGGATGAAGCAAACAAGTGCTTTGACAGAAGCACACAAACAATGCAATGCGAAAACAAATGTCAAACAATCGTAGGCATAACCTACAGAGCAAATGATGCGAGTTCAGCAATAAATGCGAACCCCATGAATGAGTGGAGAGTCAGAATAGGGGACTCTTGCCACTTTTATTGACTCGATAAAGAAAGCAACACGATTCGCGTGTGCGGAGCTGACACGGACTAGAACTGTGCGGGGGTTCGTTGCTGACCCTACCTTCCGCTTGCCCATATATCAATGACTCGATGACAGGAAATATAAAAAGCGGGACTTCGCTTAGTGGTACCACGTCGGGTGTCCTAACCACTCTGACCTATGCAAGCACAAATGTAAACACTTACTGAGAATTACCTCCCTATGCAGATGGAGGATTTAAAACAAACCAAACACAATTAGCAAACCAGAATTACCCAAAACGGGTCTTTAAATAAACCAGAGGGGTTCCTGAACATGCTCCAACTACGGAAGCCCCTTCATGCATCTCTATTCCTACTTCTCATGGCAAAAGAAAGCTGTAAAGCCCTACTTCTCATGATATCTAGGAAAGCTGTAAGAGAATGCAATAAATAAAATAGAATAAATACCCGACGGATATTAAATCCGAAGAGCACGCAAGCTAAGCAATACTCCGGAAAACTTCAAGTGCTGCTGGTACGCAAATAAGAAATCTGGTGAGAAGTATGCGGAAGCACAAAAAGCAGAATGTGTGTCATACACATCTGAAACAAATACACCTGTACAAGATCATAATCCAGACAATACAGATAAAGGATGCGCGTAGATGCACGGTCAAGAATGTGTGTTTATACACACTCGACGTATATCCAATAAACCTGCATAAAATATCCAGATAATACAGACAGAAAGGGGGCACACACAAGTGTACGAGCAACAGGTGTGGATTCTATACATCCAAAATCAATCAGATAACCTGCAAAAGATGGTAAAAACCAACAGACAGATACAGAATACACACACATGTGTGCAACATCAGATCAATGGATTTTATAAATCTCAATCAATGGTATAACGCTCCGCGTCCCTCGCATACAAAACAGAATATCAGAAACAGCAATGCGGCTTTTAAATAAAGCATAAAACGCGAGAAAATGGTTATTTACAATGAAATCGGAATATCAAAATAAATTCGAAACTTTACTTACAACACTAAGATAAGGTATACTTTCAATCATAATCAGATGGTATAAGCAATATCTTAGAATTTCTAAAGAAGGAATGACATTATATTCCTAAATTAATCAATTCAAAAACATCTAAATGTATTATTAATAATGAATTAATAACTAAAGGAAATTAAAATGCAAAAACATTTAAAAAAAATGTCAAAAATATCCTAATATCTAAAAAAAAGTCAGAATATATTTCCTATGTATTTTTTACATGTCGAAATAATCGAAATCGAAATCAAAATTGATTAGTTGTTAGTATTATGTACATGGAAACAGGGGGGTGTAAACCAGAATTTCTAAATAAAGTAAATCTAGTTATTGCTGTTATTGGGCTTAAACAGGGAGGTGTTTTAGCATTATAATTAGGCCCAATCCGAATTTGCACCTAAGGTCCATTCTTCCTTTTTTTTTTAATCCAAGTCCAGTTCTTATAAAAAAAAACAAAACAAAAAATCTTATTATATTTTTTTTATATTCAGATTTCTACTATGATAACCATGTCACGTTTTCTATATAGAATATACACAGTGTATCAATTGGTCCAATTTTGAAATAATTAAAAATTAAACGAGCCACGTGTCGGTATATTGTTGGTTGACGATAGATAAACATGAAACCAAGGGAAAATCAACACGCCCAGGGCACGACGGTAATCGCCGGAACTTGTGATTCCATTTGTCTTCTCCGGTGCTTCCAATATCATCGGACGCGGCTGCGCCGCCTTGGTTCAGACCGACCGGCCACCATCCTGCTCGAAACTCTCTACAGAATCCGAATTTGGTCTCCATTCTCTCTAAAACACACTCAAACCTAATGAACTTGGCATACCAGATTCGGATCTTGAAATAAAAAAATAAAAACTGGAATCTAACTATGCATGAACTCCTCATGATTTGGCGTATAATTCGTACATAGAATATCTGAATGCTCCATAGTAAAGGAATCAAGAAGCCTTACTTGTCAGTGAAACGCGAGAATATCTTCGGAAAACTTTGCTGCAACCTCGGTGTTTCCATTAGTCATTCTTCTCTGAACCCCGACGCAAAATAAACACAGGCTACGGATTTCCACTATGAAGATCAAAGAGAGATCCAAGGATTCGCCGAATCGTAGAATCACACGATACAGTTCCAAGATTTAAATGGAGAATCGTCGTTGAAGAACGCTGGAAGCAAGAGAGGAAGCTGCTGTACCCGTCAAGAAAAGGAAGACCGAGAGGAGATTATGGTGAGTGGAAGAGTAGCATGAAGGTAGCAGCGGAAAAGAAGAAGGTGGAGAGATTGGTTACAGTGGGAGCCGAGAGAAGAGAGTGACGTGATAATTTTCGGTCAGTGAGCAGAGTCCGATTATGGTTATGGTAGTGTGATGAGGATGAAGGTTGATTGAATCTCCTTTCTTTCTCTGTTACTGTGTTCTTGGTTGTTAGAGATGGAAGAGAACCGTGAAGAAAAAATGGCGAGAGAGCGAGATCTTTTTTTGTGCTGTTTGTGATGAAGGTGAGAAAAAAATGAAAAAAGTGTGGTTGTTATGGAAGTGAGAAAAACAATGGAAAGAAAAAGGGTGAATGGTGACTGTAGTGTTAGTGGTTAACAACTTTGATGCTGGGTGCCCGACAAAAAAAAGATCACAAGCTCGCCGTAATTAGCCTCGAAGTCATGCCGACACAAACTGTTTTGAATGTTTTGAAAATTTTTTCTAAGTGTTAAGTTTAATACACCAATTCATGTACCTCACTTTAAGATTCCATAACTTTTCCGATACTCGACCAAATGACATGAATTCGGTATCGTTCGAAAGATGACATGTGGTAGTACAACTTTGTTGTTAAACACGAATTCGAATGAGGCTTAAATCATAGAGAAAATGCAACTTCGCAAGTGTTCGATAAAAGTCCTGGCTGGCTGGGCAAGTCTTGTGCATGTCTTCGCAATTTTCCAACTTCAAGTCACCACTTACGTCCGCATCTCCTCCGAAACGAAAAGTTTCTAAACGGAACTTTGTAGAGGACACGGCAAACTTCATCTTTCGTGTTCGAGTTTTTTGCAATCGAGTTGACGAGAAAACAGAACATACGACAAAATCGTTCGATGAAATGCGTCTACAGCTTGGCAAGAAATGTGCATGCTGTCTTGCATTTTAACAACTTTCAACTACAAACTGCGGCGCTCCGTATCTTCCAGCTCCAACGTCCGAAACGAAAAAGTTTCTAAACGGAACTTGTTAACTCAAACTTTCGTGTTCGGAACTTCTTCGTGCGGCGACCAAATCATTGACGAAAACAGCCCTGAACATGTGCACAAAAAATGTTTGAATCTTATAAACATAATGAATTCTTATTTTCCGAGCTTTATAACTTCCGATTCGAGTCCCGAATGAATTCGACTCCTTCAACAAAGTTTTATATTGCCGTGAGATGAACAACTTTCCAGTTGAATATTTTTCGATTTGGAGCCACGAACTATGACATAATCGACCTTGAAGCTGTCAGCAAAAGCATAGTAACAAACACTTCAAAATATTTCTAAGTGTTGAATTTTGAGAAATGATAAACCGCAACTTCCGAGCTCCGTAATTTTTGATTCGTTTTCCGAATGGATTCGATTTCTTCAGCAAAGTTGTAGATTGCCATTAAATGAACAACTTTGATTTTTAACTCGACTCGAATCGACGCCTCGAAACACGTGTAAAATGTCTCTGAAGTCGAGCGCTTGAACATGTTAAAAACACTTAAAATTTTACTAAGTATAAAACTTCAAAAGTTATAAACTTCAAACTTCGGAGCTTTATAACTCGAAATCCGGGCATTTCTGGAAAAATCTTCACAGTGACAAAGTCGGAGTACGAAATGCGCTCTTTCCAACGACTATCAATTCACAGACTTCTGACCATAGACGGGCAAAATACGGATGCGGCAACATGGCTCCGTGAACACAAAGTACCTTAAACTTAGAAAATTTTCTAAGTCCAAGATTACTTAAAATGCAAGAAACCTTATTTTCACCCGATTCTTCCGATTTTTTCGACAAATGATCGCATTTTCTCAAATGTCGACTTTTGACCATAATTTCACCGTAAATTCACCGTCAAACTTTGACTTTTTGTTGACTTTTTGATACATGCTCTCAAATATCATTTTATCCGTCCGTTCTTGATTTCCTGATGAATCGCGCAGATTGATAAGCCGTATACAGATACTTCACCACTTATAGAAGACCATATAATCAGTTCAGGCTCAAATATTCGACCACAACACACTGTAGCTCGAACTATAATCAATATCCACCGATAGGCGATCGTAACTCAAAACTCAATCTTCGATAGATAATCGAAGCTTCTGGACACACATATCTTGCGTATTTGAAGTGACGCTCGAAATAACAGAACCTCAGATATCCAGTTTTTGAGAACCAAACCTCTTCTTCAGAATTGTACAGATTCACACGATCTAGAAAATTCCGAACCCATGATCAATGCATGAATGATATGTATGCGATGCACCTATTAATTAAGTGTTAGCCAATTATTAATTAACAAAATGAAGAGGGCGAATTTTGGGGTGCAACAGCTGCCCCTATTCAATCTTCTTCGATCAGAGGGTGAGATTGGCGCAAGCCTTTCGAACACTCGAAGTAGAAGATGATTGAATACTTAAATGAACCGTAAAATTCGCGCTCTGAATGCGAGCGTAGAATTATATTTTGGATTTTCTATTTGAACAATACACTGGAGAGACATAAGGAGGACACACCTATACCAACGAACTCGGGCATTCCGCTCACGAGGATAATTGTATTGAAGCGACCCACCAGAAATGATGAAGAGAAGACACCCATAAAAGGGCGACTCAGTGAGGATGAGAAATGAAGAATACAAGTTCATACAAACGAACTCGGGCATTCCGCTCACGAGAACATTTATATTGAAACAACCAATCAAAGATGATACAGAGAGATACAAAAAGGGAAAACTTATACACGCGAACTCGGGCATTCCGCTCACGAGAACACTTGCATTAAAGTGACCATATTGAGATGATACAGAGGACACCCATGAAAGAGCAACTCACTGAAGATGAGAAATAAAGGGACAACTTCATACGCATGAACTCGGGCATTTCGCTCACGAGAACAATTGTATTGAAGCGACCCACCAGAAATAATGAAGAGAGGACACCCATGAAAGAGCGACTCTATGAGGATGAGAAATAAAGGGGATGAGTTCCACAAACGAACTCGGGCATTCCGCTCTCGAGAATATTTATATTGAAACAACCCATCAAGGATGATGTATAGAGGTATGAAGAGGGAAAACTTATACTCGCGAACTCGGGCATTCCGCTCACGAGAACAACTGTATTAAAACGACCCTCTAGGGATGATACAGAAGACACCCATGAAAGAGCGACTCACTGAAAATGAGAATAACCAATGATCTTTGGCACGAAGAGCTTGTTAACTTCGCGGACCAATGGTAAAGAGGACACCTGACACGGTGGGCTCAAAAGGGAGAAGACGTCGGGCAATGACGAACTTCAAACATAGATCCTCGGCACGAAGAGCTTGTTAACTTCGCGGACCTAAACAAAGAGAACTCAATAAAGGAGGAAGAACGTCACTCCAAACATAGACCCTCGGAACGAAGAGCTAGTTAACTTCGCGGATCTAGGTAAATGAGAACCCAACAAGGTGGAAGACATAAAGCTTCCGAGCATAGACCCTCAGCACGAAGAGCTTGTTAACTTCGCGGATCTAGGCACAAGAGAACTCAACAAGAAAGGAGGGACGACTGTTGATAGACGAACTCCAAACATAGATCCTCGGCACGAAGAGCTTGTTAACTTCGTGGACCTAAATAAATGAGAACACCTGACCACGGTGAACTCAACAAGTAAGGAGAAACGACTATTGATTAGACGAACTCCAAACATAGATCCTCGGCACGAAGAGCTTGTTAACTTCGCGGACCTAAAACAATGAGAACTCAATAAAGGAGGAAGAACATCACTCCAAACATAGACCTTCGGCACGAAGAGCTTGTTAACTTCGCAGATCTAAGAAAATAAGAACTCAATAAGGAGGAAGAACATCACTTCCGAGCATAGACCCTCAGCACGAAGAGCTTGTTAACTTCGCGGATCTAGGCACAAGAGAACTCAACAAGAAAGGAGGGACGACTGTTGATAGACGAACTCCAAACATAGATCCTCGGCACGAAGAGCTTGTTAACTTTGCGGACCTAAACAAGTGAGAACTCCACATGGAGGGTAAACACCACTCCAAACATAAATCCTCGGCACGAAGAGCTAGTTAACTTCGCAGGTTTACATAAATGAGAACACCTGACCACGGTGAACTCAACAAGTAAGGAGAAACGACTATTGATTAGACGAACTCCAAACATAGACCCTCGGCACGAAGAGCTTGTTAACTTCGCGGACCTAAAACAATGAGAACTCAATAAAGGAGGAAGAACATCACTCCAAACATAGACCTTCAGCACGAAGAGCTTGTTAACTTCGCAGATCTAAGAAAATGAGAACTCAATAAGGAGGAAGAACATCACTCCAAACATAGACCCTCGGCACGAAGAGCTAGTTAACTTCGCAGGTCTAAGAAAATGAGGACACCTGACCACGGTGAACTCGACAGGGGAAGAAGACGTCATAAGACGAACTCAAAATAGATCTTTGGCACGAAGAGCTAGTTAACTTCGCAGATCTAAACAAAGAGACAACACCTGAAGATGGTGAAATCACAAGGGAGAGGACATCAGACAAAGACGAACTCACAAGGGGAAAAGAAACATCTGTTCAAAGATGACATCATTGGGGATAAAAAACATCTGTACAAATATGAACTCATTGGGAATAAGAAACATCTGTTCAAAGATGAAATCATTGGGAATAAGAAACATTTGTACAAAGATGAACTCACGAGGGAAAGAGACCGATTGAGAGGACTCTAACAAAGATTTCCACCATGTTGGACTTTTTTTTTATAAAAAAATGGTGCATGCAACGCACAAGAACTATAATATCCCTCAGGCCAAAGGCGGGGTATAATTCTTCAAGAGTGACAATTATCTGAATTACCACACACCAAGTATGGATACTCAAATACCTGAAAAGCAAGAAAGGTTGAATACCGACTCTTACTCACACTCTAACAGCGAGACAAACACGGGTAACATAACCAACGACTTGCATAAGCAAGGAAAGTCTACAACTTACTAGGGAAAAAGGAAACATCTGTACAAAGATGCATTTACAAAAGAAAGAGACCGATCAAGGCATTTCAATGTAATTCTCCAAAACAAGTTGGATTTTAAGAAGGTACTTGCAAAAGCACAAGAACTATAATATCCCTCAGGCCAAAGGCGGGGTATAGTTCTTCAAGAGTGGCAATTATCCGAATTACCACACACCAA
This sequence comes from Vicia sativa, assembly GCA_021764765.1. Classification (NCBI taxonomy): domain Eukaryota; kingdom Viridiplantae; phylum Streptophyta; class Magnoliopsida; order Fabales; family Fabaceae; genus Vicia; species Vicia sativa. The sequence continues at coordinate 74,966,026 of CM038797.1, read as the reverse complement.
GTATGGATACTCGAACACTTGAAAAGTAAGAAAGGTTGTATACCGACTCTTACTCACACCCTAAAGGCGATACAAATACGGGTAATATAACCAAAGGCTAGCATAAACAAGGAAAGTCTATGACTTACTGGGAAAAAGGAAACATCTGTACAAAGATGCATTTGCAAAAGAAAGAGACCGAATGAAGCAGACTCTAACAGAATTCTCCAAAACAAGTTGGATTTTAAAAGGTGCTTGCAACGCACAAGAACTATAATATCCCTCAGGCCAAAGGCGGGGTATAATTCTTAAAGAGTGGCAATTATTCGAATTACCACACACCAAGTATGGATACTCGAACACTTGAAAAGTAAGAAAGGTTGTACACCAACTCTTACTCATACTCTAACGGCGATACAAATACGGGTAATATAACCAAAGGCTAGCATAAACAAGGAAAGTCTACGCCTTACTGGGGAAAGGGTGACACGACCCAACGTGACTGAGATAAAGAAAGTCACAGAAGACTCCACTGGAGAAAGAATGAGTTCCCATAAGACACTCAATTTGAAGTGACGATTAGGGAAGCATAAATCCATTGAGAAAATATCTTGAGGGTAGACCACATAGATTTTTTATTTCTTCTGGATGTACATAATTGGCAAACACTTAATATGCATGTTTGAATTTTTATGGCGTAATGCTCCCAATCAACGGAATGCTACGCTTTTAAGGAGATGCAATATGATGAATGCATGCTTGAATGGTTAAATGAGAAGTAACAATAATGGTGATCGGCTACTGAGAAGCCATTAACATCCAAGAGAGAGGTACCACTAGGGAGTGGATTTTAGAGAACACTTGCAAAAATAAATTGCAAATCCAATATGAGAAGCGTTCTTCACTTGGGGAGAATCGAGTTGGACTCCAAACCAATCTTACTTCATGGGGAGAGAGTCATTACTCTTCACTGAGGATATAGAAAACTTCTCTAGAGAATTCTCTTACTTTCACTGGGGAATTTGGAGACTTCATGGGGAATTCCGAAAGAAACTCCACTGGGGAATACAACTTCATGGGGAAATCCACAAACGTCTGGGAGTAACCATTAACATCTTGAATAAATCAAATAGCATTAGACTTCATCAGGGAATCAAATCTCTTGTGAGGATGCGAAGCTTTCAACCAAGAATCCACCGGGGAGAACATAAATTTTTGTCTCCAAGAATAAAGATCTCAATAGCAAGACCACACTGGGGAGACTTCGACTGAGGAATACACATCGGTGTAGCAATACCGGAACAGATGAATGATTATTCTTCACTGCGGAAGAGAAATCTGATTCGGAAGAGAGCTCTACTGGGGAATACATTCAGATATCCAACTCCACTGGGGAAACCAATATTCTTGTCTCAACATGGATGATCTGAGAACAAAACTCTTGAAGATGCTCAGAATAACTTCATACGGAAGAGTGCGACTTACACCGGGGAATATAATTAATTGACCGAGGCGCGATTCACAATGGGAACTTTGATGTGACCATGCCCCATTCATTGGAGAATACGATAACAATTCATCTGTCACAACATACTCACTTGGGATATCAACCCTAAGTCAACAGTTCAAACACCATCTTCACTGAGAATAAAGGCGAGAACTTTCTATTGGAGATAATTTGAGAATTCTATGGACATTCACTGGGGAATTTATCCTGGAATAGGTATCAATGACCTCACCGGGGATCTATCTGAGATCGGTACCCATAACCTGCACTGGGGATTTATGATAATATCGATGCTTCAAAAGATGTATCACTGGGGAATTAATCAACCCATCAGATCCTTCTGGCGATACATTCTGCTTGAGAATCAACCTCACTGGGGATAAGCCTCAACCAACATCGAGACTTATACTGGGGAGTACGACAATATCAATATGTCAAAGCACGAATCACCGGTAATAAAATTAATCCATCAGGACCTTTTGGAAATGAATTCTACTTGAGAATTGGCTTCACAGGGGGATGGACCTGGATAGAGATATACTCTTCATTGGGGAAAAGGGGCTTCACACTGATAACCTATCACGTGCCTTCAAATTGCAAGTCCTAACAATGTCTCTAAGCACGGAGTGAATTACAGAGAGACAACTTGCCCCTGCATCTTCGGATTTTGAAAAGATTCTCCTTTGATCAACAGATCCTCGAGGAGATTAAACCTTGGCATAAATGCCCCAATTTGATTGAACTTTGAGGGATATAATCCCGACTTGGATGCCCCAAATTACGCATCATTTGAGAGATTTCTGAATCTCGACATAACTTCACCGGATTGATCATCACTTTGAGAGATTGCCTGAATCTCGACATAACTGCCTCGGTTTTAGTCATCGCTCACTCCATAGAGCATCAACATGTTTCTCTATCCTTCAGGGCGATCAAACATTTAGATAATTCTTCTCAAAAGAGTACCATCGTTGGGATATTGCCCCTGCTTCACGGGGTTTTGATAATTCAATGCTTCACCTCGTGCTGTCAAAGAGATGGGAGACTTACAGATTTTGAATACCAAACCTCATCAGGGTAATTGTCTTATATCTAGAATGCATGCTAACACACAATTGTGCTTCTCAACATCATCTACTTTGTGCTCAAACATATACTATAAGCAATCTACCCATTGGGAATAACTGAAAGTGATACACAATATCTCAACAAAAACCTCCAGGTAATCAGAAACTTGCATACAATCTGTTTCAAATCATTTGACAAATTGGTCTTCTTATACTCAACGGAGTCAATAGAAAGCATGCCCCAGATTAGGAACACTCTTCAAAAAAATGGTTCAATCTTCAACACATCCCTGAAGCCGTTTGTGTCTCGGGATAATCAAGTTTTTCTTTTGATGCTCATTATGCAAGCTTACTCGATGTTTAATCACTTATTCATATGCAAAGAATGTTTTATTCTATGAATAATAATTCTGATGCAAATCATATGCTTGTCTTGAAAATAAAAACATTAATTAAAAGATGTCAAAACATTGAATTTTTGTTCAAAAAAATAAAAAAAATGGAGTGATACCAACTCAAAATCTTAGCAAGCCTCCTAGGAGTCAGGATACCGTACTCTCGTCACGGTTTAGCTTTCAAATTAACCCTGCTTCAATTAGGGCTTTTAAAGGTTGTAACGTGGCCTGGTTCGCGGTTTAAAAAAAAAAGATTTAAGGCTCAAAATATTTAGTGCCCGCCCATTCTCCGTGATGTTCTCCAATCCTAAGTTCAATTAACTCTATACGGGCACCCATCTTTCACAGGGAATTTACAATAATTGGAGAATCAACGAGGTATCTTCTTTTTGGACATGGTAGTCATTCACCTCTTTCATTAATGGTATATGATCACACGACCTTGTTCTTTGATTTGCAATATCATATTCTTTCTTTTCTTTACTTTTCTTTTCTTTTTTTTTTCTTTTTTTCTTTTTTCTTTCTTTGAACAAGTCGTATGGAGCTAAGTCATTCGACTCTTTGTTAAGGTGTGACTACCTTATTCCTTGATGGACAATGAATACCCATTGGAGTTTATCCATTTTCCTCGACCTCTTGATAAATGAAGGATAACAATTGCGGTTGATCCTTGAATGTACTTTCCTGATGAGATTGAGATGCTCGATCAGGTTAGTTGAACACTACCCTGCCCCGGGTTAAAAAATGAGGGTTTTTTCTGAATAGAAAAGAAACTCCTACTTCAAGGCTCAAAGGGGTTAACGAGGGTTTCACTCCCTTATATCTCCGGTGTTTGGGAATTTGAAACAATGCCTGTACATCATCAGCAGGGTTTTATTCGAAAGCCATACCGTTTGAGATTATTGGTATATTATTCATCATCCTCCCTATAGAGGTTTTGCTTTATTCACAAGAGTTGAGCATCAAAAGCATTTAAAAACAATTAAGAGTGAATACGAATGGGTCAATTCAAGACAAACATATTCAATGCATTATGATTAATATTCAAGAATGAACAAGTTTTGCATACAAGTAAGTAATGAACAAACAAGAAATATTACAAATGAGAATGCAAATTAAAATTGGAAATTTCCATTGTTGAGGAGAGTAGTCTCCGAATGAACTTATTGCTTCAAATGATGCACTTTGAAGTGTCGACATTCACCGAGTCAAAGAAACACCCAAATCTGACCATCCGGTATGGAACTGATAACCTTTGCATCAAGCAGGTCTTGCACTTTATCTTTCAAGGAATTACAACCTTCTGGATGGACCATGCAATCTTCACAATCCATACCACAACCTGGGAATACACCTTTTCTCAACAAACGCTCTTTCACAAAAGATAAAGGAATTGTCAGCAAATTTACATCTTTAACCGGGTTCAATTTTCCATCGTCAACAATAGCATTGACAGTAGCATCAACATAAGTTGGTAATGGCTGTTGAGTAGCATTATATGATGGTGCTGGTCCAAAGTTAATAGCCTCAGAATCAAGTAAGTCCTGCACAATATGCTTGAAAGCCATGCAATTCTCAATAGTATGCCCCTGCCCGTTAGAATGGAAGGCACAGCGAGCGTTGGCATTGAAATTATTTGGCAACTTATTTGGATCAACTTTCCAAGTATGCAATTCAATCAACTTCAATTTCATAAGATGAGATAACAGTTCAGCATAAGATATCGGGAGAGGATCAAATTTCCTTGACACCTTTGGTCGTTGTTGATTATCTTGCTTGGGAGCATAAGTTTGCTTTTGAGGCACAGCAGCAGCCGAAATAGTCACATTAACACTTGGGGTAACATTGACTTGCACACTCAAACCCGTGGGAATAAACAGAATTATCCCTTCATTTAGCAAATCCTGAACTTTATGTTTTAATGCCATACAGTTCTAAGTATCGTGACAAAGTGCCCCAGAATGGAAATCACACCTAGCATTTTCATCATAATCACGCGGAAGCTTTCCATGCATCGTGAAAGTTCGAAGTTCAACCAAATGGAACTTAAGCAATTGAGGAAGTAACTGAGCATACAACATTGGAATGGGCTCAAATTTCCTCTCAGGTTGTGACGGTCCTCGTGGATGAGCTTTACCCTTTGGATATTTCTGAGCAACAGAACCTGGTTCAGGACGAGAATACTCCGGAACACAATGTGGAAAAGGAGATGTATGCTCTGATTCAAGACTTGAATAAGCTCCCAAAGTATAGGGAGGAAAATAAACTCTTGTTGTGGAAACAAGTGCAAGTTTGTCTTCCTTCTTCAACACGGTATTCAGAATTTCCATAACAAAACTCAACTGAGTCTTCAACTGGTGGTTCTCCTCTCTCAAGAGTTCTTGTCCACTAACCAAATCTTGTATGTCTAGCATCAAAAACGCCATTTGTTCTTTCATTTCGTCCAATTCCCCACGAAGTTGTTCCATCACTTAATTCTGATCACAAAGTGGTAAGAAGTCAATACTCGCAATTCTGCAAAGAAAGTACCAGGTCTGAATAAGAGAAATCCCCAAGTTCTGAATACCTGTTATGGATGCATGAAATGAATGAATATGCATGTTAGATATATACATATTTATTTTTCTGACATTTCTTTTAAAAAATAAACATGTTATGCAAGTGCATTAACCATGGGTTCAAAATTTCAGCATAACAACGGGTAGCATCTGTACAATCCGTTGAATAACAACTGCATAGTCTCTGAATAATCTGAATATCACAGGATCAAAGGTTCGACACCAATTCAAAATACCATAGTAGAACCAAGTCTGAATATCATAGGATCAAAGGTCCGGCACCATTTCAAAATATTATAGAAAATACCATAAAAACCATGTGTCAAGAACCAAGTATCATAAACCACCAGTCATCAATAACATAACGTCACATAAGGACCAATACAATCACCATCAGAATAAATAGTCACCATCAGAACATAGTCACCATCTGTACCTGTCATAATGATATCCCGCCCCGCTCACAGGTGAAACTAAAGGCTTGGGTAAGGTCAAGGTAACTCCATGATCTAGTTCGCCTAGAGAAACTAACATCTTATCACCTACGTGAAGATGATAGCCCCCTGATTGAACCTCCTCTCTAAAGCATGGACGACATGCCGACTACAAGATCTACATCCGCATCCGACATGTTCCACTCTATTCCTATGTGTTCCTATGTGTCTCTTTGCCGGTACGGGCCTTTTACCTCATGTAAATCCCACCCAAATCGAAATGATCACAAGACAACAAAATTTCAACCAAAGATATGAAAGCAATAAATATGCCATATAGAATGCAATGCAAACATACAAAGGATGTTACAATAAAGCAAGTAAGTAAATAAGCAAATAAATAAACACCCAATAGACAAGAAAATAAAATCTAGGATCGACTCGATCGGACCAGCACAGTCTCACGATCCCGTGAAGTCGCCATTGAAACAATCCGAACATCATCCGATAACTATATCAATGAAGTCGCCATCGAACGCTTTTATCTCACAAAAGGAGAAAGGTGAACGATCGCGAAAACCTAAAAGGGATAAGGCACTTTGCACCGAGATAGGGTAAGTGAATCTATTACGCGAAGGAAGGTATTAGCACTTCACGCGTCCGTAGTACTCTACGTATCCACTTCACTTCCTCGCCTAATGGGTGTGTTGTTATCTATTTACCGCTTAATTACTATATCGATGCTCAAATAGAATGCATATGAAAGAAAAGAAAAATAAAGAAAACACGGGGAAAAGAAGGAAGTATTTACAAAGTTTGTTCGATCGAGCCCCGTGACAAGATGCCTACTGTAACACGGTGAACTGACTTTGTAGGATTTTTGTATCCAAATGTGCGGATAGCAAGAGTCGCCACCGACTTTTATTTTATCCATTAAGGGAAGGTAAAAGTACAGAAAAAGACCTTCGTTTAGATTCTGAGTTTGGGAGAATGGTTATGAAAAGGGAAGGTATTAGCACCCCTTTCCATCCGCAGTTTATTCTACGGGCTCTTAGTTGCTCTTAGATAACTTTTAAAAAAAATTGCTTTATATGTGTTTGACAAAAATGTTTTGAAAAAGGCATTTCGCTTTGACTTTGTAATGACTCATGTAGGAGTGTATACAAAGTGTTCGGAAATGTTTCGTTTTGAAAAGAAATTGAACTTTGAAAAAGAGTGTGTGGTGTGAAAAGCATTTGGTAGAGCGAGCAACTAAAGACTTATTTACCCACTCGTAATTTGGTCGTTGCACTTCTACATTCCTTTAGAATAGCGCTAGCCGTACCATTAGTTAGGGTAGCTCCATTCATTGGATGTGCGGGACATTGGAGGACATCGATGGTCATTGAAGGCAACTTGTAGGAAGTATCCTAGCATATTCAAGGACTATCATCATTTTTCAGAGGCGACAATCGAGGTCAAGATCATGTATTCGAGGCGACATCGTGGGTCTTATGATCTTTGTATCGGGACTATGATGATTCGTTTGGAAGGCAACGGTGCTAGAATACCTCTACGTTCGAGGGACATGACCATTTGAATTCGTAAAGGCAACGAGAGAGAATTACCCTAAGGGGTGCATGTGTGAAGAGGTGTGTTGTATTCAAGTATTTTATCTTGCAAATTAGTGGGCTAAGTTCGTTATTATCTTGCCATACACGCCTAGTTACTAGCAATTGATAGGGTGCGGAAAGTAAAATGCGGAATGTAAAAGCGGAAATGTAAAGGTGCGGAAAGTAAAACCTACGCTATTACATGGCTTTGGGGCAGGTACATAATTTAAAATGCGGAAAATAAATTCCTAATTAAAACTATTACAACCCATATGCAATTACATTATTGAAAAAATAAAAATAAAACGGAAGAATCGTCTGAATCGGATTAACCTGTGAAACAAACGAGAAATCGGAAAATATGATGAAATCGAAATAAGAGAAAATGTTAGAAAAATGCAATTTTTTATATGAGAAAATTAATATATGCTGGAAATAATATAAATACATTAAAATATTTTTTTGGGATTTTTTAGATGCATTTTGGTAATTTAAAATGAATTTACAATGATTTAAATGCAAAATTACAAATAAAAATAAATATGCATGCAAAAATGTATTTTTTAATTTATTAAATTAAATAAGCATTTTATGAAAATACTGCAAAAAGAAAAATATTTTTTGATAATTTTTTAATGCAGAAATAAAATATTGAAAAGAAATTAAAACAATGCAAAATATTAAAATATGAGAAACATGAAAAACATGAAGAAATTGCAAACTTGTAAAAAGAATGGTCCCAGTATGGTTCGAACAGGGGACCTGACCCTCAAACTTTGAAAACCAACGCCTTGACCAACTGAGCTGGCATGCTCTACTGTTTGGAAACGGAGTGAGTGGAATACACGCGTTGCTTCCCCATTGCTTCCTCCTTCGCGCCAGACTTCGTCTTCTTCGATTTGAATATTTGAAGCTAGCGTCGGCCATCGTTCGACGCTATGGTCCCTGGCTAATTCAAAAAATCAAGCAAACGTAATATAAATGACATCTAAGACCATGGTTCGATTCAGGACATTGTTCCGAGTTCATTGGTAGGGGTCTTGGGAGTCCAATTTTCCCTTTTAAGAGAAACCCTAAATCATCCACAGAAACCCTAATCATGGTATAACACGATTCAGGCCATGGAAATTCAATTGGCCTGCCCAGAAAGCTTGCAAACTTGATTCTAAACACAAACAAACAATCAAAACAAGTTAATAATGCATGAATATGAGAAATCGAATTTGAGATTTTCAAGAACAAACCAAACACGGATTTCACGATTCTGAATGGATTTGAGCAATGTAAGGGTCTGGATTGACTCAAGAGATATCAAGGAATCTGTTGGACACCTTAAAATCGATGGAAAACGGCTGGAAGTATGATTGCACTTTGCTTGAGAGGCACGGTTTTTTGAGCTTGCAACAAGGGTTCTTGAGTCAAAAATTCTGCCCTAATCCATGTGGTATGCATCACATATTTATATTGGATGGATTTGGGATTGATTTGGGAAAGAATTGATCAATAATCAATGATAATCAATCTTGATTTTTTCATGAAATCAAATCTTCAAACTTTGGTCAAATTTCAATCTAATCTTCCCATATTGATCCAATTTCGAATTTGCTGGCTTTCAATGTATTGATTGGATCACAAAGAAGAAATAAAAATCAATCTTCCAATTAATTTTGATTTTATAATTTATTTTCAAATTTAATTTGCATTTAAATGAATAAATTACAAATTAAATAGAAAAATAAATCAAAAATTCGTGGCATTGGGCTTGGATATTCCTAATTGCATGAGGAATAAGTTAGGATGAAGAAAAGTAGGCCCATTTGCAAAAGATTTGATTTTTGAAGTATCTCTTTGTGCATTCTTTCAAAATTGCCCAACTTGTGAATGGTGTATCTTGCTCAATTTTCCACATTTTGAGTGTTCTTGGACTTTTGGAAAGATCTAAGAGTCCTCTAAACAATGTCTTTGGTTTCATCTCAATTGAGTTACCATGCTCAATATATCTTCAAAACAAAAAGTTGACTTTTGTTGACTTTGAAAATGACAGAATGTTTTGAGCTATACCTCTCAAATGAAGCATTTTTGGACATTCTTGAGACATGAAGTTGTAGAGAATTGAATTTCCTTCAAAATGAGCTTTGGTGGGAAAATTTCGAGAAAGTATGAGAAAGTTATGATCACCAAAATTCATTGACTTTTCACCTAGAAACCCTAATTTAGAAAGTTTGACTTTTGAGCAAATCTTGAGTTTTCTTGATGAATCATGATCAACCCTTGATCAAATGATGAATGTAACTTCAAAATGAGGATGTTGACCAAAATTATGAAGTTTGACTGTATGTTGACCATAGTTGACTTTTTGTCCAATACGATTTTCAACCATCTAAGCAATTGTCGAGGAAACTTGACTTGTGAGGCTTGAAACTTGACATGGAGAATCTTTGAAGCATATGAGGAGGCATGAAGACCATTGAGATGTTGGAAATTCATCTTGACTTGAGAGATACCAAACCCTAGTTTGGGTTGATTGTCTAGGAGAGTTTGTCCGATCAACTCTTGAGGAATCCTTGAGTAGGATGTATGAAATCTCTTGAGAAGATGGAGGGAAAATTTTGGGGTATGACACTGCCCTTTTCAATCTTCTTGTACTGGAGGGTTAGATTGACACGCTTGTCTTCGTGACTGAGGTAGAAGATGATTGAACACCGAGTACACCGAAAATTTGCACTCGTTGGTTGATGATGCGGAATGGGCTTACGATTCCATTCGAGAAGTTGGAGACTTACTGGGAATGAGTCGTACGCTAGACTCGAGATTATTGATAGGAGAACTGACGGGGATGGGCTTAAGATGCCATCTGGAAAGGTCGATGCTGGGGAGTGAACCGTACGCCAGGTTCTGTAGACGTTTCTGGAAAGAGTATGGAGATGGGCTCAGGATGCCATCTGGAGGGAGTCATACGTTAGACTTCGCGTTCCCTTTTGAATGAAGTTAATGGTTTGCATTGATTTTTAACCATATATGCAGCATTCTAAAAGTGGAGAAATGTTGACAAGTAGTCGGAGATGGGCTTAAGATGCCATCCAAGGCAAGTGAGTCGTACGCTAGACTCTATAGTCGCCGTTGATAATAAGGGATCAGAATAAATCTTCGTGCTGATTACCCTGAGGGAGATTGTAGTTGGCAAGAATGTGGATAGCTTCCCTGTTGTGTATCGGGTGTTGATCCATTGCCTGTCATCGGAGGATGACCAGAGGCGGTCTTTCGATAGTTTTCCGCTCGTTCGGCTTAATCTCGACCGTCGTCGGAGGACGACCAAGGCGGTCTTTCGATAGTTTTCCGCCGATTCGGGCTTAATCTTGGACCCGCAGGTCGTAGGATCATACTGCTTTGGAGAAAACGAGAACTTTGATAGAATATTTGTTAGTTTTATGCGAAGTATGATGCATGACAGTGTATATGAATGACATATGCATAAATTATGACTTTATGAGTGATGTATGAATGATGAATGCTGTGATATTTCAAAACATATCCATCTTGAAGAAGATGCGATGTTCTGCTTGAAGATTTCTCGACTTGCTGGGGAATCGTAGGTGAGAACCCCGCTTTGAAGGAGAAGAAAGATATCCTGGATTCCTCCGATGCACTATCTGACCAAGTCTCGGGCCTAGATATTGTTGAGGAAGGTAGAGACTGAGAAACTCGTTGTTTGGAGATCTCATAGACCCTGTTGAGGAGAATCTGGGAGGCGATCTGTTGGGGACCTTGTATGAAGATCCTGCTGAGGAAATTTTAGGGAGCGCTCTTCTGGGGATTCCGAGTGTAGATCTCGCTGGAGAGCATTTGATAGTTGCCGGGAGACCGGGTTGGAAGAGTCAGGAACCCGTTGTAATCCCAGGTTGGGGGATGAAGATGTAGTTTCCTCCGATGCGCTATCTGACCAAGTTTTGGGTCTGGATACTGCCGCTGGGGACAAGGGAAAGGTTTGAGAAACATCCGTTGGGGACGAACACCTTAACTGGGGGTGTTACTGCTGGGAGACTGATGTAACATTGCTTAGTCGAGTGGATTCCCTTTCGCTCTGCCGGGGAAGTTGTGTTGTGAGTGACACCTTTGTGGGGATCTCGCTCTGCGGGGGATTGTTTTGGTGACTTTCGCCGTCCCACCTCGGAGCCTGTAGTAAGTACTTTTGCATGTTCACTTTTCGCATGTTTGTGATTAGATTCTTATTGTCAAATGCGTATAGTCATTCAAAACAAACGTTGGACTCTATGCAAACAACAACAGTGAAATTTGTAAGGAGAAAGAACTTGTATTTATTTGAAATGTGGCGTATGGCCAAGTAGTTTTGTACAAGAAAGGTAAAAGCTATGCGGAACAATCTCGTTAAGTTCCAACTATGCTAGTACTCATATATTTCAACTATCTCATCTCCTTGCTCACAAGAAAGTGAGTGAATTGATCTTCGCCATTTGAATCTTGAATGCTGATAGTAGTCCTGAAGTAGGTGATCCGAAGAGACATAGTCGACGCTTGAATCCCTAACTTTTGCCTAGACCGCCTTTCGTGTTTTCACCGGATACCCTTTTTGCCCAAGCCGCCTTTTCGTGTTTTCGACTTGCCGGTGTACATGTTTTGTATATATCCTTAATTTTGCCCGAACCTTTTGATTCGCCAGATGCCCTTATTTTTGCCTAGGCCACCGACCTAGCGGGTCTCTTTTATGTAGTATTTTTGACTATGTCTCGTCACGTGGTGTGTCCACCATCCATGGTGCTAAGTATCATAGCTCCGCCGGAAAATACCGTTTTGACTACAAATGGTCCCTCGGTGGGAGTCCATTTGCCCTCGGATCACCTTGTGGAAGAATGATGCGCTGACTACTAGATCACCGACTTGGTAGACTCGGTGCTTGACCTTCTTGTTAAATGCTCTAATCATTCGCTTCGATAGATCTGTCCATGGCGATGGACGCGAGTCGCTTCTCATCAATCAAGTTAATCCGGTCAAGGCGAGTTCGACCCAATCGCTTTCGCTAACTCGCCTCCGGAGGACTCGTTGAGGGTATCCGAACCTCGATGGGTAAGACGACTTCCATATACGAGAGAGAAGGGGTTGCCTCGTGGATGTTCGTCTCAGAGTGCGATAACCATGAAGAGCAAATGGTAACATCTCATGCCAATCTTTGTAAGTCACCGTCATCTTCTATATATCTTCTTAATGTTCTTGTTGGCGCTTCCATCGCGCCATTCATTTTAGGCCGATAAGGAGAAGAGTTGTGATGTTTGATCTTGAACTGCGTGTAGAGTTCGGTGATCATCTTGTTGTTGAGATTAGAGCCGTTATCCGTGATAATTCTTCGGAGTGCCATACCGACAGATAAGATTATGTTTGATGAATCGAGCCAACATTCTTGGTAATGATGCATCGAGGTCGCTTCTACCCACTTGGTAAAGTAATCAATTGCCACAAGGATGAAACGATGTCCATTGAAGTCAGGCTTGATCTCCAATCATGTCAATGCCCCACATTGCAAAAGGCCAAGGAGAAGTTAAAACATTCAGAGGTATCGAGGTACGTACTTTGTCGGCATAACCGCACTTGTGACAAGATCGAGCATAGCGGACAATCGCCTTCCATGGTGGACCAATAACCTGCTCTCAAAATCTTTTAGCCATGGTGTGTCCACCGGAGTGGTACCAAATGCACCTTCGTAACTCTTCCATGATACGCATTGTTGTTTTCGGTCTACACAACGAGTAAGCACAAGTCGTGATTGCGCTTGTATAAGATGTCGTCGAGGAAGAATTTGATGCAAATCTTCTCATGAACTTTATCATTGACGATGCTCTCGGATATTCCCGAGTCTCAAGATACCTCTTCACGCCATAGTACCAAGGTTTCTTCTGTCAAGCTCATAACAATACGTTCGTTTCGAACTTTTCAATGATGATCGGGAGCCTCGTTGTCCCATCTAACCTTGAACATAGATGACATAGTAGCTAATGCGTCGCCAACCGATTCTCTTCTCGTGGAATGTGATCAAAAGTAATCTCTTCAAGTAGGGATCAAACTCGTAACATGCTCGATCGAATGAGATCTGATGTTTCGTATCCCACTCGCCTTAATCGGACGATCACTAAAGTCGAGTCTCCATACACTTGTAAGAACTTGATTCTTAAGTCAATAGCGCTTTGATACCCATGATGCACGCTCAGATTCGCCATGTTGTTAGTGCAATCAAACATAATCTGGCGGTGAAAGGAGTATGTCCGTAGGGATGTAATGATGGCGCCAATGCCATTGCTAAGCGCTTGAGGCTCCATCAAAGACCATAGTCCATCGATCCTTTGTGTCCTTCGTCTGGGCCAGTTCTTCGTAATCTGTAACTAGTAAAACATCTTCGTCTGAAATTGAATCGCATAGACCGATAGTCATCTACGGCATGAGACAAATGATCGGCCACTATACTTCCTTTGATCGCCGAGAGGTGTACCGGATGTCATATTCGTCAAGATCATTTGCCATCTTGCTATTCTTCCGGAGAGAGCTTGTTTCAAAGATGTATTTTATCGGATCCATCTTGGAAATCAACAAGGTAGTGTGAGTCAACATATCTCGCCTTAGTCGGCGAGCGCCCAAGCCAAAGCGTTGCAAGTTTTCTCGAGTTGTGAGTATCTTGTTTCACACCGGTAAACTTTTGCTAAGGTAGTATATTGCATGCTCTTTTCGACTGACTGCGTACTCCTTGATTTTGTCAAAAGCGATCCGAAATCGTCCTTCCATTCTACCACTTGATCTTTCTTAAGTAACTTGAAGATTGGCTCACAAGCAGCGTTGTGCAATGAATCCGCAATGTAGTTCAATCGCCCAAGAAACCTCTCGACTTCCTTCTCTGCATGGGCTGGCATCTCTTGAATGGCTTTAACCTTGGCGGGTCAACTTCAATACCTTTACCACGACAACAAACCCTAGGAGTTTTCCGGATCGACCCAAAAGTGCACTTGTTAGATTAAGTCAACTGCATTTCTTCAATCACAAACAATTTCGCAAATGATCAAGATGTTCTTCTTCACCGTGATCGAGCTATCATGTCGCCGACGAGACCTCTATCTCGTGATGAATCATGTCATGAAATAATGTCACCATAGCACGCCGATAAGTGGCGCCGCGTTTCAAATCGCATAACCTTGTAGCGAAGTGCCCCACTGTAACAAAAGTAGTCTTCCATGTCTTCGGAGCCATTTTGATCGATTGTAACCGAGAAACCATCCATGAAGGAGAAAACCTTATGCCGAGCGGTGTTGTCAACCGTAACATCAATATGAGGGAGTGGAAAATCGCCTTCGACTCGCTTTTCGTATCTCGTAATCCACACACATTCGTATTTTACCATCCTTCTTGGCACAGTACCACATTTGCAACCCATCGGGATAAGAGGTGACTAAGAAACCGCGTTGAATCGCTTCATAACTTCGCTTTGATTTTCTCGACATCTCGTGACGATACGATTTAACCTTCTGCTTCACCGAGAAAACCTTTTTGTCGGCAATCGTGTACCACAATATCAATGTCCAACCCCGCATGTCTTCGTATGACCAAGCAAAACCTCAATGTAGTCTCGTAGCATCCGATCCAATCTTTCTTTAACACTGCTCAAGACCCGCCCTATCTTGATCTCTTTTCTGCCTTCACAGCACTCAATTCACAACCTCAACTTGCTCTTCGTGGTGGTCAGATAACTCGCTTCTTCTTGCTGTAGCACCGCAAGTTCTCCCGGCACTTCACAATCTTCCTCACTTTCGCCTTCGGCTTGGTAGATCGGATTATCAAGTCATATTTAGCACTAGCATAGTGTATTAACGAGATTCGAGTGATTCTCGTAGTATCACGTGGGTGTGTAAGAAACACATAGCTTTTTGAAGGTATAAAGTAAAAGAAAGAAAACAAACAATTGAATGCAAAAGTCCAACGATTTATTGAATGAAAATACAAACGACAGATAATAACCTCGCAAACGAGCCGTGATGCCCCTGCAAGGCACTAGGCTTTCAAAGTTTATTGTTCAAAACATAAAGAAATACGAAAAGCAAAACAAAACAAGAGCAATTACTCCCGACTAAAGGAGATTGGTATGACGCCTTCGGTCTTCCAATTGCCGAGCCCATGATCCGAGTTGGGAAGATCCACTTGCGGATGTCAAGTCGTTGTCGCTCTTTCATAGCATGGATTCCACTGCTGATGCGGAAGGGAGTTGGCCGCACGCTCGCGCGATCATCTTCCGACCTTGATGGTGAAGCCTAAACCGCCTTTGGTTTTGAAAGGAAGATTAGGAGTGACCCCAAATAGAACTACCTTCTTCAAAGCACTTGAGCGTCTTTCAATGAGGCCATCCTAGGCGGGACTTGTGTAACTTGGAGTGGTGGGAGAGTCAAGCATGACTGGGATTGTTTCAAAAGCTTGACAGGGAGTCTCAAGAATTCACCCTCCATCTCGAGATATCGAACGATCAGATGACCGACCATATACTCTTCTTCACCACATACCGAACAACCTTCCCTTTCACCGGATATTTCAGCTCGATGCAAAGAGGTATCAGCCTCCCCATGTATCCAAGGGCGCCAAGTAAGCAAGAATAAGTCGGACGGATGTCCATGACAAAGAAGGTTGAATCAAAAGTCCGGGAACCGACTTTAACAGCAGAGTGAGTTTCCAAGCAATCGTCGCTGAACCATCAAAAGCTCTCACAATAATGTCACCGGTCTCGTAACCAACCCTTCGACATCAAGCCGATCAAAAGCGCTTCGAAGGATATTCGAGCGTAACCGTATCCACCAAAACATGAGATAAGTAGTACCCTTGCATTCAATGAGATGCAAGGCTTTGTTGTGTTTCTTTCCTAAGGAGTCAAATCAAGATCGTAGAAGCCTAGGCCGTTGTTGGCAGCCAAAGCTAGCAATACAAACTTCAAACCGTCAGAGTAGAATCTTGCGGCACATGAGCATTCTTCAAACTTCACCAAGGCGTAGCATGAGCCTCGAGCACAAGAGCAGGCAAGTATGGAAATTTTGACTGAGTCTGTCCTAACTGCTCCACAACATTGTAGTCACTCTTCTTGATAATCTTCGAATTTCCTCCATTTCTTGTTTGAGGTGTCTTCAAGAACTTCCTTTGGTACTTCCGTTGAAAGGTGATGAGTCACCGTTCTTTCCCTTAGCCGGGATGTTGGTTGAGTAGCCGAATGCGAGCCGGAGTCGCAGTGTCTTTGGAGAGATTCTAGAGAATACCCTTCCGGTTCGTCACCTTCGGATCCGGTGATGTTGTCAATGTCGGAATGGTAGCTTCATTGGTCAGATCTTCAATGGTCAGAGGGTCTTGCTTGACGCCATGATAGTAAACCTCAGATCCATAATTCCAAGGGATAGCCTTGTCGAGGAATATGGAACCGGTCTTGGAGAAGTGATGAGAGAGGTGCCACCCAGGTACGTAATCAACGAGGAAATCCTTATGGTGTTAACATCAAGATAGTCTTCGGGAAATCGTCACCCCATCCGTCGCCTTAACATCTTCAATAGGAATCTTGTAACTATCAGGGACAGTGTACTTCACCATGTAATCATATTTTCCACTTGGCTGCCCCAAGGTATCCCACACAGGTGGTGTTTCAATCACATCGTCGATCTTCAACTTAGACATTTCTTCGCACGCCTTCTTGTGTGGTTTCGTAAATAGTATCTCACGTTATCCATCATGCCAACACGCCTTCTTAACCAAGCACAACCATCAGCAGACGGGCACCAACGACAATCCTCCGGCATCCCGGATTGACACCTTGCAACAAGTTCTTCTTAATACCATCGAGGAATGGTCAAGTCTATGTTGAAAATGTAAGTGTCATCACCAATAGATTGGAACTCTTGTCATGGTTAGGCATAGCGCATTGATCACATTCGAGTCTCAACAGAGGGTCAAACTCAACCGCTTAGCTTCAATCATATCTTGAATTTGTTCTCGAGCCCAACGCGCGCCCGGCTATTGGAGTGGTAAGCACACTTAGCATTAGGATTGTATCTCGAGAGGAAGTGTTGACATTCGAGGAGGATCCTCAAGGTAATCAGCTCGCTTTCAACATGTGTTGCAAGGCTTGACAATGGCATGTTGATCTTTGTAAACCGCTCGTGGCGCCTCGCCACGCACGTTGTCTCACGAGGTTGCCGATGTAGATTGAGATCACAACCGCCCCACGGATCGAGCGCCGCCTTGGCTCGGCTTTTCGACCATACACCTAGATTCCTTCTTACCACCAAAAGATCTCTTCGATTTGAAGATGACTCCACATGGATCTTCCCACTTGATACCGGCTTCAATGCGCCGTCAAATATCACTCGTGAATCCGGATGAAGAATTTCCAATCGATGATTGAAGAACGGCCCGCTGTTCCCATGAACATATCAACCAACTCCCTATTGATAAGGGTGGTTGAATCACTGCTAGATCTCTCCATTTCGGGCATACCTCTTGAACTTCTCATCACGACCCATAGACATGCTTTGTAGTTGCATGCGGTGGGTGTCAATTCAAGATTGTACTCATACTCGTCTCAGAAAGCATCACCAAGTCACCCAAGTACGGATACGGTCATTCTCTAGCTGATAATACCACTCCAATTGAGTTCCAGACAAGCTCTCCTGGAAATAGTGCATCCACAACTTTCTGTCATCAGTGTGGGGGTTGATCTTCTGGACATAAGACTTCAAATGCAGCTTAGGGCAAGACATGCCATCATACTTGGCAAAAGTAGGAACCTTGAACTTGGGAGGAATCACAACACCAGGGACAAGACTCAAATCATCAAAATTCAGCTCGGACATTTTCAGATTTTCCACAGCATTCAGACGGTCTTCAAGTTGCTTGTACTTGTCATCTTCATCAGAGTATTGGCCATCATCATAGTTCTTCTCAGACCCATGCTGATTGCCTTCATCATCACCTTTGTTACTTTGCTCATCTTCCTTCTTGAAACTTCCTTCTGAGTGCTCAATTCGACTGACCCTCTTAGGACCACCTTTGTAGCGTCTGCCCATGTTGAGGAGACCAACAACCTTCTTCTTTCTGTTGATGAGTTTCTTCAGATCCTCTTGGCCTTGGACCAAACTGGTGAACATCAAAACCGAGCATTCTGAGCTTGGAGATCTTTGACAGTCTGTTCAAGAGCCATTTCTGCTAAAATAAATAGCGAGCAAATGAGAAAACCAATCTCCAATGTACCTGTGATGCAATGTTATGCTATGCTATGCTATGTTTATGCGAATGCAATGCAATGTTTTCAAGGACCTTAGAGATTTAAATTTGTTAAACAAGCAATGAACAAACATTTATTAGTACCTTTTTTATTATTCTTTTTTCTTTTTAAGTACAAGAGGTAGTTCAAAACAATAATAAAAGAAAAGCATAAAAATCCTAAAGCTCTAAGTCTCCCATGGGCGCTTCCTCTTGGTGCCGAGGTAGGTGTTGATGCTTCGCTCCCCGTGAAGTAGCTTGGTTAACTCTAGCACTTTCTTCTCACTTGCATAACACTGAGCTTCAAAAGTGTCCCTCTCTTCTTTTAGCTGAATCCAGGATCTCTTTAAGTCTTCAAAATCAGTGAGGCATGTCGATGGAGAACAAGATAGGTACGCCACCTATAGCAACAGTTCCATAATTACCGGTAGAACAAAGTGAATGGCATCATGAGGTTTTGACCTCGAGCTCGCACCCATTTGAGGTAAGGTTCCCAAGGAATGGGATTTTCGTGCCCCAAAGTCTTGGTATCAGTCTTCTTTACCATGCCCCAAGCGTGTATAAACCTTCGTCGGTAATTCTGGAGATCGTGATTGTAATCGAACACAATATCTTGGAGAAGCATATCATGTGGCCCATCCTTTCGAGCAAAACCAAACTGACGTAGAGCTAGAGAAGGGTTGTAAGTAATACTTCCCCTTATACCAAGTAGAGGTACATTAGGGAATTCTCCACAACGCTCAATGAAGGTGAAATCCTTTTGAGAGAAAAGATTCCAACGGATATCTGAATGAGAGAGTGACATTAACCTTTGAGACCATCTCAACCTTTGTTCGTTCTTCAAAACTGATGGAGGAAGGTGCGAAATAAACCACCTTGAAAGTAACGGTATACAACACATGAGAGTTCCTTGTCTCTTAGTAGTACGAGTGTGGAGAGAATGTAGGATGTCTCCAAGTAGGGTAGGCACAGGATTGCGGGTAAGAAATAACTTGATGGCATTGATATCTATGAATTGATCCGAGTTAGGAAATAGAACCAAACCATAAATCAGCAAGGCCACAATGTTTTCAAATGCATGGAAACTCATAACTTTGAGGAATTCTCGGGCTTTCTTAATTAAGAACTTGGCAAGTAAACCCTTAACTCCACTTCTTGTTTCCCAATTGGCTTCAATATCTGAACGCTTAAGATGTAAAGCTGATGCGATGTCTTCGTACTTAGGAACTTATTCAGTGTAGTTTTCGGGTGTTCACTTGTACTAAAATCACTTGTCAAACTCGATTATTCCAAGCGTAAGGAAGCAAAGAGTGCAAAAGTGTTTGATGCACGTGAATCACCATTTATATTTCAATGCAAATCCTTTACATTTCAATTGTCTTCTTTGAATGTTTTACTTGTTTTCTATTTAGTTATGAGAGCAATCTTTTTATGTTATTTTCTGTTTCGCGTAAACAATTCAACACCTTCTGTCGGTTACGAGTTACCAATTGAAACAACCGGCTGAACATCATCCGATAACTATATCAATGAAGTCGCCATCGAACATTTTTTATCTCACAAAAGGAGAAAGGTGAATGCATCGCGAAAACCTAAAAGGGATAAGGCACGGTCTTGCGACCGAGAGATAGGGTAAGGTAATCTATTACGCGAAGTAAAGGTATTAGCACCCCACGCGTCCGTAGTACTCTACGGTATCCACTTCTACTTTCTGTCTAATGGGTGTGTTGTTATCTATTTACTGCTTAATTACTATATCTGTATGCTCAAATAGAATGCATATGAAAGAAAAGAAAAATAAAGAAAACACGGGGAAAAGAAGGAAGTATTTACAAAGTTTGCTCGATCGAGCCCCGTGACAAGATGCCTACGTATTCCCGCGTGCAATGGGAAAGTCAGAGCGCCGTAGTTCGGCTCACATGTTTTGATGGGTTAAGTGTTTTTTAATTGTGAAAAAGAATTTTAAACACAATAAATAACCCGTAGGCAAAAAAGGTTTGCATTTGGTTGGTTGTTTTTACCTTGAAAAAGGAGTTTGAACCATTAGTAAGTGTTTTAATTTGCAAAAAGAAAAAAGAAAACAATTTTTAGTTTTATTAAATGCATGAATGCAAAAGAAACTGTAAAACAAATAAGGGAAACTATCTAATGTTATCCCTAATGTCATCATGCATGGATTACATCCTAAGGTCTAACTCGAATCACTAACTAAGGTAGAGTCGAGAGAATCCTAAAGGAACATGCAAAGGTTTACCACCTAGATCTATGTCTATCTCGAATCACCAGCTAGAATGGAGTCGAAGATGACAAACAGGAGGGAAAATGTTTACAACCTAAGTCTATGTCCATCTCGAATCACTAACTAAAGTAGAGTCGAAGACGACAAAAGGGATGAAGCAAACAAGTGCTTTGACAGAAGCACACAAACAATGCAATGCGAAAACAAATGTCAAACAATCGTAGGCATAACCTACAGAGCAAATGATGCGAGTTCAGCAATAAATGCGAACCCCATGAATGAGTGGAGAGTCAGAATAGGGGACTCTTGCCACTTTTATTGACTCGATAAAGAAAGCAACACGATTCGCGTGTGCGGAGCTGACACGGACTAGAACTGTGCGGGGGTTCGTTGCTGACCCTACCTTCCGCTTGCCCATATATCAATGACTCGATGACAGGAAATATAAAAAGCGGGACTTCGCTTAGTGGTACCACGTCGGGTGTCCTAACCACTCTGACCTATGCAAGCACAAATGTAAACACTTACTGAGAATTACCTCCCTATGCAGATGGAGGATTTAAAACAAACCAAACACAATTAGCAAACCAGAATTGCCCAAAACGGGTCTTTAAATAAACCAGAGGGGTTCCTGAACATGCTCCAACTACGGAAGCCCCTTCATGCATCTCTATTCCTACTTCTCATGGCAAAAGAAAGCTGTAAAGCCCTACTTCTCATGATATCTAGGAAAGCTGTAAGAGAATGCAATAAATAAAATAGAATAAATACCCGACGGATATTAAATCCGAAGAGCACGCAAGCTAAGCAATACTCCGGAAAACTTCAAGTGCTGCTGGTACGCAAATAAGAAATCTGGTGAGAAGTATGCGGAAGCACAAAAAGCAGAATGTGTGTCATACACATCTGAAACAAATACACCTGTACAAGATCATAATCCAGACAATACAGATAAAGGATGCGCGTAGATGCACGGTCAAGAATGTGTGTTTATACACACTCGACGTATATCCAATAAACCTGCATAAAATATCCAGATAATACAGACAGAAAGGGGGCACACACAAGTGTACGAGCAACAGGTGTGGATTCTATACATCCAAAATCAATCAGATAACCTGCAAAAGATGGTAAAAACCAACAGACAGATACAGAATACACACACATGTGTGCAACATCAGATCAATGGATTTTATAAATCTCAATCAATGGTATAACGCTCCGCGTCCCTCGCATACAAAACAGAATATCAGAAACAGCAATGCGGCTTTTAAATAAAGCATAAAACGCGAGAAAATGGTTATTTACAATGAAATCGGAATATCAAAATAAATTCGAAACTTTACTTACAACACTAAGATAAGGTATACTTTCAATCATAATCAGATGGTATAAGCAATATCTTAGAATTTCTAAAGAAGGAATGACATTATATTCCTAAATTAATCAATTCAAAAACATCTAAATGTATTATTAATAATGAATTAATAACTAAAGGAAATTAAAATGCAAAAACATTTAAAAAAAATGTCAAAAATATCCTAATATCTAAAAAAAAGTCAGAATATATTTCCTATGTATTTTTTACATGTCGAAATAATCGAAATCGAAATCAAAATTGATTAGTTGTTAGTATTATGTACATGGAAACAGGGGGGTGTAAACCAGAATTTCTAAATAAAGTAAATCTAGTTATTGCTGTTATTGGGCTTAAACAGGGAGGTGTTTTAGCATTATAATTAGGCCCAATCCGAATTTGCACCTAAGGTCCATTCTTCCTTTTTTTTTTAATCCAAGTCCAGTTCTTATAAAAAAAAACAAAACAAAAAATCTTATTATATTTTTTTTATATTCAGATTTCTACTATGATAACCATGTCACGTTTTCTATATAGAATATACACAGTGTATCAATTGGTCCAATTTTGAAATAATTAAAAATTAAACGAGCCACGTGTCGGTATATTGTTGGTTGACGATAGATAAACATGAAACCAAGGGAAAATCAACACGCCCAGGGCACGACGGTAATCGCCGGAACTTGTGATTCCATTTGTCTTCTCCGGTGCTTCCAATATCATCGGACGCGGCTGCGCCGCCTTGGTTCAGACCGACCGGCCACCATCCTGCTCGAAACTCTCTACAGAATCCGAATTTGGTCTCCATTCTCTCTAAAACACACTCAAACCTAATGAACTTGGCATACCAGATTCGGATCTTGAAATAAAAAAATAAAAACTGGAATCTAACTATGCATGAACTCCTCATGATTTGGCGTATAATTCGTACATAGAATATCTGAATGCTCCATAGTAAAGGAATCAAGAAGCCTTACTTGTCAGTGAAACGCGAGAATATCTTCGGAAAACTTTGCTGCAACCTCGGTGTTTCCATTAGTCATTCTTCTCTGAACCCCGACGCAAAATAAACACAGGCTACGGATTTCCACTATGAAGATCAAAGAGAGATCCAAGGATTCGCCGAATCGTAGAATCACACGATACAGTTCCAAGATTTAAATGGAGAATCGTCGTTGAAGAACGCTGGAAGCAAGAGAGGAAGCTGCTGTACCCGTCAAGAAAAGGAAGACCGAGAGGAGATTATGGTGAGTGGAAGAGTAGCATGAAGGTAGCAGCGGAAAAGAAGAAGGTGGAGAGATTGGTTACAGTGGGAGCCGAGAGAAGAGAGTGACGTGATAATTTTCGGTCAGTGAGCAGAGTCCGAATTCTGTTATGGTTATGGTAGTGTGATGAGGATGAAGGTTGATTGAATCTCCTTTCTTTCTCTGTTACTGTGTTCTTGGTTGTTAGAGATGGAAGAGAACCGTGAAGAAAAAATGGCGAGAGAGCGAGATCTTTTTTTGTGCTGTTTGTGATGAAGGTGAGAAAAAAATGAAAAAAGTGTGGTTGTTATGGAAGTGAGAAAAACAATGGAAAGAAAAAGGGTGAATGGTGACAGTAGTGTTAGTGGTTAACGGTAAGAGAGGAAGAGTAGTTATCATGAATAATGGCGTTGGGAATTCTGTTATGGTTCGGTGGAGAGAGATAAACAGTGTAAGAGAAAATGATAGCAATGAGGTTATGGAATTTTCTTGTTACCGTTTTTGTTAGTTTTTGGTGTGGATGAAAAAATGTGTAATAATTGATTCTGTAGCTTGTTCTCAAAAGTAAAAAGAAAAAGAAAATCAAATGAAAATATATGGTTGTTACTATAAAAAAATGGAAACATTTGTTACTGTCAAAGGAAAGTATATGGATTATGTTACTGCTGTGCTTATTTCCTACATTGCAAAGCCGATGTCGTTACTTTGTACGCTCCTATCTTGGTGTGTAGTAGTCCGATCGACACGACGAGAGCGTCGAATCGAAGAGCACACTTGGCATAACAACTTTGATGTTGGGTGCTGTTAGCTGAAGATTTTGATGTCTTGTGATTCGAAGAAGTATCATGGAGCTCGAGATGAGATGATGTTAAAATATTCAAGGGAATATAGTGAATATCATAGTTTAGAAAGAAAAGAATTAGCCCTTCGAATGGATGTATTGAGTTCCGGAGTGTCGAACAGAAATACTGGTGATATGTGTAAAACAAGCTTCGATCGGGCAATAGAATCGTATCAGAGGAAATGGGTTCGAAATCGAAGTGAGTGATACATTTGAAATTCAAAACGCGAGCGGGATAAAAGGAGTTGAAACGCGCGCTGAAGAAACGGTTCGAAAACGTGGAAGCAAGAGAAGCATGGTGTGTTGCATGTTCTAAACGTGGCAAGATCTTATGGGTCAGACCGTTATGGTCGAATTAGTATAAATAGGAGTCTTAATGTTAGGATTTCGTGTGTCATATCTATTGTACTAAAATTCAGTCACATTCAAAATACCACATGGCTAGGCAAACGAATGCACGAATGATGTACGTATGATTGCACCAAAGCTTTATTATTCAATGTATCTTTATTCCTCCAGTCTAACTTTATCTTGCATCAATGTCTTTTAAGTTTCTTTATTTTCAAAGTCATTTCATTTAAATGCTTTTTCTACCATCGCTGAAGTTCTTTACTTTTCCAAAAACCTTTACATTAACGCTGTTATTTCCCAGAAAGTTTTTATACATTTGTTTACATTCCTATCTTTTACGTTTCGCGCAGTTACTTTGAAAATCTTTTACACTTTAAGAGTTTATTTGAATATTGCTGCATTTATATACTTTCTTTCCATTTTGAATATTGAATGTTCTTGTCTGTTCGAACCAAATATACATTATTTACTTGATCATATCACTAAGTAATCGAAACGTATTTGGACCTATATAAAACATCCAAAAACAAGTCTCAAATATGGATCTTTATCTTAAGTTCATACCAACGGCCGATACCCCATAGGATCAATCTAGTCGATCCTGCAAGTTATCAGAGGGATTGAATAACATAACAGTTATAACGCTTATTCAATAGTTTGAAGACTAGCGGTTGTTTCACCGTAAATCATTGAACAAAATGGCACGCCATGGGACAGAGTTTGGCCGTTCTAAATTAGGAAAATTATAACCATAATTATTATAAAAATTCTTTCTGAGTAAACAAAGTTCATTGGTATATGAACCTTAGGAGTGGTAGAATAACTAAGAGTAACCAACCTTTACCCAGAAGAAATCAAAATAATAGAATGTCTAATAATCAACAAGGGGAACAAAATGCCCCACATGGAACAGGCACTAATGCGTCTTTTTCGATCGCAACGCCCATGTGATCGATCCGAATGCACATTTGCATCTTCGACTAGTAATATAGCCACGAATGGAACAAGTGGCATGTCAATAAACAATTCGATCTTGGGCAATACAGAACCACCGGTTACCACTGGGGATCCGTCCCACAACCGTGGACACAAGTCCATTTCGCCACCCCACTACAAACTAGACCACCTGGTTTCGAGGGTAATAGACCCAGAAACCCTTCTTATGGGATGCCAACATCTTTTATGGCAGGCTTGCAAACTTCGACGTCAAATGAATCACCCCAATTAGGATCTCGATCTGGGGTTAATCAATTTCTTACAAATAACCAAGGTCTGGGGGGTTATAGCGCCTTACCCACCTTAACCACGTAAAACCAAATGGCTTTTAGGCAACGATGGATGATAGTAACCATAACATGATAGGAGTATTAGCACAAACTATGCAAGAAATCTTTGCCCCAATAGTTCGTAACGTGGTGTGTGAATAGAGAAAACGAGATAATATGAGTCGAATAGCGATTTCTTTGCTCCACCGGAGGCGAGAAACCAGAACGTGGGTTCGAGCGAACACACCTATCATCGAACAAGCCATTGACCCACCCTATAGGCCGCTTAGAGAAGAATTTGACACGAGGGCAAGGGCACAAAGAGGAAATGCCCCATGATTCGAGAAGAACCACTTAGGGAGTTGTAGAACCGGGCGAGGATCGAAGATATGATGCTCCGTGATTCGAGAGGAACCACAGGAGGGAGTTGGGGAACCAGGGCGGGCTCGAAGGCAAGAGGCCCCAGTTTGAGACGAACAACCTAGAGGAGTAGTTATGGTAGGTAGAAACCAAGATCTTGATGCGGTGGTCCATAGAATTGAAACGATAATATCTTGGCGTAAAATAACCTAACCACCATGATAGAGAGAATAATGGCCCAAAACGGTATTAATGGGATTAGGAGGCCAAATTATGCTTCTCCCATAGCAGATTATGTGATGCATACAGACTTACCAAGGGACACAAGATCCCTAAGTTTACAAAGTTCGGAGATACTAACGAATCAACAAGAACATAGCCGTATCTCACCAAGGCGGAGACATAGCCAATAATGAGAACCTTAGGATTAAGTATTTCCGAGTTCCTCACGAAAAATGCTTTCACCGGTTCACCACATTACCACCGGATCCATAGATACCGGGCCCTTTTAGAAAGATTGTTCCATGAACAATTCTACATGGGACAATCCAAGATAAGTCCAAGGAACTAGCTAGTGTTAAGAGGAAGTTTATGAACCCATAGACGAATACTTGAATAGGTTCGACTATTGAAATCAGATGTTTCACAAGAGTCCCGAACATGAATTAGTCGAAATGGCCGGTGGCCTTGACTATTCGATTCGAAAGAAATTAGATACACAATACTTGAGATATGGCTCGGTTGGCGATAGGGTTCGACAGTCGAAAGACTAAAGGCCGAGAAGGCCGTGGCTTTCAAAAGTAACAAGAAAGAAAGAATTTCCTATGTCGAAACCGAGGAAGTCAAGATCCCGATTTCGAGGAGGTCAAGTGGACCTAGCGAGTTAAAACAAGCCCCACCCTACTCTTGTAAACTGTTGGTTCCTACAAAAGGAAAAGAAATTGTTGAAAATGAAAAACGACAAATTCCCAAAGAAGGTGTACACCTTTGATGTGACAAAGTGTGATGAGATTTTTGACCTGCTTGTCAAAGATGGTCAACTGATTGTGCCATCGAATGTTAAAATACCTCCTTTAGACCAAAGAAAGAAAAGAGGATTCTGTAAATATCATAGTTTCTTAGGCCACAAAACCTCACAGTGTTTTCTTTTCAGGGACTTAATTCAGAATGCAATCAAAGAAGGCAGACTAAAGTTTGCCGATAAGCCAAAGATGAAGGTAGACGAGGATCCTCCGGATATTGCGACACCAACTACTCCGAGCTGCAGTGGGAGAAATAAATATGGTGGAAACAGACCAAGGGGTCAATACATTGAAAGATGAAAACACTGAGAATGAGAGTTGGGGACTGATCGGAGTCAACAATGGCGTCATTGAAGACATCCACCAACAACCAGAAGCTTCGACTAAGCCAGCGCAGTCATTGGTTTCAAAGGACATCCAGCTCGAGGGCCGGAGAGTCGTGATGTAAGTACAAAGCATCAAGGTCTGAGGCGCCAATTAGAAAAGGTCCAAATTACAAACCAACTCTCCCCTGAGAAAGAGATCTCGGATACTTTGGGAGAACCCAGTGGAAGATTCAATTATCCGTAAAATTCGCGCGAGAGTGCAAAAATCCCAATCGAAGCCATCAAACCATCGGGTTGGGGAGATAAGGATACAAAAGATGGAGAGGTAGAAGGACACGAGTCCAAGAAGGAAGTTTGGGACGCTCTGGGGGAGCCTAGTGGCAAATTCGACTACCTGGTGAAATACTCCGCCCCAGAGAGTTCGAAAATACAACTCAAAGACATCGAACCATCGGGTTGGGGAGATGATGAAAAAGATGGAGAGGTGGATGTTAATATGGTGGACATGGAGAAACCTTGTTCTGAGATGCAAGAAATGGAGAAATATCTAGAGAAGGAAAAATACAAAATGGATGAAGGATATGCTGCAGATATCAGTTTAAAAAATTACCTCATGGTGTGCCACAAAGGAAACGCTGAGATGATGCTATGCCCCGATGAGATCATCGCAACGAGAGGATTGCTGCAGAGTTCGAAAGGAGCCAAAGGGCTCGAATGGCGCCAATCGCGCCAAGACAATCAATTGTTTAGATGCTATCCTCGACCGGAGAGTGTGTTGAATTCTTAGTACGCCCATAAAGGGCAACGGTGTTTGATTTGCCCAAGGTGTTCAAAAAGATATGACCAAAACATGGCAGGGCATTCAAACCATTCCTTTCGCGCCATCGGAATCACAAGGAGATGGGTCAAGGTCGCACCTCCACGGCAATCATAATCAAAGAAAGCATAGTCCTTACCCCAAAGGTGCTCAAGAGTAACATTCGTAATCCCCTTGAAGTACCAACCGATAGATGGTACGTCAAAACCAATAAGGGAAAGATAATTGGAGAAGTAACGAGCAAAATGTGCCATGCCATGGTGTGAGAGCAGCTCAACAACAAAAGAAAAGAAGAGTTGAGGTGGAAAACTATAAGGGAAGAATCCCATGTCAAGATCCCAATGGCGAAGGCAACAACGTGTTCGGAAGAGAAGGAAATGTGGCATTGAAGAGGTAGTTTCGACCAAAGAACGAGATGTCCAAAGACTAACAAACCAACGACAAGCAAGCAGCCCGAAAACAAACCTCCGCTAGTAGGAGACTTTTCGACACAAAACCGATGAATCAAAAAATATACTCAGGGCGAGAGGAAGATGAGGATATGCTAACCGATAACTTCGAATCGAAGGAGAATCCTCAACCTAAACGCAACGTGGTGTCAGCTACCTTCGAGTTCGGCAAGAAACCAAATCAAGAAGGAAGAGGATGATAACATTGATATGATGAAACATAGGCCGTTTGCTATTATGTCATGGATAATGGCGCCGTCGAGCGAATGCCTTCTTGAACACCCGAGCCGCAATGAAGAATCATTTGAATCCATTGTTCATTCGAGCAAAGGTTAATGCCCATGGTGTGAATAAGGTCCTCGTAGATAGAGGCGCAGCGGTTAATCTAATGCCTCATTTTATGTTAAAAAAGCTGGGAATACAAGAAAGTGATGTTAAACCGCAAAACATGGTTCTATCAAATTATGAAGGGAAAGTTGGTCAAACATTGGGAGTGGTGCAAGTGGAGTTAACCGTTGGTTCGAGCTGCAGGCCCACCATGTTCATGGTAATCGAAGCCATGGCCAACTACAACCTGCTGTTAGGAAGAGAATGGATTCATGGCGTAGGGGCAGTTACCAAAGGTTAGTGCTATGGAGAGAAGATGGGATAGTGGAGAACATCGAGGCAGATCAGAGTTACTTCATGACTACAGTCAACCTAGTCAACAAAAGAAACTATGACAAGTATCTAGCACGAATAGCCCTTGTGCTCCAAATGAGGAGATGAACGGCCGAGAGATGTGCAATATTATATGACCCTTCCATGATGGCATGTATTGGGACAGAAAAATAAGTAAAGAAGAAGGACTCAAGGTACTTCGAGAGGCGGCGTGGGAATTCGACAACAGTGCTCATGACTGAGTCCTCCTTCTTCGAAAGGATTTCGGCCTACATGGCTGAGAACAAATGGATAGCAGCTTCAGAGGCTGAAATAGATAGTATAGTTGAAGAAAATAACATGAAAGGGCTGGTTCGAAAGACTCACCCTGCGAAGAAAATGAAATAGAACAAAGGCTAGATGCCATATATGATACAGAACCCCTGGGCTTCGAGCAGGATCCTACAAACATAGGTGCTAAGATGTTGGCACGGGATCAACTCGAAGAGGTAAATTTGGGGGATGACAACACAAAAAGAATAACCTATATAAGTGCCAGACTGGGTCCAAGTCTCAAGCAAGAGGTGATCGAAATCCTCAAGCAAAATAAAGATTGCTTCGCGTGGGATTACGACGAAATGCCTGGTTTGAAAAGAGAGTTGGTAGAGCACAGACTTCCAATTAAGGATGGCAAGAAGCCCATCAAGCAAACTCCTAGGAGGTTCGCACCAGCAGTGCTCACGAAGATTAAAGCTGAGGTCGAAAGGTTGCTGCGTTGCAAGTTCATCGTAACCACAAGGTATGTCGAATGGTTAGCTAATATAGTGCCCGTTATTAAGAAAATGGTTCCCGAGAATATGCATAGACTTTAGGGATTTAAATACAAAACCCCAAAGACCAATACTCATGCCTAGAAATGTTAATAGACTCTCTGCGGGGTTCGAATACTTAAGCATGCTAGATGGATATTCGGTTATAACCGATTTTTATTGTCAAGAGGATGTTGCCAAGACAAGATTTCGTTGTCCGAGCCTTAGGCACCTATGAGTGGGTAGTGATGCCTTTTGGTTTGAAAAATGTCAGCCACTTACCAACGAGCAATGGATTCCATTTTTCACGATTTTATTGAGACTTTTATGTAGTGTATATTGATGACATAGTCATCAAGTCTCTCTGTAAACTCATCCGCACCATCCGAGCCAATCATTCGAAAGAATGAGAAAACATGGCTTGAAAATGAATCCTTAAATGTGCATTTTTGTGCAGTGGGAGACTTCGGGCTTTGTGGTTCATAAAAGGAATCGAATTCAACCAAAATAAGACAAAAGCCATCATGGAGACTAAAGCACCCACATCAAAAGAGAGTTGCGTCTCACTGGGAAGATAAATTTTCTTAGAAGATTCATCTCGAATCTAAGTGGAAAGACTCAAGCATTCTCTCCACTACTGCTTAAAACAAGGCCAAGCCTTCGAGTGGAGTCAAGTACATCGGAGGCCTTCACGAAATTAAGAGATACCTCTCTCAACCTCCTATCTTGTCTCCACCTTCATGGGGAAAGCCCATGAGACTATATATCTGCTTCAATTTACTATAGGTAGTATGTTAGCACAAGAAGATAGTAATGGCATCGAAAGAGCTATATACTATTTAAGTAGGTGCTGCTAAATGATGCGTAAACTAGATATAGTAACATAGAAAAGTTATGCCTATGTTTATACTTCTCTTGTATGAAACTTAAATATTATATAAAGCCCTTGATGTTTATGTCTCCTCTCATTTCGATGTTATCAAACACATGTCAAAACCAATTATGCATAGTAGAGTGGGTAAATGGGCTTTAGCCCTAACGAATATTCTCTAACCTTCATGCCTTTGAGAGTGTGAAAGGTCAAATAATTGTCGATTTCATTGTGGATCACCCGGTCGAAAAGACCATTATGGGTTATGTTGAGACGCAACCTTGGAAATTATACTTTGATGGTTCGACTCACAAAGAGGGTAGTGGTGTTGGAGTCCTTATAATTTCTCTGAAGGAATTCCAACAAAATTCAAGTATAAATTGATGGCCCTCGTTGCTCAAACAATGAAGTCAATAAGCGCTTATTGTTGGACTTGAAGCTTTGTTGGAATTGGGGCAACTAAAGTCGAAATTAAAGGTGACTCGAGTTAGTGGTCAAACAAATAACAAAGGAATATAAATGCATAAAGGAAAATTTGATGACATACTCATAGCTACCGATTGATCAAAAATTCAATATATGGATATCCAACATATACCAAGAATAGAGAATCAAGAAGCAAATGACCTAGCACATTGGCCAGTTATAAAGTCTCTACACAAAACTTTAAAGAGTTGATCGAAATAAGAGGTAGGGTTATGGCTACCGACTAACACCATCGATCTAGAAAATATTAAGTTAGGTTGTAGTGGTAAAGATAGATTCAAGTGTTAGCCACAAACACCGTGATCGATGCAGATTAGCGAAGCCCAATTGTAAGCTATCTAAAGGATCCAACCTTAAACGAGATAGAAAACGAAATATAGAGCATTATCATATGTCCTTATGGGAAATGAATTGTTCAAAAACCCAAGAAGGTGTATTGCTCAAATGCCTAGGAGAAAGTGAGGCGATCTAGCATTATCAAAGTTCATAATGGGGCATGTGGGCACATCAAGCAGCCACAAGATGAAGTGGTTGCTATTTCGATATGGTATGTATGGCCTAGCATGCTCAAAGATTGCATAGACTTCGCTAAAGGAT
Organism: Vicia sativa; assembly: GCA_021764765.1. NCBI lineage: Eukaryota > Viridiplantae > Streptophyta > Magnoliopsida > Fabales > Fabaceae > Vicia > Vicia sativa. The sequence goes on along the minus strand of CM038797.1, from coordinate 74,933,541 downwards.
GTGAAGAATGTCGAAACATGCGGATTCAACATGCTCCGCGAGTGAGCTGCATTCGATCATTAAACCATGGCCCTTTAGAGGATGGGCGTTAGATTTGATAGGAGAAATCAATCGCCTCGCCTAAAGGTCAAGTACATCTTGGTAGGAATAGATTATTTTACTAAGTGGATCGAGCGATACCATTAGTAGTGCAGATCAAGAAGCTATTATTGAATTCATACGTAAACAAATAATCTATAGGTTCGATTGCCGAAAGTATAACTACGCACCAAGGGTCTATATTTACCGTAGAAAGATGCAAGAGTTCGCTCAGAGATGGGATTTAGACTATTGACATCAACACCATATTATGCTCAAGCAAATGGTCGTCGAAGCACCAACAAAGTAATAATTGGTTTGATCAAAAACACATTGGTAAAAAGCCAAAGAATTGGCATAAAACTTTAGACCAAGTACTATGGGCCGAGAACATCTCCTAAAGAAGCTACCAATACTACACCTTTCCAACTAACATTTGGCCATGATGCGCCTTACCAGAGAAATTCATCTACCGGTTCAATCCAAAGACAACATGAACTCCCTCGTCATTATATTGGGAAATGATGATGAATGAGTTAGTTGAGTTAGACAAGTCGACTACATGCATTGGAAATCCTAATGAGGCAAAAGGAAAGAGTGGCCAGGGCATATAACAAAAGAGTAAAAGGTAAGACATTCAACGCTAATGACTTAGTATGGAAAGTCATATTGCCCATGGACAAAAAGAATAAAGCATTGGGTAAATGGTCACCTCATTGGGAAGGCCCTTTTCGAATAGCAAAAATGTTTTCGAACAATGCGTATGAAATAGAAGAACTGGCGGATGATAAACGAATCCTAAAGGTAAATGGGAAGTATTTAAAGAAGTATAAACCATGCCTGCAGGAGATTCGAATACTAACAACGTAGTCACAATATTGTAATGAAATGCCAAAATGGTAACATAATTGCCAAAATGGCATTGTTCAAGCGTTACGAGTAAACATTTAATCAAAATATAAGAGTTACAAAATAATCAAGATTCAAAAGTGGGGATTGTTCCTCAGCCGGTCGAAGATATTCTTGAAAGACTCAAGTCTTTGTTGGGTAAAGCGCTTGGCACCTTCGAGGATGGCAACTTCACCTTTGAGTTGCTCAGCCGCTTCTGTTTCAGCAAGGCCCTTGTTAAGAAGTTCTTCAAATCGGTTCCTAAAGGTGTTGGATTCGTAGGCAATTTGTTGCTGCTGGGCCTCTTTGATCTTAGCCTGTGAAGTTCTTGAATCTGTTTCTCCCAGAGGAGGATGGATTGAGATCGAAGCTCATAGTCAGCTCTAGCTTGTTTAATATGCGTGGCTAGCTCTTCAGCTTCTTTCGAAAGCTTTGAAGCATGTTCATAAGCAGCATCCATTGAAGCTCTTTTCTCTTGAACTTTATTTGCAGCAGATTCATCCTGGAGGAGGCATCCAGTCACATTATCCAACAAAGACAGAAGTTTGAACAGGATGGTACTAACTTCCAGAGAGCAGGTAGTGAGGTCAACTTGGTTCAGTAATCCCTTCATGATGAAACAGGCGGTGCTATCTTGTTTAAGCACTTCGAATAGATCCACATTAAGGATTGTTTTTCTAATTCTATGAAGAAGCACAACCCTATCATCAGAAGGCATAGACCTAGAGGTCGAACCAGCACTAGTCGCAGAAAGTGGAATATCCCTTTGAGCCAACTTAGCCTTCATGTACCCAATAGGGTCATTTCTTTTCAAATTGGCTAATTCTTCTTCATTTTCAATGAGAAGACCTGAAGTTCCATACGTAATGGAGTAACATCCATTTCGAAGTCCATTGGCTCATTAGTACGAAGAACATCACCGTCGTTATTGACGTTTCCATCATCTTGTTCATCATCAGTCAAGTCCACCACCTCGATGTCATCATTCTGATCACCATCAAGATCGACCCGCCCTTTCGCTCGAAACTTCTTGGCGCCTTCTCCTTCTTCATCCTCGACCTTCCTCGCTAAAATCTTCACTCTTTAGAGGCGGTGGTTTTTCCTCTTCTTTGAGGTATTTGTTCACGCCTTGAGGGATTCTTGAGGGATTTTGGGTGAAGAGCCTCAAGGTACTTGTAGCGCCTTCGGCATTATTTCATTGGTCTCCTTGAGAGGAGGTGAAGTTCCTTGATCATCGTCGTCGATCAAGCTCCATTGGGAGTGCCATGTTAGAAGAGCCTCTTTTTGCAATCGGATTATTCGAATCCCATGAGGAGAAGAGTGAATCGGAGCGGATGCTCGAGGAGGAGTCGAAGTGGTTGGGATCTGGGTCGAATCATCCTACATAGATAAAGAAAGATTAGAAACTGATAACTAAGGTACGAATAATCATTTTAAGAATTCGAAGTAAACTCACCTATGGGTTATCCGTAGATATGTTACTGTCTATATGTTCCAACATTACGTTGGAGGTCGAAGGTGGAATTTTGGATTGGTGTGAGGGAGCAACATCTCTTGAATCAAGTCCGAGACGCCGATCCTTTGGTACGCTTTCTTTTCTTTTCAAAGCCGTTGGAGAACTTTCTCCAGCTTTGAGAGTCCTCCCAATGGTGCTAGTTTTTCTCTTTTTTGGAGTGGTTGGAGGAAGTTTACTTGTCTGAAATGGTACAAAACGCAATTTAGACTTAAGTTACAGAAAAATCAGACCTATTTCGAAATAGCGGGATAAGCTGTTTACCTTCGGAATCGGAATAGTTGTTGTGGGTGGTGTGACTTGAGTAGTTGTTGGAGTGGGTGCAGCGGTGTTCGTTGTTGTAGTTGCAGGATTGATTGTTGGAGTCACTTTAGGCACACTATCATTTGTCTCGTGGGATTGTTGAGAACTGTTCCCTTCCTTGGTCTTCGATGCAGTAGTCTTGATCCTGAGGGCTGGAAATCGAAGCAATTAAAACGAAAGTTAAAACAAAGAAAGTAATAATATTTGGGATTTCCCAAACATTCGCCTGCCCTCTTTCGAAAGAATCGACATGGCGGAAAGGTCATAGCGAGGTCCTGGAAATTATGAAGCCAAGATCGAGCCCATGTCACAGCCTCGAGATGGCTTTAGTTTCTTGTGGGATTTATATTTGAGCATTTCGCTGCAAATTAACCACCAAGGATATGGAGGAAACCAAGCCAGAGCCAATTCTGAGGTAGGTAGTTGTGGAAATTTAGGTGGATGCATTTCGAGTGTCAACCTATACCTATCCTCAGGTGACAACCTTGAAGGAAGTTTGAACTTAGAAATTTTTTCTTTAAATTTTTCCCTCAAGGTTTGAGCCGCTCGATATACAGTGGTTTGCAGGCGCGTGGGATCATAAGTAGTTTCGAAGTAATTCTGAAAAGCTTTAATCTCTTGAGCGTGGGTCAACCTACCTTTCTTTTTATGTACCTGCACATCGAACGCAGCAGTCAGTTTAGCTTGAATGGTAAGAGTGTCAAACATATGAGATTGATAGAATTTAATCCACCAATCTAGAAAACTCTTTGAAGAAAAGGGAGCTGGTTCGAAAGGGATTAAGTTGAATTGGGCGAACTCTTGATATTGTTCTTGTTGAAGCTTGGCATCTCTGGCTTTAAAAGTTCGACCAGAGGTAATGGCGCTTTGAGTTTGGAACAAGGGTTCAGGTATTAATTGACACATACCAAATTGTCTCGAAACGAAGTTAGGTTGATAGGCAAATAAGAGGATCTGGTTCTTGGTCGGAGTAATTCTTGAGGAGATTAGTCTTGGTAATAAAAAGGCCTTCCAGATATCTTGAATTTCCTTGCTTTTAGCAGCCTCCGAAAGAGACATAGTGAACCATGATGGTCCATGAGTCCTCGAAGCAAAAGGCGCCATAGTTTCTTCAAATTTATACTGTTTGGAGAGAAGCACAATGTACTTTGAAAATGAAACCTGGAAATCGGCCTTGTCATCACTAGGAGTCAGTCTCCTCAGCCTCGTGCCCTCAATGTTTCGATCAGCTATCTCTGGATCTTGCTCATTAATAGTATCTACAGTGGAGAGCGAAGACTCGAACATAGCATTTAGCCATAATCGAGCAACCAAGGGACCATAACAAGATGTTCTTGGAGGTATGAGATTTCAAGCTCGAAACGGCTGATCTCAGGCTCTCATAAAGGTCAACTAGCAGGAGTTCACTTAAGTTAATCCTCCTGTTCTCATGCAAATCTCTTGCTAGAGGAATGAACCTACTAGCTACTTGAAGTGACCTGCTGCAGAAAACGTATCGTGATAGCCAAAGAGTAAGGAAGGCAATATGTTCAACATCAGAGACACTATCACCTTCTGTATGGTAATGACTAATGAATTTGGAGAAGCTGGCTAGTTTGATATCGAAATCGATAATACTTGAATGTTCCTCAAAGATCGAACATATGTTTCTACGGTGTTAGTCCAAGATGGCGCTTATGTCAAAGAATGTGGGTCTGATCATCCCTCCGGGGAGGTGGAAGGTATTATAGGTGCTATCCCAGAAATACAGGGATGTGAATAACAGAGGATGACTGTATGTGAAGCCTGGTTTGGATAATTTCAGGAAATTATAGATACCTAATTCCTCCCACTGATGTCCTTTCATAACTTCCATTTTGGCGAACCAGTTTTGATATGCTACATCAGCAGTTGGACAGGATCGAAATGGTTTAAAGTTGTTTTTGACATAGTCCAGAATGAAAGGATCTTTTGGGGTAGTCATAGGAGTTTCTACGTCCTTTGGAGCAACAGGATCATTGACATTTTCAGTTCCTACCCTAGGGTTTTCCATTGTATTGAATAAAGGTTTGAAATCGTAACAAATAGGAAATATGTTTCGTGTATCCTTAAGAATCTCAAAAACCGTAAGAGGACCCATTAGGGCAAATCTTTTTCCAGAAGCGTTAGTAGGGATTAATACCTGAGAGGAGTATAAGAGCTCTTGCTCTTTGGAGAGTCCCTGGGGTATAAGTACAGGATGACCTTGGTGAGTGCCAACCTTGCTTTCCAAAATTGTTCCAGTGTTCTTATTCTTCTTCTTAGAAATCTTTTTTACTTGGGGTGTTGATGAAGACATTGTTGGGGTTTTGATTAAAGAGATTAGGGTTTTTTTTTTTACGAGAAAGAAAGGAAGAAGAAGATTCAGAGTGTGGAAAAAGTGAAAAGACTAAAGTTTGTTTGGTTTTATAGTGAGGAAGTGGAAACACTCACCAACTAATGCCAAGTTACGTGGGAGACGTGGGTTGGTTACACGATGAGGTGGCGTGAAGTTAGTATTGGTAATGAGCATGATTAAGGATGATCATTGCTTTTAATAAATGCACCATACCGTGGTTACTGTGTAAAAGTGGTTCGGAAACCCAGGGGTCATCGTGATTGACATGATGGAAATCGTGTACAGGGTCATAATTATTCAGAGTCACATCAAAATCTTGTGGATATATTTAAAATAAGTATTTCTTAAAAAGGGATTCGAAATACATATTTTAAAGGGGAATTTTGTTAGCTGAAGATTTTGATGTCTTGTGATTCGAAGAAGTATCATGGAGCTCGAGATGAGATGATGTTAAAATATTCAAGGGAATATAGTGAATATCATAGTTTAGAAAGAAAAGAATTAGCCCTTCGAATGGATGTATTGAGTTCCGGAGTGTCGAACAGAAATACTGGTGATATGTGTAAAACAAGCTTCGATCGGGCAATAGAATCGTATCAGAGGAAATGGGTTCGAAATCGAAGTGAGTGATACATTTGAAATTCAAAACGCGAGCGGGATAAAAGGAGTTGAAACGCGCGCTGAAGAAACGGTTCGAAAACGTGGAAGCAAGAGAAGCATGGTGTGTTGCATGTTCTAAACGTGGCAAGATCTTATGGGTCAGACCGTTATGGTCGAATTAGTATAAATAGGAGTCTTAATGTTAGGATTTCGTGTGTCATATCTATTGTACTAAAATTCAGTCACATTCAAAATACCACATGGCTAGGCAAACGAATGCACGAATGATGTACGTATGATTGCACCAAAGCTTTATTATTCAATGTATCTTTATTCCTCCAGTCTAACTTTATCTTGCATCAATGTCTTTTAAGTTTCTTTATTTTCAAAGTCATTTCATTTAAATGCTTTTTCTACCATCGCTGAAGTTCTTTACTTTTCCAAAAACCTTTACATTAACGCTGTTATTTCCCAGAAAGTTTTTATACATTTGTTTACATTCCTATCTTTTACGTTTCGCGCAGTTACTTTGAAAATCTTTTACACTTTAAGAGTTTATTTGAATATTGCTGCATTTATATACTTTCTTGCCATTTCGAATATTGAATGTTCTTGTCTGTTCGAACCAAATATACATTATTTACTTGATCATATCACTAAGTAATCGAAACGTATTTGGACCTATATAAAACATCCAAAAACAAGTCTCAAATATGGATCTTTATCTTAAGTTCATACCAACGGCCGATACCCCATAGGATCAATCTAGTCGATCCTGCAAGTTACCAGAGGGATTGAATAACATAACAGTTATAACGCTTATTCAATAGTTTGGAAGACTAGCGGTTGTTTCACCAGAAATCACTGTGAACAGGTGCCCGACGAAAAAAAGATCACAAGCTCGCCGTAATTAGCCTCGAAGTCATGCCGACACAAACAATTTTGAATGTTTTGAAAAAATTTTCTAAGTGTTAAGTTTAATACACCAATTCATGTACCTCACTTTAAGATTCCATAACTTTTCCGATACTCGACCAAATGACATGAATTCGGTATCGTTCGAAAGATGACATGTGGTAATACAACTTTGTTGTTAAATACGAATTCGAATGAGGCTTAAATCATAGAGAAAAATGCGCCTGAACTTCGCCTCGCAAGTGTTCGATAAAAGTCCTGGCTGGCTGGGCAAGTCTTGTGCATGTCTTGCGGCAATTTTCCAACTTCAAGTCACCACTTACGGTGTTCCGCATCTCCCAGCTCCGACGCCCGAAACGAAAAAGTTTCTAAAAGGAACTTGTAGAGGACACGGCAAACTTCATCTTTCGTGTTCGGAGTTTTTTCGTGCGGCGATCGAGTTGACAAGAAAACAGCTCCGAATATACGCACAAAAACTGTTCGATGAAATGCGTCTACAGCTTGGCAAGAAATGTGCATGCTGTCTTGCATTTTAACAACTTTCAACTACAAACTGCGGCGCTCCGTATCTTCCAGCTCCGACATCCGAAACGAAAAAGTTTCTAAACGGAACTTGTAGACGGAACTACAAACTCAAACTTTCGTGTTCGGAACTTCTTCGTGCGGCGACCGAATCATTGACGAAAACAGCCCTGAACATGTGCACAAAAAATGTTTGAATCTTATAAACATAATGAATTCTTATTTTCCGAGCTTTATAACTTCCGATTCGAGTCCCGAATGAATTCGACATCTTCAACAAAGTTTTATATTGCCGTGAGATGAACAACTTTCCAGTTGAATATTTTTCGATTCGGAGCCACGAATTATGACATAATCGACCCTGAAGCTGTCAGCAAAAGCATAGAAACAAACACTTCAAAATATTTCTAAGTGTTGAATTTTGAGAAATGATAAACCGCAACCTCCGAGCTCCGTAATTTTTTATTCGTTTTCCGAATGGATTCGATTTCTTCAGCAAAGTTGTAGATTGCCATTAAATGAACAACTTTGATTTTGAACTCGACTCGAATCGACGCCTCAAAACACGTGTAAAATGTCTCTGAAGTCGAGCGCTTGAACATGTTAAAAACACTTAAAATTTACTAAGTATAAAACTTCAAAAGTTATAAACTTCAAACTTCGGAGCTTTATAACTCGAAATCTGGGCATTTCTGGAAAAATCTTCACAGTGACAAAGTCGGAGTACAAAATGCGCTCTTTCCAACAACTATCAATTCACAGACTTCTGACCATAGACGGGCAAAATACGGATGCGGCAACATGGCTCCGTGAACACAAAGTACCTTAAACTTAGAAAATTTTTCTAAGTCCAAGATTACTTAAAATGCAAGAAACCTCATTTTCACCCGATTCTTCCGATTTTTTCGACAAATGATCGCATTTTCTCAAATGTCGACTTTTGACCATAATTTCGACCAGAAATTCCGCCCGGTCAAACTTTGACTTTTTGTTGACTTTTTGATACATGCTCTCAAATATCATTTTATCCGTCCGTTCTTGATTTCCTGATGAATCGCGCAGATTGATAAGCCGTATACAGATACTTCACCACTTATAGAAGACCATATAATCAGTTCAGGCTCAAATATTCGACCACAACACACTGTAGCTCGAACTATAATCAATATCCACCTGATAGGCGATCAGAACTCCAAAACTCCAATCTTCGATAGATAATCAAAAGCTTCTGGACACACATATCTTGCGTATTTGAAGTGACGCTCAAAATAACAGAACCTCAGATATCCAGTTTTTGAGAACCAAACCTCTTCTTCAGAATTGTACAGATTCACACGATCTAGAAAATTCCGAACCCATGATCAATGCATGAATGATATGTATGCGATGCACCTATTAATTAAGTGTTAGCCAATTATTAATTAACAAAATGAAGAGGGCGAATTTTGGGGTGCAACACCAATCAGTCGATCTATTGATCCTTAAACAATTCCTTTACGTTGCTTATTTCGTATGAACACCTTCTGTCGGTCACGAGTCACCAGTCAATCGGTCTAATCATAGTGTGAAAACTTCTTTTATATTTGTTCCCTTATTCATAGAAAATTGTTTCTCATAGTAAGGATTTCGACAGAGCAAGTGTATTTTTTTCAAACTCTTAGCACATGTCTTAAGATCAACTGATCGATCTTGCGAGTAACTCTTAGTATTTAGGGCTTTGAGATGACCAATAATTATTTACCATTTTCTACATTAAACAGGTTCGCCACAGTGTAACATTAAAATTTTAATTTTAATTTTTTACATGAATTTAGTAATTTGAGTTCGTCAGCTAGATTTGTTGTTGCTTTAGCATGTTTCTGATCCATATCAATATAATATCATATTTTGGAGTGTTATGATAATAAAAAGTAATGAAATAAAATATTAAGATATGAGGTAAAATTGTGGGACCATGTATAAAAAACCCAAAAATAGACATTGGAGAATTCTTAGCATAAAAGTGAATGATGAATTATTTTAAAAGGAAAATGAAAGATACGTGTATGGTTGTAGATCATTGGAATCAATCCCACAAAGAAAAGTTGATGCCGAAATGCGACGCACAAAAACGAAGCCGACAGATTCATTCAATCCAATCCAAGTCGAAAAGCATAAGCAACGTCAAAATTCAAAAAGCAATGCCAGTACAATTTCACACGCATTGTACGACAGGTGGCACTGTTTATTCTCCCATTTCCGCTATTCGCAATTTCACTTTCTTTTTTCCCTATATATTTCAATTTCTCCCACCCAACCAAAACCATATTATCAACATTCTTTTTCTTCATTTCATTCATTCCTTACTACCTACATCTCCTCCACCACCATCGCCGGATACTTGTTTTCCATTTTTTCCCTTTCAAGCTGAGAAAAACCAAAAAATGGTTAGTATTTTTCATCACTCTCTTCGCGCTCTTTTTCACTTTGTTTTTCGTTTTTTTCTTTCTTGTTCTTCGTCACTGTGACTTTTTATCAAACAGATAATAAGCAAATTTTGAAAACCATTGATTTGCAGTTTTCGTAGAATTTTCTCGGTGATTTTTGCTCAGTGTTGTTTACTTAGTTTTGTTCTAACTTTTTTCGCAAGTTTTTTATTCCGTTTTTGTCGAATTTGATTTGGATTCCTGCTCGATCTGATGATCAACACTTCACACGGTAGAGCAGAAGGATTATTCACGAAATTCGTGTTTTGCTGCCTGCTAATTCGATTCTGTTGATAGATCTCGTTTTGTGATCGATTTGAGTGTTTAATCTGCTTTTGCATGATTGTGTTGCGATTCCTTTAATTGAATTGTTTGGTTGATTAGAAGTGCTATGTTTATTCAGCACTGTGTTTGAACCACTAGATTGTGCTGCTTGTTCTCTAGTGGTGACTGTGATTTGTGATAACATATGGTTTGATTTTTTTTGAAAGAAAATGGATTCTGTGCCGTTAGGGTTTACTTCAGTAATTATATCATTAATCATCCAATTTATGTCCAACTGCTTGGATTAGTTGACTTTTGTGATTACTATGCGAATGATCTATGAAGCACATACCCCTGAACTATGACATGGCGACACTAGTACTCCCTCTGGTCACTATTATAAACAAAAATTCACTTTTTAGATTCATTAAATCATTTATGTATCTAACTTCTATGTAGTCTAGATGCATTAAATATTTAATGAATCTAAAAAGTGAATTTTTGCTTATAATAGTGACAGGAGAGAGTAATAATTTGAAAAACATTAAATTAAATGTAATCACGAGTTTACGTATAGATACCGCCAAGGACACATACACTTTTTTTTTAAAGATGTTGGTGCTACATAGTTGATGATAGAACACTAAATAGTCAATTGCATATGTTGACAAGGGAACAGATTTCTTTCCGTCAAATAGTGATGTCAGATCTCTCAGACATCTGGTTTTGTGCAGTAATGTATATAGTGAGTTTTAAATTAGGGTGGTCCAATTTCAATCAAATGATCTTTAATTAAAGTTGTATAATGTAATGGTAATGCCGTAAAGGGGTCGTTGATCTATATATATATGTCCCATTGCAAGTGTATATATAGAGATTTCCTTGTGTTCATTTCCAGCTCCGTGTTGATATATGGGATGTTTGTGTAATTTTGCAGGCGAACGCAGCATCAGGCATGGCAGTGAATGATGAATGCAAGTTAAAGTTTTTGGAGCTTAAGGCAAAGAGGACCTACCGCTATATCATTTATAAGATTGAGGAGAAGCAGAAGCAAGTTGTTGTTGACAAGCTTGGCGAGCCTGCAAATGGCTACGATGACTTTACTGCCAATCTACCTGCTGACGAATGTCGATATGCTGTTTATGATTTTGATTTTGTCACTGAGGAGAATTGCCAGAAAAGCCGAATTTTCTTCATAGCTTGGTAATCTGAACTTTTTGCTTCTTGAAGCAACTAACAACAGTTAACTTTTAAGTTTGGATATTCCATTTTTTATGATTGATTTTAATCTAAGTATATATCATTTTGTTGCTTTTGTTTGAAGGTGCCCTGATACTTCTAGAGTAAGGAGCAAGATGATTTATGCAAGCTCCAAAGATAGGTTCAAGAGGGAGCTTGATGGAATTCAAATTGAGTTGCAAGCAACTGATCCTACAGAGATGGGTCTCGATGTGTTCAGAAGCCGTGCCAATTAAACTTTTATGGTTGAATAGGATTTCTTATATTGAATTGTCTATTGCATCTCAAGCTGTTGAATGGTAACCTTGGTTAATAATAGACTGATTTTCCAAGTTTCAACATGAAGTCTATTGCACCTTAAGCTTCTCTTGTTCCTGTGTTATGGTCTATGACATATACAATCTGTGTTTGTGTCATTTTAATATTTAGTCCTATGCTTGCTAATTAATTTATTCTGTAACTATTTCTTTGTGTAAATGGGGCAAAAATTGGACAAACTATTAGTCGAAGTAGTTTCTTGAAGGATGGTCCGTTAACATCTCAAAATGCTTGGAAGAAAGGGTTATGCTGACCCGCGCTCTTTCTAAGACTAAATAAAGAAAATATTCTTTATAAAAGTCAATTATTTCAATTTTCAATGCATTTGATTACATTCTTTACTAAAAAAATATTACTACATTAAGTATTTAAAGACTGCCCTTAGAGCAAGGGATAGCATTTCCCTTAAAACATTTAAGTAAATTTAGCCACCAGAATTATTAAAACATATAATAAATTTAGTCATAACAATTTGATTCGATAGTTTTGTAAATACAACCATAGTTGCAGTCAGCTAAGAGTCTTAACCTTTACTTGGGCTGCACCCCTCACCACGAGTGATAAAAATAAATAAATTTTAATTGAAATTTGACTTTTTGTTCCATCCATCTTATATATTTTTTAAGAGTATAACTCTCCTTTTTACCAACCTTAATTTCTCCTTTAGAACGTATCCACTTCACCATCTGATATCAAACTATTGCTATTTTTGTATAAGAATCTCCTTGTATCCTGTAAATTGGCAACACTTGAATACACTAAAAGATTTAGCTCTCCATTTTTCTTTATCCACATATAATAAAATTGAACAATGATCTGACATTCCACAATTCAAAGCCAATTCCAACCATTAGGCCAAAACTTTCCTCACTCATTTGACAACAAAAATCTATCCAACCTACTTATGGAATGACTATCACCTTAAAACCACGTGATTTGTGTGACCAATAGTGAAAAATCAGACAACATAGAGTTTTCGATGAGTTTATTGAAGAGATGAAAGTCATCACTTCCTGCGCCTACCATTAGACTCTTTCTTTCATCAAGATAAAAAATTAAATTGAAGTCATCACACACACCAACTCGATGACTTCTTGCGCCTGCCATTAGACTCTTTCTTTCATCAACATAACAAATTAAATTGAAGTCATCACACACACCAACTCGATCACTTCTTGCGCCTACCATTTGACTCTTTCTTTCTTCGATCGACTCCTAATACTTACCAGTTACCACCACCTCTCCCGGCTCGAGTTGAGAAGAACTGGGTCGATCTGCATGTTGCGGGCCTGCAGAAGGGCAAAAGTCGAAGCTGAGTTCCCCAAGCCTACTCAAAATATGTATTGGATTTTCAGTGCAAAGATGGCTCAATTGTTTCTTGCATTCTGTCATTTTCTAATGAATCAGTCTTAATAAGATTTTGGCCCATATATCTACAAACCTCCCACTGAAATTACTCCCTGTACAAGAAATATCATCATCATTTGCGCCATCCTACCAACCATCATCTCAACCTCAAAAAACTTCTCACCGATGTCCAGCAAGCCCAAGTGCTCCAACTACTACAGTTTCGAGAATTCAATTTTGTTCTTCGCTAAACAGATCCAACTATAGTCAGGAAATAGTTTACTTTATGCAATCCTCAAGCAGTTGAAGACAGTTTTGATATTAGTGAGAAACAGGAAATAGAAGACATAATGAAAGTAAGTAGATTCTCATATGTAATTTACACATGTGAAGATAAAGTATGATCTTTCACCATCCACATAGACAACTAAACAAGTGAGGAATTAAGATGGATGGTGAAAGATCATACCTTGTATCAATTACTAATGAGAGGATTTATTCCCCTCATACCATGCATGCACACCAACAAAAGCTTTGGTCATTATTGCATACCTGCTTTCCCACACCAACTTACTACAATCGCCACAATCGCATGTATGAGAACAAAAACAACAGAAATCTCATTCTTCTGGGTAAATTGCAGTATGCTAGTCACAAGCATGACTCGGGCACCATTAAAACAGTCTGGTTACCAGTGACAGAAGACCATCTTAATTCTTCAGGTTGTTCGATAAGTACATATAGAAGAAGTAGACAATAGTTTGAAATGGTGGAGCTTTTACGTAGAAATTGAAGGTTATATATCCCATAAGAAAAAGTTATAACTAAAAAGTAAATGAACTCTTTTCTACTATATTTTAAATCATCTATTAAGAAAAACATTCATATGAATGCCACCTACAAGTTTACAACTACAACATGTTCACAATTACCCTGAAACAGGAAAATGAGGCTGAAGAAAAGTGGCAAGAGTCATGAGGACACTAGTGCAGATATGTATTGACTCCAATTCTGTAATTTAGCCTTGAGCCCAGACTTTGAATCCACCATATTCTTCAGCAGCCTCGTAATGCAATGTGGTGATTTCCAATTAAACTCTATAAGGCATCATAAAGCACAGTTACAACATACTAGTCACAACAAAGTTGTCACCACTCAATCAATATCTTCTAAAACTTTGCCTATCCAAGATACCACCAAGATTGGCCAAGGCGTCATTAAACTTACGGATCTTGAGGAAGCCTCTGATCATAGAGGTTTCCCTTTCCGACAATTTTGCTCTCTCCATCACCAGATTGATGAGTTCAATGAGAGTATCCTCCTTTGATAAAGAACAAAGCCCTTCTGCCAAAAAACCGAACGATGGAAACTCTGGCAGCATTCCTTTCTCCAACATCTCAACTGTAAAATTAACAGCCTCTTGTATCGGCCCTCCACCGTTACACAGGCCACGGAAAACAATCTTGTATGTTAAAGCATTCGGTGGATCGCTCTTTTCTATCATTTCTCTGAAAAGCCTCATTCCTTCTTTTGTTCTCTTCCTTCTGAATAATGCTTGAATCACAGGGTTATAAGCATGTGGGGTCAAGACAATACCTTTCATCTGGACAGATCAAGAAGCTTACTTGCAACCTTTGCTCTACCAGCTTTACATAATCCACCAATAAGAGTACTATAGGTAACAATATCCGGTTCACACCCATTTGAACTCATAGTTTGCATAATATCAGCTGCTTTCTCTATATCTCCAACTCTGCAGAAATATGTAAGCAATGAATTATAAGTGAATTTGTCAGGCTTTAATCCTTCCATTATCATCTGATCCAATAGTTGAGAAGCTTCTTCGACTCTCTTGTTTCTACAAAGACCATCAATAAGGGTGTTATACGTTATTGAACTTCTCGACACCCCGAAAAGTTCCATCTGATCAAAGATCTCCTCTGCTTCTTCAACCCTTCCGCTTTTACAGAAACCATTTATCAAAGTATTGTACAGTACAACATTCCTAGCACAGCCACCCAACTCCATTTCTTTAAACAGTTTCAATGCTTCTTTAAGCATCCTTTCAGAACACAAACTGTCGATCAATATACTGTACGTGAACTCGTCGGGTTGACACCCTTTCTTTTTCATGTCTTCAAACAGCTCCATCGCAATCTCCCGGTTCTTAGTCAAGCATAAACCCTGTATCAAAGTATTAAAAGTACAAACGTCCGGCAACATCCCCTTGCTAACAAGAACTCGCGCAAGTTCAGTGGCCGCGTCAATTTCATTCTCCTTACACAAGGCACTTATAAGTGTATTGAGAGTTTCAGTATTTGGAGAACAATTTCTCAAAATCATCTGTTGCAAAAGTTCTATTGCCTTATCAAATTCACCCAATCTACACATTCCTGATATCAAGGAGTTATATGTACACACATCAGGATCAAACCCATTCTCAGTCATAAAATCAACAATTTCCAAAGCATCATTAACATTTCCGTTTCTACACAACCCTTTCACCAAAGTATTAAAAGTAACCTGATCAGGGAAAAGCCCTTCCTTAGAAACCCCATGAATGAATCTAAGAGCTTCCTCAACGCGACCTTCTTTGCAAAAACCATTAACCAAAACATTCACAGAAACATGTGTTAACAAACAACCATACCCCGCCATTTGTTTTCTCATCCTCAAAGCACCATTCAAATCACCCTCTTCAATAAAACCCTGCATCAAAGTAATGAACGTTTTCTCATTAGGTTTCAACCCACCATGATTCTCCATATCCTCAAGCATCAAAATTGCAGGTCTTAACTGATGTGCTTTACACAAAGCCTTAATCAAAACATTAAAAGTAGAAACATCAAGAGGTACACCCTCAGAAACCATCTTCGAATGAAGCATTTCTACTAACTTAAGCTTGTTATCCTCAACTAGAGCATTCAGTGCTAGATTGTAAAACTTTGTATCCGACTTAAACCCCAATTCACTTTCCATGATATGAAGCACTTGATCAATTTCTTGAAAGTGGGTAAAACCATGGATGAGAGTAGCAAAAGTGTTGGCTTCTGGGATGAAACCGGAAGATTTCATTTGTTTGAGAACAGTTGTGATGGAATCAAAGGATGAGGTGTGGGTAAGATGGAGAAGGATATCATTGTAAAAGGAGGAATCAGGGTTGAAACTGGGGTGGTTAGAGGCGAGATGAAAGGTTTGAATGAAGGAGGGTTGGTCGTTTTGGCGGCAGAGGAGGTCGAGGAGCTGGGAGGAAGTGAAATTGGGAGGGAGAGGGTGGTGTGTTGTGGAGGAAGGGGAGGAGCAAAGAGTGGGGAATTTGAAGTTGGAATTGGAAGAGAAAGAGATGGAGAAAGTGAAGGGTGGTGTTGAATGGTGGTGTGGGTTTGAGATAAGAGGGAAAGGGTGAGGGTGAGGATGAGGATGAAGATGAGAGAGTTTCATTGAGACAATATTACAAACATCTAACATGCGTGACGAGAACGATGGTAGTTTGCTGGTGATGTTGGAGTGCGGCTTGGGGATAAGCTGTTCAAAATTTAATTTTCACAGCTTTGAGGATTAATTCTCAAAACTAAAAGTTTAAAGAGAGAATTGTTTTTTTTCTTTTCGGAATAAGAAAATTGTTCTTGATAATAGAATAGAAAGTTTTCTCACATACTCTAACATTTATTCCTTTTTCTTACTACATACTCTCTCTATGTTCAAAATGAATGTCTTTTAAAATTTTTGCATATAAATTAAAAAATTGTAATAATATTATCATAGAACATTATACTTTTATTAAATTAGTCTTATTAATGCATTGGAAATAGTGTTAAGTGTAATAATTATAGAACATAACTAGAAAAATGATAATAATTTATGTATTAAAAAGTGAGAATAACATTCATTTTGAAATAAATTTTAATGGCTAAAACAACATTCATTTTGAAACGGAGGAAGTAATTATCAAACACCATATTCTTACATCAAACACATTAGGATTGAAGAACATCATGAATAATGGGTGAGTATAAATAATTTTGAACCTTAATTTTTTTCCAAAACCGTGAATCAGGTCACATTACAACCCTTAAAAGTTCTAATTGAAGCATCTTTTAATTCAAAGGCAACGAGAGTACGATAATCTGACTCCTAGAAGAATTCGTTGAAGAATAAATCATTGTGAATAATGATCTTAATCTGGGACATACCTTCTAATGAACCTATTGAGTAAGAGAAGACCGGTTTGAGAAATGATCAAAAACAGTTTGTTTAGAAATCTTGATGATTGTAAAAGAGGGATCACCCAGAGGTCTCTATCGAACAGTGGTGTATTATTGTCAGTTGCTCCTAAGGGACAACTTGCTTCAAGTATCTGTTTGAGCATGAAGTAGATCAAGTTGAAGAGCATGGTTGGGAAACAACCTACTTTCAAGACGTAAGTCAATCACCTTGAGAAGGTGTTGTTATCCAAGACTCTGCGAGTTTCTCATTCCTCCGAGAGCAAGTCAGTACAGAGAATCAACTTGCTGATATCTTTACTAAAGCTCTTGATGTTGTTCAATTTGAGATCCTGAGGAGAAGACTTGGGGTCTGTGTTCATGAAGAATTATATTAATTATTGTTGATGTTGCATCGGGTAGTGAACATGATGAGAATGGGGTTGCATCTGATAACCATTCTGCTAATGCTTTTGGAAAAAGGGAAGTTGTTGATGGTTTTGTTGGTGCATGACATATGGTCATGTGATTTCATTTGGGTTCCTCTCATGATGCTGTTTATTTTAGTTTATGATTTTGTAAGGGTTAAATACCCAGATTATTTTTAGTTTTTTATCTCCACTTTATTTTTGTTTGGAACATTGGGTGTGAACATTTACTAATATTATCTACCTAACATTTGTCATATTTATGGCTAAAAGGGGGAGTAGTATGATATTGAGGATGCTGGAACTGGAGGTTTTATATCGAGGGGGAAGTTGTTGTATCAATAGGTATTGAGGGGGAGGTCCTGCTCTAGTCTAGTTGAAAAGATGTCATACATGATGTCTTAACATCGTGGTGTTGAGAACTGATGTTCTATATGGTTACAGTTGTTTTTGCTTGTGTGTTTTGCTGCTAACCCTTGCTTGTGTTTTTTCCGCTGTTGTACATCTGATAGGTGTGTGTTCGATTTATTTTCAAACATTTTTATTGTTCAAGGAGTTTGTGGATGTTTTAGTCAAAATGTTCCAAAGGGGGAGATTGTTATTTCCCTGAAATTATGATTGACATACATTTTGGTAAAATCATCTTAGCAGCAACATGTTGAAATATATGTTCCAACTTGTAGTTTTCAACATGTCGAATAAAGATGTCCCAACCTAGAAGATAGGACAATGCGTTTGCAGTATTTAGAAATATATGATTCAGCTGAGTTGTGAAGTAACTGAATATTTTGGGAATAATCAGTTAGCTTATGTGGCATCCAAGATTTATAAATCAAATATTTTCTTGGTTGTTTTCGAAGGTCCTTAAGTTTCTAAATTTGGAGATGTTTATGCAGACTTTGTGCAGCCTTTTTGCTGCAATTTAGAAGCCCAATCCAATCCAAAATAAAGATACATATAGACTGGTGTATACCTAGGTTTAGGTAGAACTTACGTGTGTGTTTTATTAGGGTTGTAGAATCCTTATTTGTGAACCTCTCTAATATCATCTTAATAGAAGAGTATGACTATTTTGTTGGGTGTAAGTTCTTTGTCAAGCACTCATAAGCTTTTAAGCATTGAATGTTTGTGTTTCCATTCTCATAAGCTTTTACGCATTGAGTTTTGTGTTTCTTGGAAGAGTGACTTCCGGTTTTCTCTCTATTTTGTTTAGAGTGTTTCTCCAATCACTGAGTGTGATTGAAGAGGGATTTGAGGAGGGCCTCATATTTAGGCGAGTCTTAGGTAGATGTTAGCAAAGGGTAGTGATTAAGTGAGTAGATTATAAACGAGTGTGTTTACTGTGTGGTATACAAATTAATACTATCTAGTTGATTTCGTTCTTGGCTTGGTAGCCTCGAGATGTAGCTTGGTAGCCTCGAGATGTAGGAGTGTTTCAACGAACTAGGTAAATATATCTGTGTGTTATTTATATTCAACACAATTTTTCTTGGTTATTTATCTTGATGTTGTGTGTTGAAGTCGGATCCGATGTCTCGACATCTTTTAGGACATCCAGAATCTGATAGCCAGAATTTCATAAACTAATTGTCTTAAAAAATTATTCAAATACAAGACATGTTCTGCTCGGGCATCGAATATTATATGTAGGACGTAGTTCTTACCGCGAGAGGTCTTATTTTCGCTACCACATTTAGCCCATTATGCCTAGTGATTGTCATGATATTTGGTTATATTTTCATATCTGAGCCTATGTATACCGGGAGGTAATTATAAAACCTAAATATTTTTGAAATTAATAAACATTTTAAATATATTTTTTGATGTAAAAGAACTAATCAAATATGAAAAATTATAGGTTAATTGGTGTTTTACTGATTGGTTTGGGTCTCTCTACCTTGTGATATAGGGTAAGAGACCAAATTCCATTATTGTTGGGAGAACTCAGGAAACAAATTAGACAGGGAATATACAAAGTGTTGAAGAGGGAGTTCAAAAAACAAATCAGACTGGGAATGAACACAAAGTCGAAGAGGGAGTTCAAGAAACCAGTGATATCGTTAATGAAGAAGAAGGGAGTCTTTAAGGTAATCTTAAATAATGAAATCAAATATCTTGATTGAAGTGTTTTCTAATTATTTTTTGAAAAGTGTATACCTAAAAATGATTCAATGCTGAAAATATTGGTCATGGTTTATGTTTGCAGGTGCACCAAATAATACATGAAGAGGATGTTGAGAATATTAGTTTATGGCTGTGAGAGGAGGATTTTATGATTCTGTAAGACTATAAATTAGGTTAAATATGTGATATTGAGTTCTACTAAGCGCTTAGGGTCGTCTCAATCCTTAGGCCCAAAAAATTTATTTATTTTTAAATAGTATATTATATATATATATATATATATATATATATATATATATATATATATATATATATATATATATATATGTGTGTGTGTGTGTGTGTGTGTGTGTGTGTGTGTGTGTGTCTATATGCGTGCACACGCGTGCATGCGTGGTTCAAGTAATTTCTTCAAATATTTAGGAAATCAATGCTGTTAAGAAATGGAGAATATAGAAGGCCATACATCTAAGTTGTCTGCTTTAAATAACTAGCTAGATAAAGAAGCAATAGACTGATCAACACATTTGGTTGGCCTTACATATAAAACCAAATATCTAACATCAAAGATAATGACTTTATGATCATATTACTCGATTCTATCCCTGAAATTAAGTTAGGATAATTAATCATAGTGCCTGAGTTTAGAGACCTACCTAATAGATTCATATTATGAAGTGGTAACCATTACAATAAAAGAGTTACATAGTGTTTGAGTTTATAGACCTAAATAATAGTCTTAAAATGAAAAAATAACAAATACAATAATAGAGTTAAGTTTGCCTCAATTTATGTATGAAAATGTATTTATTGTGTATATTTGTCCAAATTATATAAAATTGTGTTTTTGAGTCATTAGTGTATAGTTTCATAGTTTTCATCTATATTATAAGCATTCATGCATGGTTGGAGCATTGTGTAATAAAGGCCAAAGGCTAAGCTTCAAGAATGAAATTCTAAGCAATTCATCAAATAATAAGGTTCAAAACAAATATGAGAAAAATCATCAATTTGATTGTATTTAGTCATTGTCATTAATTACGGTTCTCAAGTTATGGTGGAAACAAAATCTAATTTTTCTCTCGATGCAGTAGAGTGAGCTTAGCGGGATCTGTTCCGGTAAGTAGGATCTCCGACTTTGAAACTCATTAAATAGTGAAAATCACACATTTTAGGTTATGGGTTGGGTATTTTTTTAGTCCCAACACCATCAACTTCATTCTTTGTAGTTTATAGCTTAGAAAACAACATTAGTGGCTTGTAAGTGGATGATCTGGGTCGGGATCTTGGTTGATCGTGATTGACACCGTGTTAAGCTTTGGTTTCTTCTCCATTTATTCTCTTTGCAAACTTCAATTGATGGGATTTTGTTTATAAGTATGCTTTGTTTATATGTATAAGCATTACTCATGGTGTTGTATGAAGTTTTCTTTACAAATCAATATTGGTGATTGCTTGCTTTATTTGGTATGAGTTGCTATAGACATATATGGTTCAAATTCAGATTTAGGATGAACATCTATTGGGTTTTGACTCTAGAAATAAATTAAGGCATAATATGCATGTGTGTATCAGTTCTTTAAATGTTCTGGGTTGTGTAGTCGCGTGAGACATCATCAATGAGACAACACATTTATTCTCTCGACTATGGGTTAGACATAACTTGTGTTGTGAGTGATATGTGTTAATGTTGACGAGTGATTGAAGTTGAGTACAACTGAGTGATGAGTTTAAGTATTTAATGGTTATGTAAAATCCAATCTCGAGAGTTCTCTCCTTTCCGAAGAATGAATTATTTTCCTGTTCATATGTTTAATTCCCACGTTTACTGTTTAAACCCATTCAAAACCAAACTCATAAATGCCAGACTTGTCAAACGATAATACATTATGCATTAATCCCTCTGGAGATGATATGATGAAACTAAATAAATGCTTACTTTTTGCTGTTGCTTTACCACTTCAATAAAATGGCGTCGTTGCCGGGGATTGATGTTTTCATTGGATAATATTGTGATAGTTTCTTTGTTTTTGAGTTTTACACATTGTTACCTGAAATTTCCTAAATACGTTTAAGGGCATGTGTCAAAGGAAAACATCCTTACAAGTTAGGGGCCGATCCTGAAATGAATAGAGGTTCCTTAGGAGAATTTATGAAACCAAGTCAAAGATGTCAGAAAGAAGTGTGTCGACCAAGAGAGTGAATCGAGAAATTGGTCGATTCGACCAAAGTATCAAATAAACCTGGGAAAAAGTCGAGATCGGCGGCCAGAAGGAAAAATGGGTCAAGACGAATGTGTCGAAGAGGAACCTCATCGGCTGGATGGATAAAGAAAGGCTATTGGTTGATTCGACATATTATGGGTTGAGTGAAAGAATTGATCGAAGTTCAGATGTTGTCGAAGACATAGTCTAAGGGACTTAGGGAAATTTAATTCTTCCTAAGATGTATCAAAGCTAGGAGCGATTAACCCTTTTGAAATCACGAGCAGGAAAGAGTCAAATTTTGAAGATCGTGGGCAGTTACCTCAAGAGATCGTGGCTGTTAGGCGCCAAGTGGATGGCGAAATCTTATGTAGCAGTTACGTTTTAGTTTCATTTTCGTCCGTTGATTGTTTTCAGCGGTTATCTTGTAAATTACTATAAATAAATCACTTCATTGTAATTTTTAGGTGTGTTCACTTGTATTCTCAAATTGCTTACCAACACTCTGCCCAATTCCGCGCTTAAGGAAGAAAGAGTCACTAAGCTTTTGATGTACGTGAATCACCACCTTTATTTTCAATGCAATCAGTTTATCTTTTCAATTTTATCTCTTTAATGTCTTTACTTTTCGTATTCATTTTGAGCAACTTTGCATGAATGTTTCAAACACTGCTTGTCGGTCACGAGTCACCAACCAGTTAGTTCGTTGAGTCTTGTTTCATCCAGAATCTACTGTTGGTCACGAGTTACCAGTCAGTCGGTCAAAATCTCTGTGTGGAAAGCTGTTGTACTTTGTACTTGTTCCCTTGCTCTTAGAAAACCGTTTCTTGGCTAGGGCATATTTCGACAGAATCAGTACAATATACAAAATCTTAGCACGCGTCTTAAGATTAATTGGTCGATCTTGCGGGTAACCCTTAGTTTTAGGACATAGGGAGGACCAACATTTATTTACCGTTTTCCATAGTAAACAAATTGGCACACCTGGTGGGACCAAGTGCTAAGTTTGAGAGTTTGAGTTTGTTGTAGGTCATAGGTGTATGAGACTTAAAAGTGGAAATTTAACAAACAAACCACCTGTTAGAAAGCGTATACCTAGGATGACAAACACTACTTCTGCATCAAACATGGATGAAATTCCACCGCGAACCCTAGGAACTTCCCACCCAATCGTTACGCAACTTACACCATTTCCCCCACTACACGACACTACTGTCTCAGGGTCAACTGCGTCAGTATCAGTCCCTCTTCCCCAGACCACACCGGTGAGTCAAGGGCCTATGGTGGCCACGAGTGCCATTCCGAACATAGTGATACCTCGATTTGGTACTGCTACGAATCCTCCATATGGAATGTCGTATTCCTTAATGGCGGGATATCAATCGACCTCAAGTGCAGCGATGATGCCTGACAATGCACACAATACGAATGTTCCTTTGCAAGGATCCGCAGTAGGGGGAAATAGAACAATGACTGCACACCAGTTAATGCCACCCTTAAATAGTACCTCTGTGGTAGTGTTAAGGCAAAAAATGGATGACAGTAACCATAAGTTGGTTAATATGTTAACTCACCAAATGGGTGATGTGTTTAACCCTATAGTACAAGAGTCGGTTGAGACTAATAGGCAGTCCGATGAAACCAACCGACAAGTGATTGCACAGTGAACACGTTTGTGTAACTTCTTAGGAGCCCCCCAAGCACCTGCCTGACAGGGCCCACTAGTTTGACAGGTCGTACCTGCTCATGGGCACATGGGGGCAATAGAGGAAGAGACTATGTATCAAGGTCAAGCTGCGACGCCTCAGAGAAACGTTGTTGTCGACCTACCTAGGGTATTGGTTCAAAGACAATAAGAGGCTGACCAGGTTCTCGATGAAATCCGACAAGAGGAATTAGTTGTCGAAAATAACTTGACCAATATTGTCGAGAGAATTATGGCCAAAAATGGTATGAATACCACACTGCAAAGGCCAACGTATTCTTCCCCATTATCTGAGTATATTTTGCAAACTGAAAACCCTAGAGGATGGAAAATTCCTAAATATACTAAGTTTGAGGGAGAAACAGGGGAATCGACATCGAGCACATCACTAGATACTTGATAGAGTCGGGAGACATGGTGAATAATGAAGGCCTGAGGGTAAAACATTTCCCTTTATCCCTTACTAAGGCTGCCTTCATGTGGTTTACTACCGTGCCCCCTGATTCTATTGATTCATGGTCGAAGTTAGAGAAACTTTTCCATGAACAATTTTATGAGGGGCATTCAAAGATTAGTTTGGTCGAGTTATCAAACATTAAGAGAAAGTTCGTCGAAACAATAGATGATTACCTAAATAGGTTTAAATCATTAAAAGCAAGGTGCTTTACCCAAATGCCTGAACATGAACTTGTTCAAATGGCTGCTGGAGGTCTAGACTATTCCATTAGGAAGAAAATAGACCCAACTTTTGTCAAAAGTATGTCACAACTGGCGGACAAAGTTCGACACCTCGAGCATCTTCGACTAGAAAAAGTTAGACATATTAAGGCTAAGGCTAAAAAAGAAAAAGTAGCCTACGTTGATTATGATGATATAGATCCCATATATGAATCCGACTACATCTCATCGACTGAGGCAGATATCGATGTGGCTGAGTTGAAATTAGGGCCTGCATACGAGTGCAAGTCATTGTTTCCTGCAAAATGAAAAAGCCCTGCTGTCGAAACTACTTTAAAAATCCCTGAAAAAACTTATACTTTTGATGTTATTAAATGCGAAGAGATTTTTTATGTGTTAGTAAAAGATGGTCAAATCTTAGTACCCCCAAATGCTAAATTACCACCATTAGAACAAAGACAAAAAAGAGGTTTTTGCAAATATCATAACTATCTTGGTCACACAACCTCTCAATGTTTTCTTTTCAGGGATCTGGTCCAAAAATCACTCCATGAGGGTCGCCTAAAGTTCGCTACAAGGAGGTAAAAAATTGACACTGACCCTTTGAGACAAGAAGAGGCTTTGTTTGTTGAGTCTGTCGATATCAATATGGTAGATCTCACTGAATTTCCTGACGGTAACATGATCGAGGAAAGCACCGACGAAAGCTTAAATGTCAAGCTAGCTGATGTCTACCCAAGAGACGATGAAGATTTGCTGGGATTTCTTTATCGTTGTAAGAATAAGGGCGCCCAAGTCGGTTTGTGCCCCAGATGCAGCGCTCTGACTGATAGGGTTGCTACTGCGAATTTCCAGAGGTTACAACTGGAGAGAGGGAGAGCCCAATGGAATAAAAGGGATCCCAGAAAGGCGTTTTAAGCCAAGCCAAAGACTTTCATTCCATCAGCTGCTGCACCCAAGGGCACTTGGATTAATCCCCAAACAGTTGTGGGGGCATCCAATGCCATCGATGCTATGAAGGATGTAAAGGGGAAAGCTCCAATGAGCTACCGTCTCGAAGTTCGATTTGAGAAGAGGAGCCATGTATCTGAAAATTACATGGGGAAGAATCCTATGAGTCGAACCCAGTAGAGGCGGTTTCAAAGAAAAAAGCAGGATAAAAGATAAGCCGCTGCTGTTGCTAAGCAAACTACTTTCGGCAAGGATAAGAGTCAGAGGCAATATAGGGCGAAAGTCAACCCTACTATTAGGCAACAAATTAAGGAAGTGGCTAACTCAGCCGCCAAAGATTTTGACGAGGCAACCGACGATTTTGCCTTTGACTCAGAGGAAAGCCTTGACATTCTGGTCAATGTTATGCCCATACTCGCCGAGGAGTACAACATCCCAACAGAAGTGGAGAACACTGATGATGTCGATGCTGCGGAAATGGCTTTTCACAAGCCAACTTGTTACTTCGTGATGAACAATGGCTCTATTGAGAGCTAAATTGCCTTTTTGAGAGGCCTGACATGGCTATGAGAAGCCATGTAAAGCCTCTACTGATTAGGGCAAAGATGAAAGGAACTGCCATTAACAAAGTGTTAGTGGATTGTGGTGCTACAGTTAATAAAATGCCACATCACATACTGAAGAAAATCGGTAAATTTGACACCGACATCAATGTTCGCGTTACAAAGTGACGTGCGAGGGAATCGAATCTGAATTCGAATCTCTGGCTCGAAACGATTTACTCTTTTGATTTGTTTATAAAGATGCTGCGAGCATCAAGCTTTATTATTTCCAACACAAGAAAAATGATTATGAAAAAGGGGAAAGCTGCAATACCCTCAATTGATATGATATGCATTACGACTAGCGCAAACTAGACGCAACGCATTGGGGAGATTCCGGGTAAGGGGGTTTGTTATATAAAGAGTATAGATGGAGCACCCTAAATATATATAGTTATCTATAGCTTTATATATGAATATGTTTGATATGTTTGTGTGTTTTAAATTGCTATTTCTATGATTGGGAAAGTTTCTCCTTTGGATTTTAAGAAAGGTAGATTATGTGGGATCCTAGGTTTTGTTATTATTGCGCTCGCAAAGATCATTGGGATCTTCTGCATACATATCCCTTAATGGGATCAGAGCATTTGTAGCTCGGATCTAAAGGGAGCTATGGTTTCATTTGGTTTGAGGGAGAAAGAAATTTGCTCGCCAAGGATGAGACCTTGTGCCTACGTATTCTCAAAAGGATGTTGAGAAAGTCAGAGCAATCGTAGTTCCCACTTATGCTAGTGGAAGCAACGGGATGTTAGTAAGAGACAAAGACGAATGTCATCTTAATGAAAAATGTATCTAATCTATTTCATCACATACATTTTTTAAAGGATTGATTGATTTAAAATCTTTCATCGTAAGTTATAGGTGTTTTGCTTGAGTGTACAAGCGTTACCACTTACGAGTTTTAGAAAGATGTTTGAAAAAAGATGATTGAATCTTTTAATTGTAAGCATTGGGTGTTTTGCTTGAGTGTACAAGCGTTACCACTTACGATTAAGATATGTTTTTGTTTGAAAAGAGTTTGAAAAAAGTTTTTGATTGTATGTGATGTGATAAATGAGATACTTCTTCCATAGAGATGATAGATGTCTAAATCTCTAGGAGAAATTGATTGGATTAGGGGGATGCTTTTAAGAAGCCCATGGGTCCTTGTATTGTAAGCCCAAGAGGAGGCATTCCGAGGGTCATCGAGGGTCCTTGTATGAAGCTCAAGAGGAAGCTATAGGGTATGGCTGGCTGGCTTTGGCTTTAAGAGTGATTTCACCGGGAAACCATCCTCTTAGGATTTCAAGAGTGATTTCACCGGGAAATCATACTCTCAGGGTTCTATCCTAGCGCGGATGATTCTTTGTATTGGAAGCTCAATAGGAGGCTGTTAAGAGATTTCCTGGTATCTTTCTTGTTTGATGCCCAAGAGAAGGCTAAACTCAATGAGGAGTTCTTTTGAACGAAGCCCAAGAGGAGGCTGACTCAGCAGGGGAATGTTGTCTTATATGAAGCCTAAGCGGAGGCTAAACTCAGATGAATGAGTTTTCTTATATGAAGCCTAAGAGGAGGCTAACTCAGATGAATGAGTTATCTTGTACGAAGCTCAAGAGGAGACTAACTTTGTGGGGAGCCTAGTGGTTAGACTATTTGTTATGTTATAACTAGACAGTTGTATAAACAAGCGTATGAAGTTTATTCACAGAAGTTTATGAAGGAAATATAAACAATGCATGATGTTTATTTACAAGAGTTTATGAAGGAAATATAAACAAGAGTGTGTAAAACGAACGTTTAAAACGAGCGTAACTTGATTACTTACAAGTTAAGTATAATATGTATACGAATGAGTATTTATGTACAAGGAGAGGTGGATGTACATAGGAGGGCTGGGACTTACACCGTAAGGGAGGCCCATTGGTTTAAAAGCAGTTTCACCGGGAATAATGCTCCTTTTAATACCAATGGTATTCAGTGTATATACAAGTGAAATGAAAACAAACGCACGAAGTTTGTCTGTACTTGAGTATTTACAAAGGATGTTTGTATTATGTACAAGTAAAAATTGGTATGTACATAAAAGAATTGGATATATACAAGAAAATAATTATGTACATAAAAAGAATTTTTGGGACTTACACCGTAAGGGAGGCCCATGATCGGTTAAGAACTTCGAGGAAAAAACGAGTTCGGTTTTATCTTCAAATCGGATCGATCATGGAAAAAAGAGTGTAAGTTTGATGAAAAGTTTTGAAAAGATCTTGAAAGTGTTTTTGAAAGATGAAATATACTTACAAGAAGTTTGAAAAAGATTCGAGCTTCAAAAGTTTGAAAGAAACGTCCTTGAAAGTGCTTTGAAAAGTACTCAAAACGTATCGTTTTCGGCTCGATAAAAATGTAATCAAACGAAAGTATTTTTGAATTTTTTTGACACTATCCTAAAATAGGTATGTTAAATGACACGTGTGCAAAAAATCACCTCAAAATGAGGAGTTTTGATTGGGTTTTGAAAGAGTCAAAGTTTGAAAAAAATATGAAGAGAAAATGAAAAAGTTTGGCAAAAATGGTCCCAAGGCTACTCGAAATTGAACCAAGAACATGGTGATGTGGTTTAATTTCATTTATTTTTAGTTTAAAATGATTAAATTTCCAGAAAACGCGAAGAACCCTAGTTCTTTAAAATCAAATTGAAATCGTGTATGGACATGGATTCAAGCAATTAGTTTAGGGTTAATGATCAGTGATAGTGCAGAAACAAAACGGCCAAGCCATTTTTAAACTGGAAGTTAGAAATCAAGGAGTTCGAAGTTGAGTCACTTACCTCTTGAAGCTGAGATCGAAATCTTTAATAGAGTGTTTCCAGTTGTTGTTTAAGGACTGCTGGAGCACTAGTGAACCTTATGGAAGGTGTGAGGATGGTCTGCTTGCTCTGAAATTGCGTGGATCATTCCAACCAAGTCCACCTGCATATGTTTGAAATGAAATTCGAATCCGTGTTTGGAGGTGTTACAGATCAAAAGTGATGGTTTGTATCATCCATATGGAGTATGTTGATGATGTTTGAATGATAAAAACACAACTTGCTCGAGCCAAACATCAGTTTTGAAAGTTAAGGCAGTTTTGGCAAGTTTGAAAGTTTGAAATGCAATTCTGGTTTTTAGCTATTCTTATGTTGATTTTAAGTTTCAAACCAGTTATATATTGATTTTAAGACATGTTAGACACCAAATCTCTCATGGTTTTTCACAAGTTTGGAAAATTGCAAGAATTCTCACTTTGAACTATGTTACTTGAAATTTAAGAAAGAAAGGAGAAAGCTTGTTTTGGCATAGCTTTGGTGTGGTTTCAAATGGAAAACATGACCTCTATTTATAGGTCAAAAAATCAGATTAGCAAACAAGGAAGATTGGCTTGGATTTGGACAACTTGCCTTAGAGGGCAAGAAAGTCATTTTTGCCATAAATGCAAAAGGAACCTTCCTTTTAACCATGGTTAAATTTCAACTTGATCTTATCTCATCATAATTACTTTCCATCTGATTTTTATCAGCTCTATCCTTCTTGGCTAGGTGGCAAGGCTTCTAGAAGGAAAGAAAATAAAAAATGACTTGTAATTTTGAAGATTGTACTTGAAAATCATGGCTTTTGGAGCTCTATGTTTCAAAAGCAAAAGTATAGCTAGACACCATGGATTTGCAAGTTCTTGGACACTTTGGAAAGCTTGTTTCAAGGGCTACAACTTTCATGTTTTGAGTTTTTTCTAATTCCAAATGGAACTATGTGAAAAATTGCCATGAAAGTAGGAAAAAATGTGAAATTTTAACACTTGAAAATTTTTCAAAGTGTTGAAAATTTTGACTTTTTGTTGACTTTTCCAAATTTCTCGATTTTTTATGATCATGATGGATCATTTGAAGTATTTTGATGATTGAAAAAGTTTTGTCTTGAAAAAGTTGACCAAAAGTCAAAGTTTGACTTTTCAGTGCAGATGAAATTTCATCAGATGATCCAGAAATTGATTGATGAAAATTGTGAACTTCTGTGATGTTTTGAATCAAGAAATTAGGTCAAGAGGTTTTATTGAGGATATGAAGATCATTCTCCAGGCAAAAAAGTCATTCATTGATCAGAAAATCAGTGATTGCTTACCCTCGATGAAAACCCTAATTGGTCGATCCTCAATAGATCATGAGGAAAAATTGGATATCTGAAGATCAGAGGTTGATGATTTGATCAAGATAGATCAATCGAGGTGAGTGAAACTCAAACCCTAATCGATTACCTCTTGAATAAGATGAAAAATTGATGAAACCCTAATTTTGACCTATAGAAGCTACACCCGATTAATTCTGTTCTGAACT
Source organism: Vicia sativa (assembly GCA_021764765.1). Lineage (NCBI taxonomy): Eukaryota > Viridiplantae > Streptophyta > Magnoliopsida > Fabales > Fabaceae > Vicia > Vicia sativa. Next base: position 74,903,497 of record CM038797.1, on the reverse strand, counting down.
GTTAGTGATGCAATGATGCATATGTAAGGTGGTATATTAGGTCAAAAATTGGGGTATGACAGATGCCCCTATTTAAGTTTCTTTAACCTGAGACATGAAGATGAATATCTTCGTGTCGATAGGTGTGAAGAGACTTAAATATCAGAATACGCAAATTTTGGACCTAAGATACCAAAAATGCGGATGATGCAAAATGATTGCAGAAAGTTTCACCAAGGAGATATCAAAGAATGACATGGTGGGGAAAAATTTGTGAGGATGACTCAATCTGTCTAAGAAAAGAGAATCCTGTTTGTTGGGAAACAAGCAATATGTTTCACTGGGAAAATAGATTCACAATGGATGTGAATATCTGTTTCGCTTTGGGAAACAAAGAGATTACCTTCTGTCAGCCTTGTGACAATGTTTAAGGTAAGTGAAGATGATATTACCAATTATCAGCCTTGTGATAGTCCATGGTAATGAGTTTCGAAGATATTACCAATTATCAGCGAAGTGATAACTATAACAAGGTAATTCTTGAGAAAATTGTTGAGTATTCAGCCTTGTGAATAACAGACAATGAGGGAAACAGATCTCAAATGAGTTTCTATTTTCACAGCTACAATCTTGCCAGGGATCTTTCTCTTGAGAAGATGCGGGCATTTTGATTGAAAAGACACAGGTTTTCTTTTAGACAGAAAGACAACTGTTGAGATTTCTCGTACGGTCGTGATTTGAACTTGTTGAGAAGAACAAACTTTTATGACAAGTTTCAAGATGAAAAGGAAATAAGCGGCTCGGATGACGAGGCTATTGCTTATTGTTTTGTAGGTAGATTTTTTTTGAAATCTAAACCTGAGTTGGTCAGAGACGGGGTTTTATCCAGGAATGAACTAGAAAGAAAAGGTCAATCAAGACTTTGTTCCCAATGAGGAATGATATCAGCTGGGGAACATGATAGAGAAAAAATGTATTTTTCTGCTTCTGCTTGGGGATAATCTACTGGAGAGATGACATACCCACACTTGTTTTTTTTTGTGGGAATCAATGCAACCTAAACAAGTGATGTTGAAGCAAACATTTGAGAAATGCAGGAATGCATTAATGATGCTATTATGTATGAATGATGAATGTCATGAATGTCATATGCATGCTGACGATACTTGACAAGACAACAAAAAGGGTATTTGGGAAAAGGACTACGTCACAGTTCGAACAAATACTCAGTAAAATCTGCAGCAATGGCATAGATGTTACTGTTGATGAACATGAGTTGCATGCTTTAAACTTTCTGGAAAAGGCATTTCATTGGCAACTTTGTTGGGAATTCTTTTTTGATAAGAACACCGTCCTTTGATGATCTCTGCGGAGGAGAAGAAGACTTCTATAGCAATTGTTCTATCTTTCAGAGGTCAAAACACTTTATGGAGAAAACTGTTGAAGTTCCTTCTGTGTTCATAGTTCTTAGGAAAATTTCGCTTTTATTTCAAAATTTTGAAGTAAAAATTCATTTAAAACTTTTTTTAGTTCCAAAAGTGATTTTCACAATAAAAGCGTTATTTTGCAAAACAGAATAAAGCAAGAATTGCAAACAAATGAACACAAGGCTCAAATTTTATTGATAGAATGGTAATCGGCCAAAGGCGTGATTCCATGAACTATTTACAAGAGTTGGAAATGATAATTTATTGGGAAAAGGCAACATTGAAAGAAAATAACCGCTATTATCTCTAACAACTTTGAATTCCAACTATGCTTGTTGCTTCAGAAGATTTGATTGAAGATCCGTTGATGGAAGATTCTTGATTGACGGTGATGATTACTTTGTCATTTTTTGTATCCTTATATATATATATATATATATATATATATATATATATATAGATTTCCTTTTGGTTTTCAATCTACCGAGCTTTCTTTTTGTTTTTGACAAAGTTTTCTTGAGCGCATTTTCGTTCACGGATCGGAGTTCATCACCGTCCATGGTTGTGAGAGTCATAGCACCCGTAAAAGCTTCTTTTGACGATGTATGGGCCTTCATAATTAGGAGTCCATTTGCCCCTAGAATCGGTTGAAAAGAGAATCTTTTAAGCACGAGGTCGCCTTCTCGAATTCACGAGGTCGACGTCGAAAGCTTTTTTCTTGATATAGTTGTTCATGGTCGTTCATCTCGCTTTGACACCATTCGGCCTCAGATAACTTAGTTTCCATGAGAACTCTCATTAATGGAATCTCAATTTCTACGGGGAGCACTGCTTCCATGCCGTATACTAGAGAAAATGGGGTTGCCACTATTGAAGTGCATACTGAAGTACGATACCCATGCAGAGCAAATGGCAGCATTTCGTGCCAGTCTTTGTAGGTGATGACCATTTTCTGGACGATCTTCTTGTATATTCTTGTTGGCAGCTTCAACGGCGCCATTCATCTTTGGTCGGTAAGGAGATGAGTTATGATGCTCGATCTTGAATTCCTCACACAGTTCTTTCATAAATTTGTTGTTCAAGTTCGATCCATTGTCTGTAATGATCTTACTTGGAACTCCATATCGGCAAATGAGGTTGTTCTTGATGAACCTCACAACCACTTGTCTTGTAACATTGGCGTAAGATGCTGCTTCGACCCATTTGGTGAAGTAATCAATAGCCACTAAAATGAAGCGATGTCCGTTGGACGCTTTTGGTTCGATCATCCCAATCATGTCGATGCCCCACATGGAGAAAGGCCACGGAGAGGAGAGAATGTTGAGTAGAGTCGGTGGCACATGGATCTTATCTGCGTAGATCTGGCAATGGTGACATCTCTTGACGTGTTTACAGCAATCAGATTCCATTGTTATCCAATAGTATCCTGCTCTCAAGATTTTTTTGGACATTGCATGTCCATTTAAATGGGTTCCAAATGACCCTTCATGCACTTCGTGAATTATCGTGTCTGCTTCATGTCTGTCGACGCATCTGAGCAGGACCATGTCGAAGTTTCTTTTGTATAACACATCTTCATTCAGGAAGAAATTTCTAGAAAGCCTCCTTAGAGTTTTCCTATCTTTGTACGATGCCCCGAGTGGGTACTCCTGAGTTTGAAGGAGGCGTTTGATATCGTGGAACCACGGTTTATTATCGAAGACTGCTTCAGTTGCAAATACATATGCAGGTCTTTCAAGGCGTCTGATACGAATCTTAGGCATATCGTTCCAATGGTTGACTTTGAACATGGAAGATAGAGTAGCCAAGGCGTCTGCCATTCGATTTTGATCTCGAGGGATATGATGCAGCTCAACTTTGTTGAAGAAAGTCAACAAATGTCTTGCATAATCTCTGTAGGGAATCAAACCAAGATGATGAGTTTCAAACTTGTCTTTGATTTGATTGATCACAAGGGCTGAATCTCCATATATGTCAAGGATCTTAATCCTCAAGTCGATGGCTTCTTCGATACCCATGATACAAGCTTCATATTCGGCGATGTTGTTGGTGCAATCAAATAGCAATCTGGCAGAAAACGGGATATGAGAACCCTCGGGAGTGATGATGACTGCTCCAATTCCATTGCCAAAGACATTAATTGCTCCATCAAAGATTAAGCCCCATCTAGATTCTGGATCAGGACCTTCTTCGGGTAGCGGTTCGTCACAATCTTTCATCTTTAAGTACATAACATCCTCATCAGGGAAGTAGAATTTAAGAGATTGGTATTCGTTGATCGGTTGATAAGCCAAGTGATCGGCGAGAATGCTTCCTTTGACCGCTTTTTGAGCACGGTACTGGATGTCATATTCAGATAATAGCATCTGCCATCGAGCAATTCTTCCTGTTAGGGAAGGCTTTTCAAAGACGTACTTGATTGGATCCATCTTGGAGATTAACCAAGTTGTGTGATTGATCATGTACTGGCGGAGACGTTTTGAAGCCCATACCAAAGCACAACATGTTTTCTCGAGCATGGAGTAACGAGTTTCACAATCTGTGAACTTTTTACTCAAGTAGTAGATGGCATGCTCTTTCTTACCGGTTTCATCTTGCTGTCCAAGCACGCAGCCCATGGAATCTTCTAGCACGGTAAGGTACATGATTAATGGTCTTCCTTCGACTGGAGGAATCAATACCGGTGGTTCTGACATGTATTCCTTGATACTGTCAAACGCTTTTTGGCAATCTTCTGTCCACACAACCTCTTGATTTTTGCGGAGAAGCTTGAGTATCGGCCCACAAGTAGCAGTCATTTGAGAGATAAACCTGGAGATGTAATTCAACCTTCCAAGGAATCCTCTTACTTGCTTTTCTGTATGTGGCGTAGGCATTTCTTGAATAGGCTTGACTTTGTCAGGGTCAACTTCAATACCTCTTTGACTGACGATGAAACCTAGGAGTTTTCCAGATCTTACCCCAAAGGTGCATTTGTTAGGATTCAGGCGAAGCTGAAATTTCCTTAATCGCTGAAACAACTTCAAGAGATATTCTATATGCTCTTCTTCAGTGTCAGGCTTTGCTATCATATCGTCCACGTAGACTTCGATCTCTTTGTGCATCATGTCATGAAAGAGAGTAGTCATCGCCCTTTGGTAAGTTGCGCCTGCATTCTTTAATCCAAATGACATTACTTTGTAGCAAAATGTGCCCCATGGCGTGATGAAAGATGTCTTCTCCATGTCTTTGGGAGCCATTCTGATCTGATTGTAACCAGAGAAACCGTCCATGAAGGAAAAGACGTTGAATTTTGCAGTACTATCCACTAGCATGTCGATATGCGGTAGTGGGAAATCGTCTTTTGGACTCGCTTTATTCAAGTCCCGGTAGTCAACACACATTATGACCTTTCCGTCTTTCTTTGAGACATGCACTATGTTGGCTAGCCATTGAGGATATTCAGAAGTGACGAGGAAACCTGCGTCGAGCTGTTTTTGAACTTCCTTTTTGATTTTGTCAGCCATATCAGGGTGAACTCTTCTCAGTCTTTGCTTAACTGGTGGACACTCCGGTCTTAATGGCAAGTGATGCTCCACGATGCTGGTATCTAAACCTGGCATGTCTTGGTAGGACCAAGCGAACACATCAACATATTCTTTGAGAAGATCTATCAATTTGCTCTTGACGTTGCTCTCGAGTAGAGCTCCAATGTTCACTTCTTTTTTGTCTTCCTCAGAACCCAATTTGATTGCTTCCAAAGGCTCCTTGTGAGGCTGAATGATTCTTTCCTCGTGCTTAAGTAGTCGAGAAATCTCATCCGGGATCTCTTCTTCAACTTCTTCCTCGGCGACTTTACTGGGGATTTCAAAGTTGGGAGAGAGTATAGAGTCACTGCGTTCAATGGATTTGTCCATCTGCATATTTGTTTTATGTTTGATTAACTAACTCTTCTTTTTTTCGTTTTTTTTAGAAAGAGTTAATGTGAAAATGTATGCAGATTATTATTATTATATTTTTCAAAGATTTTTATTGTGTTTTTTAGGATTATCATTTCCAAGAAAAGGTAAAAATGAAAAACAAACACAAAATGTGGAATCAAAACAACGCTTTTATTTATGATTCACAATATGAAACAGGGCCCTAAAATACAAACTCATTTGTCTTGGGCAAGACAAAGAGAAATTATTTAAAAGCTAAATCCTATAAAACATCTCTTCGCCTTGGGCGAGGCGAGAGTTTAAAACAAAAGCAAAATAAACTACTTAGAACTATGAACATTAGTCCGAACTTCAACAGGCTTCCAATAGTAGCAAACTCCTTGGACGTCAAGATACTCTGGTAGTTTTCCACTTGGCTTAGTTCTTGAATAGACTTTGGTCGTTGGTCGAACAGGCTTTGAAGACTCTGGACGTTTGACTTTGCCTTTTGTGCTGCTGAAACGATCTTCTTCTGCTTGATGGACAGATCGAGAAGCATGGGATACAGCATATGTACTTTCTATTGGCATTCGTGTTGAATTCTGGGGATGTATTCTCCAATCTTCTGAGTGAAGAGACTCATTGTCGGCGACACTTTCCAGTTTGTATCCCGAATCGTATCCCTGATCTTCAGTAATTACGTTGATGTAGTGATAGTTAAGATCTGGTTTAATAAACTCCACAGGCGTGTTAAAGCAGCGATCTTTATTCGGAACCTCAATTGGTTGATGAGATCGAGAAGATGTGTATAACTCTTCTGGTTGACTAGGATACTCAAAAGGATCGTCCCATCCAGTGGGCTGAATGTCTTCAATTCTGATTTTTGAGCTTTTAGGCGCAGTGTATTTCCCCATGTAGTCAAACTTTCCACTTGGTTCTCCCAAGGTATCCCAAACTTCAGAAGGGACAGGTGGATTTTCATTCTCATTCTTTTGTAGGGGTATGATTCTTCCTGGGACACATATTCAGAGCTGGTAAGATAAGTGCTCCACTCTTCAGATCTGGAGAGATCATCTTCATCACCTTCATCGGTAAGAACATTTACCTCTTGAAGAAGAGGGTTTAAGAAACCCCCACTGTGGAATACTTCTCGGATTGGGCGAAGAGCTTCATCCCTTTGATTGTCTTTAGGAAATACTGGAGCAAATCCGAGCCCAACTTTTGTCTCGTTGTTAACAGGTTTTATTACTTGTCCCCAACCTGCAGCATTACCATCTTTCACTATCTGCGCTGCTTCTTTGTAAGAGGAGATAGATGATCTACTTTTGCTTGTAGATTCATCTTCTAACGGATGTCCTTGGAACTATGTCCCTTCAACGTCGTTGGTTGTGATGAAAGTAAAGTTGGATAAATGGCTTACTAGTAAGGCTTGTTCACCGATGATGGTTACTAGCTTCCCATTTACTGTGAACTTCAGTTTTTGATGGAGAGTGGACGTCACAGCTACTGCCTCGTGTATCCATGGTCTTCCTAGCAAACAACTGTAAGCTGCTGGCACATCCATGACCTGGAAGGTGATTTGGAAGGTATGCGGACCAATCGTCATTGGAAGGTCGACTTCCCCCAATAACAGATTTCCTTGACCCATCAAAGGCTCTTACCACTATATCATTGAATTTCATCGGCGTTCCTTTGTAAGACAAACGAGCAAGAGTCGTTTTTGGCATTACATTTAAAGATGAACCGGTATCTACTAGTACATTGGACAGGGAATCTGATTGGCAAATCATTGAGATATGCAGAGCCAAATTGTGATCTTTCCCTTCCTCTGGGAGTTCTTCATCACTGAAGCTTAAATTGTTGCAAGCTGTTATGTTGCCCACAATTCCACCAAATTGATCTGTAGTCACGTCGTGATCTACGTAAGCTTGATCTAGCACTTTCATCAAAGCTTCTCGGTGGGCTTCGGAATTCAGAAGTAGAGATAGTATCGAAATCTTGGAGGGAGTCTGCATCAGCTGATCCACAACTCTGTACTCGCTTTTCTTGATTAGCTTCAAAATTTCATTGAAATCTGAGTTAACGTTGGTTCCATCAGACGATCCAACATTTAAGTTTGAATTACCAACGGGAATCCTCGTGGGGTTCTCGGGAGGTGTATTAACTGGATTTTGCCTTACAATAGGAACAATAGGCGGCTTTGGTGGCAACGGAGTATGTACTCGTCCACTTCGCGTTACTCGTCCTATTTCAGTTATGTTGACATCGGCTGAAAGAGTCGGCATGGGTTTCTCCTTCCCATCTTCTATCATAGTTGCACTGTATTGATAGGGAATTGCTTTGTTAGAACTGTATGGAACAGGACCAGGTAGACAGATAACCAAAGGAGACTCTGTGTAATACGGTGAACTGACTTTGTAGGATTTTTGTATCCAAATGTGCGGATAGCAAGAGTCGCCACCGACTTTTATTTTTATCCAATTAAGGGAAGGTAAAAGTAACAGAAAAAGACCTTCGTTAGATTCTGGAGTTCGGAGAATGGTTATGAAAAGGGAAGGTATTAGCACCCCTTTCCATCCGCAGTTTATTCTACGGGCTCTTAGTTGCTCTTAGATAACTTTTTTAAAATTGCTTTCTGTGTGTTTGACAAAAACGTTTTGAAAAGGCATTTCGCTTTGACTTTGTAATGACTCATGTAGGAGTGTATACAAAGTGTTCGGAAATGTTTTTGTTTTGAAAAGAGAATTTGAACTTTGGAGAAAGTGTGTGGTGAAAAGCATTTGATAGAGCAAGCAACTAAGAGACTTATTTACCCACCTGAATTGGTCGTTTTGTTGTACTTTACATTCCTTTAGAATAGCGCAGCCATACCATTAGTTAGTAGGTAGCTCCATTCGTTGGATGTAAACGGGACATTCGAAGGGACATCGGATGGTCATAGAAGGCAACTTGTAGGAAGTATCCTAGCACATTCGAAGGACTATCATCATTTTCGTGGCGACAATCGAGGGTCAAGATCATGTATTCGGAGGCGACATTGTGGGTCTTATGATCTTTGTATCGAAGGGACTATGATGATTTGTTTGGAAGGCAACGTGCTAGAATACCTCTACGCTCGAGGGACATGACCATTTTGAATCGAAGGCATCGAGAGAATTACCCTAAGGGGTGCGTGTGTGAGAGAAGTGTGTCAAATTCAGATATTTTATCTTGAAGATTAGTGTGAGCTATGTCCAATTTTAGTCTTGCCATACACGCCTAATTACTAGCAATTGGTAAGGGTGCGGAAAGTAAAATGCGGAATGTAAAGGTGCGGAAAATAAACCTACGCTATTACATGGCTTTGGGGCAGATACATAATTTAACTTGCGGAAAATAAAACCCTAAATTAAACTATTACATCCCATGAACAGTTACATTATTGGAAAATAAAATGATAAAAGAAAAAACGTCCGAATCGGAGCAACTTGTGAAAGAATAAGAAAATCGGGAAATATGATGAAATCGAAATAAGAGAAAATGTTAGAAAAAATGCAATTTTTAATATGAGAAAATTAATATATGCTGGAAATATGATAAATATATTAAAATAATTTTTTGGGATTTTTTGGAAAAGATTTAATAATAAAAATGCAATTTATAATGATTTAAATGCAAAATTAAAAATAAAATAAATATGCATGCAACAATTATATTTTTTAATTTATTAAATTAAATAAAGATTTTCAGAATGTAAATGCAAAAAGAATAAACTATTTTGGTAATCTTTTAATGCAGAATAAAAATATGAAAAGAAATTAAAATAGTATGAAAATATTAAAATAATAAGAAAATAGAAAATATGTTAGAAAATGCAAGTTTGTGGAAAAAAAGGAAAAAGAATGGTCCTTGGCTGGTTCGAACAGGGGACCTGGTTCTCAAACTTTGAAACCCAACGCGCTGACCAACTGAGCTAGAGCGTCCACGTGTTTGAGAAACTGAACAAATTGCTTTTAAACAAAACTGCTTCCTGGGAATTCAAATTCACGCGCGAAGAACATCATCTTCTTCGTTTGAATTTCTGGAAAGTTTGCGTCGGCCAAACTCGACGCTAAGGCCCCTGCAAACATCAAAAAGCCAGCACACGTAATATAAATGAAATCTAAAAGCATGGTTCGATTCGAAATTTCATTCTAAACGCGATAATGGTGATTGTTTTGTCCAATTTTTCCGTTTTAAGGAAGCCCTAATTCGAACCAGGAAACCCTAAACATGGCAGATTTCGATTTAGGCCACAAGAATGCAATTCGATTGTCCAGATAGCTTGCAAACTTCAAACTAAACACAAATCAAACATCAAAACATGTTAAAAATGCATGATAAACAGAATTCGATTTTGAAAAATATAAGAACAAACCAAAACCGGATTGCTTGATTCTTGATGTTTTTGAATGAGGTAAGGGTCTGGAAAGCTTCAGGAGATGTCAAGGAATGTATTTGGATACTCAAAATCGATTGAATCAAGCTGGAGCTAGGGCTGCCACTTGCTTGCTTGCCACGATTTTTTTGACTTTGGGAATAGGGTTTCTAAGCAATTTTTTCCTCTTTTCTTGATAGGTATGCATCATGTATTTATACTGGATGGATTTGGGATTGAATTTGGAAAGAATCAATCAATATTCAATGGAAATCAAATTTGATATTTCCATGAAAATCAAATCTTCAAAGCTTGATCAATTTCAATCCAATCTTGCCTTTCTTGCTCTAATTTCGAATTTGCTGGCATTTGTGAGTTAATTGGACCTTAAGGAAAGAATAAAATCAATCTTTGCCATTAATTTCAATTTTATAATTTATTTTAAGATTTAATTTGTATTTAAATGAATAAATTACAAATTAAATAGAAAAATAAATCAAAAATTCGTGGCTTTGGGCTTGGACACTCCTAATTGAATGAGGAACAAGTTAGGATGAAGAAAAAGTAGGCCCATTTGCAAAAGATTTGATTTTTTGAAGTATCTCTCTTTGTGCATTCTTCCAAAATTGCCCAACTTGTAGATGGTGTAACTTGCTCAATTTTCCACATTTTTGAGTGTTCTTGGACTTTTTGGAAAGCTCTAAGAGTCCTCTAACCAATGTCTTTGGTCTCATCTCAATTGGAGTTACCATGCTCAAAATATCTTCAAAACAAAAAGTTGACTTTTTGTTGACTTTGAAAAGGACCTGTAATGTTTTGAGCTATACCTCTCAAATGAAGCATTTTTTGGACATTCTTGTGAGACATGAAGTTGTAGAGAATTGAATTTCCTTCAAAACAAGAGGTGGTGGAAAAATTTCTGAGAAAGTATGAGAAAGTTATGATCAGTTGACTTTTCATCTAGAAACCCTAATTTAGAAAGTTTGACTTTGGGCAAATCTTGAGTTTTCTTGATGAATCATGATCAACCCTTGATCAAATGATGAATGTAACTTCAAAATGAGGATGTTGACCAAAATCAAAGTTTTGACTGTATGTTGACCACAGTTGACTTTTGTCCAATACACTGATTTTCACCCATTTGAGCAATTGCGAGGAAACTTGACTTGTGAGGCTTGAAACTTGACATGGAGAATCTTTGAAGCATATGAGGAGGTATGAAGGCCATTGGAGATGTTGGAAATCCATCTTGACTTGAGAGATTCCAAACCCTAGTTTGGGTTGATTGTCTAGGAGAGAGTTTGTCTGATCAACTCTTGAGGAATCCTCGAGTATGGATGCATGAAATCTTTGAGTAGATGGAGGGCAAATTTTGGGTATGACAGCCCCTGCTCAATCTTCTTGTACTGGAAGGTTAGATTGACATGCTTGTCTTTCGCGACCTGAAGGTAGAAGATGATTGAACACTCGAGTACACCTGAAAATTTGCACTCGTTGTTGGTGGATGATGCGGAAATGGGCTTACAGATGCCATTTGGTGAAGTTGGAGACTTCGCTGGGGAACGAGTCGTACGCTAGACTCGGAGTTGTTAAATAGGAGAGCTAACGGAGATGGGCTTAAGATGCCATCTGGAAAGGTCGATGCTGGGGAGCGAGCCGTACGTTAGACTCTGTAGATGTTCCTGGAATGGAGAGGAGATGGGCTTAAGATGCCATCCGAAGGGAGTCGTATGTTAGACTTCGTGTTCACTTTGAATGAAGTTATTGGTTTGTATTGATTTTTAACCATATATGCAACATTCTGAGAGTGAAGAGATGTTGACAAATAGTCGGAGATGGGCTTAAGATGCCATCCAAGGCAACTGAGTCGTACGCCAGACTCTGTAGTTGCTGTTGATAATAAGGAATCAGAATAAATCTTCGTGTTGATTACTCTGAGGGAGATTATAGTTGGCAAAAATGTGGATAGCTTCCCTGTTGTGCATCGGGTGTTGATCCATTGCCTGTTATCGGAAGATAACCAGAGGTGGTCTTTCAGATAGTTTTCCGCCGGTTCGGGCTTAACTCGACCAGCTTGTGAGGTGGTCTTTCGATAGTTTTCCGCCGGCTCGGGCTTAATCTCGACCTGCTTGGCGGTCTTTCGATAGTTTTCCGCCGGCTCGGGCTTAATCTCGACCTGCTTTGCCGGAGGATCACACTGCTTTGGAGAAAACAAGAGAAACTTTGATAGAATATTTGTTAGTCTTATGCAAAGTATGATGCATGACAGGGTATATGAATGACATATGCATGAATTATGACTTTATGGGAAATGTATGAATGATAGATGTTGTGATATTTCAAAACATATCCATCTTGAAGAAGATGCGGATGTTCGCTCAAGATTTTGACTTCCTTGGGGAATCGAGTAGGTGAGAACCCTTTGAAGGAGAAGAAAGATATCCTGGATTTCTCCGACGCACTATCTGACCAAGTCTTGGGCCTATATATTGTTGAGGAAGGAAGATATTTGAGAAGCTCGTTGTCGGAGATCTCATATATAGACCCTGCTAAGGAGAGTCTGGGAGGCGATCTGTTGAGGACCTTGTATGTAGATCCTGCCGAGGAAATTTAAGAGGCGCCTACCGGGATTCCGAGTGTAGATCTCACCGAGAGCATTTGATGGTTGTTGAGAGACCGGCTAGAAGAGTCGAGTCCGTTGTAATCTCCGGCCGGGGAATAAAGGTGTATGTTTCTCCGATGTACTATCTGACCAAGTCTTGGTCCGATACCGCTAGGGAGAAGGGGAGGATTGAGAAATATCCGGGATGAAGTGTTACCGCTGAGACTGATGTAACGTTGTTCGATTGAGTGGAATCACCGCCAGGATTAACATATACTCCGCTGGGGAAGGTGTGTGTGTGACACCTTTATGCTGTGGGAACTATTTGTTGACTTTCGTCGTCATCCCAATTCCGAACCCGTAGTAAGTACTTTGAATGTTCACTTTTCGTATGTTTGTGATTAGATTCTTATTGTCAAATGCGATAGTCATTCAAAGCAAACGTTGGACTTATTGCAAACGACAAATAATGGAAATTGTAAAGAGAAAGAAGTCAGATTCATTTGAAAGGTGGCGATGGCCAAGTAGTTTGTACACAAAAAGGTAAAAAGCTATGCGGAAACAATCTCGTTAAGTTCCAACTATGCTAGTACTCATATATTTCGACTATCTCATCTCCTTGTCAGAGAAAGTGAGTAGACGATCTTCGCCATTTGAATCTTGAATGCCGATAGTAGTCCGAAGGTGTGATCCGAAGAGACATAGTCGACGCTTAAATCCCTAAATTTTGCTAGACCGCCTTTCGGTTTTCACCACCGATACCTTTTTGCCCAAGCCGCCTTTTCAAGTTTTCGACTTGCGGTGTACATATTTTGTATATATCCTTATTTTTGCCCGAACCCTTTGGTTCGTCTGATGCCCTTATTTTTGCCTAGGTTCGCCGACCTAGCGTCTATTTCATGCGTAGTATTTTTGACTATGTCCGCTCTCATGTGGTGGGAAGTCTTCACCATCCATGGTGCTAAGTATCATAGCTCCGCCGAAAATACTGCCTTGACTACAAACGGTCCCTCATAAGTGGGAGTCCATTTGCCCCGGATCACTTTGTGGAAGAATGATGCGCTTGACTACTAGATCACCGACTTGGTAGACTCGGTGCTTGACCTTCTTGTTAAATGCTCGATCATTCGCTTCGATAAATCGTCCATGGCGATGGACGCGAGTCGCTTCTCATCAATCAATCCGTCAAGGCGAGTCTCGACCCAATCGCTTCGCTTAACTCGCCTCCCGGAGGACTCGTTGAGGGTATCTCGAACTCGATGGGTAAGACGGCTTCCATACCGATACAAGAGAAAAGGGTTGCCCCGCTGATGTTCGTGTCGAAAAGCGATAACCATGAAGAGCAAATGGTAACATCTCATGCCAATCTTTGTAAGTCACCGCATCTTCTCAGATAATCTTCTTAATGTTCTTGTTGGCGGCTTCCATCGCCATTCATCTTAGGCCGATAAGGAGAAGAGTTATGATGCTTGATCTTGAATCGCAGAGTTCGGTGATCATCTTATTGTTGAGATTGGAACCATTATCTGTGATAATCCTTTCGGGAGTGCCATACCGACAGATAAGATTATGTTTGATAAATCGAGCCACAACATTCTTGGTAACAGATGCATACGAGGCTGCTTCTACCCACTTGGTAAAGTAATCGATTGCTACAAGGATGAAACGATGTCCATTGGAAGCCGTGGGCTTAATTTCTCCGATCATGTCAATGCCCCATATTGCAAAAGGCCAAGGAGAAGTTAAAACACTCAGTGGTACTGGAGGTACGTGTACTTTGTCGGCATAACCGCACTTGTGACAAGATCGAGCATAACGGTGACAATCGCCTTCCATGGTGGACCAATAGTAACTCGCTCTCAAAATCTTCTTAGCCATAGTGTGTCCACCGGAGTGGGTACCAAATTCCTTGTAACTCTTCCATGATACGATTGTGTTTTCGTCTACACAATGAGTAAGCACAAGTCGTGGTTGCGCTTGTATAAGATGTTGTTGCCGAGAAAGAATTTGAAGCAAATCTCTCATGAACTTCTTATCATTGATGATGCCCTCGGGATATTCCCGAGTCTCAAGATACCTCTTCACGCCATAGTACCAAGGTTTCTCTCAGATCAAGCTCATAACAATACGCTGGTTCGTCAAACCTCTCAATGATGATCTGGGGAGCCTCGTTGTCCCATCTAACCTTGAACATATACGACATAGTAGCCAATGCGTCTGCCAACTGATTCTCTTCTCGTGGAATATGATCAAAAGTAATCTCTTCGAAGTAAGGAATCAAACTTAGAACATGCTCTCGATACAGAATGAGATTCGGATGTTTCGTATCCCACTCGCCCTTAACCTGACTGATCACTAAAGCTGAGTCTCCATACACTTGTAAGAACTTTATTCTTAAGTCAATAGCAGCTTTGATACCCATGATGCACGCCAGATTCGCCATGTTATTAGTGCAATCGAAACATAATCGCGTGAAAGGAGTATGTCCGCCGTAGGGATGTAATGATGGCGCCAATGCCATTGCCAAGTGCGCGTTGAGGCTCCATCAAAACCATAGTCCATCGGGATCCTTGTTCGTGTCCTTCGTCTGGCCTGGTTCTTCGCAATCAGAATTAGTAGAACATCTTCGCTCGAAATTGAATCGCATAGATCGATAGTCATTTACGGCTTGATGAGCCAAATGATCGGCTACCACACTTCCTTTGATCGCTTCGAGAAGTGTACCGATGTCATACTCGGTCAAGATCATTTGCCATCTTGCTATTCTTCCGGAGAGAGGGTTTCTCAAAGATGTATTTTATTGGATCCATCTTGGAAATCAACAAGGTAGTGTGAGTCAACATATATCGCCTTAGTCGGCGAGCAGCAAGTTAAAGTTGCAAGTTTTCGAGCCGTGAGTATCTTGTTTCACGTCGGTAAACTTTTGCTAAGGTAGTATATTGCATGCTCTTTTCGACTGCACTCGCCATGTTGCCCCAACACACACCCCATTGAGTTCTCTAACACCGCCAAGTACATGATAAGAGGTCTTCTTCGGGGGCGGCATCGTATAGGAGGATTCAGAGGTACTTGATTTTGTCAAAAGCGATCCGCAATCGCCATTCCATTCTACCACTTGATCTTTCTTTAGCAACTTGAAGATTGGCTCACAAGTAGCGCTTATGTGCAATGAATCGCAATGTAGTTCAATCGGCCCAAGAAACCTCGACTTCCTTCTCGTGCGGGAGTTGGCATCTCGAATAGCTTTAACCTTGGCGGGATCAACTTCAATACCTTTACCATCGACAACGAACCCTAGAAGTTTTCCGATCCGACTCAAAGGTGCACTTGTTAGATTCGCCTCAATCTGCATTTCTTCAACTACAAACAGTTTCGCAGATGATCGAGATGTTCTTCTTCCCGGATCGAGCTATCATATCGCCGACGAGACCTCTATCTCGTGATGAATCATGTCATGAAATAATGTTACCATAGCACCGATAAGTGGCGCTGCGTCTTCAACCGAACGGCATAACCTTGTAGCGTAAAGTGCCCCACCGTAACGAAAGTAGTCTTTTCCATATCTTCGGAGCCATTTTGATTTGATTGTAACCGGAGAAACCATCCATGAAGGAGAAAACCTTATGCCGAGCGGTGTTGTCAACTAGAACATCAATATGAGGAAGTGGAAATCGCTTTCGGACTTGCTTTGTTCGATCTTCGAATCCACACACATTCGCACTTTACCATCCTTCTTAGGTACGGTACCACATTTGCAACCCATGGGATAAGAGGTGACAGCTAAGAAACCATTGAACTGCTTCATAACTTCGGCTTTGATCTTCTCGACATCTCAGACGCATGCGCGAACCTTCTGCTTTCACCGAGAAAACCTTCTTTGTCGGCAATCGTGTACCACAATATCAATGTCTAAACCTGCATGTCCTTGTATGACCAAGCAAAACCTCAATATAGTCTCGTAGCATCCGAACCAACCTTTCTTTAACACTTCTCAAGACCCGCCTATCTTGATCTCTTTTCTGCTCGCAGCACCAAATTCACAACCTCAACTTGCTTTCGTGGTGGTCAGATAACTCGCCTTCTTGCTGTAGCAACCGCAAGTTCTCCGCACTTCACAATCTTCCTCACTTTCGCCTTCGCTTGGTAGATCGGATTATCGAAGTCATATTTAGCACTAGCATAGTGTTATTAACTAGATTCGGAGTGATTCGCAGTTGTATCACGGGTGTGTAAGAAACACATAGCTTTTTGAAGGGTGTAAAAAGAAAGAAAACAAACAATTGAATGCAAAAGTCCAACGATTTATTGAATGAAAATACGCAAACGATGATAATAACCCTCGAACGAGCCATGATGCCCGGCAAGGCACTAGGCTTTCAAAGTTTATTGTCCGAAACATAAAGAAATACGAAAAGCAAAATAAAACAAAAGCAATTACTCCTGACTAAAGGAGATTGGTATGACGTCTTCAGTCTTCCAATTGCTGAGCCCATGATCTGGAGTTGGGAAGATCCACTTGCTGATGTCGAAGTCGTTGTCGTCGTCTTCTATGGCATGGATACCACTGACCGATGCGAAAGGAAGTTGGCGGCACGTCACGCGTATCATCTTCTGACCTTTGATGGTGAAGCCTAAACCAGTCTTGTCAGATTTGAAAGGAAGATCAGGGAGCTGTCCCCAAATAGCACTACCTCCTTGTTCAACAGCAGCTTGAGCATCTTTCAATGAGGCCATCCTAGGCGGAACTTGTGTAACTTCAGGAGTGACAGGAGAGTCAACAGGCATGACTCTGGGAATTGTTTCAAAAGCTTGACAGGGAGTCTCGAAGAATTCACCCTCCATCTCGAGGTAACGGAACGACTGCAGATGACTGACCATGTACTCCTCTTCACCACACACTATGACAACCTTCCCTTTCACCGGGTACTTCAGCCGATGCAAAGTAGAGGTAATACCGCCCCATGTATCCAAGGGCCCAAGTAGGTAAGAGTAGGTCGGACGGATGTCCATGACAAAGAAAGTGGAGTCAAAAGTCCGGGAACCGACTTTGACAAAGTAGGAGCTCTCCAAGTACTGCTCGCTAGAACCATCAAAAGCTCTCACAATAATGTCACCGGGTCTCGTAACCAACCCTTCAACATCAAGTCGATCAAAAGCGACTTCGTAAGATATTCAGAGCGTAACCGTATCAACCAAAACATGAGATGGTAGTACCTTGCATTCAACAGAGATGTGCAAGGCTTTGTTGTGTTTCTTTCCGCAGGAGTCAAATCAAGATCGAGAAGCCTAGGCCATTGTTGGCAGTGCTAGAAATACAAACTTCAATCGATCGCTGGTAGTGTCTTGCGGCACATGAGCATTCTTCGAAACTTCACCAAGGCATTAGCATGAGCCTCGAGCACAAGAGCAAAGCGAGCATGGAAATCTTGGACGGAGTCTGTCCTAACTGCTCCACAACATTGTAATCACTTTTCTTGATGATCTTCGAATTTCTCCATTTCTTGTTTGAGGTGTTTCAAGAACTTCCTTTGGTACTTCGTCGAAAGGATGAGTCACCGTTCTTTCCTCTAGTCGGGATATTGGTGGAGAAGGAATGCGAGCCGGAGTCGCAGTTGTCTTTTGGAGGAGAGATCTCGAGAGAATACCCTTCCTGCTCGTCACCTTACTAGATCCGTGATGTTGTCAATGTCGAATGGTAGCTTCGATGGTAAGATCTTCAATGGTCGAGGGTCTTGCTTGACGCCATGATAGTAAACATCACCCATAGTTCCAAGGGATAGCCTTGTTAGAGGAATATGGAACCGTCTTGAGAAGTGATAATGAGAGGTGCCACCTAGGCACAGGATCGCAGAGGAAATTCTTATTGTGTTAACATCAAGATAGTCTTCGGAAATCATCACCCCATCCGTCGCCTTAACATCTTCAATAGGAATCTTGTAACTATCGTGATGTACTTCACCATGTAATCATACTTTCCACTTGGCTGCCCCAAGGTATCCCACACGATGGTACAGTTGCTCGCATTGTCGATCTTCAACTTAGACATTTCTTCACACGCTTCGCATGTGTGGTTTCGTAAATAGTATCTCACGGTTATCCATCATACATCGAACACGCCTTCTCAACCAAGCACAACCATCGTGCGACGAGCACCAACGACAATTCTCCGGGCATCCCGGATTGACACCGCTTGTAACAAATTCTTCTTAACAAGAATCGAGGAATGGTCAAGTCATCTATGTTGAAAACATAAGTGTTGTCACCAACAAAGATTGGAACTCTTGTCATGATTAGGCATAGGCGTTGATCACATTCGAGTCTCAACAGAGGATCAAATTCAACTGCTTAGCTTCAATCATATCTTGAATCTTGTTCTTCGAGCCCAACAATTGTTAGTGTCGTGCCCTGGCTATTGGAATGGTAAGCACACTTAGCATTAGGATCATATTTCGAGAGGAAGTGTTGACATTCGAGGAGGATCCTCAAGGTAATCACCTCTGCTCAACATGTGTTGCAAGGCATGGACAAAGGCATGTTGATCTTCAGAACTGCCTTCGTGGCGCTCGTTACGCGCGCTGTCTCACCGAGGTTGTGCCGATGTAGGATCGAGATCACAACCGCCTCCACGATTGAGCGGTCGGTCTTGGCTCGGCTTTTCCGACCATACACAAGATTGGCTTCTTTCTTACCACCAAAAGATCTCTTTGCAGATTTGAAGATGTCTCTACATGGATCTTTCCACTTTGATACCAGCTTCAATGCGTCACGTCAATATCACCGTGAATCCGGATGAAGAATTTCCAATCGATGATTGAAGAATGGGCCTGCTGTTGTTCCATAAACATATCAACCAACTCCCTATTGGACAAGGGTGGTTGAACTCGCCGCTAGGTCTCTCCATTTCGAGCATACTCCTTGAACTTCTCACACGACCCATAGACATGCTTTGTAGTTGCATGCGAGTGGGTGTCAATTCAAGATTGTACTCATATCGTCTCAGAAAGCATCACCAAATCACCCAAGTACGGATACGGTTCTCTAGCCGATAGTACCATTCCAACTGGGTCCTGACAAACTCTCTTGAAAATAGTGCATCCACAACTTTCTCGTCATCGCTGGGGATTCATCTTCCGACATAGGACTTCAAATGCATTTTAGGGAAGACATGCCATCATACTTAGCAAAAGTGAACTTTGAACTTGGGAGGAATCACAACACTGTGAACAAGACTCAGATCATCAAAGTTCAGCCCGATATTTTCAAGTTTTCCACAAGATTCAGACGGTCTTCAAGTTGTTTGTACTTGTCATCTTCCTCGTAGTATCGCCATTATCGAGTGATCCTCTCCTCCTTTTTGGCTCACCGATCACCTTCATCACCCTTGGTACTCCCTGGTATGGACACTTCCTTCGAGAGCTCAATACGGCTGACCACTTTAGGACCTCCTTTGAAACGCTCTACCCATGTTGAGGAGACCAACAACCTTCTTCTTCTTGTTGATGAGCTTCTTCAAATCTTCTTGGCCTTGGACCAAGTTGGTGAACATCTCAAACCGAGCATTCCGAGCTTGGAGATCTTTGACACTGCTCAAGAGCCATTTCGCTAAAATAAATAGCGAGCAAATGAGAAAACCAATCTCCAATGTACCTGTGATGCAATGTTATGCTATGATATGCAATGTTTATGCGAATGCAATGCAATGTTTTCAAGGACCTAAGAGATTTAAATTTGTTAAACAAGCAATGAGCAAACATTTATTAGTACTTCTCATTATTCTTTTCTTTTAAGTACAAGAGATAGTTCAACAATAAAAGAAAACATAAACATCCTAAAGCTCTAAGTCTCCCATGGGCGCTTCCTCTTGTGCCGATGTAAGCGTTGATATTTCGCCTCATGAAGTAGCTTGGTCAACTCTAGAACTTTCTTCTCACTTGCATAACACCGAGCTTCAAAGGTATCCTCTTCTTAAGTTGAATCCAGATCTCTTCAAGTCTTCAAAATCAAGAGTCATGATGGAGAACAAAGATAGGTACGCCACCTATAGCAACAGTTCCATAATTACCGGTAAAACAAAGCGTGAATGGCATCATGAGGTTTTGAGCTCGAGCTCGCACCCATTTGAGGTAAGGGTCCCAAGGAATGGAGTTCGGTGCCCCAAAGTCTTGGTATCGCCTTCTTTACCATGCCCCAAGCATGTATGAACCTTCGCTTAACTCGAGATCGTGGTTGTAATCGAACACAATATCTTGGAGAAGCATATCATGTGGACCATCTCTTCGGGCAAAACCAAACTGACGTAGAGCTAGAGAAGGGTTGTAAGTAATACCTCCCCTTATACCAAGTAGCGGTACATTAGGGAATTCTCCACAACGCTCGATGAATGTGAAATCCTTTTGAGAGAAAAGGTTCCAACGGATATCTGAATGAGAGAGTGACATCAATCTTTGAGACCATCTCAACCTTTGTTCGTTCTTCAAAACCGATGGAGGAAGGTGCGAAATAAACCACCTTGAAAGTAACGGTATACAACACATGAGAGTTCCTTGTCTCTTGGTAGTACGAGTGTGGAGAGAATGCAGGATGTCTCCAAGTAAAGTAGGCACAGGATTGCGGGTAAGAAATAACTTGATGGCATTGACATCTATGAATTGATCCGAGTTAGGAAACAGAACCAAACCATAAATTAGCAAGGCAACAATGTTCTCAAATGCATGGAAACTCATAACTTTGAGGAATTCTCTGGCTTTCTTGATTAGGAACTTGGAGAGTAAACCCTTAACTCCACTTCTAGTTTCCCAATTGGCTTCAATATCTGAGCGCTTAAGGTGCAAGGCTGATGCGATGTCTTCGTACTTAGGAGCCTTTTCTAGACCGGTGAATGGCATTTGGTCAAGAATAGGTACCCCAAGTAGTTTAGAGAACTCTTCCAAGGTAGGAACCAACTGATAATCTGGAAATGTAAAGCAATGGTGTTTTGATCAAAGAACCGAATAGACATGCATCATATCTTCTTCAAACCGAGATAACCAAATCAAGTAGATAACCATGTCTTTGATGAACCGAGCATGGTCGGAATTTCAAACCAATTTTGAGTTGAGAAGGGATACCCATGAAGTTGATTCGATAGTCTTTCTAGAAGCCATAATCCCTACAAAACAAAGCAAAGATAAATCCCTAGGTCCTTGAAATAGTTAGAAATGATATGCAATGCGAATGATGTCATGATGTCATGTTTAGCACACACAAACAATTCACACAATGAGCCTAGGGTTAAGGCTTGCATGAGGTATAGGTGATTACCCCACCAAAAGTTTGAGTAGGTTCATCCGTCCTATAATAGTAACCGGTTCTAGGAATCTCATATCATAGATCTTTCTCAGAGGCGCTTATTTCAATACGACGCCAAGTGGTCGATCGAAAATGTCCCAAAAGTCTAATCTCAATGAGCGTAGCATCGAGTATCAACCAACCTCGGTCACACTCAAAGCCGCCATCTCACTACCTTCTAATGGCCAAGATGGGTCAATTAAGGTTCTAAAAGTTTAGTTAGCCGATGACACCACGCAGAAGCCAAATACTTTCTTCAACTTGGGAATGAAGAGTATCGGGCAACCAAAGTGTCACGCTAACGTAGCCATCATGTTGACCGTGTAGTTATACGCCTAGCGGTCGCGATGATCTAATGCCACTTACCTAAAAGGAAACCCGATCCGTGTAGGATCCCCAACAATATAATACCCAAGCAACCCTTAAAGATAAAGCATACAAGTCAAACAAAAGCAATAAAATGATCTAGAAATCCCTAAGGCAATTCTCTCTTTAGGCGAGTCCCCAGCAGAGTCGCCAGTCCTGTAATACGGTGAACTGACTTTGTAGGATTTTTGTATCCAAATGTGCGGATAGCAAGAGTCGCCACCGACTTTTATTTTTATCCAATTAAGGGAAGGTAAAAGTAATGAAAAGACCTTCGTTAGATTCTCGAGTTCGGAGAATGGTTATGAAAAGGGAAGGTATTAGCACCTTTCCATCCGCAGTTTATTCTACGGGCTCTTAGTTGCTCTTAGATAACTTTTTAAAATTGCTTTCTGTGTGTTTGACAAAATGTTTTGAAAAGGCATTTCGCTTTGACTTTGTAATGACTCATGTAGGAGTGTATACAAAGTGTTCGGAAATGTTTTTGTTTTGAAAAGAATTTGAACTTTGGAGAAAGTGTGTGGTGTGAAAAGCATTTGATAGAGCAAGCAACTAAGAGACTTATTTACCCACTCAGAATTGGTCGTTTTGTTGTACTTCTACATTCCTTTAGAATAGCGCTAGCCATACCATTAGTTAGTAGGTAGCTCCATTCGTTGGATGTAAACGGGACATTCGAAGGGACATCGGATGGTCATAGAAGGCAACTTGTAGGAAGTATCCTAGCACATTCGAAGGGACTATCATCATTTTTCGTAGGCGACAATCGAGGGTCAAGATCATGTATTCGGAGGCGACATCGTGGGTCTTATGATCTTTGTATCGAAGGGACTATGATGATTTGTTTGAAGGCAACGGTGCTAGAATACCTCTACGCTCGAGGGACATGACCATTTTGAATCGAAAGGCATCGAGAGAGAATTACCCTAAGGGGTGCGTGTGTGAGAGAAGTGTGTCAAATTCAGATATTTTATCTTGAAGATTAGTGTGAGCTATGTCCAATTTTAGTCTTGCCATACACGCCTAATTACTAGCAATTGGTAAGGGTGCGGAAAGTAAAATGCGGAATGTAAAGGTGCGGAAAATAAACCTACGCTATTACATGGCTTTGGGGCAGATACATAATTTAACTTGCGGAAAATAAAACCCTAAATTAAACTATTACATCCCATGAACAGTTACATTATTGGAAAATAAAATGATAAAAGAAAAAACGTCCGAATCGGAGCAACCTGTGAAAGAATAAGAAAATCAGGAAATATGATGAAATCGAAATAAGAGAAAATGTTAGAAAAAATGCAATTTTTAATATGAGAAAATTAATATATGCTGGAAATATGATAAATATATTAAAATAATTTTTTTGGGATTTTTTGGAAAAGATTTAATAATAAAAATGCAATTTATAATGATTTAAATGCAAAATTAAAAATAAAATAAATATGCATGCAAAATTATATTTTTAATTTATTAAATTAAATAAAGATTTTCAGAATGTAAATGCAAAAAGAATAAACTATTTTGGTAATCTTTTAATGCAGAATAAAAATATGAAAAGAAATTAAAATAGTATGAAAATATTAAAATAATAAGAAAATAGAAAATATGTTAGAAAATGCAAGTTTGTGGAAAAAAAGGAAAAAGAATGGTCCTTGGCTGGTTCGAACAGGGGACCTGGTTCTCAAACTTTGAAACCCAACGCGCTGACCAACTGAGCTAGAGCGTCCACGTGTTTGAGAAACTGAACAAATTGCTTTTAAACAAAACTGCTTCCTGGGAATTCAAATTCACGCGCGAAGAACATCATCTTCTTCGTTTGAATTTCTGGAAAGTTTGCGTCGGCCAAACTCGACGCTAAGGCCCCTGCAAACATCAAAAAGCCAGCACACGTAATATAAATGAAATCTAAAAGCATGGTTCGATTCGAAATTTCATTCTAAACGCGATAATGGTGATTGTTTTGTCCAATTTTTCCGTTTTAAGGAAGCCCTAATTCGAACCAGGAAACCCTAAACATGGCAGATTTCGATTTAGGCCACAAGAATGCAATTCGATTGTCCAGATAGCTTGCAAACTTCAAACTAAACACAAATCAAACATCAAAACATGTTAAAAATGCATGATAAACAGAATTCGATTTTGAAAAATATAAGAACAAACCAAAACCGGATTGCTTGATTCTTGATGTTTTTTGAATGAGGTAAGGGTCTGGAAAGCTTCAGGAGATGTCAAGGAATGTATTTGGATACTCAAAATCGATTGAATCAAGCTGGAGCTAGGGCTGCCACTTGCTTGCTTGCCACGATTTTTTTGACTTTGGGAATAGGGTTTCTAAGCAATTTTTTCCTCTTTTCTTGATAGGTATGCATCATGTATTTATACTGGATGGATTTGGGATTGAATTTGGAAAGAATCAATCAATATTCAATGGAAATCAAATTTGATATTTCCATGAAAATCAAATCTTCAAAGCTTGATCAATTTCAATCCAATCTTGCCTTTCTTGCTCTAATTTCGAATTTGCTGGCATTTGTGAGTTAATTGGACCTTAAGGAAAGAATAAAATCAATCTTTGCCATTAATTTCAATTTTATAATTTATTTTAAGATTTAATTTGTATTTAAATGAATAAATTACAAATTAAATAGAAAAATAAATCAAAAATTCGTGGCTTTGGGCTTGGACACTCCTAATTGCATGAGGAACAAGTTAGGATGAAGAAAAGTAGGCCCATTTGCAAAAGATTTGATTTTTGAAGTATCTCTCTTGTGTATTCTTCCAAAATTGCCCAACTTGTAGATGGTGTAACTTGCTCAATTTTCCACATTTTTGAGTGTTCTTGGACTTTTTGGAAAGCTCTAAGAGTCCTCTAACCAATGTCTTTGGTCTCATCTCAATTGGAGTTACCATGCTCAAAATATCTTCAAAACAAAAAGTTGACTTTTTGTTGACTTTGAAAAGGACCTGTAATGTTTTGAGCTATACCTCTCAAATGAAGCATTTTTTGGACATTCTTGTGAGACATGAAGTTGTAGAGAATTGAATTTCCTTCAAAACAAGAGGTGGTGGAAAAATTTCTGAGAAAGTATGAGAAAGTTATGATCACCAAAGTTCGCTTGACTTTTCATCTAGAAACCCTAATTTAGAAAGTTTGACTTTTGGGCAAATCTTGAGTTTTCTTGATGAATCATGATCAACCCTTGATCAAATGATGAATGTAACTTCAAAATGAGGATGTTGACCAAAAATCAGAAGTTTTGACTGTATGTTGACCACAGTTGACTTTTTGTCCAATACACCCGATTTTCACCCATTTGAGCAATTGCCTGAGGAAACTTGACTTGTGAGGCTTGAAACTTGACATGGAGAATCTTTGAAGCATATGAGGAGGTATGAAGTCCATTGGAGATGTTGGAAATCCATCTTGACTTGAGAGATTCCAAACCCTAGTTTGGGTTGATTGTCTAGGAGAGAGTTTGTCTGATCAACTCTTGAGGAATCCTTGAGTATGGATGCATGAAATCTTTTGAGTAGATGGAGGGAAAATTTTGGGGTATGACACTCTGGAACCTTTGAACCATTATATTCAACCTCCTCACACTTGGGTACGTTGAAACAGGGTATAATGACGTTTACTTCGGGAATTTCCGAGTTGATATCTGAGACTAAAAGCTCATGTGGAAAATGCCCTACCATATTCATGTCATAGTCATTTCTGTTTCTGAAGATCTGTATGTCACCAATGTCTAATAATCGTTGAATGTCTGCTCTTATGGTTGGACATCCTCGAAAATCCTTGAAGCAGATTCTGCAAGCCGTGTAATCGTGTTTAGCGAAAGCACCCATTGTATTGTATGTATCATGGAGTTGTACCAAGCTTTCTCTTATCATATTCACATCTGTGACAAGATACCGATCTGTATTCCTTAGTATCAAATTCACGGTATGTCCACTATGATTAGGAAGTGGATTTGCTTGCACATTTGGATTTGTATTCCTAAAGGAAAGTAGATTAGTCCTTACTAACCTTTGTACTTCAGCTTTTAGTGCTATGCAATGCTCGAGATCATGACCCGGCGCCCCTTGATGAAAAGGGCAAGATACGTCTGCTTTGTACCACCATAGTAATTTTTCTGGTAGCGGTGGTGGTGACCATGTTTGCACAAGATTCCTTTCTATTAATGCAGGATATAATTCTGTGTACGTCATCGGAATTGGATCAAACTGCAAGACCCGGGGTGTACGGTTCTGATTGTTGTATTGCTGAGCCTGCTGTCGAGGCTGTTGAGTTTGCTGGAACTGCGGAGCAATTCCTGTATTTGAACTTGTATTAATAGTGGGTGCTATGGTAGCTACCTGTTGTTGTTGACTGACATTCTTCCTTGGTTTCCCTCGGGATACCATTCCTATGTCATGTTCCTTTTTCTTTGGAAAACTGGTTCCAACCCTCTTAATTCCACTGGAAGATCCTATCTCTTTGACTAGGCGTCCTGTTCGAACTCTTTCCTCTAGTCGCATTCCCATGCTTACCATCTCGGTGAAATCTCCGAGAGTGCTGGCGGTCATTCGTTCGTAGTAAAATGGGCCAAGAGTGTTTAAGAAAACCTTGGCCATTTCCTTCTCCTCTAACGGTGGGTTGACTTGGGCAGCGATTTCCCTCCAACGTTGGGCATACTCTTTGAATGTCTCTTTTTCCTTCTGAGACATGGAGCGGAGTTGATCCCGATCTGGAGCCATGTCCAAGTTGAATTTGTACTGTTGGACAAAGGCTTCGCCTAGGTCATTGAATGTTTGGATATTCACACTGTCTAGTCCCATGTACCACTTCAGTGCGGCACCGGTGATACTATCTTGGAAATAGTGAATTAACAATTGGTGATTGTCATTGTACGTAGACATTTTCCTAGCGTACATCGTAAGATGACTTTGCGGGCAGGAATTTCCTTTATACTTTTCAAAGTCAGGGACTTTGAACTTTGCAGGTATCCTTACGCGAGGAACTAGGCATAGATCGTGGGCATTCTTCCCAAACAATTCCTTTCCACGGATTGTTTTGATCTCAAGCTGCATGTTAAGGAGCTGTTCTTGGAGATTCTCCATCGGGCTACGAGGATTCGTGTTATCGCCTGGACTATGGTGGACTTCTTCGTCTGCAGTAGTGTACACTACGGAAGCTGAGTTTGTTATAATCGGTTGAGAAACCGTCATAGTGACTTGTGGAAAGGTTACTCCATGCTGTGGAGTAAGTGTTGAGTTCTGTAAAGTAGGCACCTCAAGCGTGGTTGTTTGTACATGAGGAGTAGGTTGATGAAACCCGATGCCGAAATTGAAAGGCATGCCCCATGGATAACCTTCTAGCATATTGAAGAGTGAACTATTGGCTGCAACAGTTGAAACTGGAGTAGTAGTGATCTCTGAAATCGTCGCTTGATTTTGACTGCTCAATGTTGCTTGCTGACTTTGTGCAGTTGCCAACGAACTTACCAAAGAAGTGAGTCTCTCCACCTCTTCTTGCAGTGTTGTCACTGTGCTACGAAGCTCAACATTTTCTTGCTCAAAGCCTTCCATTATTTTCCTTCTTTTTGAACGAGTATTGTATGTACGAGTCGGCGGTGGACGTGGTCGAGAAACTCTAAGACGCGACAGCTTGACGATCTTTCTCTTTTTGGAAAAAATTCCAAAAGATAAGAGTCTAAACAACAAACTCGATATGCAAAGTATGATGTATGATTATGAATGCAGAGAGAAAATAATTTCCAAAGAATTTACGCTAAAAGATAAATTTCTGGCAAATATTTTGATGGAAAACGCTTATTTTTATTGATTATTGAAAGAAGATTACAACAATTTTTGTTTTTGAGCATAGCTCATACAATGATAAAATTACAATCTAAACTAATTAATCGTCCTCGTCGGATGAAGATCCAAAGGCTTGATGTAGCTTCAACTTCAGGATTTCCTTCCCATAGTGAGCTTTCAGTTCAGCTTTCTCGGCTTTTAGCTTGCTGATGACTTTCTTCCACTCGCCAGGAGCGGGATCGCTGGTTGTCATTTCCTCAAGCTTTCTTTTTCTTTCTTTGATGTATCTTTTGATCGCATTATCTTTCTGACGAATCTTCTCATCTTTCTCCATGAGCCATTCATCTTGGAAGTAAAGCGTCTTTTCATGATCTTTGACCTGCTTCTTAAGCTTCTCATTTTCGAGGTCAGTCTTAAAGAACTTGACTTCCAAAGCCTTTTTCTCAAGCCTCATCTTGGCCAAAGCTTCTTGGTATTCTCCCATAGTCTCAACGGGAACAATTGTTGATCTGGAAGCTGTTGAAAACATAGGTTCTTCATAAGCATAAGGCATTCGGAATTCCTTTGCTCTTTTTATTCACCCATGAAGTGTAGATTTCCATGGCTACACAATTTCTTGCATTACCCTTTTCCTTCCTTCGGATGTGATGCCAAGCTCTTATCATTCTGGCTTTCAGACCTTGAGAATCTTCCCCTTCATGATAGAAGTAGCTTTCTACTGTAAAACCAAGAGATTTACTAGAGTTTGCATACCCGAGTTGGCGTCTCGCCAAGAATGGGTTGTAGTTGATTCCTCCTTTTGTACCAATGAGAGGTACGTTGGCAAATTCTCCACAACTTTCAATGATTTCCATCTCATTGTCTGCCAAGGTATACCAATGGATATCGTCGTTTGTAAGAGACATGAGTCTTCAAGACCAATGTCAATCGTCTTTGTTTTCGCGGAAGATAGGAGATTTAGGCAAGTGTGAGACAATCCATTTGAAGAACAGAGGTACACAACATACGATAATTCCATCTCCTTGACGATTCCTATGATGAATGGAGAAATACGTGTCACCAAGTATTTCCAATCAGAAAGATCCTTATGGCGTTGATATCAACGAAACTTGGGACGTTGGGAAACAACACCAATCCATAGATGAGTAAAGCTAAAATAGCTTCAAAGGCTACCATACTACCGGCTTTAGAGAATTTAAGAGCCTTTTCCATTAGGAACTTTGAAGTTAGTCCTAAGAGTTTTCCTTTGGTAGTTAGGTTTTTGTCTATCTCAGATTTCTTTAAGTGAGTCATTATTGCAATGACTGGTGACTTAGGAATGGCTTCCAAACCATTGAAAGGCACCTTATATGATACTGATATACCTAGGATGTGTGCGTACTCTTCCAAAGTAGGCATCAACTGATAGTCAGGGAATGTGAAACAACGATAGACTAGATCGTAAAACTGAACGAAAGTTTTGAGAAGTCCTTCATCAACGTTAGTGTTCAGGACAGTTAAAAGAGTTCCATAGCGTTTTCTGAAATCCGAGGGATCTTCTACCAAGGATGCTAACTCTTTTAACTTTCCTACATCAGGAATCCTAAAACTGTATTTCTTGGTGAATCTTCCTCTGACGTCCATCACTCTAACCTAAAATATTTACAAAGAAAAATCTCTAAATTCTTTGGAAATGGGAAGAGAAATGAAGTTTTTTTGAATGAATGCATGAATGCTACAAACATGGTTAGTAGTTATACACACGGTCAAGCGTTCGAAGTCACGAGCATGAGGCCAACGATAAGAATCAAACGTGGGTAAGTTCTAAGGGCTTATTCATCTGTGAAACGGGTTCTATCGATAATACAGGCTCAACGCTTCTCTTTGAAATATTATCGGATTTGTTGAATACTCGAAGTCCAATAATATTTTTCAAGAAAAACTCGCCTGATCGTAGTATCACATGACAATTATTCTAAGCTTACGCCTGAATAATTTCTGCACTACATCCTAAATGGCCAGGATGGGTTATGTGTTCTACAGCCACTCAACTTCATTAGTTCTCTCGAAAGCAAAATGTCTTCGCAAATACTTGCTAAACACAAATACTCCCAAGACAACCTCCACTGAGAGAGGGATCTCAAATTAACTCCGTAAGTACTGAGACTTCTCACAAGTTAATAGGACTATACCCCCACCTAGATCTTAAAATGTTTCTTAAATCCGGGTTAGGATTTCTTTCCATCAGATGAAATCGCGAAAACACACAATAAAGAGAAACAAACATATGCACATATGAAAGCTTAACCCCTTTTTTTCTTTTTTTGAAAAAAAAAGAAGCTTGGTGCTCTTGAGCAGAGTCACATTTTTTTTTGAAAATCAAAATTTAGCGTACTCCCCAGCAGAGTCGCCATTTTTTCTGTTCATGTTAAAAAGTGACGCGCGAGGGAATCGAATCTGAATTCGAATCTCTGGCTCGAAACGATTTACTCTTTTGATTTGTTTATAAATATGCTGCGAGCATCAAGCTTTATTATTTCCAACACAAGAAAAATGATTATGAAAAAGGGGAAAGCTGCAATACCCTCAATTGATATGATATGCATTACGACTAGCGCAAACTAGACGCAACGCATTGGGGAGATTCCGGGTAAGGGGGTTTGTTATATAAAGAGTATAGATGGAGCACCCTAAATATATATAGTTATCTATAGCTTTATATATGAATATGTTTGATATGTTTGTGTGTTTTAAATTGCTATTTCTATGATTGGGAAAGTTTCTCCTTTGGATTTTAAGAAAGGTAGATTATGTGGGATCCTAGGTTTTGTTATTATTGCGCTCGCAAAGATCATTGGGATCTTCTGCATACATATCCCATAATGGGAATCAGAGCATTTGTAGCTCGGATCTAAAGGGAGCTATGGTTTCGTTTGGTTTGAGGGAGAAAGAAATTTGCTCGCCAAGGATGAGACCTTGTGCCTACGTATTCTCAAAAGGATGTTGAGAA
The DNA here is from genome assembly GCA_021764765.1 of Vicia sativa. Lineage (NCBI taxonomy): Eukaryota > Viridiplantae > Streptophyta > Magnoliopsida > Fabales > Fabaceae > Vicia > Vicia sativa. Next base: position 74,872,713 of record CM038797.1, on the reverse strand, counting down.
AGTCAGAGCAATCGTAGTTCCCACTTATGCTAGTGGAAGCAACGGGATGTTAGTAAGAGACAAAGACGAATGTCATCTTAATGAAAAATGTATCTAATCTATTTCATCACATACATTTTTGAAAGGATTGATTGATTTAAAATCTTTCATCGTAAGTTATAGGTGTTTTGCTTGAGTGTACAAGCGTTACCACTTACGAGTTTTAGAAAGATGTTTGAAAAATGATGATTGAATCTTTTAATTGTAAGCATTGGGTGTTTTGCTTGAGTGTACAAGCGTTACCACTTACGATTAAGAGATGTTTTTGTTTGAAAAGAGTTTGAAAAAAGTTTTTGATTGTATGTGATGTGATAGATGAGATACGTCTTCCATAGAGATGATAGATGTCTAAATCTCTAGGAGAAATTGATTGGATTAGGGGGATGCTTTTAAGAAGCCCATGGGTCCTTGTATTGTAAGCCCAAGAGGAGGCATTCCGAGGGTCATTGAGGGTCCTTGTATGAAGCTCAAGAGGGAGCTATAGGGTATGGCTGGCTTTGGCTTTAAGAGTGATTTCACCGGGAAACCATCCTCTTAGGATTTCAAGAGCGATTTCACCGGGAAATCATACTCTCAGGGTTCTATCCTAGCGCGGGTGATTCTTTGTATTGGAAGCCCAATAGGAGGCTGTTAAGAGATTTCCTTGGTATCTTTCTTGTTTGATGCCCAAGAGAAGGCTAAACTCAATGAGGAGTTCTTTTGAACGAAGCCCAAGAGGAGGCTGACTCAGCAGGGGAGTGTTGTCTTATATGAAGCCTAAGCGGAGGCTAAACTCAGATGAATGAGTTTTCTTATATGAAGCCTAAGAGGAGGCTAACTCAAATGAATGAGTTATCTTGTACGAAGCCCAAGAGGAGGCTAACTCTGTGGGGAGCCTAGTGGTTAGACTAGTTGTTATGTTATAACTAGACAGTTGTATAAACAAGCGTATGAAGTTTATTCACAGAAGTTTATGAAGGAAATATAAACAATGCATGATGTTTATTTACAAGAGTTTATGAAGGAAATATAAACAAGTGTGTGTAAAACGAACGTTTAAAACGAGCGTAACTTGATTACTTACAAGTTTGAATGTGTACAAGGAAGTAAATATGTACACGAATGAGTATTTATGTACAAGGAGAGATGGATGTACATAGGAGGGTTGGGACATACACCGTAAGGGAGGCCCATTGGTTTAAAAGCAGTTTCACCGGGAATAATGCTCCTTTTAATACCAATGGTATTCAGTGTATATACAAGTGAAATGAAAACAAACGCACGAAGTTTGTCTGTACTGGAGTATTTATAAAGGATGTTTGTATTATGTACAAGTAAAAATTGGTATGTACATAAAAGAATTGGATATGTACAAGAAAATAATTATGTACATAAAAAGAATTTTTGGGACTTACACCGTAAGGGAGGCCCATGATCGGTTAAGAACTTCGAGGAAAAAACAAGTTCGGTTTTATCTTCAAATCGGATCGATCATGGAAAAAAGAGTGTAAGTTTGATGAAAAGTTTTGAAAAGATCTTGAAAGTGTTTTTGAAAGATGAAATATACTTACAAGAAGTCTGAAAAAGATTCGAGCTTCAAAAGTTTGAAAGAAACGTCTTTGAAAGTGCTTTGAAAAGTACTCAAAACGTATCGTTTTCGGCTCGATAAAAATTTTATCAAATGAAAGTATTTTTGAATTTTTTTGACACTATCCTAAAATAGGTATGTTAAATGACACGTGTGCAAAAAATCACCTCAAAATGAGGAGTTTTGATTGGGTTTTGAAAGAGTCAAAGTTTGAAAAAAATATGAAGAGAAAATGAAAAAGTTTGGCAAAAATGGTCCCAAGGCTACTCGAACCCGGGACCATTGGGCAAGGCGTGGCAAGGCAAAGTGTTAAGAGTGAGCTGGCAACCGCTGGGGCGGCAATACATCCGTTCACTTATGCCAACTCAGTTAAATATATTACAAACTTTTATTTGAACTTCTGAAAAAACGCGCGCAATCATCTTCTTCTTCCTCGATCCTTCATCCAGCCATGGATTCCTTGTTTCTCAATGAAATTGCTCGATGTAAACATCAAACTTGATCGAAATTGAACCAAGAACATGATGATGTGGTTTAATTTCATTTATTTTTAGTTTAAAATGATTAAATTTCCAGAAAACGCGAAGAACCCTAGTTCTTTAAAATCAAATTGAAATCGTGTATGGACATGGATTCAAGCAATTAGTTTAGGGTTAATGATCAGTGATAGTGCATAAACAAAACGGCCAAGCCATTTTTGAACTGGAAGTTAGAAATCAAGGAGTTTGAAGTTGATTCACTTACCTCTTGAAGCTGAGATCGAAATCTTCAATAGAGTGTTTCCAGTTGTTGTTTAAGGACTGCTGGAGCACCAGTGAACCTTATGAAAGGTGTGAGGATGGTCCGCTTGCTCGAATTGCTCGATCATTCCAACCAAGTCCACTTGCATATGCTTGAAATGAAATTGAATCCGTGCTTGGAGGTGTTACGATCAAAAGTGATGGTTTGTATCATCCATATGGAGTATGTTGATGATGTTTGAATGATAAAAACACAACTTGCTCGAGCCAAACATCAGTTTTGAAAGTTAAGGCAGTTTTGGCAAGTTTGAAAGTTTGAAATGCAATTCTAGTTTTTAGCTATTCTTATGTTGATTTTAAGTTTCAAACCAGTTATATATTGATTTTAAGACATGTTAGACACCAAATCTCTCATGGTTTTTCACAAGTTTTGAAAATTGCAAGAATTCTCACTTTGAACTATGTTACTTGAAATTTAAGAAAGAAAGGAGAAAGCTTGTTTTGGCATAGCTTTGGTGTGGCTTCAAATGGAAAACATGACCTCTATTTATAGGTCAAAAAATCAGATTAGCAAGCAAGGAAGATTGGCTTGGATTTGGACAACTTGCCTTAGAGGGCAAGAAAGTCATTTTTGCCATAAATGCAAAAGGAACCTTCCTTTTAACCATGGTTAAATTTCAAATTGATCTTATCTCATCATAATTACTTTCCATCTGATTTTTATCAGCTCTATCCTTCTTGGCTAGGTGGCAAGGCTTCTAGAAGGAAAGAAAATCAAAAATGACTTGTAATTTTGAAGATTGTACTTGAAAATCATGGCTTTTGGAGCTCTATGTTTCAAAATCAAAAGTATAGCTAGACACCATGGATTTTCAATTTCTTGGACATTTTGGAAAGCTTGTTTCAAGAGCTACAATTTTAATGTTTTGAGTTTTTTCTAATTCCAAATGGAACTATGTGAAAAATTGCCATGAAAGTAGGAAAAAATGTGAAATTTTAACACTTGAAAATTTTTCTATGTGTTGAAATTTTTGACTTTTTGTTGACTTTTCCAAATTTCTTGATTTTTTATGATCATGATGGATCATTTGAAGTATTTTGATGATTGAAAAAGTTTTGTCTTGAAAAAGTTGACCAAAAGTCAAAGTTTGACTTTTCAGTGCAAATGAAATTTCATTAGATGATCCAGAAATTGACTGATGAAAATTGTGAACTTCTGTGATGTTTTGAATCAACAAATTAGGTCAAGAGGTTGTATTGAGGATATGAAGATCATTCTCCAGGCAAAAAAGTCATTCATTGATCAGAAAATCAGTGATTGCTTATCCTCGATGAAAACCCTAATTGGTCGATCCTCGATAGATCATGAGGAAAAATTGGATATCTGAAGATCAGAGGTTGATGATTTGATCAAGATAGATCAATTGAGGTGAGTGAAACTCAAACCCTAATTGATTACCTCTTGAATCAGATGAAAAATTGATGAAACCCTAATTTTGACCTGTAGAAGCTACACCCGGTTAATTCTGTTCTGAACTGTTAGTGATGCAATGATGCATATGTAAGGTGGTATATTAGGTCAAAAATTGGGGTATGACAATCAGATCTCACAACATGGTCCTGTCGGACTACGAAGGAAGAACAAAGACTACCATGGGAGTAATCTAGGTACATATAACGGTCGGCTCAATCACTAGGCTGAAAACATTTATGGTTATCCAAGGGAAACCAAGTTACAACTTACTGGTGGGAAGAGAATGGTTACATGGGATTAGAGTTGTACCATCTTCCATGCACCAACGCCTAATAATTTGGTGAGAAGACGACATCGTGGAAAATATTGAGGCCGACCAAGGTTATTTCATGGTAGATGTTAATATTGTCGGCCATAATCAGTTCGATTGGAAGCTAGCCAACATTGCTCCTTGTCAACTAGTTGAAGAGGTATATGCCAACTTAAATGAGGCATTTGTTTCCCTAAAACTACATGAAACCTATGGTTTTGTGTGAGACGTGGAACCTTTGGAGGATCCATATGCTGAAAACCCTGCGTCGACAGGCTGAGGAAACGCTCATGATGATGATGTCTGAGCTAGAGGCTTTACAAAGGATTTCGGCATACATTGCCGAAAACAGAATGAATTCGGCCCTAAAAGATGAAGGGAACATGGCTGTAGAGGCAAATAAACTTCAAATTCCAGAAGAAGTCATTTTGGCTATTGAGCCAAAACCACCAGATAAAGCTAAACTTATTGGGGAAGACGTCGATAAGTAGCGTTTCAAATGCATATACGATGACGAACCTTTGGGTTTTAAGAAGGATCTTATGGCACCCGAAAAAATGCAGCCAGAAGATCCTTTAGAAGAAATCGACCTTGGCGAAGATGGTGATAAAAGACCAACTTACATCAGCGCCAACATCGACCGAAAGCTCAAATCTGAGGTAATATCTTTATTGAAAAAATTTAAAGATTGTTTTGCTTGGGACTATAATGAAATGTCAGGTTTAAGCAGGGATTTGGTTGAGTTGAGGTTGCCAATAAAATCTGGAAAAAAGCCAGTAAAACAAACACCTCGACGCTTTGCTCCAGCGGTTATGTCGAAGATCAAAGAGGAGATAGAAAGACTCCTCAAAAGCAGGTTCATCAGAACTGCAAGGTATGTCGAGTGGTTGGCGAACATTGTGCCAGCCATCAAGAAAAATGGAAAACTAAGAGCGTGCATTGATTTTAGAGACTTAAATGCTGCCACTCCCAAAGATGAATATGTCATGCCGGTGGCTGAAATGCTAGTTAATTCGGTTGCTGGTTTTGAATATTTAAGTATGCTTGATGGTTATGTTGGTTATAACCAAATTTTTATTGTAGATGAAGATGTGCCGAAAACAGCGTTTCATTGCCCAGGGGCATTAGGGACCTATGAATGGGTGGTCATGCCATTCAGCCTGAAGAATGCTGGAGCAACATACCAAAGCGTAATGAATTCTATGTTCCATGATTTTATTGAAGATTTTATGCAAGTTTACATCGATGATATAGTAATAAAGTCGAGTAGTAAACACACTTGGAACACCTTCGAAAGGATGAGAGAATATGGATTGAAAATGAATCCATTAAAATGTGCTTTTTGTGTGCAGGCAGGAGATTTCCTTGGTTTTATAGTACATAAAAAGGGCATAGAAGTAAATCAAAGCAATACCCAAGTCATCATGGATGTCAAACCTCCATTGACCAAAAAGGAACTTCTGTCTTTGTTGGGTAAAATAAATTTTCTAAGGATGTTCATATCCCACTTAAGTGGTAAAACTAAAGCATTTTCACCACTGCTTCGAATGAAGAATGAAGAGTTCATCTGGCAAAAGGAGCATTAAGAGGCTTTCGACAAAATCAAAGAATATTTAGTGAAGCCTCATATATTGGCACCTCCAGTTAGAAATAGGCCTAAGAGGTTGTATATGGCAGCCTAAGAATCGACTATAGGAAGTATGTTGGTTCAAGAAGATGCAAGTAGTGTCGAAAGACCTGTGTATTATCTTAGTCGAATGTTAAATGTCCCTAAAACTAGGTATAATGATATAGAAAAGCTATGCCCATGTCTCTATTTTTCTTGTATTGAACTGAAGCAATATATAAAGCCAGTTGACGTGTACGTTTCTTCTCATTTTGATATCATTAAACATATGTTGTCTAAACTAATTTTGCACAGTCGAATTGGTAAATGAGTATTAGAGTTAACTGAATATTCCCTAACATATCTGTCTTTAAAGGAAATGAAAGGGCAAATAGTGGCCGACTTTTTGGTCGACCATTCTATGGTTGCTATGCTGCAAAAAGTTGTCGAATTGGTGCCTTAGAAACTATATTTCGATGGTTCTAGCCATAAAAATGGCGTCGGGATAGGAGGAATAATAATTTCTCCCAACGGAATTCCAGCAGAGTTCAAATATGCAATCGACGGTATATGCACCAATAATGAGGCGGAATATGAGTCTCTGATAACTGGACTTGAACTGCGGCTAGAATTGGGGGCAAGAAATTTCGAAATTATGGGAGATTCCAAATTGGTAATCAAACAAGTGTTAAAAGAGTATAGATGCATTAAAGAGAATCTAATCATGTACTTTGTGATTGCCATAAGATTACTTAAACGATTCGAGCAAGCAAGCATTCGACACATACCTCGACGAGAGAACCAAGAATCTAACGACTTGGCGCAAGAAGCTTCAGGATACAAGAAGAACGAATATGAAGAACCTATTCAAGTAAGGAAAAAGGTTTGAGCTACTTTGTTATCTCTGTTAGTGTTTTTAGGTTGGCATTACTTTTTGGTAAAACTAGGTTATGGCATGTCTTGATAAATGACATACATTCAGAGATTGAAGATAAATCCTACTTGACAAGGATGTTTAAAGGACAGCTCGAATCGAAGATAAAAGGCATCTGAAATTGCAGAATATCCTGATGTCATAACGGATGTTATGACATTCAGTGTGACATTCTGTTTTGCAGAATCTATTTTTTCTGAGACTTTTCAGGAAGTTTGTTGAGCTGCTATATTATGTTTTTCTGTTACTAGAATGCATGCTCACGTGGCTGCTAGGTTAATCTTAGTTAAACCTAAATTGGTTGTTGAATAAACCATGTTTTTAGGATTAAATTAAGTGAACCCTAGCTATCTTTATGGAAGCCCAAACCAAGTTTCGGATCGCTTCTATAAAAGGAATTCAACCCTTATATCGTCATACCGCTTGTACTGTTAGAAGATTTAAGTTGTATTTTGTGTAATTCTAGTTTCGTGTGAGCCAAGCAATTATCAATTGATAAGTGCCTTGGACTAGGATTTGTGTGTGGGTAGTTTATCACTCAAAGCTTTGAAGCACGGGTGTTTGTCTCTTGATTGAAGCTTTGAAGCAAGATCAAGATAGTTTATTGAAGTGTGTCTTCACAATTCAATTAATCAATAGGTTGATATCATCTTTGATTGAGGGGAGTGAGTAGAACTCGGTCTAAGTAGGACTTAGATTGAAGTTGCATTGGGTAGGTTTTAAGTGAAGGAGATATCCGGTTGGTTTATTCTCGAATTAATTCTACTAATAATGAATTTCCTCCTGGCTTGGTAGCCCCGGATGTAGGTGTAGTTAGACCGAACGGGTGAACAATTTATTGTGTTCTTTATCGCTTGAATTTAGTTTGTATATTGTTAGCAGAGTGTCGAATCGTGGTCATAACATTCTCTGTGACATCAAGTATCTGCTGCCAGGAATTTTAATTGGTATCAGAGCAGGCACCCTGCCTGTTATTTCTGGGTGAGATCTAGGGATAATAGTTTCTGGCATAATGGATAAGGAAGGAGGATTTGGAGGTAGACCACCTATTCTGGATGGGTCTAATTATGATTACTGGAAACCTCGTATGGTTGCTTTTTTAAGATCTGTGGATATTAAAGGTTGGAGAGCTGCTGACAAAGGATGGAAACATCCCACCAAGCTTGAGAAAGATGGGACTACTGTCTTGAAACCTGAGGAAGAATGGAGCAAAGAGGAAGAGGAGCTAGCTCTGGGGAACTCTAAAGCATTGAATGCTCTATTCAATGGTATTGACAGAAATATATTCAGACTAGTTCATCAATGTGAACTGGCCAAGGATGTTTGGGACACTCTCAAAACTACTCATGAGGGGACATCCAAGGTGAAGATGTCAAGATTTCAGATGCTCACTACAAAATTTGAGAATTTGAAGATGAAAGAAGATGAGACTATTCATGAGTTCCACATGAATATTTTAGAGATTGCCAACACCTCAGGAGCACTTGGTGAAAAGATGTCAGAAGAAAAGTCGGAGAAAGATTCTCGATCCTTGCCTAAAAGGTTTGCAATGAAAGTGACTGCAATAGAGGAGGCTCAGGACATCAGCACCTTGAAGTTTGAAGAACTTATTGGATCTCTTATGACTTTTGAGATGGGAATCAGTGAAACTGTTGACAAAAAGAACAAGAGCATAGCACTTGTATCCAATACTGAAGAAGGATGCAAGCTGGAAGATGAAGAGAAGATATCTGACGCTATAGCTATGCTTGGAAGACAGTTCAACAAGCTCATCAAGAGGATTGATCCAAAGTCAAGGTCAAATGTCAAGCACATTTCATCGACATCGCAGATCTTATGACTCAAGCAGAAGATCCAAGTCGAGGAAAAAGGAAGTCAAGGCGTGGAATCCAATGTCATGGTCAGAAGGATATGGGCATATTAGAGTGAATGTCCCACCTTTCTAAAGAAACAAAAGAGAGGAATGGCTGTCACTTGGTCTGATGGTGATTCAGGAAGTGAATCTGAGGAAGAAGGAGCCAAACTTGTCACTACCCTCTCTGGAGTGTACAATTCTGACATGGATTCTAGTGATGAGGAAGTGACATTTGAAGAGCTTCTTTGAAACCTACGAAAGTCGTATAAAAGGGGTGAATTATGTCAGCGAAATGAGGAACAGAAAAAGCTGATTGAAAAGTTGGAAGCTGAGAATGTGAAGTTGAAGGTGAGAAAAGGAAAACACAACCACCATAAATCACCTCAACAATGATATTATAATGTTGAACTCCAAACTTGATCGATGTCAAATCAAAATGTTGACATCCGATCGATAAGTTGGAAGAAATTCTTCACTTGGACAAAATGCGGAAATAAGCATGGTCTAGGATATGTGGTCGAAAAGAAACCCGTTGGTGACATTAAGAAGAAGAGACATGAAACCAATGTCAAAGCAGTTGTCACAACATAAAGCAGAAATGTGCGCCTGTGGTATGTGGTCGCAAAGAGATTTGCTAATAACTAGGAGAGGAACAAACCTGGCAAGTCAATGGCAAAGAAGATGCCACACCACAAAACAGGAAATAGGTCTGCCTCAGGATATGTGGAGGCTAAGAAATTTGTTAATAACAAAAGGAAGAACAGACCTAATAAACCAATGTCAAAACAGATGTCACAACATTGGGTTCAACATCAAAATCATAGAAACATGAACAAAAAGTTTCAAAGATGGAGATGTCATTATTGTGGAAGGTTTGGTCACATAAAATCTTTTTGCTACAGGCTACATGGATATCCTAATTAAGGTTCTTATGTGAAGCCTAAAACCAACAGGGTATCATACACTCAATAGTGGAAGAAGAAGACTGTAGCTCTGGTAGCTCACACTTCTCTTAGAGTGTCTGCCAAGAAAGATTGGTACTTTGACAGTGGGTGTTCTAAGCATATGACTGGAGACAGGAATCTTCTTAATGATGTTAAACCTCATTCTACCAGTTTTGTTACTTTTGGAGATGGAGCTAAAGGAGAAATCAAAGGTGTTGAAACTCAAACCGGTCCGAGTTCCAAACCTGAATGGAGTGTTGTTGGTAAAAGGTTTGACTGCTAATCTCATTAGCATAAGTCAGCTATGTGATATGGGATTCACAGTCAACTTCACTAAGTCTGAATGTCTTGTAATCAATGATGATCAAGAAATGATTATGAGAGGAGTCAGATCAAAGGACAACTGCTACATGTGGGAATCTGAGAACACCACTCTGTCTTCTGTGTGTTCTACAGACAAAGATGAAGAGGAAGTAAAGTTGTGGCACCAAGAACTTGTTCATTTACACCTCAGAGGAATGAAAAGGATCAGTTCCATAGAGGGAGTCAGAAGGATACCAAGATTTCACATTGATAAAGGGAGAATCTGTGGTAAGTATAAGGCTGGACAAGAAATCAGAATGTCACACTCAATGTCTAGACATCTGACCACTTCTAAAGTACTGAAACAAGGTACTAAGATCTGGTATGAAAGGCTAACCAAGCACCTTACTGTCAAAAGATATAGGAGAGGAGTCTTGGATAAAAACCTCTTTATCAAAGGAGGAGAGGTCATGGTGCTTCAAATTTATGTTAATAACATAGTTCTTGGAGGAATACCTGACACAATTGTGAGACATTTTGACAACCAAATGCAAGCTGAATCTGGGATGAGCCTCATTGGAGAGTTGATTTATACTCTTGGACTGCAAGTCTCACAGATGGAAGACTCAACACTCCTTCCACAGAGCAAGTATGCAAGGAATCTTGTCAAGAAATTTGGGATGAAGAATGGCTGCCATAAAAGGACTCCTGCTCCCACACATTTGAAGTTGTCCAAGAAAACAAGTGGAGAAAGTGTTGATCAAAGCTTGTGTAAAAGGTCTTTTGATGGATATGTCTTCTTGAGAAACAATCTTATTTCTTGGATCAGCAAGAAGCAAAACTGTGTGTCCTTATACAATGTTGAAGCTGAATACATAGCAGCTGGTAGCAATTACTCTCAGATGATCTGGATGAAGCAGATGCTGACTGAGTACAATGTCATACAGGATGTCATGACATTGTAATGTGACATTCTTACTAAAACTCTTGAGGCTAGTCAGTTTAAGTCTTTAAGGGGCAAATTGGGTATTTGTCAATATGAGGAGTTGTAGCAATTAACTGTGCTTACAACAAGGGATGGAAGGGACTTTTTACTTCAATGAATTATAAGTGGGTTATTTAATTATTTTCATATTATTTTTGAAAGGTCCAAGAATAGGAAGAGACTCTCACATATAATAGTTTCTTCATTTGAAAGTAGTATCACTTTTTCTTCATCCAAAAGAAACCTTGAAACCCTCTGCCATTTTCGCTCTCTTTCTCTCAAAAGTCATCAGCAAAATATGTCTTCATCATCTTCATCATCTCAAGAATCAGGCTCTTCATCTCCCTCCATGGATGAAGTTAGGGCAAATGCTGAAGTCATGCAAGCTGAAGCACTGAGGGTTACTCCATTGCGTGCAATAGCTACTGACCCAGAAAAAGTCAAAAAATTGCGCACAAGGAATGCAAGAAGGTCACAAGCATCTCCTTCTAGTAAGACTTCTGTACCATCCTCTTCAGTTCCCCCAGAAATAGTGAACAGAGAGGGGTCTAGGTCTGTGCATATAGCCATTGCTAGATTAGTAACCAGGATCCTAAACGAAGATCAATCTGTACCTGGGGTTTCAATCCCTCTAAACTATAAGTCTGCTAGCCCTAGTTTAGGAGTTGATCCAGATGTCACTGAGAATGTCGAGACATCTTGTGATCATGATACTTCCCCTGTCAAGAATGATGTTGATCCTTCAGTTAAAGATCCTGAAGTACGTATTGATGATGTGTGTAATGAAACCCCTGTTGATAAGGAAGATGTGATTTCTGATAGTATTCTTGAGGAATCACCAGCAAAATGTGCCTCTAATAAAGCCCCTGCTGACTATATTTCTGATAGTATTCTTGAGGAATCACCAGCAAAGTGTGCCTCTGATAAAGTCCCTGCTGACTACATTTCTGACAGTATCTTAGAAGAGTCTCCAGTTCAAGGATCTGATCATTTAACTGACCCTCCAGTCATTGACTTAGATGAAGTGTTCATAGATAATAACCTCATTGCCAATGCCAATCCAAGCATTGCAAAGAGGATGATGAAAAGGAAGGAAAAACAGGCTGTCTCACAGAGCCCTGCTAAAGAAAAAGGTGTTGAAGATGTGTGGAAGGCTGAGAAGTATTCCAAGGCTGGACCCTCTACAAAGAGATGTAGAGTAAAAACTGTTGGTGGTGGCTCTAGAGCAAAGAGAACACCAATTGTGAAAAAGAGGAAGGAACCTGAACCCTCAGAGTCAGATCAAGACTCTGATTTTGATGTTGAGGAGAATGTCACAGACATTCATCCCAGAAAGAAGCAAACTCTTGGAAAACTGGCCAAGGTGCTTGAAGTGGCCATTGATAACATTTCATTCCATCATCCTGAGAATGCTGGAAGATGGAAGTATGTTTGCTTAAAGAGGGTGGATCTGGAAAGAGAGCTGAATAAAAGTGCACTTGAGTGCAAGGAAATTATTGATTTGATTAAAGAGGCTGGTCTGATGAAAACAGTTGTGAGTTTTCCAAACTGTTATGAAGTTCTGGTGAAAGAGTTTATAGTCAATCATCAAGTGGTGTGGGATGGGAGGTCTGCTGATTACAAGACTGTATATGTGAGGGGGAGGAAAGTCAGGTTTTCTCCAAGTTTGATCAACAGATTCCTGGGTAGATCTGATGATGCTTAGCCAGAGCTGGAGGAAACTGACAACAAGATCTGTCAAACCATCACTGCCAAACAAGTAAGGAAATGGCCTCTGAAGGGAAAACTCTCAGCAAGCAAGTTGAGTGTCAAATTTGCCATCCTGCACAAGATTGGTGCTGCTAACTGGGTCCCAACCAATCACAAATCCACCATCTCTATTGACCGGAAGATTCATATAGTAGGCACTCGGGCTAAATTTGACTATGGATCCTATATATTTGAGCAGACCCTCAAGCATGCTGAAAGCTATGCTATCAAAGGACCCATAGCCTTTCCCTCCCTGCTGTGTGGAATTATCACTAACCAATTTCCTGACATCCTAGCTGAAAGAGATGCGGTCTGCAAAAGAGACCCTGCTCTTGGATTCCACTACAAACTTTTTCAAGGCAGACATGTTCCAGACATTGTCATGACATCTGGTGAGACATCCAATGTCAAGGCAACCTCTCAAAAGGCAACAGTCCTAGCTGTGCTAAAAGCTACCTGCAAAGAGTTTGAAGCAAGGAAGCAAAGCCTTGAAGAACTGATCTCTCAACTAGAGCAGGACACAAAGGTTGAGGATGAAGGGATAGCCGATGAAGTCATGGTGATCTTGAAAATGAGGATGTTCGGATGGTGGTCTTGAAGGGAGTTCAGAAGATGCTTCCTTTCATAGTGTTCCCTCTGGAGAAGAGAGCACTTGAGATGGAAGTCTGTCCATTGTTGTTTATTGCCTTGTTGTTTAAATCCTGTTTTCCTGTATTTGTTTTGGTCCAGATTAAAGATTGTAATCTTTTGGTTGTGTAATTGTAATCTTTTGACAGAGATGTAACTCTTAACAATGCTGGTCCTTAATTATAGTTTGACAGTTTGGGGTACTTGTATTGTTTCCTTTGGCCCTTTGTGGCTAAAAAGGGGGAGAAGAACTATTGTGGGAAGTACTGGGAAATTTGGGAAACTGTACAACATGTTTAAATTTATATGTGGGAAAATGTGGGAATTGTGGGATTTTTGTTGGGTAGAATTTATCTTATCTCTAGGTTCTAGTTTCTTTAAGCTTAGGATAGCTTAGAACTAATTTATTCTTCTGCTGCATAGGTACTCTGATGTTTTAAGTAGTTTTAGCCAAAAATGTGCCAAAGGGGGAGTTTGTTAGTGTTTTTAGGTTGGCATTACTTTTTGGTAAAACTAGGTTATGGCATGTCTTGATAAATTTCATGACATTCAAAGATTGAAGATAAATCCTACTTGACAAGGATGTTTAAAGGACAGCTCAGAACTGGAAGATAAAAGCTGTGCTGGAAATTCTGCAGAAAATATCCTGATGTCATAACGGATGTTATGACATTCGATGTGACATTCTGCTCGCTAATCTTTTTTTCGAGACTTTTCAGGAAGTTTGTTGAGCTGCTATATTATGTTTTTCTGTTACTAGAATGCATGCTCACGTGGCTGCTAGGTTAATCTTAGTTAAACCTAAATTGGTTGTTGAACAAACCATGTTTTTAGGATTAAATTAAGTGAACCCTAGCTATCTTTATCGAAGCCTAAAACTGAAGTTTCAGGACTGCTTCTATAAAAGGAATTCAACCCTTATACTGCTGCTGTGCCGTTTGTGCTGTTAGAAGATTTAACAGTTGTATTTTGTGTAATTCTAGTTTCTCGTGTGAGGCAAGCAATTATCAATTGATAAGTGCCTTGGACTAGGATTTGTGTGTAAGGGTAGTTTATCACTCAAAGCTTTGAAGCACGGGTGTTTGTCTCTTGATTGAAGCTTTGAAGCAAGATCAAGATAGTTTATTGAAGTGTGTCTTCACAATTCAATTAATCAATAGGTTGATATCACTGTTGTGATTGAGGGGGAGTGAGTAGGAACTCAGGTCTAAGTAGGACTTAGATTGAAGTTGCATTGGGTAGGTTTTAAGTGAAGGAGATAAACTGGTTGGTTTATTCCTGAATTAATTCTACTAATAATGAATTTCCTCCCTGGCTTGGTAGCCCCCAAATGTAGGTGTAGTTAGACACTGAACTGGGTGAACAATTTATTGTGTTCTTTACTGTTGTTTGAATTTAGTTTGTATATTGTTAACAGAGTGTCAGATACTGTGTCATAACATTCTCTGTGACATCAAGTATCTGCTGCCAGGAATTTCAATCTCCTTTAGATTTGTCAATTATAAAATTAGGTGCAATAGATGCCAAAAAATTTGAAATTTTAACAATTGATAATGGGAAAGATAATGACTGGCATAAACCCCTGGCTGACTACTTACGTTCTCCTACGGGTTCGACAGAGCGTAAAAATAAAATATCATGCCCTAAGTTTTGTTTAATCAAGAATGAATTATTTAAGAAAATTGTTGAAGGAGTACTACTTAAATGCCTAGGAGAAAGTGAGGCATACGTAGCAGTGTCGAGTGTGCATACTGGAGCATGTGGTGCACACCAACCCGAACACAAAATGAAATGGCTTTTGATGCGATCAGGTGTCTACTGGCCTTCAATGTTGAAAGACTGCATTGAATATGCTAGGGGATGCCAGGAATTCCAAATGCATGGGGGCATCCAACATGTTCCTGCAGGTGAATTACATGCCTTGGAAAACCTTGGTCGTTTAGAGGATGGGCCATAGATGTGATTGGGGAAATAAAGCCAGCGTCATCAACACAGCAGAGATACATTTTAGTTGGCATTGATTATTTCACAAAGTGGGTTGAGACCGTAGCTTTAAAGAATGTCGACCAAGAGGCTGTGATTTACTTTATATAAAATCATATTATGTGTCGATTTGGAATTCCCGAAACAATCACAACCGACCAAGGAACAATATTCACGGGGCGAAAAATGGAAGAATTCATAAAGGAGGTTGGAATAAAACTGTTAACGTCCACCCCTTATTATGCTCAGGCAAATGGCCAGGTCGAAGCTGTCAATAAAGTAATAATTAGCCTGATTAAGAAACATGTAGGCAAAAAGCTAAGAAATTGGCATCAAACACTATACCAAGCCTTATGGGCATGTAGAATGTCTCCTAAAGAAGCAACGGGGGCAACACCATTTCGATTGGCATATGGACATGATGCTGTATTTCCAGTAGAAATACATGCTCAATCGGTAAGGATTCAACGACAACATGAAATACCATCGAAAGACTATTAGAATATGATGGCAGATGAGTTGGTCGACTTAGATGAAGAGAGGATGTTGGCTCTTGATTCAATAAGGAGACAAAAGGATAGAGTGGCCAAAGCCTATATCAAGAAGGTAAAAGATAAAGTATTTCATGTTGATGATTTAGTTTGGAAAGTGATATTACCTATGGACAGAAATGATAGAGTCCTAGGAAAATGATCGCCTAATTGGGAAGGACTGTTTAAGGTAATTCAAACTTTTTCCAACAACGCATATGAACTCGAGGAATTAGCCCCAGATCGAAGGATTCTAAGGGTAAATGGTAAATACTTAAATAAGTACAAACCCATTCTTCAAGAAATCACAATTTCGACGACGTGAAGTGTGCGTCAAATAGAGCTCGAAAGAGTAATGTCAAAGCCAGCGTATCAGTCATGCATTATATGTATGAAAAGACAATGCAAAGCGGAAAAGAGAGCATTACATAAAAAAGTGGTTAAGACCATTGTACAAATTTTCCAAGTGGTATACATAAAAGGACCACAAAATAGTTACATTAATCAGAAATTGCCGAATTTATTTTGGAACGCCGTCAAATCACCATGAATGCGTACGAAATTATTGCTTAGCCTATCTGCTCTTGTCTTGAGTACTAATAATTCCTCCTTGACCTGAGCAGTAGCAGTGCTGACAATGATAGCATCCTTGGTCAGCTGGAGCATTTCCGCTTGAGTAAGAGCGATGGCTTGATCGAGCTTTTCGTCTTGCTTAATGGCAAGCTCCAACTCTGCATTCAAGGTTTCCATTTCCTTCGATAAAGCGACAATTCAACTGCGTATTTCAGCATCTCTTTTCCTTTTAGGATCTTGCTCTTGCTGTTTCTGATTAATTTGTGTCTTTAGGCTTTCGATCACTGTTTTGGTCTTTCTCACCATGTCCACATTCCTCCTCACCGCAGCCTGCTTTGTTTCGACCAATTGTTCATTCTCTTTCACCCGATTGATGTTTTCAAGCAATGAAGGGAGAATCTCCTCAAATGATATTACCATGAGCTTAGAAAATTCAGAAATCTCGAGAAGCTTCAGTTGAGTAACAACATCTAAAAGATCTGGTCCAAGAGTTGAATCCTCATGTAGCAGATGAGGCAAGTCGGAACTGAAAGCATATGTCCAGATATTATCCGTCAGCTTCTTGATCTTTGCTGCTTCAGGCCCCATCTTATTACTATAAGCCTGAGAGCAGTCAGAGTCAGAAGAGAAAGTATAGTGACTGACAAAGTTGTCCAGCCTTACCAGTGGAGCATCGATATCCAACTCTATCGAGTCGGAAGCCTTCTCTCCCGAAAGGCCAGGAAAATCCTTTTTCGTCTCTACAGGTTTGGCTGAAGTACTTGTCTGGACTATTGAAGGTGGTGAAGAATCTACCTTTGGGCCCTCCAAAATTTGTGGCTTCTCTGTTGATGTCGAAGCCATATCCTTTTGAGCAGGCGCCAGTAGTGTACCTTCAAAAGAGGAAAGTGGAATAGGAATGTATTTATTATCCTCTAGAGCCTATATGAAATCTGAAAGGCTAGAATCAGAACTAGTCGAACTAGGACTGTTGTGTTTGGCAGGACTAGTGACCGAATCGGAGTCACTAAGAGTAGCCGTAATAGTCAAATCAATAAACTCACCAGGGGCTATGTTGAAGCTATCTTGGTGATGGGGAGAGGATTTTTCTGACAAAGGAGAATAGTCGAGCGAGCCAGTTGTACTTTGTTGTTGGCCAGAAGCTCCAACCTAATAAAGGAAATGACAGAAAGTCAGGACCAAATTCAATACGGGAAGAAAGCAAAGAAGTATTAACGAATACCTCTAGTGAGGGGTCAATATCAGCAGGTCTTCTTTCCCTAGTTGAAACATCATCACCCCCAGCTAGATCCCGGACCTGGTTTAGGGTTGTCAGTTGAGGAGGAGGGACAATGGATGTATTTATGACTATAGTGTCAGCGCTTAGATCTATACTAGCTTCAAGGTTTTCAGCCAAAATCACCTTACCTCTCATTGTGGTGACAAGAGGTTGAGGGTCACGGTCTGGTTCCTCCACAATTTCGACGACCGTCATCTCATTATGGGCCTCAGAGATCTTCACCTTCTTTTTCCTTTTTATCTCATTACCCTCAGAAGAGGACCCCTTCTTCCTCTTATGCATTTTGGATTGGTGGGAATGTTGAGGAGACTGAGCATCAGATAATGGCTGAAGAATAAAAAGATAGTAGGAGGGTGAAGCAATCGAGGGAGTTTGATAAAGAGAGTGTCGAAGGTTTATACCTTAGTCCCCTCAGAAAGTTGGGTCTTGTCCCTCGTGGATGTTTTGGATTTGGTGGAGGGAGCAGTCGAAGGTGCTGAGCGTTTTCGACTCTGGCGTGCAATGAAGGATATTAGCACTTAGCAGGCCATAAAGCGTTGCATGTAACGCAAGGAACAAAAGTAATTACAGAAGAATCAGGAAGCTTCGAAGTATTAGTGGGTTCGTCATCAGGAGAGAGCTCTAAGGTGTCAACTGATTAGAGAGAATAAAATTGAATGACATAAGACAATGTCAAGGCCATACCTTTAAGGTTTCCTTGTCAGTAGTCTCGACATGTACACTTGATGGGCCTACCTGATTGGCTTTGACGGTAGAAGTTTCCTTGGGAATTACCTGTTTTAAGGGAATGGCTAAAAGAAAGAGGATAAGTTAATACGTATGAGAGTTGAAGTAAAAACGATACCAATCTTTCCAAAATTGTTACCATTGGGAATGACAGTAAGTATTCTCATACACGGAGGATCGATATGTAGAATACCTGGGTAAGTATCTAACCAACACTTTGTCGGCTCCGCTCTATCGACCTTTTTCTTGTAAGCATTTCTGATGAGACTTAGGGCAATACCACCAATCTGGGATAGGTGGTCGAAATGCTAAGTCCAAAGGGCTAGTTGGCAAAGGGGGAAATTTGATCTTTCTTAAGTGAAGTGCGTAAAGATATTTATCTTTCGCGTAACCAGGAATTTTAAGTTGGGGAATCCTGTTGGTTACCTTCTCCCTTAGCTCTTCGGCCGCCTGATAGATGGTCCGACAAAGATTGTTGGGTAGATACATCACCCTAAAGTAATTATGGATATCTTGAATTTGCTTGATACTAGTGGCCTTACATTTGGTCGATTTACCTTGCAATTGATCAAAAGCATTGTTCAGTTCAAAAATCTTTCTGTCAGGATCACCAACAAAAGTAACGAAATAAGATTGCCACCAAGTTTTAAATTCCTCGATACAGAAGAATGATGGCGCGAAGTCAGTAAAGGTAAGTGCATGTTTTTTAGCCCAAAGATCATCATAATCTGCCTGAATGAAGTCCCAAGGTTTATCGGCAAGTACGTCGACCAACAACCCATGAGAATTAAACAAGGGTTTGGGAACAAGCTGGCATAGTCTGAACTGTTGAGCCACCAAGTTGGGTTGGTAGGCGACTAGGCTGGAACTCATACTGGTGATCGAATGTGATAAAAAATTGGGAACCAAGAGACGTTTCTAGAAAATTAAGCATTGCTTCTTGTGTTTCTCTTCCACTGATGAGAAACAATTAGCAAGCGATGCTAGGCCAATCTTCCAGTCGAAGAATGGAGCCATAGAAGGCTTAAAATCGACTCTTTTCAGCGTTATGTCGAACATTAAATTGAAGAGGCCAGAGTTTGGAACGCCTATATCGATAGGTGTCATGGGAAGAAGACGCTCCCACACGCTGTAGGTCTGTGTCGAATCACATTCTGCCTTCCTACTTTTAAAAGGCTTCAGTTCTTCAGAAAAGTGGCATTTAGCCACAACTGTAAGAGCCAAAAAGGTCCATGTACAAGGACGGTTTTCTTTTTGGCGCTGTCGGGATTGTGATTTTTTATTTGCTTGGTGACCTCCGTCATAGATGCATAGAGGGACGCCAAAATGAGCTGGCCCAGGGCCACGCTTTCGCCATGATGCAAGTGACTTGCAAGGTAAGCATATTGTTTAGCGACCTGCATCGACCTAGAGCAAAAGACACAGCGAGATAACCAGTATATCAGAAAGCCACATGCTCTTCCTCAGAAATATCAGTGGTGTCTTTATTATGGTGATTGATGAAATTGGTATATGTGGGGTTCTTGGTATCTCCTAGGTTGAATTTTACAGACACCAAATCAACATCTGCATGGTTGAATATGGTACCGGAGGGCTTTAACCCTATGATGGCCACAACATCAAGAAGAGTCGAAGTAATCATACCACAGCTGGTATGAAAAGTGTTAGTCGACCCCTCCCAAAAATATAGAGAAGTTGTCAATAGACTATGGGAGTAAGGGATACTAGTTTGAGAAAGACATAATAAAGTATAAATACCCAGTTCTTTCCATTGCTTCCCTTCTGTGGGTTTTAGGTGTGCCATCCAGTTTTCGAACTTCTGACAGTTTAGAGGCAGAGCAGTCCTAAAATTTCTGTCGAAATAATAGAGAGAGAGATAGGGTTCAAAGAAGAAATCAAGGGCTTGGTTTCTTTACTTGTGGGGAAGAAGGCGCCATCCTCAGTCACATAGATTTTAGATGGTGTGTCTGAAGGTAGAGGCCCTAAGAAATCTAAAGATTTACCTTCAAGGTTGAAAGGGATCAATACTTGAGATTTCCAGATTTTGGTCTTCTCCTCTGAAAAAGGTGGTTCTGGTACGTAGGGCCTGCCGTCTACATGGCGTATCTGGTAAGTGGCTACTGGAGAGGTTTCGATTTGTTTACTCGCCATGGACAAAGTTTGACTAAGCTTGAAGGTGACGATAAATGGAGAATCTGAGTCTTTGGGTTGTGGGTTTTTCTGGTAGAAGAAGAAGAAGAAAAATTGTGACAGCGAAAAGAAAGAAAAAGACAAAAAGGTAAGGCTATTTATAACCAGCGTACAATCCAAGGAAATGATGAGAAGTTTTTTATCTCTCCAAATTCGGAATCGTGGCAAGAAAGGGACACGTGTAGAGGAATCCCAACAGTAGCATGGTGGGCCATCTCTGCCACCAAAAGCGGCATTATGGTGCATTTAATGGTCCCATGTCTCGAAGCATAAAGTGAGATGGGAGGTCATGAGTGCCTGACGTCACAAAAATATCTGAATAGTAAACTGCTTTTTGGAGTAGTGGAAATGACTGAGTCGACTAAAGATATAAAGCTTCATAGATGCCATTGTCTCATATGGTCGACAGAGTAAGGAAATTCGAAAATGGCATCTCTGGGGGAATTTTGTTACTTGAAATTTCCTAAATACGTTTAAGGGCATGTGTCAAAGGCAAACATCCTTACAAGTTAGGGGACGATCCTGAAACGAATATAGGTTCCTTAGGAGAATTTATGAAACCAAGTCAAAGATGTCAAAAAGAACTGTGTCGACCAAGAGAGTGAACCGAGAAATTGGTCGATTCGACCAAAGTATCAAATAAACCTGGGAAAAAGTCAAGATCGGCGGTCAGAAGGAAAAAGGGTCAAGGCAAATATGTCGAAGAGGAACCACATCGAATGGATGCATAAAGAAAGACTATTGGTCGATTCAACATATTATGGGCTGAGTGAAAGAATTGGTCGAAGTTCAGATGTTGTCGAAGACGTAGTCTAAGGGACTTATGGAAATTTCATTCTTCTTGAGATGTATCAAAGTTAGGAGTGGTTAACCCTTTTGAAATCACGAGCGGGAAAAAGTCAAATTTTGAAGATCGTGGGCAGTTACCTCAAGAGATCGTGGTTGTTAGGCGCCAAGTGGATGGAGAAATCTTATGTAGTAGTTATGTTTTAGTTTCATTTTTGTCCGTTGATTGCTTTCAGCAGTTATCTTTTAAATTACTATAAATAAGTCACTTCGCTGTAATTTTTAGGGGTGTTCACTTGTATTTTCAAATTGCTTACCAACACTCTGCCCAATTCCACGCTTAACGAAGAAAGAGTCACTAAGCTTTTGATGTTCGTGAATCACCACCTTTATTTTCAATGCAATCAATTTACCTTTTCAATTTTATCTCTTTAATGTCTTTATTTTTTGTATTCATTTTGAGCAACTTTGCATGAATGTTTCAACACTGCTTTTTAGTCATGAGTCACCAACCAGTTAGTTCGTTGAGTCTTCTTTCGTCTAGAATCTACTGTCGGTCACGAGTTACCAGTCAGTCGGTCGAGATCTCTGTGTGGAAAGCCATTGTACTTGTTCCCTTGGTCTTAGAAAACTGTTTCTTGGCTATGGCATATTTTGACAGAATCATTACAATATACAAAATCTTAGCATGCGTCTTAAGATCAACTGGTCGATCTTGCTAGTAACCCTTAGTTTTAGGACATAGGGAGGACCAACGCTTGTTTACGATTTTCCACAGTAAACACACATAATGTTCATATTTTGCATAATGTGTAAATAAAAACTTTTTTCATATTGATACTTGTATATGTTTACCATATTTATGAATTTTACATGTTTTGTATACTTGTGAATATAGTGTATATATTTGTTTCTCTTCATATTTGCTAATGTGTTTAGTTATGAATAGTCGTCGATGAAAACTAATTATGCAAGGAAGAAACTTGGAGGAGTGTGTATACATAAAAGGCTTTGAGCTTACGACGTGAAACAAGCGCTTGTTGGGAGGCATACCAATAGTTGTAAATTATGTACCTTTTATAGTTGAGTTTGTGTATGTGTTAGTGGAGTCTTGGCTGAAAAATAGAGACTGTTCTGATTTTTTATGCTTTTCTACTACCGCTTAGCGTGTTAAAGCCCACTTAGGGCACCCTGTTTTTTTTCTGCGGTCGCTTAACGTGCTTTGTATCGCTTAGCTCGCTTAGTTGTGTGCCAGTGGTATTTTTGCTTCACTTGACCCTATTTTTTCTCACTTTCACCGAGGCTATTGAGAGTAGTATATTAGTAGTTTGTTCTAATGTTTTTGTTCATTGTTTGGACTCAAATATTTGTCTTATAGTTTGAAGTCGCAAGTGGTGATTTTCCAAGTTTGACCATTTCAACTTGCGGATGTATGATAATGATATTGTTTGAAGTTGGTACTTCCAAGGTAGTCTTTTATCGTTTTCTATAACATAGCATGACTATAAGACTTTTCTTCTGTACAAAATTTCATGTCATTTATTCTTTTGTCATACTTTTTCAATCTTGAATCACTTTAGGACAAACCCATTTGGTGAGGTTGCTTTACATTGTTCATATATATGTAGGAGACCAATAATTTTTGTTTTAACTAGATTTTATTATGTGTACTCTTTTATTTGTATATGAAAATGATCAAGGCAATTTTGTTTCACTTTGAGCACAACTACTTGATCAAATAGTCAATCTACCATGTGAGTGTGTGAGCATTTATTAACATCTTTGAGCCTTTTTCTCAATATCCATGTTGCATTTTAACTCGATGCTAGTCTTTGAGTATTTAGTTCACTTTTTGAATGGATTTTGATATTTGTTTTCTTGAACCCTCAACCGTGATTTATTGTTTGAATTTTTATCTTGCCTTAAAAAGTAAGGAGTATTCACACTTTTATGTTGGTTGAATTCAAGTTGTGAAGATAAATTTTTGCTCATTTATTTGTTGGTTGCTATGAGGTTGAAAAAAAGAAAAAAAGAAAAAAAGTGAAAAATAAAAAGAAAGAAAAAATTGATTTTTTTTGAAAAATAAATAAAGAGTACAAATAATTTTTTGTCAATAAGTTATGTGGTTTGGTGTAGCAATCGGGATAAGAGAAGAAGTTTGACTGGAAATTTGTATTTGAAACTTTGTGAGTAGATCACTCCCTTAGGTTTAGGCAAGTTTTTGTTTCAATTACCCTTAGAAATAGTCCATTGTTTATTAACCAAGCCACATTATAACCTTTAAATCCCTTGTGATTCTTGCTTTTATATTTTCAATATGAGTTTTTGGACGAATGCATAATTTAGTCTTTTGTTTGCAAGATTGTTGGATGAGTGTTAAGCCCCTCATGTTTTTATTTTTCATCTACCGGTGATTTGTGTGCTAGGCCTGATTCATTTTTGAACAGTTTATTGCTTTAGAATTTTTTACATGTGTTTTGTATTTAGGAGTTGTTTCGTTTTGATAATGTTGTTGTAGTGTAGTAAAAAGTTTTGCCTTACTGGTACGTTCTTGTTTTGAATCATACATTTGTTTTCCATTTTCAAACTTACTAAATTGTGATTATTTGTGATTGGTTCTTGTTTCTTTAAGTTGTTTGACTTTGGTTGAGGACAAACAGTGTTGTAACTTGGGTAGAGTTTGATAAGTGTCAATTTGTGGTTATTTTTGTATATAGTTTTGTGACACTTATTGACTCTTTTGCCTTAACTTATGTGTGAAATTATATATATTGTGTATATTTGTCTAAATTGTATGTAATTGTGTTTTTGAGTCATTAGTGTATAGTTTGATAGTTTTTCATCAATTTAATAGGTATTCATGCATGGGTGGAGCATTGAGTAATAAAATCCAAAAGCTATGCTTCAAGAATGCAATTTTTAGCAATTCATCAAAGAGTAAGGTTCAAAACAAAGATGAGAAAAATCATCAAATTTGGTTGATATTTAGCCATTTTTATATAGAGCATTGAATAAGCTTTTCAAAAATTATGATTGTCCGTAAATCAAAGTAGCAATTCTCATGTTGTGGCGGAAACAAAATTTGATATGTTTCTTGATATAGTAGAGTGCGCTTAGCGGGCTATGTTCCGCTAAGCGGAATCAACGAATTTGAAACTCATTAAATAGGTATAAAAACACATTTTTAGTTTATGGGTTGGGTATTTTTGAGTCCCAATACCATAAACATCATTCTTTGTAGTTTATAGCTTAGAAAACAAACTTGTGGCTTGTAATCGAATGATACATGGTCGGGAGCTTGGTTGATCATGATTGAAACCCCGTTAAGCTTTGTTTTCTTTTCCATTTCTTCTCATTGCAAACTTCAATTGTTAGGGTTTTGTTTGTAAGTATTATTTGTTTATATGTATATTCATTACTCATGGTGTTGTATGAAGCTTTCTTTACAAATCAATATTGGTGATTGCTTGCTTAATATAGGTTTGAGTTGCTATAGTCATATACAGTTCAAATCCGGATTTAGGATGAACATCTATTGGGTTTTGACTCTAGAAATATATTAAGGCCTAATATGTGTGTGTATCGGTTCTTTAAATGTTCTGGGTTATGTAGTCGCGCAAGACATCACTGATGATACGACACGATTATTCTCTCGACTACGGGTTATAAATAACTTGTGTTGTGAGTGATATGTGTTAAAGTTGATGAATGATTGAAGTTGAGTACAACTGAGTTATGAGTTTAAGTATTTAATGGTTATGTGAAATCCAATCCTGAGAATTCTCTCTTTTCCGAAGAATGAATTTTTTTTCCTGTTCATAAGTTTAATTCCCGCATTTACCATTTTAAACCCATTCAAAACCAAACTCATAAACGCGAGACTTGTCTAACAAAAAAACAATATGCACTAATCCCTGTGGAGACGATATTATAAAATTAAATAAATACTTATTTTTTGTTGCCGCTTTACCGCTTCAATAGTAGACTATCTCATTTATTATTAATTTACAGAGACATAATAACTATTGTTAAGCCAAATTAGCATCATAAACATACAAGTGATTTACAAACAGGTGGTGTAACTGGCATAAAAGATCCAAAACTGTAATATAAAACTAGTATCTGAATTTGCATTAATAGTCGTGAGTAATATTATTAATTGAGTTATCAACATTAAAAGTTTCGTCCTAATATTAGATGAACAAATCATTAACCAAAACTTAAATTGAAGATATAGGGAATATCTACACTTTAAACTTCAAAACAAAACTTAAAAACAATAACAAAACAATTTTCTTATATTTTCTTAAGTGTCATTAGATTATGTTTTGTTTGTTTAGAGATATAAAGGCAGGAGCAATTAAATATTAAAATAGAAAAAATTAGGCGAATACAATAGGGACCACATAATCAGTGTCGGGGGCTATGGTGATGACCCTTCTTAAAGGCCCGATACTTTTCAAGAAAAAGGAACGATTGGATGAAAGTGGTAGCAACAACCCTCATGATTTTGTCTTTGGAGCGATCATGATTGTGGTTAGTTGCAAATGCGAGTCACTTTTTGTCATATTGTAAGTAAGTTATGTTGATTAATGTTTTTCATTTCATACTATACAAATGAAATACATTTTTACTTTATTGTCAATCTTGTTGTGAATTATGAAAAAAATTCAATATTAATTTGTGAGGTAAAGAATAGTTGCAACCAAAATAAATAGTGTACAAAAATAATAATCTATACACAGATAATATATGAGAATAAGGCAAGAGAAAGACAAAAGTTTGTTTTTCCAATTCGATCAAACAATGTACTCTAGGGGAGAGATCAACTCTCCAATTCAATATACTCAGAAAGTTGTTACAAGAGATTACATATGAGTTACAAGAAAATAGCCTTTGCCATTTGGTTCCCAAGAACAACCTTGAAGACACCCAAAAACAACCCTATTTTCTATCCAAGTGTTTCACAACCTCTTCAACCTTCAATATATTAATAACTCAAACCTAATGTGTAAACAAGTGTTTCTCAATTCTTCAATTCCATTAGATAACTCCAAAGGTTTCCCAAAACTCTTACCTTTCTAAAGTTTCTCTTGAGAATAACTAAAACCCTATGATATACCTTTAAACCCTTGCTCTCCCTTGTTTCTGTAAGCTCTAAGATTGTCACACTTTAAGCACAATAAAGAGATAGATATTTATAATAGTGAGAATCCAAGTCCAAAAACACAACAATTAATTATTAGAATAAAATATTATAAATATCTTATAATATATTATATATTAATTTAGACTATTTCCAAACTCATATATATATATATATATATATATATATATATATATATATATATATATATATTCTGACATTAAATAGCAGATCCGCAAACTGAACCAGTCAAACTCGAAATCCGTGAACCGCCCAAATCGGACATGCTTGTTCCTTTTCGCTTCTAGATTTTTGGCAATCTCAAAATGTTTTTTATTTATCTTCATCAACAAAGGTTTTAAGACATATTCCAACAATCTCCATCTTGATTTTAAATCGTGTTGATACCAATTTAACCATCAACAACATTATCGCTCTCTACCAGGTTGAAACTCTAATCATTAACCTTGATCAAATTCAAGAAAACCTCTAATCTTGATCTAGTCACTTGCCTCCACTTGTTTCCAATTACCCTTTTCTTACTAGGTAATTTTAACAAGCCTAAAAGTATAATTTTTCAAACACCCTTAACTCCACCTATTTTCAAATGCCTCCCTGAAGGTTCTTCTTTTATTTTGCAGTCCTTCAGCCACATAAAAATATAATATACAAGGGTAGCATAACCTTCCCTTTAAGATGCTACAACAATCCTACTTACATTATCATGAGTCAAATGATAATCATATACCTCTGTAGCCGTTCCCTCACTACTACCAATATCCATAGTACGAAACTCAATCTCAAACTGATTTTTCTCCATTATACTTTTTGATAGGTTTCTCCCTTGGTTTTCACTATTATCCCTCTGAATAAATTCTCTACCAACAAAGTAATTTGTTTTAACCTTATCTCTTTTCCAAAAACTTAATAACAACTCAGCCGTAACATGCAAACTTCATTTACCAAACCTTAAACAGAAGATATAGAGAATATCTACACTTTAAACTTCAAAACAAAACTTAAAAACAATAAAAAACAATTTCTTTATATTTTCTTTGGTGTCATTAAATCATGTATTGTCTGTTTATAGATATACAAGCATAAGCAATTAAATATTACAAATAGAAAGATTCAGGAAAAGATCAATGAGACCATATAGCTAGTGTCAGGGGCTATGGTGATGACCCTTCTTAAAGGCCCGATACTTTTTGAGAAAGAGGAAGGATTGGATGAGAGTGGTAGCAACGACCCTCATGATTCCATATTTGGAGCGATCATGATTGTGGTTAGTTGCATATGCGAGTCTCTTTTTGTCATCTTGCAAGTAAGTTATGTTGATTAATATTTTCATTCCATACCATACAAATGAAATACATTTTTACTTAATTATAGTTTCAAGTGATACTAACCCATTATATATATATATATATGTGTGTGTGTGTGTGTGTGTGTGTGTGTGTGTGTGTGTGTGTGTGCATGTGTGTGTGTGTTGTGTTGTGTGTCTAAGTGTGCGCACACGTGTGCGTGCATATTTCAAGTACTTCCTTTAAATATTTAGGAAATAGATACTGCCAATGAAATGGAGAATATAGAAGGCCATACATCTAAGTTTTCTATATCTAAGTTGCCTTATATAAATAACTTTCCAAGTCTAGAAGCAATAGATTGATCAACACATTTGGTTGGCCTTACGCACAATAAAATATCTAAAACATGTTTGACCTTAACTGTGTTTGGGGCTATTGATCCAAGACGAATTCTACATCCCATAATTCTCAAGATAGATTAACTTGGGAGTGTGAGTATCACGCGCACCAAGATCTAACTCGGTAATGAAAGCCTGGACCGAGGCAATAATCCATATTCATGTTTTCCGAACATAAGACTTTTTGACAAAAGTCATATGCTTGTGGGGCTTATGTTCATACATAGATCTAGTGTCCGGGTTAGGAGAGATAAAAAGAGAATGTCTCACCCCAAAATTTACCCTACCACCTCAATTTGATTGTTTATTTAGATTTGGTTGTTTTTTTGGATTATTATACAAGTATCAAGGTTTGTGTTCAAAGTCAAAGACACTTATCCAGTTATTTGTGGTTGAGGGGTACAAGCATGAAGACTACTATCTCGTGGAATTGACACTTGTAAATTCAATTGAAGATTCATCATGCTTTGGGCATCATTCTTTTAAATACTGGACTCTTAAGGTCAATTTGAGTTTGAAGTTACAGGTTTTAGCAAGAAGTTGGTCATTTGGCAAGATTCATCAGAAAATTAGAACTTCTACTGCTTCTAATGGCCAGAACTTCTGACGTCCAGAAATTTTGACGGCCTGAACTTCTGACGGCCAGAACTTCTGATGGCTAGAACTTCTGATGGCCAGAACTTTTGATGGCCAGAACTTCTGACGGCCAGAACTTCTGATGGCCAAAACTTCTGACGACCAGAACTTCTGATGGCCAGAACTTTTGAATTACAAGAAACGTAACATCCATTCAATTTCCAACTTCACTCCATTTCACTCGTCATTTGCAAGTTCAATTTAATTCATCATCATCCATATTTTCAAGCTTATTTCAAAATGTTGATTATTACATTCATTCAAGATAGATATTTTTTTTACAAGACTTTAACAAGAGAAGAACTGCAAGTCCAAATTCGGATCATCACTTTACAAGCTTTTTACAAGGAGTTCATAAATTCAAGTTTTATTTCTCTAAAGTTTACCACAAGAGTTGGCTCCTAAGCGTTCTAATTACAAGTTATGTGCTTCTACAATACAAATCCATTGATTTAAACTCGAAAACTTCCTTTGTGACACCCCAAATAATTCAATTATTAAATAATTAGAAATTTAATTATTAATTTAATTAAAGGTTTAATTATTGGCATTTTTTAATTAATGGATTTAATTATTTAATTAAATAAATGGATGTGTTGGGGGTGTGAAGCAGATTTGGGAGGTGTGTAGAGTAAAAGGCTCTAATTAATCTAATTTATTTATTTCTATTATTTGAAAAATAAAAAGGAATAAATAAAGGGAAAAAGTGAGAAGAGGAATTAGGATTTTATTCTACGTACTTTTGAGAAGAGAAGAGAAAGAGGAGAAAAAGCCAAATCGTCAGAATTCGAAGATTCATCGCGAGGTAAGGGGTGATTTGATCTAATTATTATGCCTTATAGGTTTTGATGATCAATAGAATGAATTGATCCGTTAGGAATCTCGAATTAAGATTCTAGGTTGTGCCCTAACGTTATAATCTGACGTAAAAACTTCAATTGGAATTGTTATGAACGGTTGATTTGTGTAGGATGATCGTAGGATAAGTAAAAAGTATAATTGGTGATCAATTGGATGTGAAAATACATGATCTAATTCTGTTCTGGTATAATATAAAGGTTGATAATGAATGGAATTAATAGAAATTGGATACAGTGAAGAAAAACTGGTTTTTAGATGAAAAATAACAGTATGGGTCGACACATGGCATTATGAATCGATGCAAGCAGCAGGAATTTGGAAAACCAGAGGTGTGGAAAACGTATGCATCGACTCATAGAGTCATGCATCGACTCATAGGAAGAAAATAAAAGCTATGCATCGACACATATGTGTTATATATCGATGCATACTGAACCAAATTTGAAAAATGCAGAATTTTTAATTGTATGCATCGACGCATACGATGCATGTGTCGACACATGCTGTTTATGTATTGATGCATAGGCTTATGCATCGATGCATACTGTACTGGGACAGAACATGATTTTCTGAAAATGGTTTGGGTCATATCTTTGCGACCGTAACTCCGATTTAGGCATAGTTGGTATCGTTGGAAAGCTTAGAACGAGTACTATCTATTAAAAACATTTTCAAAACCAGTAATGGAGATCTTGAAGGATTAATATGGTCTTCGTAGCAAGAATTCGTTATAATTCGTAAATTATTTGTTGCGTATACTTGCTGTATGTTAATTCCATGTGTTGTAATTAACGTTATATGTTCATGATTCACTGTTATCATGTGTTGTTGTTGTTGGCTATGTGTGGAATAATGTTGTGTGATCATATTTCGTATTTGGATTGTTGCATGCTTCTGATGTGCATGCATAAGCATTCTGGTGATGGTTCATTCCCATTGTGTGGAATTGAACTTGCAGAGCCAATAACCGTACCCAATGGATAGTGGTGGTGAGGCTAGATTCTTGACCCAGTGGTGTATGGGCGAATCATTGATTGATTGTTTTCGAGGTGTAACGAACGGTGTGAACTTGGTTCACGTTTGGTACCACATGCATTGAGTCTGCATTGCATATGTAATTATAACATGTTAGGATGGTTTCCAGTGTTATAATTGCATTGATTGTTGTTATGTGCATAATGAATTGTATGGAATGTAATTGTGGATTTGTTAATCTGGTTATGCTAATGCGGGTGAATAATGTATTGATTGTTTTATTGTTTTAAAGAAATGTATAATGCATTTTAATTCTTGATGAAATCTCACCCTTACTTTGATGATTTCAGATTGAAGTGATTAGCTGCTCGGGAATTGGTGAGGATGGCTTATAGAGCTGTGCTATTTAGATAGTCTGCGTGTCAGTGTCATGCTCTGATAGTTATAACACTAGGGAACGATTGTTTTGGAATCACCGAATTAACTTGTTTCTTTTGGTTTATGTTTTGGAATAATTATGATTTAAATTATTCCGGATTCTTATGTTATTTCCACTGTGTAAAACATAATCCTTGGTTTTGAATTATTTAATGAAGTTCTTCAGTAAAAGCATGATTACTGTTATGATGTTTTATTATTTTGAATTATTTTTAAATTGTGACGCCATTTCGTTATGTTAAAACTCTGGTTAAATATATAATTTGCGGGGAAATTAGAAGGGGTGTTACATCCTTCACATTTCAAGGAGCTTCAAATTCCTAAGCCTAAAATTACAAGCTCTATTTCAAATGGATATTGCTACAAGTTCTACAAGAAAGTTCTACAATAATCTTGAAATCCTTATTCCTAAGTATCCTGAACCTTCTTCCAATTGAAAACAAATCCACTTCAAGTACTTTCCGCTCACCCATGTTGCATGAAACAAGAACGAAAATCATGATTAGTAATCATAACCATTGAACAAAACAAGAATATGTCAGAGAGTTATACAATTCATCATTAGGGATTGTAGGCAAGAATCAGAATAAGTTTTCAATCATGCTTAGGTGCAATTGAAAGCCTCATGGAATCAGATTTCTCAATCATTGGCATACATAACCTCACTGCAAATCACAAATGCAAATGTTTGGTTCACAATGGAAGTTCAATAAAAGGATTTACTGCAGCAAACTCAGAAGAATGACATCATGGTTACAACAAGCAAGTACAAACTTTTATAATTTTTCAACACACGATAAATCAGAAAATGACATCTCCAGCCCAACATAAAAATGAAATGGATTTATAGAGCCCAAAAGCAAAGTTTGTGCAATGCCTATCATCAAAAGTCAGTCCAACAAACAATTTTAATAAGGCCTTTTTACAAAAAAATCAGAAGTCCAATAACACAGGCAGAAACCCTAATTTCATCATATATAGAAGCATTGATAACACAGAAATGGAGAGGACCATTGTTCACAGAATAGAGAAACGACACAAACCCTAACAGATCAAAAACCCTAATTTGATTCATCACTTTCCCACACAACCATCCCTTTAGAAACATAAAAAAGAGAGGAAGAAAGAGAGATATCACCGTGTGAAAGGTTCCAAATCGCCCACCGAGGAGACTCAGGCTCCATTTTCCTTCTCTTTCACCTTCTTTCATTATCGTTTTCATTGATATAGCTTGAAACCGCCACTGATTTCAAAATAAAGCTTAGGGTTTTTCACTTTCCTCTTTTAGATCTAGGGAAAATCTGCGAAAATCAGAGAAAACAAGTAGTGGATTAATGACCAGGAGCAAGAAACGAGTGTAAAGATGTAAAGAAATCATGATTCTAGGTTAGGTCGCCGCCATCTCCGCCACGAGGGCGATTTCCGGTGTGGCTGACTTATCTTTTCTGACGAGAGATGAAAGAGAAAGGAGAAAGCATGCGTTATTAGAGAAAGAAAAGAGTTTAAGTTTTGTTTTCTTTGATTTACTGATGGATTTATTTAATTTGTTTGTTTATTTACATGATAATATTTGCGAAGTGTTGATTAATGGCGGTGACACATGTCACCACCCATTAATTAGTGATGATGAAATCCCATGTGGTCTGACCTGCATGTTACCATGCACCCTTGCATTTTCTGCCACTGATCACCGTCAAATCTTATCATCCAATGGTCAGTGGTAAATTTGGAGCTCCTCCTATCACCTAACACGCTAGGAAGCTTGTCCGCAATGCACCAACAGAATTTCTTGCGCGCTGGATGATCAAGAAGATGGGCTGCCCTTTATTTGGGCCTGGAATTTCTTGTTGGACTTCCTATTACACCCCCAGATTGCTCCAATATTCAGGCTACCTCTAAACCCTCTCTTTTAATTACTTGATTTAATTATGCAAATAAATCTTGGGTTGATGTATTAAATAATAATTAGTTTTATGATAGTTTTTATTTGACAATTCATCAATTAAATTATTAGTTGATTTTTTATCAAATAAAAAAGATCTACTCTAATAATTATTTAAAATTTTAATTGTATTGTGTGATAATTATTTATCTGCTCTTACATGCTTGTACGATATATTCACGATTGTACACTTCACACATAATTAATATAAAGCAACTTCGATTTCTTTTAATTGGCTCGTACGCCATAAGGGTCTCATAGTTGGGGATGAGCATGACCATCCTCACAAGGTTAATCAAAGCCCTTGTTGCTTTGATTAACCATAACCCAAATAAATATTGGTCCATATACCAATTGTCCATGCACAAGGGTTTCATAGTTGGGGATATGAGCACCTATCCTCACGAGATTAATTAAGTCCATATACTTGATTAATCATGACCCGATTCCATCCCTCTTAGTCAGTTATCGAACCTTTTAAAACACTTTCAAATTAAATCAATTAATTGAATTTGTTTTCTAAATTAATTTTCATAAAAAAAGGGACATTTGGATGGGGTTTGTTTAAATTGTTAGATGGTAGCCTAATAATTTAAACAAAATCGAAGTTTTTTTAGATTGTTAGATGATAGCCTAATAAGCTAAAAACTTCTATCCATGTTGGAAAAAAGTACATAGTGTAGTGATATTCGGTTAAATTGTTGGATGATAGCCCGACGGTTTAATTGAATTTAAAGTATTTAGGTCGTTGGATGATAGCCCAATGAATTTAATACTTTTATTCACACACTTAATAAACGTGAACCCCATTTCACTTCACCGTTTTCATAATAAAGATTTTGGATGAGAGATGATTGGTTAACTTGCTCGCCAATTTCTAGTATTTGAATCGTTAGATGATAGCCTAACATTTCAGTACTTGTCATCCACCACTTAAAATCAACTTAACTCATTCAACTCTTTTCTCGCTCATATGCGATCATCAGACTCTTTTCTTACAAAGAGTGTGCAATAACCATTTCAAATACGAACAAAATACTTAGCTTTTCAAACAAACTATACAAGTCGAAGTTCAAGCATTTGAAATGTCTAATGCACGATTTTTCTTATAAAATCAATACAACCAACCAAGACCTTTTCAAGAAGAACTACAGAGTTTTTACTTTCCCATTGCATGAGGGAATATGTAGGCACAGGGTTTTGAAACCGCGGCAAACTCAAAATAATAATAAACAAACCCCGTTTCCTTCTTTCTTATTTCTCGGTCATAATTTAGAAGTTAGCGAATATACACACAAACACTTAGAGCTAGACGGGTCCCATCGAGTATGATGGATGTAAGGGGTGCTAATACCTTCCTCTTGCATAACCGACTCTCGAATTCATATCTTTTGGTCTCGTAGATCTCCTTATCCATCATTCGCGGGTTTTATCTATTTTTTCCCGTTCTTTTTAGAACAAATAAAATTATGTGGCGACTTCATTGTTTTAAAATAATCGATGAAAAAACCAGTCATCACAAAGACCAAGATGGACTTACTAGTAGAAAATCGAGCAGCGTCTCGACGGGATCTCTGGATCGGAGCCGTGTATTATAACCGGACACGCTAGCCATATGCCCGCGGCCTAACTGTGCTGGTCAAGTTGTGCCAGGCCGGGTTGGTTGTAGTTACATAACCCAATAGAAAGTGGTTAAGAACGTTGCAATACTTATGGGTCGGTTACAAACATTACAAGTCATTAAGTAAGCGATTACGAGCGTTATGATATCACATTAAGAATTGTTAGCCCTAGGACTTACCTATATAAGGAGTCATTGGAGAATGGGAAAAGAGACTTCTCCCGCCTATATCTCTCTATCTCTTTCTCATAACCTCTCCATACATCATACCTAAGGGCTTTCGAATGAGGGAAAAGCTAGACTCATAGCTTGGACCTTAAGCTTACTCGCTTAAAGCCTCTAAATCTCTAAAAATCATAAACCACACATTCCCTTACTATTAAGGCCCTCCCTAACATTCTCCAATTACCAGGAAGGTTATATATTCAATTTTTAGCAATAATATATAAGTGTCTAAGTGTGCACAGATATGCGCGTGCGCATTTCAAGTACTTCCTTCAAATATTTAGCAAATTGATGTTGTCAATGAAATAGAGAATATAGAAGGTCATACATCTAAGTTTTCTATATCTAAGTTGCCTTCTATAAATACATTTCCAAGTCTAGAAGCAATAGCTTGATCAACACATTTGGTTGGCCTTAGGTACAAAAAAAAAATCTAACATCAACGATAGTGACATTATGGACCTAATACTCGATTTTATCCCTGAACTCAAGTTAGGATAATTAATCATAGTGCATGAGTTTCGAGACCTACCTTAAAATCATGAGATAACAAATACAATAAAAGAGTTAATTAGTACCAAAACCAATACAATTTTCGAAAGATAAAGCAGTAACAAGTCTAGGTCTAAGCCATTTTTCATTTATGAATGTCTCATTGGTGTTATCCAAATCATTTATAAGAAAACCATGTTGTTTTTTCCCAACTATGTGTAGGCACAACTGACAACATACAAACACAACAACACATTTAAGACAAATTATAATAAAAAATAGGTTTAGTCTGAAAAAAATTAAGAAAACCATATTGGATAAAATGGAAAATGATTCAACTTATTTAGCTCATTATGTTCCCTGAAAGATAAGAAAGTATATTACAGAAAGATTATGAATAATCAAAATACAATATATAATCAATTGGAACTTATATACCTGCTTTATCCAGGATCACCATATCAACTTTCTCTAGAACACGCTAAAGAACCTTCACTTTAAATAAAAAAAACAAGCCATGTTAATATGATGCATAGTCAGGCTCAAATTAATTAATGATGAAACTACTTACAAAAATAAGTAAATGTTAGTTACAATGCAACATACTATTAACAATCAAAATTATGTAGTATATTGAGGAGCCTGAACTAGTTTGCATAATGAATAAAATGTAGAAATTTTTTGACTAGTTGTAATATTACGCATATGATTGGAGGTTATCTCATAATGAAGAAGAGTTCCTACAAATTTTCACATAGCATAATGGTGTAGGTTATCTCATTTATTGTTAATTTATAATGACATAATAGCAATTGTTAAGCCAAATCAACATCATAAACATAAACTGTGATTTACAAGCAGATGGTGAAGTGGCATAAAAGATCCAAAATTGTAATATAAAACTAGTCTCTGAATTTGGATTTCTCTTTTGTTCTACTTCTCATATCCTCGTTTACATACATAGAATTAAGACAACTAAAAAATTAGACAAGCACAGAAACAAGTTTAATGAAAAACTATCCTAATGATTCTTAGGGTCCGTTTGGTTGAAAGTAGATGGAGGGGTGGAAAAGGGAAGGGAGGATATATTTATAAATATATTTGTTTGGTTCATTTTTAATAATGGAATGGGAGGGGATGGGAGGGGATGGGAGGGGAGAGGAGTAAAATTCCTTATAAACTCACTTTTTGCTCCCCTCCAAATTGGAGGGGAGGGAAGATTCTTTGATTAAAGTTTTTCTATTTTTTTTTAATTTACCCTCAATTATTTTTTTAATTTCAAAATTGTCCTTGTTAAATTATTTAAGACTAGATTTTTGTCTATGTGTTATTTCATGTTTCAAGTCGTAACAAATATAAAGTTTGCTTTTAAAAACATACATATTCTTATTATTCTAAGTTATACAAGGTTTAGTGGTAATATATAATAATAACAATAACAATTTTTTTTTATAGTAGTAACACACTTATATCATATCAGGTTTTTTTTTTAAATTATTTTTACTAAGTAGACATGACAATATTTATAAGGATAAAAAGGTAATTTAATTTTAAAATCCCTCACCCCTTTGTGAACCAAACATACATGTTAAAAATATCTCTCCTCCTTTTCCCTCTCCTTCTTTGAACCAAACATATATTTAATTAAATTACCTCATCTCTCTTCCCCTCCATTCCCCCTCCCCTCTATTAAATTATCTCCTCCTCCCTTCCGTTGAACCAAATGGACCCTAATAATAGTCACGAATAATATTATTAACTGAGTTATGACATTAAAAGTTTTGTCCAATATTAGATGAACAAATCATTTACCAAAACTTAAAATAAAGCTATAGGCACCTTAAACTTAAAAACATTAACAAAACAATTTCCTTATATTTTCTTAGGTGTCAATAGATCATTAATTTTCTATTTATGCATATACATGCATGAGCAATTAAATATTACAAATAGAAAAAGTTAGACAAAGATAAAAGTGACCATATAAACAGTATCAGGGGCTATGTTGATGACGCTTCTTAAAGGCCCGATACTTTTTGAGAAAGAGGAAGGATTGGATGAGAGTGCTAGCAGTGACCCTCATGATTTCTTCTTTGGAGCGATCATGATTGTGGTTAGTTGCATATGCGAGTTGCTTTTTGTCATCTTGCAAGTAAGGTATGTTGATTAATAATTAAGTTATAATTTTAGTAATAAAATAATTG
Organism: Vicia sativa; assembly: GCA_021764765.1. Lineage (NCBI taxonomy): Eukaryota > Viridiplantae > Streptophyta > Magnoliopsida > Fabales > Fabaceae > Vicia > Vicia sativa. Next base: position 74,835,268 of record CM038797.1, on the reverse strand, counting down.
TATTAAAAAGTTATTCAAATACATGGCATATTATGCTCGGGCATCATATATTATATGCAAGGAATAGTTCTTACCCCGAGAGGTCTCATTTTCGCTGCCACATTTAGACCATTATGCCTAGTGATTGTCGCTATATTGAGTTATATTTTTCTATCCGAGACTATGTATACCGGGAGGTAATTATATAACCTAAATACTTTTGAAATTAAAACATTTTAGGTATATTTGTTGATGTAAAAAAATTAATTAAATATGAAAAATTATAGGTTAATTGGTGTTGTACTTATTTGTTTGGGTATCTACCTTGTGATATGGGGTAAGAGACCCAATTCCGTTATTGATGAGAGGGCTGAAGAAACAAATCAGATAGGGATTATACAAGATGTTGAAGAGGGAGTTCAAAAACAAATTAGATTGGGAATGAACATAAAATTGAAGAGGGAGTTCAAGAAACCAATGATGTCGTTAATGAAGAAGAAGGGAGACTTGAAGGTAATGAACTCAAATATATTGATTTAATTCTTTACTCATTAATTTTTAAAAAGTGTATTCCTAAAAATAAATCAATGCTAAAAATATTGGTCATGATTTATGTTTGCAGATGCACCAAATAATACATGAAGAGGGTGCTGAGAATATTAGTTTATGGTTGAGACATGCGGGTTTTATGATGTTGTTAAACTATAGATTTGGTTAAATATGTGATATTGAGTTATACTAAGTAGTTAGGATCGTCTCCTTAGGCCACATAGTTTTTTATTTTTAAACTAGTATATATATATATATATATATATATATATATATATATATATATATATATATATATATATATATATATATATATATATATATAGAAGAGATCAAACATCGAAGAGATTGATTATTGATTATTTTTTAAATCAACCGTTGGATTGAACATACTATCATATAGATCATACCTATAATGTTTGAGATTAATCTATAATGATTTACTATACGATCAAGATATCCAAAGATTAACGTCAAAATGGACTTTCATATAACGTTAATTTTGATGTAGTTCAATGACATAGTAAATCATTATAGATTAATCTCAAACTTTATATGTATGATCTATATGATGATATGTTCAATCCAACGTTGATTTTAAAAATATTAATCCAAGTGACGTTGTGTAACTCATGGTGTAACTCTTCGAGTGTAATTTAATCCTTTTATTTATATATATATATATATATATATATATATATATATATATATATATATATATATATATATATATATATATATATATATATATATATATATATAGTGTGTGTGCGCGCATGAGGTTTTAAGTACTTCCTTGAAAGAGTTACACGGTGTCTGACCATATGGACCTAACTAATAAAGTCTTAAAATGAAGAGATAGCAAATACAATAAAAGAGTTAATTAATACCAAGACCAATATAATTTTCTGAAGATAAAGCAGTAAAAAGTTCAGGTCTGAGCCATTTGTCATTTATGAATGTCTCATTGGAGCTATCCAAATAATTTACAAGAAAATGATTTTGTTTTTTCCAAAATATGTGTAGGCACAGTTGACAATAAGACCACATATATAAGACATAATAATTAAAAATAGGTTTAGTGTGGAAAAAATTAAGAAAACCATACTGGATAAAATGGAAAATGATTCAACTTATTTAGCTCATTATGATCCCTGAAAGATAAGAAAGTATACTACAGAAAGATTACGAATAATCAAAATACAATATATAATCAATTGAAACTTATATACCTGCTTTATCCAGGATCACCATATCAACTTTTTCTAGAACACCCTATAGAGCCTTCACTCTAATTAATAAAAAAACGAGCCATGTTAACATGAAACATACTCAGTCTCAAATTAATTTATGATAAAACTACTTACAAAAATAAATAAATAAATGTTAGTTACAATACAACATACTATTAACAATCAAAATTATGTTGTATATTGAGGAGCTTGAACTAGTTTGCAAAATGAATAAATTTAGAAATTTTTTGACAAGTTGTAATATTATCCATGTGATTGGGGTTATCTCATGATAAAGAACAGTTCCTACAAATTTTCACATAGCATAATGTTGTAGGCTATCTCATTTATTGTTAATTTAAAGAGACATGATAACTATTATTAAGTCAAATCGACATCATAAACATAAATGTGAAATACAAGCGGATGGTATAAGTGACATTAAAGATCCAAAATTTTAATATAAAATTTCTCTCAATTTTCATCTCTTCTTCTTTCTGCTTCTCATACCCTTGTTTACATACATAGAACTAAGACAACTAAAAAATTAGACAAACACAAAAACCAATTTAAATGAAAAGTTATCCTAATAATTCTAGTTTTAGTCGTGAATATTATTATTAATTGACTTATCAATATTAAAAGTTTCGTCCAATATTAGATGCAAAAATTATTTACCAAAACTTAAACTAAAGATATAGGGAATATGTACACTTTAAACATCAAAACAAAACTTAAAAACAATAACAAAACAATTTTCTTATAATTTCTTAGGTGTCATTAGATCATGTATTTTATGTTTATGGATATACAGGCAGGAGCAATTAAATTTTACAAATAGAAAAGGTCAGGCAAAGATAAAAGGGACCATATAAACAATGTCGAGGGCTATGGTGATCACCCTTCTTAAAGGCCCGATATCTTTTGGGAAAGAGGAAGGATTGGATGAGAGTGGTAGCAGCGACTCTCATGATTTCGTCTTTGGAGCGATCATAGATGTGGTTAGTTGCATATGCGAGCCACTTTATGTCATCTTGCAAGTAAGTTATGTTCATTAATATTTTCATGTCATACTATACAAATGAAATACATTATTACTTAATTATAGTTGAGGTGATAATAATCCAATATATATATATATATTGTAGACAATTACGGTTCAAGCATACCATGTAGAGATTTCTCTTTGTACATGTATATGTCTCTTCACTGCAATTGAAGGTGCACAGATTGCTTCCGTGTTTGAGTGCCATGATCCTATAAGGTGGGATATCAAATGAGAAATGACGCTAGTGCTTACCATCTACAATGTGAAATTATTTATCTAAATTACTTTTTTTTATTCTGGATTATAGGTTAATTTAAAAAGTTTTTTTTGTGCTAACTTATGATTTTAGTATTAAAATAAGTGAATTAAAAAATAATTCAAATACAAGGCATATTCTGCTCAGGTATCACATAGTATCTGCAGGGTTTAGTTCTTACTGCGAGAGGTCATGTTTTCGCTACCACATTTAGGCCATTATGCCTAGTGATTGTCCCATACTGGGTTATATTTTCCTATTCGAGCCTATGTATATCGGGAGGTAATTCTATAACCTAAATGCTTTTGAAATTTATAAACTTTATAAATATATTTGTTGATATAAAAAAATAAATATGAAAAATGTAGGTTAATTGGTGTTGTACTTATTTGTTTGGATCTCTACCTTGGATATGGGGTAAGAGACCCAATGCCATTATTGATGAGAGAGCTGAGGAAACAAATCAGACTGAGAATATACAAGATGTTGAAGAGGGAGTTCAAGAAACAAATCAGATTGGGAATGAACACATAGTTGAAGAGGGGAGTCTTGAAGCTAATCTTAAAGCTAATCTAAAATAATGAAATAAAATATCTGATTGAATTTTTTTTCTAATTAATTTTTGAAAAGTTTTTTCTTAAAAATAACTCAATGCTGAAAAATATTGGCCATTGTTTATGTTTGCATATGCACCAAATAATACATGAAGAAGGTGTAAAGAATATTAGTTTATGATTGTGAGAGGAGGGTTTTATGATTTTGTTAGACTATAGATTTATTTAAATATGTGATATTGAGTTCTACTAAGTATTTAGGGTCGTCTCAACTCTTATGTCTAGCTTTATATATATATATATATATATATATATATATATATATATATGTGTGTGTGTGTGTGTCTAATAAGCGCGCACACGCGCGCGCATGCAGGTATTTAGTACTTCCTTTAAATAATTAGGAAATCAAGTCTACCAATGAAATGGAGAATATAGAAGACCATACATCTAAGTTTTTTATGTTTAAGTTGCTTCTTTTAAATAACTACCTAGACAAAGAAGCAATCGACTGATCAACAAATTTTGTTGGCCTTACGCACAAAACCAAATATTTAACATCAAAGATGGTGACTTTATTGACCTAATACTAGATTCTATCCCAAAACTCAAGTTAGGAAAATTAATCACATTGTCTGAGTTTAGAGATCTACCTAATAGATTCATAGTATGAAGTGGTAATCAATAAAATAAAAGAGTTACACGGTGTTTGAAATATGCAGCATTATCAGTCTCTAATTAATTTATGATGAAATACTTACAAAAATAAATGAATAAATGTTAGTTACAATGCAACATACTATTAACAATCAAAATTAGGTTGTATATTGAGGAGCTTGAACTAGTTTGCAGAATGAATAAAATGTAGAAATTTTTTGTCTAGTTGTAATATTACGCATATGATTGGAGGTTATCTCATGATGAAGAAGAGTTCCTACACATTTTCACATAGAATAATGTTATAGGCTATTTCATTTATTGTTAATTTACAAAGACATAATAACAATTGTTAAGCCAAACCAACATCTTAAACATAAATGTGGTTTACAAACAGATGGTGTAACTGGCATAAAAGATCCAAAATTCTAATATAAAACTAGTCTCTGAATTTGCATCTCTTCTTCATTCTACTTCTGAAACTCTCTTTTACATACATAGAACTAAGACAACAACAAAAATTTGACAAGCACAAAAACCAAGTTAAATGAAAAGCTATCCTAATGATTCTTAGTAATAGTCGCGAATAATAATATTAATTGAGTTATCAACATTAAAATTTTCTTCTGATATTAGATGAAAAATCATTTACCAAAACTTAAACTAAAGATATAGGGAATATCTACACTTTAAACTTCAAAACAAAACTTGAAAACAATAACAAAACAATTTCCTTATAATTTCTTAGGTGTCATTAGATAATGTATTTTATGTTTATGGATATACAAACATGGACAATTAAATATTACAAATAGAAAAAGTCAGGTAAAGATAAAATGGGCCATATAAGTAATGTTGGGGGCTATGGTGATGACCCTTCTTAAAGGCGCGATACTTTTTTTAAAAGAGGAATGATTGGATGAGAGTGGTAACTGTGACCCTCATGATTTCGTCTTTGGAGCGATCATGATTGTGGTTAGTTTCATATGCGAGTTGCTTTATGTGAAATTGCAAGTAAGTTATGTTGATTAATGTTTTCATTTCATACTTTACAAATGAAATGCATTATTACTTAATTATATATATCAATTACGGTTCAAGCATACCATGTAGAAATCTCTCTTTCTGCATGAATATGTCTCTTCAGTGCAATTGAAGGTGCACTAGGTGCTTCCGTGTTTGAGTAGCGATATCCTATAAGGCAGTCTATCAAATGAGAAATGATGTTGGTGCTTATCATCTACAATGTGAAATTATTTAACTAAATTACTTTTTTTTTTAATTCTGATTATAGGTTAATTTAAAAAGTTTTTTTAGGGCTAACTTGTGATTTGTATTAAAATAATTGTATTAAAAAATTATTCAAATATCGGGCATATTCTTCTTAGGCATCACATATTATCTGCAGGGTGTAGTTCTTACCACAAGAATCCGCTTTTAGCTACCACATTTAACCCATTATGCATGGTGATTGTTATTATATTGAGTTATATTTTTCTATTCGCACTACGCCCCGAAAAGTTTTGGTAGCACCTCAACAAAAGCGCTTTCATAGATTTAAAAAAAATTCGCTTAAAAAAAGCACTTTCAAAGAGTACCCTAAGAAATTGCTTTTCAAAAAGCGTTGCTAAAAGTCTTAGAAAGACCCCATCTTAGAAAGCGCTTTTGAAAAGCGCTACTAAAGGTTAACCTTAGAAAGCGCTTTTCACAAGCGCTCTTATATCTGACCTTTAGAAAGCGCTGCTATAGGCCTATGATACGAAAGCGCTTTTTAAGGAAAAATCGCTTTTATAGTTGGCCTTTAGAAAGCGCTTTTTAAAGCGCTTTCATAGATAATTTTATAATTAAAATTAATAATCCCAAACACGCTTTTATTCTCTCATTCTCTATTCATCTTCTTCCTCTCGCGTTCTTCCCTGTTCCTGCGTTCCTGCGTTCTTCCCTGTTTCTTCCCAGAACCCGCCTTCCCACCTCCGTCTCGTCTCCAGAATCGTTGTTCCACCTCTGTCTCGTCTCCAGACTCGCCGTTCCACCTCTGTCTCGTCTCAAGACTCGCCGTTCAACTCCGCCGTCTCGTCGCAAGCCTCTCACCGGAAACTAAGGTTTGTTTTCAACTTTCATCTTCTCCGATTCTGCTAACTCTGAGTTGGTCATTATCCTTGCTTGCTCGAATGTATTTCTTGAATAACATTTTAGTGTGTCACTAGAAATTGGAAAACTGACAATGTGAGTATTTCTTGAATAACATTTTGGTTTTGTCTCTTAGTTTTCTGTATGTGATTTGAGTTTAATTTCAAAATGATGTAAGTAAGTATGGGTGCATGCCAACGAGATTACGAGAGTGTCTCGCTCAAACTAACGTATTGAATTTGCTATATATAGGGTTACTTGTGAAGTGTGAAAGTCTGATCGTTTACAAGAATCTGACACTGTGTGGGTCTAGAAGTTGCTTATTTATTTACAGGTAATTAGTTGTTCTCTCTCGTCATTGTAATTAGTTATGCTTTGAATGAACTGCTATGATGGATCGTTTGCACTTAAATTAGTTTTTCACTTCTCTAATTGTGAATGAACTGTAATTAGTGGTTGAGTCGGTTTTTATTGTATGAAATTTTATATAATAGAAGTTTTCTTTTCTTTGAATTAGCAGCGTTTCCCGGCCTAGTTCGACGTACGACGTTCATTCTCCGCGTTTCTTTGAGTTCGGTAACTCCGAGGTAAATTTACTCCTCAAATTATTGGTATTGTGATGAATTTGTCTTAAATTGCGTGAATATGTTGCGTTTTCTTGATACAGATCCATTCCGTGTATACTTTGCGTTTTGACAGAAACGCAGTATACTGTTTTGTGCCCTAATTATTTGTTTTTGTTCAGCTTAATTAGTAAAACCATGGATAAGACATGGATGTATTCCAATCGATTGTCGAAAGAGTAAGAGAATAGGGTATCGGAATTTGTTAAGTTTGCTGTTGCGCATGCCAAAGACCCCAGTCGAATGACATGTCCTTGTTTGTATTGATGTTATGGGAACCAGGTTGACGCGGTTCAGTTGGCATCGCATTTAATACGGTATAGAATTGATAGAAGTTATACATGTTGGAATATGCATGGTGAGAAAAGTAACGGGAATGTTGAATCGGCGGATAATAGGACCTATGCTTCAAACGACAATTGCACAGATACATATGATTATGATCGAGTTGAAGAGATTGCAGAAGCACTTGAAGAAGATCTTAACGATTGTCCCAAAATGTTCGAGAGGTTAGTAAGCAAGGCAGAGAAACCGTTGTATAATAGTTGTACAAAATTCACAAGATTGTTTGCGGTATTAAAGTTGTACAACTTAAAGGAGGGCAATGTCTGGTCGGATAAAAGTTTCACAGAGTTATTAGCCCTTATAAAAGATATGCTATCAAAGGATAATGTTCTTCCCAATCGAACGTATGAGGTCAAAAAGATGATGTACTCTATTGGCATGAGCTATGATAAGATACATGCATGTCTAAAAGATTGCGTGTTATTTTGAAACGAGTATGTATTGTTAAATAAGTGTCCTAAATGCGGTTCCCCTCGATATAAGAGAAAGTTGTCTCCGGCAAAAGTCTTATGGTATTTTCCTATAATTCTGAGATTTAGATGGATGTATCGTAGTGAAACCGATTCAAGACACTTGACTTGGCATGCAAATGAAAGAAGTATTGATGGAAAATTTTGACATCCGGAAGATTCACCACAGTGGATGAAAATTGATGATGATTATCCTGAATTTGGAAAAGAAGCAAGAAACCTTCGCTTGACATTGTCTACTGATGGAATGAACCCATACGGTATTGAAAGTATCTCGCATAACACATGGCCGTTGATTCTTATGATTTATAACCTACCTCTGTGGCTATGTATGAAGCGTAAGTACATGATGTTATCTATGTTAATTTCTGGGCCTAAACATCCAGGAAATGATATAGACGTATACTTGGAACCTTTAATCGAAGATTTGAAGATTTTGTGGGAGAACGGTGTGGAGGTTTATGATGGGTATAGGAAAGAAATTTTCAACTTGAGGGCGATGTTGTTTGGAACAATTAACGATTTTCCAACATACGGAAATCTATCCAGGTATAGCATTAAAGGTGAAAAAGCGTGTCCTGTATGTGAAGATGGAACCGATACGGCGTGATTGAAACTTTGTCAGAAGAATGTCTTTCTCGGCCATCGTAGATTCTTAACTTCTAAGCATCAATATCGTGGATGGAAAAAAAGCATTCAATGGAGATACCGAACAACGTAGAGCTACTCATGGATTGACAGGTGATCAAATTTTTGAAAAGGTGAAAGATGTGAGTATTCAGTTTGGTAAACCTTTTGCACATAAAGTTGTCACAGGTGTGTGGAAGAAGAGGTCGAATTTTTTGAATTGCCATATTGGAAATCTTTGTACATAGACATTTTCTTGATGTGATACATATTGAAAAAAATATATTTGACAATGTTATTGGTACGTTACTAAATATAAAAGGGAAGTCTAAGGATGGCCTTAACGCAAGGGAGGACATGGTACAGATGGGAATAAGAACTGAATTGGGACCCATGAAGAAAGAAAGACGGACATATCTACCACCTGTTGTTTACACTCTATCTAGAAAGGATAGAAGAATATTGTGTAAGTTCCTAAGTGAGGTTAAAGTTCCAGAAGGCTACTCATAAGATATTTGAAGACTTGTGTCTATGAAAGACCTCAAGTTAAAGAGTTTAAAGACGCATGATTGCCATGTTATAATGGAAAATTTTCTACCGATAGGTATACATTCTATTCTGCCAGAAAAAGTAAGAAGCGCAATAACTAAATTGTGTTTTTTCTCCAAGTCAATTTGCAGTAAGGTGATCGATCCTGAGATCTTACCAACAATGCAAAGAGAAATAGTTGTTACTGTGTGTGAGCTTGAAATGTATTTTCCTCCCTCGTTTTTTGACATAATGGTTCATCTTGTCGTTCATCTTATGAAAGAGACACAATTGTGCGGACCACCTTATATGAGATGGATGTACCCTGCTGAACGTTATATGAAAATATTAAAAGGGTATGTGAAAAACCAAAGTCGACCAGAGGGTTGTATTGCCAAACGATACATTGTTGAAGAAGCGGTTGAGTTTTGTACTGATTATCTATCAAATGTTCAATAAATTGGACTCCCTAAATCTGATATTGTTGAAAAAAAAGAAGGTAAAAAGCTAATTGGAAATAAAGTTGTGACAATATAAAGGGTCGAACGAGATCAAGTGCATTTGTATGTTCTGCACAACGAGATTGAGGTTGAGCCGTATGTTGAAATGCACAAGCGTGTTCTTCGAGGTTTAAATCTGAATAGAAATGAGAATTGGATTGTATGAGACCACAATCGAAGTTTTATACCATGGTTTAAGGAACACATTTATTCAAAGTATCATTCAGATCCTGCTTCAGTAACAGAAAGGTTGAGATGTTTAGCATATGGTCCAAGTTTGGTTGTGTTTTTTTATAATGCATACACAATTAATGGATACTCATTTTATACCAAAGAACAGGATGATAAAAGTACTTTGCAAAATAGTGGTGTCACCTTGGTAGCTGAAGCAATGCACATATCAAGTGTGAAGGACTTAAACCCAAAATTTGCAAATCTGTCATATTTTGGGGTTATCGGGCGCATTTGGATGTTTGATTACCATAAATTTCAGATTCCTATATTTGGTCGCAAGTGGGTTGAAAATAATAATGATATACGAATGGATAAGTCAGGATTTTTGCAAGTGGATCTTAACAGGGTGGGGTACAAAGATGAACCTTTCATTCTAGCCTCTCAAGCTAAACAAGTGTTCTATGTCACTGATCCGACAAGTACGAAATGGTCTATAGTGCTTTTATCTAACAAAGTAATTGATGAAAACATTGGAGATCAAGGCGATATTGGTGTTGACATTGAATCTTTTACCAGAAATGATCAAAATGAGAATGAATCATGTATTAGAAATAATCATAATGAGGGTATTTGGATCAATCCAACCGCCCGCGTTGTCAAGAGACGAGTAGAACATATTCCTACCAAGAAAAGAAAGAGACGTTAGTGAAAAAGGTAATAGTATATATAATTATAGTCTATATCATTCAATAAAATTTAAATATATGTCATTTCATTTTTTTCTTTATAGTATATATGAATATGGATTTTTATATTTGTCATTTCATTTTATTTTTCTTTAATACAGGTCAAATGGCTAGTAATCAAGAAAACTCACAAGATGCAAATGTTCTAGAAGATACTTTAGAAAAAGATATTACACGAGGCATAACTATTATGAGGGGAATCATCCGTGATAGAGATAGAGGAGTTACATATAAGGTATATTGGAATAATGAGGACCAACTAATTGGGTCTAATGCTGCAAAGTTGACAAGCTACATCGATACACTTGTTCGTATGCACATTCCAATCACCACTCCTAGATGGAAAAGAGGAGTGTTGGGTGAGCGTAAAGAAAAAATTTGGACTAAGATAAAGGTAACATAAATGGTTGTTGTTATTTGCTTTATCTTGACGATAATGTGTTTAAATTACTTATACTAACATATTCTATGCGTATGTTTTTTTTTGTAGAGGTCTTTTAACATTGAAGATACCCGCAAAAAGTATATAATGGGTTTGGCCGAAAAAAGACACAGAGGGTGAAGAACTAACAAACAAGTATCTTAAAGATGAGGAATGAAATTTTCTTGAAGAGGATCCAGAACATCCAAAAAAAATATGAGAGCTTCATTACACCTGAAGAATGGGTTGCTTTTGTAGGTAAAAAAAGACGATAATTTCAAGAAAGTGAGTGCCGTAAATCGCGAGAGAGCATCAAAACTCACATATCCATATAAAAAAGGGCGTTTGGGATATTCATGCTTACATGAAAAAATTGTAAGTAAATATAAATTCTACGATCTTATTAATTCTCTCAATGTGTTATAATTGATGATCTTATTATTTGTGTCAATGCGTAGTTAGAAGAGACGAAAAATGACGAAACATCACTACCCGCATATGTGTTATGGAAGAAAGCTCGTGTTGGCAAAGATCGAGTTGTTAATCCCGATCTTCAACATGTTTATGAGGAATGTGTAAGTATAACATTGTGTCTTTAATTAAATTATATTAAATGTTTATTAATATATAATTAATTTTTTATCTTCACTAATAATTTTTTATATGTAAATGAATTACAGGAGACCCTATCGTAATCGGTATACACATGTGAGGACCTGGATACCAGGAGCGTACTCAGTCGAGCACTAAATGTTGTTGAGTATCCAGGTCGGGTGAGGGGTAAAGGTCATGGTGTGAATCCAACCTCTTTGTATAAGAATCCAAGGAAAAAAAATCCTTGCAATGCAGAAGTGATAGAAACATTGCAGGAATTACAAGCACACGTCCGTGAATTGCAGAAGGATAAAAAGAGATATATGGCGGAAAAGGGTGGTTCACAGTTGAAAGAAACTAGTAACAAAGCTAGTATCAACTGTCAACATAAATTTCCCGGGGTAATTAAGATGATAATCCATTGGAGAAATTTTAATTTCAATTTATAAAGGAAGTGAACTGAACAATATAGATCTTTTTATTATTACATAATTTTTTTAGTCACTTCTAACGAATATTATTGGTTTAGGGCATTTCATCTTGTCAGCTATACCTATCTTCACCGGCTTATCGGCTATTTGACAAGGGAAAAATGCACAACACTTTGGGAGATTCACTTCACCATAGACCGCTCCCGGATGGACACATGAAAGTATCGGTTGATGTTGCTTTAGATCTGGATGTGTTGCTACCGGTACCTGACATTGTTGCAGAGACCACATTGTTGTGAGATGCAGTAAGATCTTTTGTTGCATGGCCATCAGACCTCATTTTCATAGATGATCAGGTATGTTGAAAACTATTATGAATCTTTAAGTATTCAATTGACAGTTCTGACCTCATTTTTTTACATGGTAACTTTAGCTCCTACAAAACCCGCATCTAAGGATAAAGGGATTTTGCAGCACGGCGAGTCTGTTGCATCACAAAAAGAGGAACGTTTAAAGTGTTAATTATATGATCCGAATAAAAAACTGCATAACTTTATAGTTTACCTAAGTCTATACGATTTTTAGGTACCTTTTCAAGGGTCACAACAAGTGAGCCAAAAAGTTGATAGGTTACCACCCAAGAAAAGGGTTCCTGTCAAAAAATTTGTGCCTAGATTCCGGCAGTGTCTTGAAACACTAGTGGGAATATCAGATTTGATGAATGGTGGTATTCGTCAAATGGATATGGATGAAGGTATCTTTGGTTTTTCTTGCACCGAAACAATTGGACAAGAGGATATGGAACAAATTTTTCTTCATAGAGAATTAGGCGTCAGTTGTAACACCCTGAAATTAATTAATTAGTTAATTAAATTATTGAAGGATTTAATTATTGGGTATATACGAAGTTTGAGAATTTACCGGAATAATTGGATTTATCGCAATTATTATGAGAGGCATTTTGAATTAATACGTTATTTGGGTTGATAAGTTGATAATCAGATAATTAGTCAGTTTAACCAGGAGAAAATATTATTGGTAAATAATAATAGTTTTATTAGAAGTTAATATTAGAAATAATATTAATATTAGTAGAATTATTAATTAAATTAGTTGAGTTAAGTCGAATTGTGAGTGAATCGTTAAATTAATGGTTGAAATGAAAATTAGTCAAAAGAAGCATATTATTAGACTTAAATTATTATTTTAGAATTTTTAAAATTAAATGTAGAAGATTAATTAATTAGAATGATGAATTAGTATTTTAAGGGTACTAATTAATAAACCCAATTCATAATAGTAATTCACTAATAATGTTATTGTTATTTGGTAACTTGTAATAACCGTATAAAAAGGAAAAATAAAAGCAAGTGGTATATAAAATAAAGGAAAAGAAATAAGTGACAAAAAGAAGAAAAGAAGAAGTCACGTAGCAGGAGAGAAAAAGGAGAGAAAAGAGGATTAGGGTTCCTGGCAGTGTCCGTTTGTTGTCGGAGATTGGCGTTTTTCCGACCAATTTTCTGAGTTTCCTTCAATCCACAGGTAAGGGGTGGGGTTCGGATTATATAATCAATTGTAGGATAATTTTTATATGGGGTTTACGGCTTCCTAATTACACTGCTAATCTTGTTTCGTCGATGAATTTTGTGTGCTGGAATGAATAAATTGGTTTCCTGTGTTGAAATTAATTACTATGTGTGTTACTTGCAATTGTTTTTCTGTATGATTGTTGCAATTTTGTGTTGGAATCGTCACTATGGCTGGAAGAAAAGGAGGAAAATTTCATGCTGTTATAGGGAGGGAGGCGAACGCCCCCTTGGAGAAAGAAGGGGGGAGGCGACCGCCTCAGTGGGTGAGAAAAAGAAAAGGGATACGTTCGTCTCCTTGGGTGAAGGGGGAGTGAGGCGACCGCCTCAGTGTGGGGGTGGGGGTCTCAAATTCATTCTTGTTCTCGTGGCTTAGGAATATAGTGTTTAGCATTAGCATGTTAGCAGGAAACATGACATAAAACCAGTACTGCTAGCATGAGGAAATAATAATAATAGGGGATGAAGAATTATGACAGTAAGTGAAAATAATCATAGCAGTAGCAGAAACACTCTAGCAATCATAGAAAATTATACGTGAAAATAATATTAGCAGCAACAAATGGTACAGACAATGTAGATTAATTAGTAGAGTGATCCATAATAATGAAGGAGATTAATAAGTAGTGACATAATTAATTAGTAGAATAAATAGGACTAATTAGTAATGTTGCAGAAAACTAAAAACAGAGCAGAACATAATACTGTCAGTAGAATTAAGCGGAGAAATTAGTTTATCGGAATTGGGCAAAACTTCATGGGGTAGTTCGGGTATACGGGTAGTTAATTAAAACAGCGTCGTTTCATGGAAACTCGTGTTAGTTGCTGAATCTCCGATACTGTCGGAATGAGGTTGTTTATGTCCGAATTGGATGATCCAAGTGTCGTAGGCTTAAATGGCCAAAGTCGAAGTATGAAATAGATTGAATTAAATTATATTTGCACTATGTCGATGTTGTTATTTGTTGTTGAAGTTGATGTTGTTGATTAAGTTGATGTCGTTCGTGCATGAATTTAAGTTGCAGTTATTTAAGTTGTTGTTGGGATTTCATCCGTTGCATGACACATAACATGTGCATTTTTAAGTTGGCCAGGATTGGCACCACGTTGTAAGTTGAAGGCTTATGCCTTGTTGAATGCCTCGATAACCTGACATATTTTAAGTTGGGATTTTACTCCAAATGGATCCACATGCATCTGCATTTGTCGAGTCGCATCTGAGTCGCATCTTAAATTGTTATTGATTTTATGTTGTTTTGTGGATATCGCATGTTGTTGATTAAAGTGGAAATTAATGTATGTTCTTTACCTAGCATATGAATTATCATACTTGTTGTGAATCGGATGCCTTGGAAACAAAATATAAGTTTGTTGCTCAAGGTAGGAAAAAAAGGAATGAAGAACACGATGAACACAAGGATTGGTTATTAACTGTTATTCTTTCCTTTATCTTAAAACAAGATTATAAGTATACAAGAATAACAAATAACCCTCTCACCCTAAATTAGGATTTGCAGTATGCAATGATGAGAGACTAGTATGCTATTTATAATAAACCTAACATACTAAACTAATGGGCTTTTATCACAAATACCCATTACAAGCTAACTTAGGGTACAAGCTAACTTAACCAATTGGACATAACAAACAGGCCCAATTCGATGCTAACAATCCTAGCATCCTTCAACACAATAGAGTTCGACTCAATATCTCACAAATCTCCACCTTGGAACAAACTCTATTATCAACTAACGAATTAGTTTTCTTCATGCAGCTTTATCAATGCATACAATGGAAAACTTGCAACTAGGCAATGTCTTGGTGATCATATCGGCAACATTATGATCTGTCGAAACCTTCAAACTTGGACTTCTCGCCGATTACCCTCCGAAATGCAACCTCACATCAATGTGCTTGGTTCGCTCATGATAGGCTAAATTCTTGACAGTGTATTGCACTTTGACTATCACATTTAACATGATAACTTCCCTTGAATTTTCAGCTCCTTAGCAAAACCTTCAAGCCACAATGCTTCTTTCACACTTGTTAAAGCAATATATTCCGCTTGATGGTTGATAATGCAACAACCTTCAAGTGTTGCTTTCAAACTAATAGTTGTACCAAACATAGTGAAAACATATCCGAAATAGATTTTCAAATCCATACAACTGCATAATTAGAGTCGACATATCCTTCGATTCTTTGCTTACTATCTTCACCAAAGGCTCCACCATAAATTAAGACTCTAGAGACCCATCTATGTACCTTAGAATCCACTTCAATGCTTGCGGTGAGCCTTTCGAGATTCGCCATGTACAAGACTACTGCATATGCTATGTCTAGTACAAACCATAGCATACATCAAAGAACCTACTACATTAGCATATGGGATGCTATTCATATAAGTTCTTTCGACCTCGATCGACATTGATCAATACTCAACTTGAATTGAGGGTTTTTGAGTCACAATAGGCTTCAATTTGACATACCAAACTTTCGAGAATCTTTCGTAAATATGCCTCTTGAGATAAGCATAATTTCGATCGCTTTCTATCTCTTGAATGTCAATTCCAAGAATCTGGAAGTCGCTCCTAGATCCTTCATTTCAACTCCTTATTGAGTTCGCCTTCACCTCATTACCTCTTCGACATTGTTACTTGCTATGAGAATATCATCAACATAAAGCAACAAAATAACAAATGAATTACCGGACGAAATCAAGTAAACACGTTGGTTGAACTGACTTCTAACGAAACTTATGCGTGTCATGAATTTGTCGAATCTCCTATTCCACTATCGAGGAGATTGTTTCAGCCATATAAAGATCTATTCAACTTGCACACATAATCTTCCTTTCCCTTTTCGACATACCCTTGGTTGCCTCATCGATTGTTTCATCTAGATCACCATACAAGAACGCAGTCTTCACATCCATCTTCGCTTCAAGATCGAACTGTGCCACCATGGCAAGCAACATTCGAATGGACCTATGCTTCACAGAGAAAACACATCATTGAAATCTATACCTTCTTTACGAGTGAAACCCTTGCAACCAACCTTGCCTTGTATCTTTTCGACGCCACTCCGATTCCTTCCTTAACTTTGAAAATCCATTTACGGTGACTAACTTTGGCTCTAGCGCTTCTTGATCAATTCCCAGTGTTGTTATCATGAAGAGACTTCATCTCATCATCCATGGCCTTCAGCCATTCAGTTTTATTTTGACTCCTCATAACTTCCTTATAGTCTCTTGGTTCTTCGTCTAGAACCTCACTTGTAGAGATTAAGGCATAAGCTATAAGATCTGCATACCCAAACCTTTGAGGTGGTTTGATGACTCTTCGTTTCTATCTCTTGCCAATAGATAGTCATCAATGTTTCCTCAACTTCATCATCATCGCTTCTTCAACTTTATCGGATATGCAATTCGGCATCAACATGCTCCACCTCAACAGAATCTCTACTTCCACTCTTCGTCGATACTCGCACTTTGACCAACATCATCCGTTTCTTGAAAGCCATTTCACTTCATTGAAAACAACATCTCAAGGTGATAATTCTTCGTGACTGACTCTAGGCACCATAGCCTATAAGCTTTGACTCCTTGAGATATCCCATGAACATGCATTTAAGAGCTCTAGGTTCGACCTTGTCTTGCCTAATGTGAGCATAGGCTACACTCGGTTTGTCGAGATTTGGTGGATGTCCCGCCAAACTTCTTTAGGTGTCTTCATATCTAACGCGAAGGACATTTGTTTATCGGATATGTTCTTTGTCAAAACCTCATTCAAAACACCTTCTTTAACCCGACTAGTCAACATGCATCTAACTCTCCAAGATGGTTCGATTAAACCTTTCAGCCAAACCATTTTGTTGTGGAGTGCTGCGAGTTTTGTGCCTTGCAATACGCGCACAAAAGTCGCCGAATGCCTCATTGCAAAATTCAAGACCATTGTTTCTCAACCTCTTGACCTTTTGCCGGTTTGGTTTTCGACCGAGTCTTCCAACCTTTGAAATTCTCAAAGTTTCATCCTTAGTCTTGAATGAATACCCATAACTTTCGGAATAGTCATCTACTATGGATAGAAAATAGCTTGCTCTGAATGTGATGGACACCTTGCGGGCCCCAAAGATCGCATGGATGTAATCAAGGGATCCATGTGTTCTTTGTTTGCCTTTGTTGAACTTCACTGCAAGATTTTCCAAGTACGTGGTTCACAAAACTTGATTTTTCGACTTTGTCTCCACCAAGAAAATTTTGTTTCCAATTCGACGACCCTTTCAGACATGGCCTAATCTCATGTGCGGTTGTCTTCGACAAAGGTTTCGTGGATGCAACATTTGTCGAACCACTTACAACTTACCACAAGGGTATACAAGCCTTGTTTCTTCACGCTCAAGACTTCCTTCAACCCTTCATGACTCTTAGGATACTTTTCTCTCCTTGAAAACATATCCTTTCTTGTCGAATTCACCAAGAGAAATCAAATTTCTCTTCAAATCATACGACTTGATCAATAACCTTATTGACTCATCATGGAGTTTGAATCTCACGGATCCCACACTGCAATCTTGCAAGCTTTGTCGTTTCCACAATACGGATCCACCATCTTGATCACATAATTCCTCGAATAAGTCTTTGTTTGGAGTCATGTGCGTGCACCGAATCCATAATCCATTCCTTCGACGAGTTCTTTGCGAAACCACAAGAACATCGATGAGTCGAAATCATCTTGAACAATAGCCGCATTGCCATTATCCTTTCCTCTATGATCTTTCAGCGTGGGCACACTTTTGTTGTGTGACCTCCTTCTACAATGATAGCATCGAATACGGATGCTTCACAAAAAACTTCTGACTTTTACCTTTCTTCTTGTCGAACTTATTATCCTTTCGAAATTTTCCTTTAACGACCAAACCTTCACCAACCGTCAGTTTTATGCTCCTTTCGTTCATTCAAGTCCTTGAATACAAGGTGATTGAACCTCTTCAAAGGTCGTGGACTCCTTCCATACAAGAGAGTTTCTTTGAAGTGGGCATGTGATCGGGAAGCGACAACAACGCTTGATCTTCATCATCGATCTTCACATCAATATTTTCAAGATCAAGAATCGACTTGTTGAACATATCCAATCTCAACACTTTGTCTTCAATCATCTTGAATGAATACAAAGCTTGCTTGAGTAGTCGATTCACCAACGATTTAGTCATGTACAAACTTTCAAGTTTCACCCATACCGCCTCTCCTTTGATACAGTCGAAGAACCTTATCACCAAGGCTCAACAAAATTGCGCTGTGGGCCTTCTATCATTGTCTTCTTCTCATTTTTATTCATGGTGACTCTCCTCTTCAAACAACCAACCTGTTTCATCTTCAGCGAAAATCGTTCATCTGTCGAAGGCATCTCATCCACGCTCACCGCACCAATTTGTTGTGAATCGGATGCCTTGGAAACAAATTATAAATTTGTTGCTCAAGGTAGGAAAAAAAGGAATGAAGAACACGATGAACACAAGGATTGGTTATTAACTGCTATTCTTTCCTTTATCTTAAAACAAGATTATAAGTATACAAGAATAACAAATAACCCTCTCACCCTAAATTAGGATTTGCAGTATGCAATGATGAGAGACTAGTATGCTATTTATAATAAACCTAACATACTAAACTAATGGGCTTTTATCAAAAATACCTATTACAAGCTAACTTAGGGTACAAGCTAACTTAACCAATTGGACATAACAAACAGGCCCAATTCGATGCTAACAATCCTAGCATCCTTCAACACAATAGAGTTCGACCCAATATCTCACAATAGTTTTGCTTATATTATTCGATATCTCACCCTTTCTATTTTGTTGGCCGTTACCTTTATATTGGTAACGTGCAGGTTCCCCAGTCGAGGATTTAGTTGCTGTTAGTTCGAGTTGGGTAGTCGCTCTGATACGTAACACTCGGGGATGAACGCTAGTTGTTTAGTGGTTTTGGATTTGTTGTTGAATAACCATGTTGATACATTAAAAGTAACTGTTGGTTTTAAAATAGTTTTAAAATTTAAAAGGTGTTATAACTTCCAAATTGAATAATGTAGTTCCGCTGATTTTATATTAATAAAGTTAAACTCATGTTATTCAAGTTCATCCGAACTTAAGTGTTATGTATCTGTGATAACATGTTATTGTTTAGTTGAATTGTAATACTCCAATTGTTTGTTGAAAAGAATTTTGCAACTCTGATTTTCTTAATAATTATCGGGGTAGAATTGGGGTGTTACATCAGTGTTATGCACTCATACATCCGGTAACCTGATCAATATATTATTTAATTGGTTGAACATTTTTTTAAATATTTCAATAAAAATAGTCTAATATTAATTATGTTTTTATTTAACATCGTTATATGACAAATTGATGCGCGAGAGTCAATTGTCAAATAGATTCCATTTCGTGTCTTCCTCCCATGTCAATGGAGCGACAATTGTTAGGGAACCAGAGTCAGTAAGAGAGCACTTAGTCGAGAGATTCATGGCAACTGGAAGTACATAAAACTTGTATCTTTTGGCGTATAATACTATTCCTACAGGGTTAGTTTTTCATTCTAAGTTTATTTTAATATTTGTATTTTTTGCATGAAAATTTTCATCTAAATTGTTGTTTTAATTTATAGATCTCACTAGTTGTTGGTTTCTATCGATCCTATAAATGAAGTGGTCTATTATCTGAATTCGGTTGACGTTGATTGGACAAATTATCTGGATATGAAGTTAATGATTGATACGTAAGTGAGATTATTCTAAATATGCGTGTGTGTTTATATATTTAATTATTTCTGTGACATTGTTCTAAATATATATTTTTATTTTGTTAGAGCAATACAAGCATTCTGATGTCAAAGAGAAGCTCGGGTACCACAGTCTAAATTAAACAACACTAATTGGATCAAAGTGCAGGTATATTAATTTCCACAATTTTGTTTATAATATTTATGCTACTTGATAAAACAAGACAACTATATATTCTTATTTGTTTTTCTATATAGTGTCCTCAACAACAAAACGACGTAGATTGCAGATACTTCTTTTTGAAGTTTATCAAAGAAATCCTTCAAATGAATCAAATAGAGATTCCAGTCATGGTATGGATTTATAACTTAGGATTTGTTTTATTATTTATCAGATATTTCATATAATTTATTATTTTTTAACTAAATCATGCATATTACTTGTTTTGTTATGTAGTACTTCGATGAACACAAGTGTGCATATACACGAAACTTCAGTTGGAAGAACTCAAAGGGGAATTGTGTCAATATTTTATTGAGCAAAAAATCCTATAAGGTATGAATACATTATTGTGTGAAAATGGTTATGAATACATTATTGTGTGAATACAATACTGACCGTGTTATTATGTTCATATCTTGCAGGACCAGGATCTCGAATATATAATTGACTGTGTTTTGTTCATACATTAGGACTGATTTAGTTATTGTTATAGCGGATTTTGGTAATGTTAAAAATATGTGAATTGAATTATAATGGTGTATATATATCTTGAATAACAATGGTATATAATGGTATTTGTATATAATCTCTTTGTTGAAATAACGGGATTAGGCTTGTAAATTATCGGTTTATGAATTACAGGTCTATGAATTACAAGTTTATGAATTACAGGTTTATGAAATAATGCTGCAAAAAATGCAGGTTTAAAAATTATATAAATGTTTGGTTTTTTAGTAAAAACCCTAAGAAAGCGTTTTTTCAGAAAAAGCGTTGCCTTAGGCCACCTACGGAAGCGCTTTTGGAGTAAAAGCGCTGCCTAAGG
This sequence comes from Vicia sativa, assembly GCA_021764765.1. Lineage (NCBI taxonomy): Eukaryota > Viridiplantae > Streptophyta > Magnoliopsida > Fabales > Fabaceae > Vicia > Vicia sativa. Next base: position 74,813,991 of record CM038797.1, on the reverse strand, counting down.
TATACATAAGAAAGCGCTTTTAAAAAGCTTTCATAGGTAGGCCTAAGGCAGCGCTTTTACTGAAAAAGCGCTTTCTTAGGTGCCTACAGACATGAAAGACATTCTAAAGTAGGCCTAAGAAAGCGCTTTTCTAGAAAAAAGCGTCGCCAAAAGTCTACTTAAGAAAGCGCTTTTTAGGAAAAAGCGCTGCCTTAAATAGACCTACGAAAGCGCTGCTAAAACCTATAGTAGTGTCACCTATGAAAGCGCTTTTAAAGCCTAAAAAAAGCGCTTTCGTAGGTCTTTTATGGCGTAGTGGGTCTATGTATACTAGAAGATAATTATATAAAGTACTTTTGAAATTAATAAACACTAGATTTAGACCAGCACATTGTGCGGTTTGACTACTATTTTATTGGTTAAATTTCTACAATATTTTCTTCATGAAATTATATATATATATATATATATATATATATATATATATATATATATATATATATATATATATATATATATATATATATATATATATATATATATATATATATATATATATTTTTCTTCACAATATTTTTCTAATATATATATATATATATATATATATATATATATTGTTAGAATATAGTTTGGTTCTACGTCTATTTAGGAAGTTTTGATGATAACAAATACTTTTGATGACAGTTATGTTATGACTCTGATGGATAAATATCTTGTATAAAACATTGTTGTCTTCTAATTTTTTAATGAAGTATACAGATGAAGTTCTAATTCTGGAAGGAAAAGAAGAACACATTAAGATTCTAAATTTAGAATAAGTTCTAATATTATGAAAGAGAACTTAAAAGATACGCATGAAAGATCCGTCTTCAAAATATCAGGCTCTTTAAGAAGAAGTTCTGTTCTATTTAAAGCTCAACTTCTGAAAGCACCATGTTGCATTAACATACTTTGATTTGCATATTCTGGCTGCTTAATTCTGATGCGTTACAAAGACACAAATGAAAATATTCAAAGTAACAGCAGTTTCTAGACAAGATCCATATTTAAGGAAAGAAGCACTCAATGCATTTAGTATCATTCCTTTTGTAAATTTTGGTGACTCTCAACGGATCAAATCAAATGCCTATATCAAGGAGCATCATTTCAAGCTTCAGTTTCCGAACCTTCTAACGCAAAAACAACTCACAAGCTGTCATTATAATTTATTCAAAGTTGTTTTTCATAATTCATTGAGTCAAAAATTGTGTACACATCACAATTGTGATATAGCTTATAAGAAGTACTGTAAACACTTATATTTATATACGTTGTAATTACCTTGAGAAACCAATGTGTGGTTGATCTCAAGAATACAAAGGTAGTTATCTTTGTGATTTGTAATCATGTTTTGATTTGTGGATTAAGACCTTGTTGAGAGGAAAATCACCTTGACGGGTTGACTAGAGTAGTTTGAGTTCAAACGAACCAGGATAAAAATAAATTTGTCAAGTTGTTTTAATTTCAAAACCTCAATTCAAACCCCCCTTTTCTCGTGTTTTTCAACCTTCAATTGGTATCAAAGTGCCTGGTTTTGGGTGATAACACTTAACCGTGTCAGATAAAAGATCCAGCTCGAAAAACACAATGGCAGAATCAGTTCAGAACAACAATGATCACTATGACGACAAAGACAGAATCAGCGGCAGACCTCCAATGTTCGATGGAGAAAATTTTGATTACTAGAAGGAGAGAATCGAAATTTTCTTTTTGGCTCATGATGTTGATCTTTGGGACATGGTAACTGATGGCTACCCTCATCCTATTGACGCAAGTGGTTAGAAGATTGAAAGGAAGAAAATGTTAGATCAACAAAAGAAATAATTCAAAAATATCACAAAGCCAGAACTATCCTCCTAAGTGTTATCTCGTACAACGAGTATCAAAAGATCACAAAAATAGAATCAGCTAAGAACATCTTCGACTCCTTAAGAATGACACATGAAGGCAACACACAGGTAAAAGAAACAAAAGCCCTTGCTCTCATTCAGAAGTACGAAGCGTTCAAAATGGAGGAAGATGAAACTGTTGAAGCAATGTTCTCAAGGTTTAAAATTCTAGTAGCTGGTCTAAAAGTATTGGACAAAGGATATTGTATTGCAGATCATGTAAAGAAAGTCTTCATAAGTCTACCCAAGAAATGGAGACCCATGGTTACATCTCTCAATCTTGCAAAAGATCTGAACAAGATCTCTCTGGAAGAACTCATCATCTCACTAAGAAGTCACGAGATAAAATTAGAAGAAGATGAGCCCCAGAAGAAAGGTAAGTTCATTGCTCTTAAATCTAACAAAAAATATGATTCTAAAGCATTTCAGGATGAAGAAGAAAACTCTGGAGGATAATCATCAGAAGAAGACGAGTTATCTCTGCTCTCTAGAAGAGTACAACAACTCTGGAAGAATAGACAGAGGAAGTTCAGAAATTCAAGAAGATCTAGCAAGTTCTCTGATTCATCCTCTGGATACAAAAAGACAAGAATTAAATAAGTTGTTTTCTATGAATGTAAGGAACCTGGTCACTACAAAAGCGACTGCCCTAAGCTTCAGAAAGAAAAGCCTAAGAAGAGGTTTGACAAAGAAAAGAAGAAAAATCTTATGGCAACATGAGACGATTCAGATTTCTCTGAAGCTTCTTTATAATTAGAATATGAAAGAGAAAATATAGCTTTAATGGCTAACATAGCTGACAACTTAGACTCCTCTAAATCTGATTATTATACTAAAGAGGTATTTCTGAATTTTGCTGTTAATTTCTCTAAAGCTGAATTAGTAGAAAGTTTATCTGAAGTACTTGAAAACTATCAGAAACTTCAAATCAAATACATGAATCTAAAATGAAATCTTGTATCTGATTCTGAAGGTACTAAGAAACTTGAAACAGAAAATTCTGAGCTTAAAGAAACCATTTCTAAACTAAAAATTGAAAACTCCTTTTTTAAAGAAAATTTACAAAAAAGCTCAAGAAAAATATGTTTAAGAAGTTCTAAGTAATTCTGATAATATTATAAAGGAATATGATATTGGTTTTCAAGATTTTCTTGCTAATAGCATAGACAGAAGCAAGATGGCTTCAATGATCTATAAAGTCAGCAGAAATAGTAGAAAAGATTTAGGATATGTGTCCTCTAAAAATGAAAAACCTTATTCTGAAGTAGATGATATGGTCATTAAATACACTCCTTTGAAATCTCACTTCACTTATGGTCACCCACATGACATAAAATATACTAGTGAATCATATTATGCTAAATATTATGTTAAACCAAAGTTCACACAGAACTTTAGAAACAATAACCATAGAGGACCCAAAAAGATATGGTTACCTAAGGACAAAATAATATGTGTTGCAAATGTCTTTGACAGCAAAGTCGAAACACTAGTCTTGGTACCTGGACTCTGGATGCTCTCGACACATGACGCGAAGAAAGCATATGTTCCAAAGTCTGGAACATAAAGATGGTGGTTACGTAGGTTTCAGAGGCAACTAAAAGGGTAAAATCATTGGCTCTAGAACTATCAGTAACAGTTCTTTACCCTCTATTACTAATGTTCTGTTAGTAGATGGATTGATGCATAATTTGTTATCCATAAGTCAATTAAGTGATAACGGTTATGATATAATCTTTAATCAAAAGTCTTGTAAAGCTGTTAGTCAGAAAGATGGAACAATACTCTTTAATGGTAAAAGGAAAAACAACATTTATAAAATCAAACTTTTTGAACTTAAGAGTTAGAATGTTAAATGCCTTATGTATGTGGACAATGAGCAATGGACCTGACACAGACGAGTGAGACATGTTAGTATGAGAAGAATATCTCAGATTAACAAGCTCAATCTAGTCAGAGGACTTCCAAATTTGAAGTTCAGCTCAAATGCTCTGTGTGAAGCATGTCAAAAAGGCAAATTTGCAAAACCTCCTTTTAAATAAAAAATGTTGTTTCTAGCTCTAGGTTATTAGAACTTATGCATATTGATCAGTTTGGACCAGTGAAAACTACATCCATCAGTGGCAAGAAGTATGGATTGGTGATCGTAGATGACTATAGCAAATGGACATGGGTAAATTTATAAAGACACAAGGATGAGTCACATTCTTTGTTTGATAACTTCTGTAAGGTAGTTCAGAATGAAAAAGAGTTTAGAATTGTAAAAGTCAGAAGTGGTTATGGTGCAGAATTTGAAAATAAAGATTTTGAATTTTTTTATAATGAAAATGGTATCTCTCATGATTTTTCTTGTCCTAGAACTCCACTACAAAATGGAGTTGTAAAACGTAAAAACAGAACTTTACAATAAATGGCTAGAACCATGACCAATGAGACTAACATTGCTAAATATTTCTGGGCAAAAGCTGTGAACACATGTAATACGGTGAGAGAACTGACTTGTTTGTTTTTCATTTTATTGCAAATGTTGAGGATAGCAAGAGTCTCCACCGACTTTTCTTTTATCCAATTAAGGGAAGGCGAAAAGAACAGGAAAAGACCTTCGTTAGATTCTGAGTACGGGAGGCAGTTATGAAAAGGGAAGGTATTAACACCCTTTCCATCCGTAGTTATTTACGGGCTCTTAATTTCTTAGCTCACTTTATAAATTGCTTTCTGTGTGTGTGTTTGAGAAGATGTTTTTGAAAATGAATTTCACTTTGACTTCGTAATGATTCTCGCTGAAATGTATACGAAGTGTTTGGAAATGTTTTGTTTTGGAAAAGTGTTTTAACTTTGTAATGATTCACGCTGGAATGTATACAAAGTGTTTGAAACATTTTTGAAAATAGTGTGAGGTGTAAAAAGTATTTTTTTGATAGAGCAAGCAATTAAGAGTCTATTACCTACTCAGAATGGTCGTTTCCATGTTATTTTGCTTTCCTTTAGAATAAGGCTATCCATACTATTAGTTGGTAGGTAATCTTATTCGTTGGATATAAAAGGGACGTTCGAAGGGTCATCGTATGGTCATAGAAGGCAACAAGTAGGGATACCTTAGCATATTCGTAGGGACGATCATCACTTTTCATATGCAACAATCGAGGGACGAGATCATATATTCGTAGGAAACATCGAGGGTCATTGAGGGACTATGATATTTGAATTGAAGGGACTGTGATGATATTGTTTATAGGCAATTGTGCTAAGATATGCCTACATTCGAGGGACATGACCATGTTTCGAAAGACAACAAGAGAGGATACTCTAAGGGGGTGCATGTGTGAAAAGTGTGTTGTATTCAGATATTTTATCTTGTGATTAGAAGTGATCTATGTTGTTTTTAATCATGCCATACACGCCTAATTACTAGCAATTAATATGTACGGAAAATAAATTGCGGAAATGTAAAGTGTGGAAAGTAAACCCTAGACTATTACATGGCTTTGGGGCAAATACATAATAGAGGTGCAGAAAGTAAATTGCGGAAAGTAAACCCTACGCTATTACAAAAATGACCTTGTGACCTATACATTGATTTCTAATATTTAAAATATTTTTGTTATTTTTGAAAATAGTTAAATTAATTTTGAAAAGAAAATTAAATGAAATTAATGAAATTGAAAAAAATAAGAAAAGTGAGAATAGTGAGAGAAAAAAGAAAGGGGTGGCGCTGGGGATCGAACCCCAGACCCTTGGGTTACCAGCCTGTACGCTTACCAACTGAGCTATTGGATCTACCTGTCATTGAAACACAACCGTTTGTTTATAAGTGTTAAAACGTTTTGTTTTGCTTTTCAAAATAAGTCAAATATGGGCCCCGGTTATATTGTGTGAGCCAATTAGGTGACAGAAACGTGCCGCACCATGGTCAAACGGTCAGCGACGGAGTCACCTGTCGGAACCCTATTGTCGATCGTCTTCTCCGACGGGTTATTTTCCAATACGTGCAAAATACTAAAAATTGAAACTTAGGGTTAAGGCTACCCCCCCCTAAATCGGGATCTGCAAGTTCAGTGGTGCCCTCAGTTTGGCCTGAAAATGCTGGCAAATTGAGTTTCAAAGAAAACAACTCGAACTGCCCTAGCAATGGCAGATCCTTATTCCTGCGTTAAGGCTTGCATGTAACATATCAAACATGTTCTAATGACATATATGAACACATGTAGACACATCAAATTATTTAACAATGCATAAATTAAAGAATTCGAAATCAAGAACTTTACCCAACCGGTGAGACTTGTATGGCTTGATTTGGGATGCTTTGGCCTTGTGTAAGGGCTTGGATTGACTCCTAGGATGCCCATGAGAACGAAAGGATGGTAGGTTTGGCTTGAGAATGACTAGAATATTGAATTCGAGTTTGTAAGTTTGTATGAATTTTTTGAAGGATTAGGGTTTGTTGTGGAGGCAAGGGTTTCGTGTTTTTGGCTTATGAATGTATCATGTATATATAGAGCATGAGATTAGGTCAGAAATAATGAGGAAATATCATGCATTGATGGAAGAAATATTTGATTTGAAATTTGTATGAAATCTTTCCAAACTTAGCTCAATATTGCATTAAAACCTTGCGCACGAATTTGGTAGCTTGTGATGGGCTTCCTTGGTCCTCAAGACAAGTAGAAACCAAGCCCAACTCATCTTGCCAATTATCTTTACATTTTATTTAATTAAATTTGAATTTTAGCCATTTAATTCAAAAATAAATAAAATAAAAAAGAAGGAGGCGTTGGAATGAGTGTGGATGTCATGGATAATGTCAATATCTAGTTTGGATCATGAAAACTTAGGCCCATTTGGAAAATATTTGCATTTGCTAGGTATTTTCCTTTGTGCACCTCCTCAAAAATGTCTAACCTGCACAATTTGTATCTTGCTCAATTTTCAATATTTTTAAGTGTTCTTGGACTTTTTGGAAAGTTCAATATGTCCTCTAAACACTACTTTTGGTTTCATCTTCATTGAAGTTTCCATGTTCATGAACACTTCTTTGTAAAAAGATGACTTTTGTTGACCTTTTAAAAGGACCTGTAATGTTTTGATCCATATCTTTCAAATGAAGCATTTTTTACCAAAGCTTGTGAGACATGAAGTTGTATAGAATTAAATTCTCTTCAAAATGAGCTTTGGTGGAAAAATTTCTGATAAAGTATGTGAAAGTTATGCTTGGTCAAAGTTTTGTTGACTTTTGTCTAAAAAACCCTAATTTGGAAACTTTGACTTTCCTTGAGGAATCATGATCAACCCTTGATCAAATGATGAATATTACTTCAAAATGTTTATGTTGACCAAAAATTATGAAGTTTGACTGTATGTTGACCACAATTGACTTTTTGTCCAATATAGTTGATTTTCAACCATCTGAGCAATTGGATGAGCAATTTTGACTTGTAGGGCTTGAAACTTGACATGGTGATCCCTTGAAGCATATGATGAGGTATGATGACCACTTGAAGCATTGTAAATCCCTTTTGACTTGAGAGGAGCAAAACCCTAGTTTAGATTGATTGCTTAAGAGAGGGTTTGTCTTGTCAACCCTTGTGAAATCCTTAAGTATAGAGATGTGAATTATCTTAAGAAGTAGAAGGGAAAATTTTGGGGTATGATAGTTTCCCCTGTTCAATCTTCTTGTACCGAAAGGGTTAGATTGGTATGATTGCCTTTTGTGACCGGAAGGTAGAAGATGATTGAACACTCGAGTACACCTGAAAATTTGCACTCGTTGTTGTATGGAATGGGATCGTCGGTTGACGATGCGCTGGAATGGACTTATAGATGCCATTTGGAGAAGCTAATGCTGGGGAGTGAGTCGTGCGCTAGACTCTACGTTCGTCTTTTGGATGAGAGAAATATCGGAGATGGGCTTAAAGATGCCATCCAGAGAGATGAAGATGTGTAGTCGGAGATGGGATTAAGATGCCATTCAGGACGATTGATAATAAGAGAGACTCAGAATAAGCCTTTTGTCTTGGCTGTTTCTGAGATGAGTAGTTGTCAGAATGTAGATAGTTTCCCCGTCTTGTTTCAGGTGTTATTCTATGATCTGTTGTTTGGAAATAATTTGTATGGTCGTTCAGATAGTTCTCCCGTCTTGTTTCGGGTATTAACCTTTGACCTGTTGTCTGGAAAATAGCTTTTACCTGCTGGGTAAGTAAATCCTAACAGGATATGGTTAGTTCTTTGTAGATTATGATGCATGCGAGCATATGATAATGTTTGTGAATGATATATGCACATGTTATTATTTTTGTGAATAATGCATAAATGTAGATGTTATGGTATCTCAAAACATATCCATCTTGAAGAAGATAAGAATGTTCTGCTGGAGATCTTTGATTTCTGCCTGGGGATGAAGTTGTTGAAAACCCTGACTTGGGAATAAGAGATGTGAATTCCTCTGATGCACTATCTGACCAAGTTTTGAGTCTGGGTATTGCTGCTGTTGGGGGAATGATAATGATTGAGAGATACTCAGCTGAGGATGAATATCTTGTGTATAGACCTTGCTGGGGGGACGATGTGATGTGGAATAACCTGTTACTTCTTGGAGACTGATGTAATTGGTTGATGTGTTTTTACTGTGGAAAATGGTAAACAACCGCTGGTCCTCCCAGAGTCCTAAAACTAAGGGTTACTAGCGAGATCGACCAATTGATCTCAAGACACGTGCTAAGATTTTCGGTAAATTAAATTATTTCTGGAAATGAAACTATCCTTGGCCCAAAAACGGTTTCCAGAGCCTATGGAAATAATGCAATGGCTTTCCACACAATAGAATACTGACTGTTGGTGACTCGTGACCAACAGTTTACGTTAAAAATGTTTTGGTAACTAAGGCTAGTGGTAACTCATGACCAACAAGCAAATGCACAGAAGTAAAGTAAAAAGCAATAAAAGCAGAGTTAAATGTAAAAAGGTTGCATTGAAATAAAAGTTGGTGATTCACGTACATCAAAGATTGCGTACTCTTTCTTCCTTTAGCGCGAAATTGAGCAGAGTTTTAGCAAGTGATTTGGTAGTACAAATGAACACCTCTAATTCTAAACATTCTAAGTTATTTATAGTAATTTACAGAAATAACCGCTAAAGCTATCAACGGCTGAGATTTAATCCTGGAAAGTAACTTCTGCGCACGTTTCAACCTTCATTTGGAACTCATATCCCACGATCTTCTGAAGTAACTACCCATGATCTAGTTTACTTGACTTTTTCGGCTTCGTGTTTCCAAAGGAACTTCCTTCAGATTTTGTCTATTTCCTTAAAGCACAACGAAATTTCCTAAGTCCACAACGAACCACTTCGACAACAGCATCATCTCGAATAGCTTCCTCTTTCGACTCAACTCTCTGTCGATTTGACTGTTATGTAACACGTCGACATGGTCTTGTTTTCTTAACGCTGTTTTGCTTCTAATCGACGTAGTTTTGGCCCTCTAAGCCAAATTCCTAACTAACAAGCATTTCTTCCGTAACTTCTGACTTAGCTTTGTTTAACATCTTCAGAAGCTACCTCCTCTAAGATTGGTTCCTAAACTGTAGGGACTTTTGATTCTGAAACATGCCCTTAGTTCATTTTACAAAATTCCAGCTAACAAAATGCCCCCCAGAGATACCGTTTTCGAATTCTCTCGACGTTGTCGAACACGAGACAATGGTGTCTATGAATTTTCACTTTGTGTCGGCTTAACCGTTTCCACTATCTTAGTGCAAATAGCTCACTGCTCAAGTCTTGTCACGACGTCACGCAATCATGGAAACGTTCACTTTCTTCTCTCGAGCCGTGGGAGCATTTAATGTTGAATAATCATGGCTTAGGTATCAAGCATGGCCCCACCATGATAGCCACTTAATCCTCCTACACATGTCCTTCGACGACCACGATTAGAGTCCTGGGGAATTTCCACGAACCCTTTGCCTTTTCACTCCTTCGCCTATAAATAGTCACTTTTCTCCTTTCTTTCTCTTTTCTTCTGCGTTTCTACTCTCTTAACTAGCAAAACCCAAAACGAACTTCATCTTTCTCCGCTCCAAACCTCCGAACCAGACGGCTGAGCACTCACTACTACAAACCCTAACTACCTGTTTCCTTCATTTTTAACCGTTCAAAGTTTCTGGTTTTGCATTTTAAACTTAACGAACAACAATTTTTAGGGTTTTTCAACCTTCTTCGCCGTTTCCAACAAGATCCTCTACAACCCTCTCTTAAACCATTTCAACTCCTTCAACCTCAAAAGTGGCAGAACAAGATGTTATCCTCACCGCTCCCGTCGCCAGTCTCCAACTTCGCTTGTTGACGGCAAGCCTTACACCCCGGAGCCACCACTCTCCGAGGAGAAAACCAAAATCTGGCAATCTCAGGTATTGATTCCTTTTAGGCTTGATGATGAACCGCATGCTTTTTTAGGGCCATTACCTTCGGATGTCCCTTCTGAAATTCATGTAGACGATGGGGGTGCTTTCTTCCCCACCAGCCAGCGCAGTTCTTTATTGATCACTTCAACAAACCCTATTTCATTATAGTTTGTTGATAGAAACTTCCACACTGCTCCTCCCCTGCATTGCCCTAGATTTGGGGCTTGGATGGATAGACTAGAGTGTCATAAAGGTCAACAATGGAAAGCAACGGGTATCTATGACCTATTGCGACTTGCTCGCATCGGCACTCCTTATTCAAGTGGCATGTTGTTAGCTGCCTTGTACTTCTGGGAAGGATCTACGAACACTTTCCACACAAGGTGTGGTATGATAACTCTCACGCTACTGGATGTAGCTGCCTTAACAAGCGTGACACCTGTTGGTGTCTCGTTCATCCTCTCTGACCACGAAGAAATTATCCCCATCAAATTCGATGTTGGCGAATCAAAACATCCAACATATAACAACTTTATTCTGCACCATTGACGAGACACTAAAGAGGTATCTGATGAAGAACACGTCGCTTTCCTAACCCTCTAGTTGTCTCGCTTTGTGTTTTGCTCGAGATCAATGCAGATAGCTAAGCAATTTTCTCATCTGGCTTCAACGCTGCATAACAGGGAGAATGTTGCTCTAGGTCAATTAATTTTGGCCTCTTTATACTCTTCCCTGGCCGACGTAGTCGGCCAAATCAAGAGAATTTTGACCCCACAAATCCAAAGAAAAAGAATGTACTGGTGCATGGACCCTTCTGGCTTCCAACTGTGTCTCAATGCCACATTTTCTACTGATGTGAAGCCTTTTCGAAAGTAGAAGGTTTCAGTATCTCAAAACAGATGTGGGGCCTTATGGCGGTGTTACCTTCCCCTAACTCCCACCGACAAGACTTCTCCAAATGACGAAGTCTTCAAGATGCTTTTCAACATAATGTTGAACAGGGAGGATTTCACACAGTCGATGGCTCCTTTTGCTGATGGCAAAAGTGGACCCATATGGCTCACTGAATCCTTTCCTCTTGTCAAAGAGAGGCATTAAAGGAGATCTTTGGTTCTTTGGAAAAGCTTTTTGACTCCTCAGTTTCTTTCAACTGCTATCACTCAACCAACCCCCTATTTGGAAGCTTATCATCCAAACTTGGTATCTAGGCAATTTGGACTTTTCCAACTTGTACCCAAATCACTTTATCCATCCCATGAATTTCTCATGGATGTGTCCGATGACCAAACCTAGGAAGTTGTCAAGGAAACTGTGGGCACTTTATGGACGCATAGACCCATTCTTACTTTTACCCCTTTCAAGCCGACCTTTTACTTTCATGAGTTCAAACTTTGGTGGCAGTCATATCTTGTCACCTTCATAAATGATGTTCCTTGGAAAAGTGAATGAGCTAACGGGGGCTTTTGATGTTTTCAAGGAAAAGGAACAAAATGTAAGGCAATTCACATTAAAGAAATACAAGCATTCCAGAACTTCTTCAAAGTGGTGTACTTGCCAAACGATCTTGAAACCATTTCGATGCGGCCGAGCTAAAGGAGAAGTGGCGGGAAAATTCCTCATCTCAAGATTCGATGAAAGACAAATATCTTTCAGCTTCACTTTGGAAAAATCAAGTTTCCTCCTTTCGAAGCTAGCCCTTTGGCTAGCCTTTCGACCACCATTTCCAGATTGGTGGTACGTCTCTTGGTCAAACATTCAGAATGCTTACAAAAAGAAAGCCGGCAAGGTGGTTCCGACGAAGTATTGGTTGCATACCTACTCAGGCTTTCTTCATATTGACCTTAGATATGTGAGAGAGCTTGTTGTAGTACCCAAGGGTAACCACTTCTGGAAAGTTCCGTCTCTTTTACAATTTGTTTCACATTGTTATTTAACTTGGTTTCTTTTCTACCTGTACCTCTGCCACAGGTGGTTGCCCCCAGGCCAGAAGCTACTACTGTCGAAACCCAAAAGAAATCGTCGACCAAGCACGCCAAAACCCACGCTGCAGGGGGCCCATCACAATCTAAGGTATGTTTTACTCATACTCACGTGTATCCTTCTTGTTCGACACCTCACTGATACTTGATGTTTTCACAGTTCATACCCATCCACACTCTTTCAGATGATGAACCTATTTCTGCCTCTGTCAAGAAGGCTGACTCTTCTATAAGTGAGAATGTACCCATTTCGACGTCTTGTGTCTTATCCATTTACTAACATCTTGATTTCTTCTAAAGCAGTCAGCTCGGTAGTTATTGCTCCCTCCGATATCCAAAGGTCCAGCGGGACAAGAATCTCAACCTAGTGGGGGCACTAAGGTAATGTTTTATCACTTTCTGACTGCTTCTAATAGAGAATTAGAATTCCTCTTGACCCGTCTTTATTGCCCACCACGATGCTCGATCTCCTCCTAGAAATCCAAAGCCTCGAAAAGGCACCCTGATATGCTTGAAAGAAAGGCAAAATCAAAGAAAAACAAAGCCCCCACGGCCGAAGGTTCAGGGATAAGGGTTAGTTAGGAAATAGAGCCGACAGAGGTTGCTGATACACCGTTAATCACCAGGCGGCGAGGTAAAGTGATCTTGACTACTTGTCATGATGTTGCCCTACTTTCACATGCTGGTTGTAATATTGTAATAAATACAGCCATTGTTACTCCAAACCCCACACCTGTCCCTGTGGTCAACAAGGAAACACCAAAAGAGATTGCCACTTCTCCTGCTGGAGCTAAGGAAACACGCATTCCTTCACCACCACCATAGGTATTTCTTACACCCTTTAGAGTGTCTTTTAGCTTGTAAAGTTATACCTTTCTGATGTGATGTTCATTATCTCCTCAGGTCGAAGCTTCTGAGCCACAACATAGTGTGTCAGAATACACTCCCCTCTCAAAAGTTTCTTCCCCTCAACAACAACCAACTCTCCACGCAGCAGCTGGTGAGTTTATTGGACTCGTTACTTGGGATTCTTACAGTGGTTCTAATTCAGTCACCAGTCCTATCAGGCACCGCGCTTATTATTCGACCAGTTCTAACTCTAGTCTTTCAAATTCCCTGCAGGATTCAGGGGTTCCTCAAACTGTTGTCGAAACCATTCAGGTTCAGAATTCTCATGAGAAGGACAATGCTGCTGGCCCCTCTGGAGTAAAGGATGTTATCGTCGATCTGGAAGTCGACAATGTCGAGGTTGCTTTGGCAAGGTTGAATCAATTCATGAATCGACACGCTACTACTTCAGATTCTGGCCATTCCCAAATTCACAACGAGAAGTTGGGACCCGAGGCTGCCAAAATCAAGAAATTGAATGACCTTATCCGTACTCATGCTTTCAATCATGACTTGCCTCATGCCCTGGATGAAGATTCAACTCTTGGGCCTGAACTTCTGGATGCCATTGCCCAGTTAAAAGGTCTTGATATTTCTTAGTTTTCAAAACTAATGATAGCAGCTTTCGAAAACATCCTTTCTCCTCTTCTGGCCAATATCACTCAAACTAAGGAGACTGAACAGTTGGTTGACACCAAACAGGTAACAGTGAGGCAGAATGTGAAGATGGTGAGGAAAGCTATAACGGCGGTTATAGAAATAAAAACCCGCATCAATCAGAGGCTGCAAGAACAGAGCCCAAAAAGAAAAAGAGATGCTGAAATACGCAGTCAAATTGCTGAACTGACGAAAGAGCTGGAGCTTGTCGAAAGGCAAGACAAAGAAATCGACCAGGCCAACACTTCTGATCAAAAAGAAATGCGTCTGTTGACCAAGGATGTACTTATCGTTAGCAACGCCACGACTAAGGTCGAAGAAGAACTGCACACTCTCAAAGCTAAGGCTGAGGAACTAAGTAACATTGTTGTTCGCCTTGAGGGCGTTTTTGGCAGTTTTTAAAGAAAGTTTGGCAATTTCTGATTGATGTATAAATGTATCTGTTGTAGTTTTCATTCCTTGTAATCCGAACTCCTATTATTTATAAAACACCATCTTTTCTGGCATTCTATTATTTGCACAATTTATATTATGTACAATTTCCATGCTGGCTTTACCACTATGTTCCAGCTCAGTTCGACTCATAGATCTCAAGTGGTCGAAATTGAAATTTCTTGAAGAATAGGCTTGTATTTCTTCAAGTATTTACCATTTACTCTCAGAATGCGTCGATCTGAGGCTAATTCCTCCATTTTATATGCGTTATTTGAAAAAACTTGGATTATTTTAAACGGTCCTTCCCAATTAGGGAACCATTTACCTAGCACCCTATCATTTCTGTCCATAGGCAATATTACTTTCCAAACTAAATCATCAACCTAGAAAACTTTGTCTTTTACCTTTTTATTATAAGCTTTAGCCGTTCTATCTTTTTGCCTTCTCGAGGCATCAAGGGCTAACATTCTTTCTTCGTCCAAATCGACCAACTCATCAGTCATCATCTTCCAATAATCTTCAGACGGGATTTTGTGTTGTTGTTGAATTCTCACAGATTTCACATGTATTTCTACTGGTAAAACAACATCATGTCCATATGCCAGTATAAATAGAGTTGTTCCAGTTGCCTCCTTGGGAGACGTTCGACAGGCCCACAGAGCTTGATCTAATGTTTGGTGCCAGTTTCTGGGTTTCTTACCCACATACTTTTTGATCAAGCCAATTATTACTTTGTTTGCAGCTTCAACATGACCATTTGGTTGAGCATAATAGGGTGTAGAAGTTAGTAGTTTTATTCCAACTTCTTTTACAAAATCTTGCATTTTCTGGCCTGTGAACACTGTGCCTTGGTCGGTTGTAATTTTTTCTGGAACTCCAAACCGACACATAATATGATTCTGTATAAAATCAATCACAGCCTCTTGATCGACATTTCTCAATGCTATGGCTTCGACCCATTTTGTGAAATAATCAATACCAACCAGAACGTACCTTTGTTGCTTAGATGATGCTGGTTTTATTTCACCAATTACATCCAAGGCCCATCCTCTGAATGGCCAAGGCTTTATAATAGCGTGCAACTCGCTTGCTGGTACGTGCTAGATGCCCTCATGCATCTAGAATTCTTGGCATCCTCCGGCGAACTCAATACAATCTTTCAGCATTGAGGGCCAATATACGCCTGTTTGCATTAGCAACCACTTCATCTTATGTCCATCTTGGTGCATGCCACATGCCCCACTATGCACACTCGACACAGCTACATACGCCTCACTTTCTCCTAGGCACCTAAGTAATACCCCTTCGATAGTTTTCTTAAATAGCTCGTTTTCAATCAAAACAAAACTTAAAGTGCGATATTTTATTTTATAATCCGTCGAACCCGTTGGAGAATGCAAGTAATCGATCAGAGGTATTCGCCAGTCACTATCTTGCCCATTATCAATTGCTAAAATTTCAAAATTTTCTGCATCTATGGCTCCTAATTTTATAATTGATAAATCTGAAGGGGATAATGACGTGGCTCTGACCTTTTTGTTTACTTGAACACAATCTTCATTCTCATCTTTCTTGTATCCTGGAGCTTCTTGTGCTAAATCATTAGCTTCTTGATTCTCTCGTCGGGGTATGTGTTGAAGGTTTGCTTGTTCGAATCGTTTCAACAATCTTATGGCAATCACAAAGTACATGATCAAGTTCTCCTTAACACATCTATATTCCTTTGACACTTGTTTGATTACCAATTCATAATCTCCCATAATTTCGACGTTCCTTGCCCCCAATTCTAGCATTAGTTCAAGTCTAGTAATAAGGGACTCATATTCTGCTTCATTATTACTCCAAATGTCGTCGATAGTGTATTTGAACTCTGCTGGAATTCCACTAGGAGAAATTATAACTCCGCCAATTCCTGCACCATTTTTGTGATTGGAACCGTCGAATTATAACTTCCAAGGTACTAGATCCACAAAATTCTCTGGCATAGCCACCATAGAATGGTCGACTAAGAAATCTGCCACTATTTGCCCTTTCATAGCTTTTAAAGGCATATATGTTAAGGAGTACTCAGTTAATGCTAAAGCCCATTTACCAATTCGACTATGCAAAATTGGTTTAGACAGCATATGTTTAATAATGTCGAAATGAGATGAAACATAAATGTCAACTGGCTTTATATATTGCTTCAGTTTGATACAAGAGAAATACAAACACGGCATAGCTTTTCTATATCACTATACCTAGTTTCAGGACTATTTAGCATACGACTAAGGTAATACACAGGACGTTCAACATGATTATCGTCCTCTTGAACTAACATACTACCTATGGTCGAATCTGAGGCTGCTATATACAACCTCATAGGCCTATTTCTAAGTGGAGGCACCAATATAGGAGGCTTCGTTAGATACTCCTTTATTTTGTCAAAATCCTCTTGATGCTCCTCTCTCCAGATAAATTCTTCATTCTTCAATCGAAGTAGTGTTGAAAATGCCTTAGTTTTTCCACTAAAATTGGAAATGAATCTCCTCAAGATATTTACTTTTCCCTACAATGAATGAAGTTCTTTTTTGGTCGATGGCGGTTTTACGTCCATGATGGCTTTGGTCTTGCTTTGATTAACTTCAATGCCTTTCTTATGCACAACAAAACCAAGAAAATCTCCTTCCTGCACACAAAAAGCACATTTTAATGGATTCATTTTCAACCCATACTCTCGCATCCTTTCAAATGACTTTCTATGGTGCTCTAAGTGTGTCGGTTTACTATTCGACTTAATGACAATATCATCGATGTAAACTTGCATGATGTTTTCAATAAAGTCATGGAACATAGTATTCATTACTCTTTGGTACGTTGCTCTGGCATTCTTCAAGCCGAATGGCATGACTACCCACTCATAGGTGCCTAATGCTCCAGGGCAACGAAACGCCGTCTTCGGCACATCATCATCTGCAATAAAAATTTGGTTATAACCAGCATAACCACCAAGCATACTTAAATATTCAAAGCCAGC
Organism: Vicia sativa; assembly: GCA_021764765.1. Classification (NCBI taxonomy): domain Eukaryota; kingdom Viridiplantae; phylum Streptophyta; class Magnoliopsida; order Fabales; family Fabaceae; genus Vicia; species Vicia sativa. The sequence goes on along the minus strand of CM038797.1, from coordinate 74,796,716 downwards.
AGCAGAATCGACCAGCATTTCAGCCACTAGCATAACATACTCATCTTTAGGAGTGGCAGCATTTAAATCTCCAAAAATCAATGCACACTATAAATTTTCCATTTTTCTTAATGACTGGCACCATATTTTCCAACCATTCGACATACCTTGCAGTTCTGATGAACTTGCTTTGGAGGAGTCTTTCTACTTCCTCCTTGATCTTTGACATGACTGCAGGTGCAAACCGTCGAGGTGTTTGTTTCACTAGCTTCTTGCCAGATTTGATTGGTAGCTTTAATTCGACCAAATCCCTGCTTAAACTAGGCATTTCATTATAATCCCAAGCAAAACAATCTTTAAATTCTTTTAATAAAGAAATTACCTCAGATCTGAGCTTTAGGTCGATATTGGCGCTGATATAGGTAGGCCTTTTGTCACCTTCTGCGCCAAAGTCGATTTCTTCTAGAGTGTCTTGTGGCTGCATCTTTTTAGGCGCCATGGGATCCTTCTTGAAACCTAATGGTTCGTCGTCGTATATGCAGTCCAGACGCTGCTCATCGATGTAACACCCCTTCTAATTTCCCCGAGATTTATATATTTTAATCAGAGTTTAACATAACGAAGGGCGTCACAATTTTAAAAATTCAAAATAACCAAACAACAAATCAGTATTCATGCATTTACTGAAGAACTTATTAAATATAATTCAAAACCAATGGTTATGTTTTACACAGCGAAAAGAACATAAAAATCCATAATAACTCAATTCATAGTTATTTCAAAACATAAACTCAAAGAAACAAGTTTGACAATCCTTAAAATTCCAAACCAATCATTCCTCAGTGTTACATCTACCAGAGCATGACACTGACATGCGGACAAATTTAAATAGCATAGCTCTATAAGCCATCCTCACAAAATCCTGAGCAGCTAATCACTTCAATCTAAAATCATCAAAGTAAGGGTGAGATTTCATCAAAATTAAAATGCATTATACGTTTCTTTAAAACAATAAAAAAATCAATTCATTATTCCACCCATATTAGCATCATCAAAATACGATTCACAAATACAATTCACACAGATCATTATGCACACAACAACAATCAATGCAATTATAACATTGGAAACCATCCTAACATGTTATAATTACATATGCAATGCAGACTCAAATGCATGTGGTACCAAACGTGAACCAAGTCCACACCCTGTTCCTCTTACACCCCGGAAAACAGCATCAAATCAATGATTCGCCCATACACCACTGGTTCAAGAATCTAGCCTCACCACCACTATCTATTGGGTACGGTTATTGGCCATGCAAGTTCAATTCCACACAATGGGAATGAACCATGAACATAATGCTTATGCATGCACATCAGAAGCATGCAAAAATTCAAATATGGAATATGGTCATACAACATTATTCCATTCATGATCAATAACAGCAACAACACATGCTAACAGTGAAATCATGAACATAAAGTTAATCATAACACATGGAATTAACATACAGCAAGTATATGCAACGAATAACTACGAAATTACAACGTATTCTTACTACGGAAACCATATTAATTCCTCAAGATCTCAATTATTGGTTTTGAAAATGTTTTAAATAGATAGTACTCGTTCTAAGCTTTCCAACGATACCAACTACTCCTAAATCGAGATTCTGGTAAAAGATATGGCCAGAAACTATTTTCGGGAATTCATACATCCAATACAGTATGTATCGACACAAAACTTCATGTGTCAATACATAACTTTCTTGTGTCGACACATAAAACGTATGCATCGATGCATACAGTTAAAATTCTGCATTTTTCAAAAATAGTTCACTATGTGTCGATGCATAACACGGATGTGTCGATGCATAGCTTAATTTTTCTTCCTATGAGTCGATGCATAAGATTCCAACGCTTCTGGTTTTCTACTTTTCCACTGCTTGCATCGATCCATAAGGCTATGAGTCGACCCATACTGTTGTTTTTAATCAAAAACTCAGTTTTTCTTCACTTTTACGAATTCCCATGGATTCCATTCATCACCAAACATTATAATACACCATAACAGTATTAATTAATGCGTTTTTACTTCCAATTAACCACAGAATCAAGTTTTCTAATTAGCCTATATTCATCTTACATAAATTAATTGTTCATAACAATCCAAATCATGGTTTTACGTCAGATTATAACGTTAGGGCACAACCTAGAGTCCAAATTCGAGGTTCCTAACGGATCAATTTTTTCTATTGATCATCAAAACCTATAAGGCATAATAATCAGATTCAATCACCCCTTACCTCGCGATGAATCTTCGAATTCTCGGCATTTGGCTTTTTCTCCTCTTTCTCTTCTCTTTTCCAAAAGCACGTAGAATGAATCCTAATTTTCTCCAATCCTTCTCTATTCCTCAATTCCTTTATTTATTCCTTTTTATTTTCCAAATAATAAAATAACCAAATTATAAGAATTAGAATAATTAGAGTCTTTTACTCTAACACCTCCCAATTCCACTTTACACCCCCAACACTGCCATTATTTAATTAATCAATTAAATCTATTAATTCAAGAATGCCAATAATTAAATCTTTAATTAAATTAATAATTAAATTTCTAATTATTTAATAATTGAATTAATTTGGGGTGTCACAACTCTCCCCTACTAAAAAGAGTTTTCGTCCTCGAAAACATACCTTAGACGAAAAGTTCGGGATGCGAGTCCTTCATCTGGCTCTCCAGTTCCCAAGTTACATCTCCACCTGCTGGTCCTTCCCAAGCTACTTTCACCAGCGCTATCTCTTTACCACGTAACTGCTTCACCTTTCGATCCTCAATTCTCGTAGGTAATGCTTCAACAGTCAGATTATCTCGCACCTGTATGTCATCTACCTGAATCTCATGAGACGGATCAGCAATGTACTTCCTCAACTGAGATACATGGAAGACATCAATTCACAAGTGACGGCGGTAAAGCAATCTGATAAGAAACTCTTCCAACCTTCTTGGTAATCTAATACGGACCAATAAAGCGCGGAGTCAACTTCTTTGACTTCAAAGCTCGACCAATACCAATCATCGGAGTAACTCGCATAAACACATGATCTCCTTCACTAAACTCGAGATCCTTCCTTGTCTTATCATGATAACTCTTCTGGCGGCTATAAGAAGCTCTCATCTTCTCCTGAATCATCGTGATCTTTTCTAAAGTCTGTTGGACAATCTTCGGTCCAATCACAGCACTTTCTCCAGATTCATACCAACATAACGGTGTACGACACCTCCTACCATACAATGCCTCAAACGGAGCCATACCAATACTCGAATGAAAACTATTGTTGTAGGTAAACTCAATCAATGGTAAATAACTATCCCAAGCTCCACCTTTCTCCAACACACAAGCCCTCAACAAATCCTCTAACGACTGAATCGTTCTCTCCGTCTGACCATCTGTCTGCGGATGATAAGCGGATCTCAACCTCAACTTAGTACCCAAAGCTTCTTGCAACCCCGTCCAAAACTTAGACGTAAACCTCAGATCTCTATCCAACACAATACTAGAAGGAGTACCATGCAAACTTACAATCTTCTCAACATACAACTCTGTCAACCTTTCCATAGGATAATCCATTCTTATCGGAATAAAGTGAGCGGACTTCGTTAACCGATCAAAAATAACCCAAATAGAATCACAATTCTCCGCTGTCCTTGGCAAACCAGATACAAAATCCATAGAAATGCCCGTCCCATTTCCACTCTGGAACAAACAACGGTTCCATCAATCCTGACGGTTTCTGATGTTCAATCTTTGACTTCTGACAAACCAAACAAGCATAAACAAACTCATCAATTTCCTTTTTCATTCCAGGCCACCAAAATAACTTTTTCAAGTCATGGTACATCTTAGTAGCACCGGGATGAATACTCAATCCACTACGATGTCCTTCTTCCAAAATACTCCTCCTAAGTTCTACAATATCTTGTCCACAAACTCTGTCACCAAATCTCATAACACCGTTCTCGTCAATTCGGAATTCACCTCCTTGACCTTGGTTGATCAATGTCAACTTATCCACCAAACCAACATCAGATTTCTGCCCAGTTTGAATTTCCTCAAGAATACCACTAGTCAACTTCAACATACCCAATTTAACACTATCAGGAGTAGTTTAGCATACCAAACTCAAGTCTCTGAACTGCTCAACCAACTCCATTTCACGCACCATCAACATGGACATATGCAAGGACTTCCTACTCAATGCATCTGCAACAACGTTTGCCTTACCAGGATGGTAATTCAACCCAAAATCATATGCTTTAGAAATTCCAACCATCTCCTCTGCCTCATATTTAACTCTTTCTGATCGAAGAGATACTTCAAACTCTTATTATCACTAAACACGTCAAATCGAGAACCATATAGATAATGCCTCCACAATTTCAGAACAAATACTACTGCTGCCAGCTCTAGATCATGAGTCGGATAATTCCTTTCATGAACTTTCAATTTTCTCGAAGCATAAGCCACAACCTGCTTATCTTGCATCAAAACACCACCTAGTCCCATCAAGGACGCATCACAATACACAACAAAAGATTTTTCCAGATTCGGAAAAATCAAAATCGGAGCACTAGTCAACCTCTTCTTCAACTCTTGGAATCCTTTCTCACACTCAGAATCCCAAACAAACACTTGACCCTTTCTTGTTAACTTAGTCAATGGAAAATCTAACCCGAAAATCCTTGATGAACTTTACGTAATAACACAGAGACCAAAAACTACGGTTTGGAAGAATTCTTGGCGCTTCCAGAGATACCTCTTACACCTTCGTAGGATCAGCAATGCCATTCTTGGAAAACACATGACCAAGAAAGCTTACTTCATAACGAATTCACACTTAGACAACCGCGCTGACTTCTTCTCTTTAAGCGGTTCCACCAATTCTAAGATGTTACGCTCTTCTTCATCATTCTTTGAATAAATCGAATATCATCAATAAACACCACCACAAACTTATCAAGATACGGATGAAATATTATGTTCATATATTCCATGAAAACACCAGGTGCATTAGTAACTCCAAACGACATAACAGAATACTCATAATGTCCATACCTCGTTCTAAATGCAGTTTTACGAATATCTTCCGTCTTCACGAATCGATGATACGGACCTCAAATCAATCTTCTTTGAATACACAAGCTCCATATAAGCGATCCATCGGATCATCAATTCAGCGGCAATGGATCTGATTCTTGATCGTAACTTTGTTCATTGCACATAATCAACACAGTCTCATTGAACCCTCTTTCTTTTTAACCAACAACACAGGAGCACCCTACGGCGAAACACTAGGACGAATAAACTTCTTCTCAAGAAATTCCTCCAACTGCTTCTTCAACTCAGACAATTCAGATGCCGACATGCAATAAGGCGCCATCGACACCGGACTAGTTCCAAGAATCAAATCTATAGCAAACTCCACTTCTCTCTCAGGTGGCAATTCACTAACATCTTCCAGAAACACTTCGGGAAAATCATTCACCACTAGCAGTTCATCACTCTTAGCTTTTCCTCTCACCTCCGTCGAAGAATACAACATAAACACTACAACACCATCCTTAATAGTTGAATTCATACCTTGGTGACAAGTCACATCTTGACTCTAGCTTCTTGGAAAATAATCGTCTTCTCAAAGCAGTTGATATGAACACGGTTGAATTCAACGAGTTCATTCAGATGATATCAAGTTTTTCTAACGGTGAGCACACTAAACCCATGCAAAGCTCTACCAAAAATTACAATGGGACAATTCCTACAAACATATGAAGTAGTCCTTTGAACTTGGCCTTGAGTGTCAATAACCATACTTCCATCCATTTTAGAAATATCCAAGTTCAATCTTTTAGCACAATCCAAAGCAATAAAAGAATGTGCTGCTCCAGTATCAATAATCGCAATTAAAGGTATGCCATTAATAAAACATGTACCTTTAATCAACCGATCATCGGCTTAGTCTACGATCGACAAAGCAAACACTTTTCCACCGACTTGTTCTTTTTGGCTTAGTGCCTTTGCGGACGAGTATGACCCTCTTCGCCACAATTGTAACAAGTTACCTTTCTTGCTCTGCACTCAGCAATTACAAGACCAAACCTTCCACAGTTGCTACACTTCTTCGCATCATTCTTGCATTCATTAGCTCGATGCCCCATTTCACCACACAGCAGCATAATAGGAGCACTAGAATCTCCCCACTAAGCTTCTTCCAACCAGGATCTCGGTTATTCTTATCATAAGGTTTCCCACGATCCATCTGTTTCTTTCCTTTCGATCAACATGTCCTTGAGCATTCGTCTTAGTACTAGCAAGATCCTCTTCTAGAATCCTACTACGATCTACTAAATCGGAAAACCTCGATCGTGATACGATACCTGCTTGATCTCATCACGAAGACCATTCTCAAATTTGATACATTTGGAAAATTCTCCATCTGCATCGTTAGTATAATGAGCATAGTACTTCGCCAACTCAGTAAACTTTGAAGCATACTCGCTCACAGACTTGTTGCCCTGCTTGAGCTCCAGAAATTCAATCTCCTTCTTGCCCCGAATATCTTCAGGAAAGTATCTCCTCAGAAAAGCTCTCCTGAACACAGCCCAAGTCAATGAAATACCATCTTATTCCATTTCAGTCCTAGTAGCAACCCACCAGTCATCAACTTCCTCTGCCAACATGTGAGTACCATACCTCACCTTCAGCTCCTCAGCACAATCAATTACTCTAAAGATCCTTTTGATCTCCTTCAACCATCTCTGTGCATCTTCGGGATCATGAGTGCCTTTGAAAAATGGAGGATTGTTCCTCTAAAAGTTTCCCAATTGCCTATCATCACCAATACCAGCTCCCAGCTGATTCCCTCCAAGAACACCAGCCAATATTCCCAAGGCTTCAACAATAGCAACATCGTCTCTTCCGTTACCTCTTCCGGCCATTATTCTGTAACATTACAAAACAATCACATTAGCACACAAGTATCGACAGTGTTACCTTGCACTAGTCGCATACGAAAGGGATAAAGACTCGAAGACACGACCGACTATGCTCTGATACCACTATTGTAACACCTTTTCTAATTTCCCCGCGATTTATATATTTTAATCAGAGTTTAACATAACGAAGGGCGTCACAATTTTAAAAATTCAAAATAACCAAATAACAAATCAGTATTCATGCATTTACTGAAGAACTTATTAAATATAATTCAAAACCAACGGTTATGTTTTACACAGCGGAAAGAACATAAAAATCCATAATAACTCAATTCATAGTTATTTCAAAACATAAACTCAAAGAAACAAGTTTGACAATCCTTAAAATTCCAAAACAATCGTTCCCCAGTGTTACATCTACCAGAGCATAACACTGACACGCAGACAAATTTAAATAGCATAGCTGTATAAGCCATCTTCACCAAATCCTGAGCAACTAATCACTTCAATCTGAAATCATCAAAGTAAGGGTGAGATTTCATCAAAATGAAAATGCATTATACATTTCTTTAAAACAATAAAACAATCAATTCATTATTCCACCCTTATTAGCATCATCAGAATACAATTCACAAATACAATTCACACAGATCATTATGCACACAACAACAATCAATGCAATTATAACACTGGAAACCATTCTAACATGTTATAATTACATATGCAATGTAGACTCAAATGCATGTGGTACCAAACGTGAACCAAGTCCACACCTGTTAAACTTACACCGGAAAGCAGTCAAATTAATGATTAAGCCCATACACTTTGGGTCAACAATCTAGCCTCACCACCACTATCCATTGGGTACGGTTATTGGCCCTGCAAGTTCAATTCCACACAATGGGAATGAACCATCAACATAATGCTTATGCATGGACATCAGAAGCATGCAACAATTCAAATACGGAATATGTTCATACATCATTATTCCATTCATGATCAATAACAGCAACAGCACACGCTAACAGCGAAATCATGAACATAAAGTTAATCACAACACATGGAATTAACATTCAACAAGTATACACAACGAATAACTACAAATTTACAATGTATTATTACTATGGAAACCATATTAATTCCTTAAGATCTCAATTATTGGTTTTGAAAATGTTTTAAATAGATAGTACTTGTTCTAAGCTTTCCAACGATACCAACTACGCCTAAATCGGAGTTACGGTCGAAAAGATATGACCAAAACCATTTTTAGTAAATTCCCTTATGTCCAATACAGTATGTATCGACACAAAACTTCATGTGTCAATACATAACTTGCTTGTGTCGACACATAGAACGTATGCATCGATGCATACAGTTAAAAATTCTGCATTTTTCAAAAATAGTTCATTATGTGTCGATGCATATCTTAATTTTTCTTCCTATGAGTCAATGCATAACTTCATGAGTCGATGCATAAGATTCCAACACTTCTGGTTTTCTACTTTTCCAGTGCTTGCATCGATCCATAAGGCTATGTGTCGACCCATACTGTTGTTTTTCATCAAAAACTCAATTTTTCTTCACTGTTACGAATTCCCATGGATTCCATTCATCACCAAACATTATAATACACCATAACAGTATTAATTAATGCGTTTTTACTTCCAATTAACCACATAATCAAGTTTTCTAATTAGCATATATTCATCTTACATAAATTAATCGTTCATAACAATCCCAATCATGGTTTTACGTCGGATTATAACGTTAAGGGCACAACCTAGAGTCCAAATTCGAGATTCCTAACGGATCAATTCGTTCTATTGATCATCAAAACCTATAAGGCATAATAATCATATTCAATTACCCCTTACCTCGCGATGAATCTTTGAATTCTCGGCGTTTGGCTTTTTCTCCTCTTTCTCTTCTCTTTTCCAAAAGCACGTAGAATGAATCCTAATTTTCTCCAATCCTTCTCTATTCCTCAATTCCTTTATTTATTCCTTTTTATTTTCCAAATAATAAAATAACCAAATTAAAATAATTGGAATAATTAGAGCCTTTTACTCTAACACCTCCCAATTCCACTTTACACCCCCAACACTCCTATTATTTAATTAATCAATTAAATCTATTAATTAAAAAATGCCAATAATTAAACCTTTAATTAAATTAATAATTAAATTTCTAATTATTTAAAAATTGAATTAATTTGGGGTATCACAATCGACGCTTCTGCTGATTATGATACTTCTGTCTGGTGGTTCTGGCTCTAGTGCCAGAATTACTTCCTCTGATACTGGAAGTTTAGCAACTTCTGTTGCCATCTTTGCTACTTCAGGTTCTATAACTGAATTCATTTTGTTTTCGGCAATTTACGCCGAAATCCTTCGCAGAGCTTCTAGCTCAGGCATCACTTTCATGCTGATTTTCCCAGCCTGTCGGCGCGGGTTCTTCTGCATATCGATCTTCCAGATACTCAACATCCCACGTAAACCCATAGGTTTCATGCAGCTTCAATGACACAAATGCCTCATGCAGATTGGCATACGTGTGTTCTGCTGTATGGCAGGGAGCAATGTTGGCCAATTTCCTGTAGAATTGGTTTTTGCCTACAGTGTTAATATCTGCCATGAAATACCCCTGATCAGCTTCAATGTTCTCCACAATGCCGTCTTCGCACCATATGATCAAGCGCTGATGCATAGAAGAAGGTACAACCCCAACTCCATTCAGCCATTCTCTGCCCAGAAATAGATTGTAACTAGGTCGGCCCTGGATAACCATAAATATTGTCAGCCTAGTGAGAGTCGACCGTAACATCCACCTGAATTACTCCCATGGTGGTTTTGGTTCCTCCTTCGTAGTCTTCCAAAACCACGTTGTGAGGCCTTATGTCAGTGTCATATTTACCGACTCTCTTCAGGATGTGATGTGGCATTATATTTACTGTTGTGCCACAATCCACCAACACCTTATTGATGGAAGTTTCTTCTACCTTTGCTCTGATCAGCAATGGCTTTAAATGGCTTCTCATAGCCATATTTGGTTTCTCAAAGAAAGCATCTTGGCTCTCAATAGAGCCATTATTCATCACGAAATAGCAGGTTGGCTTATGCAAAGCCATTTCAGCAGCATCAAGGTCGCTTGCGTTTTCTACCTCTGTCGGTATGTTGTACTCCTCTGGGAGTATAGAAACCGCATTGACCAGAATGTCCAAACTTGCTTCAGAGTCAGAGGCAAAATCATCAGTTTCCTGCTCAGAGCCAAGATCGACTGGCTTATTTACGCACTCCTTGATCTGTTGGCTAACAGTAAGGTCGATTTTGGGCTTGTAATGTCGGAGACTCTTGCCCTTATGTACAACACTCTATTTAGCAGCAGCGGCTTGTCTTTCAGCCTACTTCTTCCTCTGGAAACGTCTCCACTGAGTTTGACTCATTGGATTCTTCCCCATATAGTTTTCAGATACGTGGCTCTTCTTTTCAGAGCGCACTACTTCAAGACGATAGCTCATTGGAGCTTTTCCTTTGGCCTCTCTAATGACGCCACTAGCATTGGATGGCCCAGCAGCCATGTTAGGTTTGAGCCATGTTCCCTGGGGCGCAGTAGCCGATGGAATAAATGTTTTTGGACTAATCTAGGAAGATTACCTATGCCTTGGATCCCTCTTGTTCCATTGGACTCTTCCTCTCTCTTCTGACTTACGGAAATTTTCGGTGACAACCATATCATCGGTCTTTGCATCAGAACCTGAAACCCACTTGAGCACCTTTGTTCTTGCAGCGATATAGAAAGCTTAGCAAATCTTCGTCATCCCTAGGGTAGACGTCAGCTAAGTCGACATGAGGGCTTTCGTCGGTGCCCTCTTCCAACATAACATTGTCAGGCACTTCAGTAATTTCGACCATGTTGATGTTTTGACCCATTGAGGCTCTTCTTTCCTCAATGGGTCGATTATCATACACTTCGTGACAAATTTGGACGCCCTCTTGGAGGCTTTACATGCGGATCCACGAAAATAAAACATTGAGAAGTTGTGTGACCAAGATAATTATGATATTTACAAAAACCTCTCTTTTGCCTTTGTTCTAATGGTGGCAATTTAGCACTTAGAGGAACTAAAATCTAACCATCTTTAACTAATAAATGAAAAATCTATTCACACTTGCTAACATCAAAAGTGTATGTTTTTGTAGGTGTTCTGGAACTAGTTTCGACAGTTGGATTTTTTCCCTTGGCAACAAAAAGCAATTTGCATTCATATGCTGGCCCTGATTTCAATTCAGCCACATCCACGTTTGCCTCTGTCGGCGACATATAGTCGACCTCATATATAGGGCCTGTATCATCGAAATCGACATAGGCTACTTTCTCCTTCTTAGACTTAGCCTTAGTATGCCTAACTTTCTCTATTCTCAGACGTTCAAGGTGTCGAACCCTGTCAGCCAATTGTGACATACTTTTCACAGAAACTGGATCTATTTTTTTTCCAATAGAATAGTCCAAGCCTCCAACAGCCATTTGAACAAGTTCATGTTCAGGCACTTGAGTAAAACACCTTGCCTTTAAGGATCTAAACCTATTCAAATAGTCATCTATTGTCTCAGCAAATTTTCATTTAATGCTTGACAATTCGACCAGACTAATCTTTGAATGCCCCTCATAAAACTGCTCATGAAACAACTTTTCCAATTTCGACCATGAATCAATCGAATCAGGGGGTAAGGTAGTAAACCACGTGAAGGCTTCTTTAGTAAGGGATGAAGGGAAATGCTTCACCCTTAAACCTTCATTATTTGTCATATCTCCTGACTCAGTCAGATATCTGGCAATATGCTCAACTGTCGATTCACCCGTTTCTCCCCCAAACATGGTATACTTAGGTATTTTCCACCCTCTGGGGTTTTCAGTTTGTAGGATATACTCTGACAGTGGAGAACAATATGTTGGCCTTGATATGGTGTTCATACCATTTCTGGCCATAATTCTCTCGACAATGTTAGTCAAATTGTTCTCGACGGCCAGCTTATCTTGTCGAACATGGTCAACAGCTTGGTCAGCTTCTTGGTGTCTCTGCACTAAGACTCTAGGTTGGTTAATAAAAACATTCCTTTGCAGTGTTGCAGCTTGACCTTGATACACAATATCTTCTACTGCTGCCCCCATGTCTCCTTGGACATGCACAGGTTGTCGAACCTGATGGACCTGTCGGCCAGCCGCTGGGGGTGCGCCTAAGAAGTTATAGAGGCGTGTTAATTGTGTTATGACTTGTCGGTTTGTTTCAGCAGATTGCCTATTCGTTTCGACCAATTCTTGCACTATGGGATTAAACACATTTCCCATTTGGTTAGTTAGCATGTTGACTAACTCATGGTTGCTATCATCCATCTGTTGCCTTAAAACTGCCATAGAGGTGGTGTTTAAATGTTGTGCAGGCATTTCCCTATTTTCCCCCACTGTAGACCCTTCTAAAGGGGCATGAGCACTCTGTAAATTTTCAGACACTACGGCTACACTAGGGGTTGATTGATATCCCGTCATTAAAGAATACGACATTCCATAAGGGGGATTTGCAGCAGTACCAAATCTAGGAATTGTTGTGTTCGGAATGGCACTCGTGACCACCACAGGCCCTGGACTCACCGGTGTGGTCTGGGGAATGGGAATTGATACTGAGGCAGTTGGCCCAGAGGCAGTTGTTGCGCTGCTTAGAGGGGGAAATGACGCTACTTACGACACCACTGTGTCGGCAATACCCAGCATTCTGGATGGAATTTCATCCACGTTCGACGCAGATGCGTGGTTTATCATCTTAACTGTACTTTTCTTAGTGGGCAGTGGTTTCTTATTCGCTGAATTTCCACTCCTAAGTTTCATACACTTGTGAGACAAATTCTAATTCTAACTCTAACAAAATTCTAACACTTAGCACTCTGTCCCACTGGGCGTGCCAATTTGTTTATTGTGGAAAATGGTAAACAACCGCTAGTCCTCCCAGAGTCCTAAAACTAAGGGTTACTAGCGAGATCGACCAGTTGATGTCAAGACACGTGCTAAGATTTCTGGTAAATTACACTATTTCTAGAAATGAAACTATCCTTGGCCCAGAAACGGTTTCTAGAGCCTATGGAAATAATGCAATGGCTTTCCACACAATAGAATACTGACTGTTGGTGACTCGTGACCAACAGTTTACGTTAAAAATGTTTTGGTAACTAGGGTTAGTGATAACTCGTGACCAACAAACAAATGCACAAAAGTAAAGTAAAAAGAAATAAAAGCAGAGTTAAATGTAAAAAGGTTGCATTGAAATAAAAGTTGGTGATTCACGTACATCAAAGATTGCGTACTCTTTCTTTCTTTAGCGCGGAATTGAGCAAAGTTTTAGCAAGTGATTTGGTAGTACAAATGAACACCTCTAATTCTAAACATTCTAACTTATTTATAGTAATTTACAGAAATAACCACTAAAGCTATCAACGGTTGAGATTTAATCCTGGGAAGTAATTTTTTCCCACGTTTCAGCCTTCATTTGGAACTCATATCCCACGATCTTCTGAAGTAACTACCCATTATCTAATTTACTTGACTTTTTTCTCTTCGTGTTTCTAAACGAACTTCCTTCAGATTTTGTCTATTTCCTTAAAGCACAACGAAATTTCCTAAGTCCACAACGAACCACTTCGACAACAGCATCATCTCGAATAGCTTCCTCTTTCGACTCAACTCTCTGTCGATTTGACTGTTATGTAACACGTCGACATGGTCTTGTTTTCTTAACGCTGTTTTGCTTCTAATCGACGTAGTTTTGGCCCTCTAAGCCAAATTCCTAACTAACAAGCATTTCTTCCGTAACTTCTGACTTAGCTTTGTTGAACATCTTCAGAAGCTACCTCCTCTAATATTGGTTCCTAAATTGTAGGGACTTTTGATTCTAAAACATGCCCTTAGTTCATTTTACAAAATTCCAGCTAACAATGTGTTACTACTCGGGGACCGATGTAACATGATGACTTGAGAATGTAGATAAGTCTGATATGATCACTGCTCGGGGGCTAACATGATGAATATAGAGGATCACCGCTCGGGGACTAACATGATGAAGTTGGAGTTGATAGGATCACTGCTCAGGGACTAACATGTTGAAGCTGATAGCATCACTGCTTGGGGACTAACGTGACGAAGTTGATAGGATCACTGCTCGGGGACTAACGTGATGAAGTTGATAGGATCACTGCTCGGGGACTAACATGATGAAGTTGAGGATCACTGCTCGTGGACTAACGTGATGAAGATGATAACGTTTGAACACTATTGGGAGGAGATGATAATGTAATACTCCGTTGGAGAAGATTTGTCTTTGTAGGGAGAGCGATGGTTCTACGGGGATTGTAGAGATGATCTTGTGGATGTATTTCTTGTGAAAGTGACTTTGTCGGAATATATTGCTGACTTTAGTCGTCATCTCAATTCTTAGAGCCTGTAGTAATTACTGTTTATGTTCGTTTTTCATATGTTTGTGAATAGATGCTTATTGTCAGATGCATATAATCATTCAAAGCAATCATTGGACTTTATGCAAACAAAACAATCAAAATTGGAACTGGAAAAGAGGAATTTGCATTGAATTTGAAAAGTGTTCTATAGTCAGGCAGTTTGTATACAAGAGACAAATATCCTAGTAAGAAGAAATTGGCAAAATAGTAAAAAGTAATCTGGAAACAATCTTGTCAAGTTTCAACTATGTTATTGCTCATATATTTTTGACTATCTCATCTCTTTGCTGTCAGGAGAAAGTGATTGAACTGATTTGCGCCATTCGAATCTTGAAGTTGATAGTAGTGTAGTCTGCGAGTAGGTTCTGGACGAGACATAGTCGTACAATTAAATCCCTAACTTTTGCCTAGACCACCCTTTCGGGTTTTCAGTCTACCGGGATACCCTTTTCTGCCCTAGCCGCCTTTGTAGGTTTTCGAATTGCCGGGTGTACATTTTTGTACATATATCCTTAACTTTTTCCCGAACCTTTTTGGTTCGCCAGGATGCCCTTATTGTTTCCTAGGCCAGTCAACCTAGCGGGTCTCGTTTATGCGTAGTATTTTTTGACTATGTCTACGTCCACATGGTGCGGGAAGTCTTCTCCATCCATAATGAAGAGTATCATAGCTCCGTCGGAGAATACTATTTTGACTATAAATGGTTCCTCATAGGTGGGAGTCTATTTTCCTCTAGGGTCACCTTGTGGAAGAATGATGCGCTTGACTACTAGATCACCGACTTGGTAGACTCGGTGCTTAACTTTTTTTTGAATGCTCTGATCATTCACTTATGGTATATTTGTCCATGGCATATGGCTGCGAGCCATTTTTCGTCGATCAAGTTGATCTAGTAAAGGAGAGTCTGGACCCATTTGTCTTCGTTTAACTCTGCGTCCTGGAGTACTCTGATTGAGGGTATCTAAACCTCGATAGGTAGGACTACATCCATACCATATACGAGAGAGAAGGGGGTTGCCCCTGTAGATGTTCGTATTGAAGTGCGATAACCGTTGAGAGAAAATGGCAACATCTCATGCCAATCCTTATAGGTCACTGTCATCTTCTGTATGATTTTCTTGAGATTCTTGTTGGCGGCTTCCACTGCGCCGTTCATTTTTGGCCAATATGGAGTAGAGTTATGATGCTTAATCTTGAAATGCATGCAGAGTTCGGTGATCATTTTGTTATTGAGACTGGTACCATTGTCCATGATAATCCTTTCGGGGACGCCATACCGACAGATAATATTATGCTTGATGAATCGAGCCACAACATTCTTTGTAACAGATGCGAACGAGACTGCTTCTACCCATTTGGTAAAGTAATTAATAGCGACAAGGATGAAACGGTATCCGTTGGAAGCGATGGGTTTGATCTCTCCAATCATGTCAATTCCCCATATTGCAAAAGGCCACAGAGTGGTCAGAACATTCAATGAAATTGGAGGTATGTGCACTTTGTTTGCGTATATCTGGCATTTGTGACAAGATCGAACATAACGGTAACAATCAACTTTCATGGTGGACCAATAGTAACCTGCTCTTAGAATCTTCCTAGCCATTACATGTCCACTGGAGTGGGTACCGAATGCACCTTCATGTAACTTTTCCATGATTCGTTCCACTATTTTCTGATCTACACAGCGAAGTAAGCACAAGTCGTGATTGCGCTTGTATAAGATGCCGCTGCTGAGAAAGAATTTGGATACGAATCTTCTTAAGAACTTCTTGTCATTGACAGATGCCCCTGCGGGATATTCCTGAGCCTCGAGATACCTCTTCACTTCGTAGAACCAAGGTTTCTTTTCTGTTCCTTCGGTATCAAGTTCACAATAGTATGCTGGTTCATCTAGTCTTTCAATAGTAATTTGGGGAGCTTATTTGTCCCATCTGACCTTGGACATAGATGACATGGTATCTAATGCGTCTGCCAACTGATTCTCTTCTCGTGGAATATGATCAAAAGTGATTTCTTCGAAGTAAGGGATCAGATTCAACACATGCTCTCGATATGGAATGAGATTCAGATGCTTCGTATCCCAATCGCCTTTAATATCTGACTGGTCACCAAAGCTGAGTCTCTACATACTTGTAAGAATTTTATTCTTAAGTTAATGGCAGCTTTGATACCCATGATGCATGCTTCGTATTCAGCCATGTTGTTGGTGTAGTCGAAACATAGTCTGGCTGGGAAAGGCGTGTGTTCGCCTGTAGGGGATGTAATGATGGCGCCAATACCATTGCCAAGTGTATTTGAGGCTCCATCAAAGACCATGGTCCATCGGGATCCTAGTTCAGGTCCTTCATCTGGTCCAGGTTCTTCGTAATTAGTGACTAACATAATATCCTCATCTGGAAACTCGAAATGCATAGACTTGTAGTCGTCTACAGCTTGATGAGCCAAATGATCGGCTACTATACTTCCTTTGGTTGCCTTCTGAGTAGTATACTGGATGTCGTATTTGGTTAAGATTATTCACCATCGTGCTATTCTTCCGGAGAGAGCAAGTTTCTCGAATATGTATTTTATCGGATCCATCTTAGAGATCAACAAGGTAGTGTGAGTTAACATATATTTTCTTAGTCGGCGAGCAGCCCAAGCCAAAGCGCTGCAAGTTTTCTCGAGCTGTGAGTATCTTGTTTCATAGTCGATAAACGTTTTGCTAAGGTAGTATATTGCATACTCTTTTCGACCAGAATCGTCATGTTGCCCCAACACACACCCCATTGAGTTCTCTAATATTGTTAAGTACATGATAGAAGGTCTTCCTTTGACTGGTGGTATCAGGATAGGAGGATTTTGTAGGTTCTCCTTGATTTTGTCAAAAGCTGTCTGGAAATTGTCGTTCCATTTCACTACTTGATCTTTCTTTAATAACTTGAATATTGGCTCACAAGTAGCAGTTAGATGTGCAATGAATCTGGCAATTTAGTTTAGTCGTCCCAAGAAACCTCTAACTTCCTTCTCGGTACGAGGAGCTGGCATTTCTTGAATAGCTTTAACCTTGGCAGGGTCAACTTCAATACCTTTACCATTGACAATGTATCCCAGGAGTTTACCGGATCTGACTCCGAAGGTGCACTTGTTAGGATTAAGTCTTAGTCTGTATTTCTTCAGTCTATCAAACAACTTTCACAAATGATCGAGATGTTCTTCTTCAGTTTGTGATCGAGCTATCATGTCGTCGATGTAGACCTATATCTCATGATGAATCATATCATGGAATAAAGCTACCATGGCATGTTGATATGTGGCGCCAACGTTCTTCAGTATGAATGACATGACTTTGTAATAGAATGTGCCCCACTGTGTAACGAAAGTAGTCTTTTCCATGTCTTCGGGAGCATTTTGATCATATTGTAACCGAAGAAACCATCCATGAAGGAGAAAACCTTGTGTTGAGTGGTGTTGTCAACCAGGACATCAATATGTGGAAGCGGGAAATCATCTTTCAGACTTGCTCTGTTCAGATCCCTGTAGTCCACACACATACGTACTTTGCCATCCTTCTTAGGTACGGGCACCACGTTCACAACCCACTATAGATAAGAAGTAACGGCTATGAAACCGACATTGAACTGTTTCATAACTTCGGTTTTGATTTTCTTGGATATCTCAGCACACATACGATGAACTTTCTACTTCACAGGGAGAAAACCTTCTTTAATCGGTAGTCGGTGTACCACAATGTCAATGTCTAAACCTGGCATGTCTTCGTAGGATCAAGAAAAAATCTCGATATAGTCTCGTAGCATCTGGACCAATCTCTCTTTGACATTGCTCTCAAGACCTGCTTCTATCTTAATTTCCTTTCTGTCTTCGTCGTTACCTAGATTCACAACCTCGACTGACTCCTCGTGTGGCTGTATAACCTATTCTTTCGGTTGTAGTATCCTGGCAAGTTCTCCTGGCACTTCACAATCTTCCTCGCCTTCGTCTTCGGCTTGGTAGATCGGATTATCGATGTCATATTTAGCAATAGCAGAGTCATTATCGACGAGATTCGGAGTGAATCTACAGTGTATTATGTGGGTGTGTGTAAGAACACATAGGTTTTTGAAAGGGTGATAAAGTAAAAAGAAAGAAAAGAGCACAATATTTGAATGCAAGAGTTCAATGATTTATTGAATGAAAATATGCAAATGACAAATAATAACCCTCACAAATGAGCCGTGGTGCCCCGAGCAAAGCACTAGGCTTAAAGTTTATTATTTCAAAGCGTAAAAAACGAAAAGCATAACAGAAAAAAGCAATTACTCCTATCTAAAGGAGATTGGTATAACATCTTCAGTCTTCCAATTGTTGAGTCCGTCGTCTGGAGTTAGGAAGATCCAATTGTTGATGTTGAGGTCGCCATCGTCGTCTTCTATAGCATGGACTCCTCTTTTGTTGATGTGGAAAGGAAGTCTTCCGGCACGTTCACGGCGTATCATCTTCTGACCTTTGATAGTGAAGCCTAAACCAGTCTTGTCAGATTTGAATGGAAAATCGGGAGCTGACCCCAAATAGTACAACCTCCTTCTTCAACTACAACTTTGGCGTCTTTCAGTGAGGCCATCTTCGATGGAACTCTAGTAACTTCAGGAGTGACAGGAGAGTCAACAAGCATGACTCGTGGAATTGCTTCGAAAGCTTGACAAGGGTGTTCGATGAATTCACCTTCCATCTTGATGTATCAGAATGATTGCAGGTGGCTTACTATATATTCTTCTTCACCGCATATTGTAACAATCTTCCCCTTATTGGATACTTCAACTTCTGATGTAGGGTAGAGGTGACAGCGCCTGCCCCATGTATCCAAGTGCATCTGAGTAGGCAAGAATAAGATGGACGAATGTCCATGACAAAGAATGTAGAGTCAAAAGTCAGGGAACCGACTTTAACTGGCAGGTTGAGCTCTCCAAGTACTATTCTTTTCGAACCGTCAAAAGCTATTACGATTATGTCACTGGCATTCATGACCACTTCTTCAACATTAAGTCAGTCGAGAGTGCTCTTCGGCAGAACATTCAGAGCATAACTAGTATCCACCAATACGTGAGATAGTGTAGTTCCCTTGCATTCAATGGAGATGTGCAAGGCTTTGTTGCGATTCCTCTCGGTAGGAGTTAAATCAGCATCAGAGAAACCTAAACCATTATCGACGATCAGGCTAGCAATACAACCTTCGAATTGATCAGTAGTAGTGTCTTGCGGTATGTGAGCATTCTTCAAAAACTTTACTAAGGCTTTAGCATGAGCGTCAGAGAATAATAGCAGAGCTAGCATGGATATCTTGGACGGAGTTTGTCCCAACTGTTCCACAACATTGTAATCGCTCTTCTTGATGATCTTCATAATTTCCTCCATTTCCTGCTTGGAGGTATCCTCAGCAACTTCCTTTTGTACTTTGTCTTAGCAGGATGAGTTACTTTTTCTTTCCCTCTAGCTTCGGGAATTAGTTCGATAGCAGGAATACGAATTGGTGTAGTAGTGTCTTTCGAAGGATAGATCTCTAGGGAAAATACTCTTCCAGTTCTGGTTACCTTGCTTGATATCCTTATTGTGTTCACATCAACATACGCTTCTGGCTAATCGTCTCCCCATCTGGTTGCCTTGATGTCTTTGATTGGAATCTTGTAACTTTCGGGAGGAGTATATTTAAACATGAAATCAAAATTTCCACTTGGCTGCCCCAAGGTATCTCAAACTTTGGTATGGCTTCGCTTACGTCTTCGATCTTCATATTTTTAGAAACGTCTTCGCACAGATTCTCCATAGATGGAGGTTTCAGAAATAACACTTCTCGGTTGTCCATCATGCATTGAATACACTTTTTCAACCAAGCACATCCATCAGATTCAGATGCACACCAACAATAATTATCATGGCATCCTGGATATACATCGGCTCGCAACAAATCTTTCTTGACAGTCATCAGAGGAATAGTCAGCTCGTTCACATCATGAACATTGGAGTCATTGTCAATAGCATTGGCACTTTTACCATGGTCAGGCATTGGTGCGTTGATCACATTCGGAGTTTCGACGGAAGGGTCGAATTCAATTTCCCTTGGTTCAATCATGTATTGAATCATGTTCTTCAGGGCCCAATAGTTGTTGGTGTCGTGCCCCAGGCTGTTGGAGTGTATTGCACACCTTTCATTAGGATCATACTTTGGAGAGGAAGTGTTGACGTGTTGAGGAGCATCCCTGAAAGTAATCAGCTCTGCTTTCAACATGTGTTGTAGTGCTTGAGATAACGTCATGTTGATTTTTGTAGATTGTCTTCTTGGTGCATTCTACATACGCACGTTGTGTTGTTGAGGTTGTGTTGGTGTAGGATTGGAGATCACGACTGCCTCCACGGATTGAGTGCGATCAGTTTTGTCACGACTCTTCTGACCATACACAACATTGACTTCTTTCTCACCACCAAAAGATCTCTTCGTAGCATTTGAAAATGTTTCTACTTGAATCTTTCCGCTCTTGATTCCAGCTTCGATATGTTCGCCTGTCAATATCAGCTCGGTGAATCCGGCTGAAGAGTTTCTAATTAGATGATTGAAGAATGGGCATGTCTGTGTTCCCATGAACATATCAATCAATTCCCTATTAGATAAGGGTGGTTGAACTCTACCTGCTAAATCTCTCCATTTCTGGGCATACTCTTTGAACTTCTCGTCACGACCCATAGACATGCTCTGTAGTTGCATGCGGGTAGGTGCCAATGCAGCATTGTACTGGTACTGCTTGTAGAAAGCATCTGCTAAGTCATTCCTGGTATGAATGTGGGTACTCTCTAGCTGATAATACCACTCCAATTGAGTTCTGGATAAACTCTCTTGAAAGAAATGGATCCACAATTTCTTGTCTTCAGTATGAGGATGGATCTTCTAAGCATAGGACATCAGGCGTAGCTTCAGGAAAGAGATTCCATCATACTTGGCAAAGTTAGGAACTTTGAACTTGCGGGGAATTACCACACAGGAACAAGACTCAGATCATTAAAGTTAAGCCTGACATTTTCAAATTTTCCACAGCATTCAGACGATCTTCAAGTTGCCTGTATTTTTCATTGTCAGGAGGATACTGCTCGCTCATATAGTCTTCCTCTTCATTTTCAGACTCATGATGGCTTCCTTCATTGTTTTTGATGTTTCCTTCAGTTTCGCCGCTCTTGTCTGAGAATTTGAGCTGTCTGACCACCTTGACTGGACCTTTGTGATTTCTTCCCATGTTGAGAATACCAATGGTCTTCTTCTTTCTGGTGATGAGCTTCTTTAGATCTTTCTAGCCTTGGGCCAAATTGGTGAACATCTCCTGGAATTGGGCGTTCTGATCCTGAAGATCTTTGACAGTCTGTTCAAGAGCCATTTTTTGCTGAAATAAACAACGAGAGAATAAAAAACCCGGTCTTGAATGTACCTGTTATGAAATGTTATGTCATGATGTGCGATGTTATGCAATGCAATGTTTTCAAGGACCTTAGGAATTTAAATTTGTTAAACAAGCACAAACAAACTTTTTATTAGTTTATCTTTAGCAAGTACAAAAGAAAGTTTAAACAAATAAAAGAAAATCCTAGAGCTTAGGTCTCCCATGGACGCTTCCTCTTTGTGTTGAAGTAGGTATTGATGCTTCGCTCCTCGTGAAGTAGCTTCGTCAACTCTAATACCTTCTTCTCGCCTGCGCAACACTGAGCTTCGAAAGTATTCCTTTCTTCTTTAAGCTTAATCCAGGATCTCTTTAAGTCTTCAAAATTTGTAGGCATGTGTGGATGGAGAATGGTATAGGGTTCGTCACCTTCAGCAATAGGTTCCATAACCACTGGTAGAACAACTATAAACGACATCATGAGGTTTTAAGCTTGAGCTCGCACCCATTTGAGGTAAGGTTCCCAAGGAATGGATTTTTTGTGCCCCGAAGTCTTGGTATCAGTCTTCTTTAGCATGCCCCAAGCGTGCACAAATATGAGACGGTAGTTCTGGAGATCGTTTTCGTAGTCAAACACAATATCTTGAAGAAGCATATCATGAGGACCATCTCTTCGAGCATCACCAAACTGACGTAGAGCTAGAGAAGGTTTGTAAGTGATACCTCCGCTTATGCCAAGGAGTGGTACATTAGGGAATTCCCTACAACGCTCAATGAAAGTGAAGTCCTTTTGAGAAAAAAGACAGCAACAGATATCTGAATTAGAGAGTGACATCAACCTTTGAGACCACTTCAATCTTTGCTCGTTCTTCATTGTTGATTGAGGAAGGTGCGAAATAAACCACCTGGAAAGTAACTATATGCAACACATGAGAGTTACTTGTGTTTTGGTAGTACGAGTGTGGAGAGAATGCAAAATGTCTCCAAGTAAGGTAGGCACAGGATTACGAGTGAGGAATATCTGGATGGTGTTTACATCTACGAACTGGTCGGGATTAGGAAATAACACCAAGCCATAGATTAGCAAGGCCAAAATGTCTTCGAATGCATGGAAACTCATAGCATTTAGGAATTCTCGAGCTTTCTGTATCAGAAACTTAGCAAGCAAACCCTTAACTCAGCTTCTTGTTTCCCAATTAGCTACAATGTCTGATCGCTTTAGATGTAACGCTGATGCAATGTCTTCGTATGTCAGATCTTTTTCTGAACCAATGAATGGTAACTGATCAAGGATAGGTATCCCAAGTAGCTTAGAGAACTCTTCCAATATAGGCACCAACTGATAATCTGGGAATGTAAAGCAGTGATGTTTCGGATCGAAGAACCGGAATATGACGTGCATCATATCTTCTTCAAAACCAGAGATAACCAAGTCAAGTAGATAACCATGCCTTTTGATAAACTAAGCATGATCAGGAACTTCTGAAACTAATTCTTTGAGTAGAGAAGGTATACCCATGAAGTTGATTCGGATAGTCTTCCTGGAAGCCATAACTCCTAGAAAACAGAGCAAAGATAAATCCCTAGGTCCTTGAAATAGTTAGAAATGATATGATGTTATGATGTCATGTTTAAATCAAGTAGCAAGCACAAGCAATTCAAACAATAGCCCTAGTTTTAAGGCTTGTATGAGGTATAGGTGTCTACCCTACCAGAGTTTATGTGGGTTCAACCTGTCCTATAATAGTAATCTGGTTCTAGGAATCTCATATCGTTGATCTTTCTCGTAGGCTTTATTTCAATACGACTACCAAGTGGTCGACCGAAACATCCCAAAAGTCGAATCTTAATGAGCGTAGAATCAACTATCAACCAACCTCAGTCACCACCGAAGCCGACCATCTCACTACCTTCTAATGGCCAAGATGGGTCAATTAGGGTTCTAAAAGTTGAGTTAGTGCTTATGAGACCACGTAGACGCCAAATACTTTCCTCAACTGAACATGAGGAGCATCAGGACATCCAAAGTGTCGCACTAACGTAGCCATCATTTTGACCGTTTTAGTATATGCCTAACGATCGACATGATTTATTTCTACTTACCTAAGGAAACCTAGATCCGGGTGTAGGATCCCCCACAAGTATAATACCCAAGCAACCCTTAAAAGTAAAGCAGACAAGTCAAACAAAAAGCAGTAAAATGATATAAAAACCCTAAGGTAGCCTCTCTTTGGGATGTCCCCAGCAGAGTCTCCAGTTATGTAATATGGTGGGATAACTGACTTGTTTGTTTTGTGTTTTATCGCAAATGTTGTGGATAAAAAGAGTCGCCACCGACTTTTATTTTATCCAATTAAGGGAAGGCGAAAAGAACAGGAAAAGACCTTCGTTAGATTATGAGTACGAGAGGCACTTATGAAAAGGGAAGGTATTACCATCCTTTCCATCCGTAGTTATCTACGGGATCTTAATTTCATAGCTCACTTTATAAATTTCTTTCTGTCTGTGTGTTTGAAAAGATGTTTTTGAAAAGGCATTTCACTTTGACTTCATAATGATTCTCGCTGGAATGTATACGAAGTGTTGTGGAAATGTTTTGTTTTGGAAAAGTGTTTTAACTTTGTAATGATTCACGCTAGAATGTATACAAAGTGTTTGAAAAGTTTTTGAAAATAGTGTGAGGTGTAAAAAGTATTTTTTTGATAGAGCAAGCAATTAAGAGTCTATTACCTACTCAGAATGGTCGTTTCCATGTTATTTTGCTTTCCTTAAGAATAAGGCTATCCATACCATTAGTTGGTAGGTAGTCTTATTCGTTGGATGTAAAAGGGACGTTCGAAGGATCATCATATGGTCATAGGAGGCAACATGTAAGGATACCTTAGCATATTCGTAGGGACGATCATCACTTTTTGTATGCAATAATCGAGGGACGAGATCATATATTCGTAGGCAACATCGAGGGTCATCGAGGGACTATGATCTTTGAATTGAAGGGACTGTGATGATATTGTTTGTAGGCAATTGTGCTAAGATATCCCTACGTTCGAGGGACATGACCATGTTTCGAAAGACAACAAGAGAGGATACCCTAAGGGGGTGCATGTGAAGAGTGTTTGTATTCAGATATTTTATCTTGTGATTAAAAGTGATCTATGTTGTTTTTAATCTTGCCATACACGCCTAATTACTAGCAGTTAATATGTATGGAAAATAAATTGTGGAAATGTAAAGTGCGGAAAGTAAACCCTAGACTATTACATGGCTTTAGGGCAGATACATAATAGAGGTGCGGAAAGTAAAGTGCGCAACGTACACCATACGCTATTACAAAAAATGACCTTGCGACCTATACATCAATTTCTAATATTTAAATACGAAATAAAAGAAATAAATTGCAAGAAAAATGTCTAATGATAAGAGAAAATATCTTAACTCTAATTGCAAAGGAAAAATATTTTTTGATATTTTTTTGGATTGATTTCAATGTAGAAAAACCTAATTTTAAGTTAATTATGAAAAATAACTTAAATTATGAGAAAAATAAATTATTTTTATGTCAAAAATTAATTAAATGTTCAATGAACCTAAATCTGAAATTAAAATATTTTTGTGATTTTTGAAAATAGTTAAATTAATTTTGAAAAGAAAATTAAATGAAATTAAGGAAATTGAAAAAAAATAAGAAAAGTGAGAAAATTGAGAAAAAAAAGAAAGGGGTGGCGCTGGGGATCAAACCCCAGACCCTGGGTTACCAGCCTGTACGCTTACCAACTGAGCCATTGGATCTACCTGCCATTGAAACACAACCGTTTGTTTATAAGTGTTAAAACGTTTCGTTTTGCTTTTAAAAACAAGTCAAATGTGGGCCCCGGTTGTATCGTGTGAGCTAATCAGGTGAAAAAAACGTGCCACACCATGGTCAAACGGTTAGCGGCGGAGTCACCCGTCAAAACCCTATTGTCGATCGTCTTCTCCGACGGGTTGTTTTTCAAAACCTGTAAAATACTAAAAATTGAAACTTAGGGTTAAGGCTACCACCCCTAAATCAGGGTCTGCGAGTTCAATGGTGCCCTCAGTTTGGCCTGAAAATGCGTGAGTTTCGAAGAAAACAACTCGAACTGCCTTAGTAATGGCAGATCCTTATTCCTGCGTTAAAGCTTGCATGTAACGTATCAAACATGTTCTAATGACATATATGAACACATGTAGACGCATCAAATTAGTTAACAATGCATAAATTAAAGAATTCAAAACCAAGAACTTTACCCAACCGGTGAGACTTGTATGGCTCGATCTGGGATGCTTTGGCCATGTGTAAGGGCTTGGATTGACTGCTGGGATGCCCAGGAGAACGAAGGGATGGCAGGTTTGGCTTAAGAATGACTGGAATATTGAATTCGAGTTTGTAAGTTTGTATGAATTTTTTGAAGGATTAGGGTTTGTTGTGAAGGCAAGGGTTTCGTGTTTTTGGCTTGTGAATGTATCATGTATATATAGAGCATGAGATTAGGTCAGAAAATAATGAGGAAATATCATGCATTAATGGAAGAAATATTTGATTTGAAATTTGTATGAAATCTTTCCAAACTTGGCTCAATATTGCATTAAAACCTTGTGCACAAATTTGATAGCTTGTGACGGGCTTCCTTGGTCCTCAAGACAAGTAGAAACCAAGCTCAACTCATCTTGCCAATTATCTTTACATTTTATTTAATTAAATTTGAATTTTAGCCATTTAATTCAAAAATAAATAAAATAAAAAAGAAGGAGGCGTGGCAATGAGTGTGGATGTCATGGATAATGTCAAGATCATTTTTGGATCATGAAAACTTAGGCCCATTTGAAAAATATTTGCATTTTCTAGGTATTTTCCTTTGTGCACCTCCTCAAAAATGTCAAACTTGCACAATTTGTATCTTGCTCAATTTTCAACATTTTTGAGTGTTATTAGACTTTTTATAAAGCACAAGATGTCCTCTAAACACTCCTTTTGGTTTCATATTCATTGAAGTTTCCATGTTCATGAACACTTCTTTGCAAAAAGGTGACTTTTGTTAACCTTTTAAAAGGACCTGTAATGTTTTGATCCATAACTTCCAAATGAAGTATTTTTTACCAAAGCTTGTGAGACATGAAGTTGTAGAGAATTAAATTCTTTTCAAAATGAGCTTTGGTGGAAAACTTTCTGATAAAGTATGTGAAAGTTATGCTTGGTCAAAGTTTTGTTGACTTTTGTCTAAAAAACCCTAATTTGGAAACTTTGACTTTTGATCAAATCTTGATTTTCCTTGAGGAATCATGATCAAACCTTGAACAAATGATGATTATTACTTCAAAATGTTCATGTTGACCAAAAATTATGAAGTTTGACTGTATGTTGACCATAATTGACTTTTTGTCCAATACAACTAATTTTCAACCATCTGAGCAATTGGTTGAGCAAGTTTGACTTGTAGGGCTTGAAACTTGACATGGTGATCCCTTGAAGCATATGATGAGGTATGATGACCACTTGAAGCATTGGAAATCCATTTTGACTTGAGAGGAGCAAAACCCTAGTTTGGATTGAATGCTTAGGAGAGGGTTTGTCTGGTAAACCCTTGTGAAATCCTTAAGTATGGAGATATGAATTGTCTTGAGAAGTAGGAGGGAAAATTTTGGGGTATGACACACAACGTGTTATATCCACAATAGAATCTCTATATGACCTATTCTGGAGAAGACTCCTTATGAATTGTGGAAGAACAGAAAACCCAACATTTCTTATTTTCATCCTTTTGGATGTACTTGTTTCATTCTGAATACAAAATATTATCTGAATAAATTTGATTCTAAGGAAAAAAGTGTTTAATGTTAGGATATTATGAACGCTCAAAAGGCTACAAAGTATATAACACTAAAACATGAATTGTTGAAGAATCTATTAATGTTAGATTTGATGATAAGCTTGGCCCTCAAAAGTCAAAGCAAAAAGATTCTCTTGCAGATATAGAAGTTCAAATTTAAGGATTAGAAGATAGTCCTGACAAAGAAATAGGTTCTGAAGAAACCATCAAAGAAACGTCTGAAGAACCCACTTAGAAGAAACCGTTCAGAAGCAGCGTAGCCCGTCTTGAAGAAATGATTCTGAGAAAGAAAGATGACCCAATCAGAACCAGATCAACATTCAGAAATTTTGAAGAGTCTCTCATGGGTCTGGTCTCCAAGATAATGATTGGATCATGGCAATGCAAGAAGAGCTAAATCAATTCACCAGAAATGATATATGGGATCTTGTGCCCAAACCAAAAGGTTTCAACATTATTGGAACTAACTGGGTCTTCAGAAACAAGCTTAGCAAACAAGGAGAAGTAGTCAGAAACAAAGCTCGATTAGTAGCACAAGGTTATAGTCAGCAAGAAGGGATAAACTATACATAAACCTTTGCTCCAGTCGCCAGTTTAAGATCTATCAGACTTTTAATCTCATATGCTGTTAATCACAATATTACACTTTATCAGATGGATGTAAAAAGTTCATTTTTAAATGGTTACATTGATGAAGAAGTTTATGTACACCAACCCCCTGGTTTTGAAAACACAAAATATCCAGATTTTGTTTATAAGCTTAAAAAATCTTTATACTGTCTAAAACAAGCTCCTAGAGCTTGGTATGAAAGACTAAGCAATTTTCCTTTAGAAAAAGATTTTACTAGAGGGAAAGTGGACACAACCTTATTCTATAAAACATTTAAAATGATATTCTTATTTGTCATATTTATGTTGATGACATAATTTTTTGTTCTACTAAAGCCTCCCTTGGGAGATAGTTTGCTAAGTCTATGCAGGCAGAGTTTGAAATGAGTCTCATGGGCGAACTCAAATTCTTTCTGGGAATTCAAATAAATCAAACTTCAGAAGCAACCTACATACATTAGAGTAAGTATGTTAAATAACTTCTGAAGAAATTCGACATGTCAGATAGCAAGCCATCCAAAACTCCTATGCATCCCACATGTATCTTGGAAAAGGAAGAGGTAAGTAAGAAACTAGATCAGAAGATCTACAGAGGTATGATTTTCTCTCTGCTATATTTAACTGATTCAAGACTTGATATTCTATATAGTGTTTTCTCTATGCTAGATTCCAATCAGATACTAGAGAAACTCACTTAACAGTTGTTAAGCAAATTCTCAAGTATCTGAAAGGTACTACTAATCTTGGCCTATGTTATAGGAAATCCAGAGAATACATACTTATAGGATACTATGATGCTGACTATGCTGGAGACAGAATAGAAAGAAAAATCACCTCTGGAATCCGTCGGTTTCTGGGAGAAAATATAATATCTTGGTCCAGCAAAAGGCAATCCACCATTGCATTATCAACTACTGAAGCAGAATATATAGCTTCAGCTGGATGCGATACTCAGATGCTCTGGATGAAAAGTCAGCTTGAAAACTTTCAGATATTTGAGAGTAACATTGATATTCTCTGTGACAATACTTCTGCTATTTTCTTATCTAAAAATCCTATTATGCACTCTAGAGCTAAACATATAGGAATCAAACATCATTTATTAGGGACTATATTCAGAAGGAAATTCTCTTATTTAAATTTATTGACATAGACCATCAATGAGCTGATATCTTTACAAAACAATAGAATTTCAGAGACATCTTGGAATTATGCAAAATCTTCTATGTGAACATCTGATCAATTGTCCTTTAGAAGTGAGAAGGGTAAATGAATCATAATCTATCAAGAAGATCTAAAATATGATTCAGCTCGAGATAGATGCATGCAGTTCACCAAATCAACATTTATCAAACTTAATCACTAAGTCATTCTCAGAAAATAAACACGTGTTCAAAATGTGATAGAGTGAAACGTTTGAGTTGATGCATTGAGGCGCTGGTCACATCGATAACTGTTCACTAAATCTTCACGCTATCTCCCTTGTCAACAATCATTATGTTTCTTAATCTTTTTTTTTGGCATTAAATTTAATTAATTGCATGTTTTTAAGAAAATATTTTTCTATATATACTCAACCTTTAACACTTTTTCAAAACCATCGTCTTCAAATCATTTGCTCTCTTTTTCTTCTTTTGAAAACCCTTATTTTCAAGCTTTCTCTTTTCTTCTCAAAACCCTAAGTCTGAGAACAATGGCTTCATCATCCCATCTACAACAACCTCAACCCTCCTCCAACGAAGAAGTTTTCACCGGTCCTCACAGAATGCTACTCACTCCTTGCAGCAATCTTGAAGTTCTCTATGAATTTCTTGTGGATTTTGAAAGCATGAAGGAAAATGGGCATAATCTCCTTGAAGAAGTGGAATTTTAAGGTTGGTCTCAGTATTTTGATTGTTTGATTGGTCCAGTTTTTCCAAAGTTGGTGAAGGAATTATGGATTCATGCCTCAGCTTCTCAAAATCAAGTTACTTCGTACGTGTTGGGGAAAAATAGTCATTACTGAAGATATCATTGGAGAACTTATTGGTCATGATGTCAATGGAGTCAAATGTACTAATATGGCTGAGAAAACTGGCTCTGACCTAGCTACAGTTTCTCAAGTAATTTTTACTTATGGGCAACCGTCAAACAAAATCAAAGATTTGAAGGACCACTTTAGAATTTGGGCTAAGATAATTCTGGGGTGCATCAATCACAGGAAACCTTCAAGCTCTGTTGACTACATCAACATTGATCTGCAGTTCCTCCTCTAATTCATTGCAACAAAAACAAAAATTCATCTCCCTCACAGTTTTTTCAACCATCTGAAGACAAGTGTCAAGGAAACAAGAGAAGGAAAAAGAACCAAAAGAGACTGGATTCCTCTGGGAAGGCTTATCTCAAATATTCTGAGAGAGAATCAGCTGATCGATCATCTGAGTGAAGCCAAACTGGTAGATGATCTGAACTCAATCGTTGGGAAACCTCTCAACGTGAAAACTCTCAAGAAGATGAAAATTACAACCTCTCTCAAGAAGAAACCCACAGCTGTAGTGAACGAAAATGTCTCAGTTTTAAGAATCCCTTTGGAGAATTTTCCACTGTTCTCAGATATTGATGCCTCGAGACCAGATGTTGTTTTCTTCTATCTGGATGCCTACAAAGCGGATGGTACTGACCCTGGTCTTAATATTCAGGATCTTCATCAACTAGATCCATATGTTGCTCTCGGGAAATCAAAGAAGAGAAAAGTGGCTGGTGAAAGCACCTCTCAGAAACAAACAAAAGCTGCTAAAAAGAAAGGTAACTACTCTTTTGTTTCTGTCTTTGAACCAGTTACGGCACTTACATCTACTCCCAAAAATTCTGTAGCAGAAATTTCTCCACAAACCCTTGATGACTTTGATATTGATATTGATACCTTTGTTCCTATTACTGAACCCATAACTCAACCCCAACCAGAACTTGCCAAAGTTCTGTCAGATATTGAAACTTTTGACTCTGCCCTTGAAACACCACAACTAGAAAATACCACCTCTCCTAGTCCACAGTCCTCTCATGCTCCCCAACCAGAAAATCCAAAATAATCTTCTAAACCAATACCAGAAAATACTATCGCTACTACTCCACAACCAATTCCAGCTTCCCAACTAGAAAATCCAAATGTGTCCTCTGATCCATCCCCAAAACTAAATCCCATTATTCCTGGAATCACTTGCCCTCTCAACACTTCACAATCAGAGCACAATACTTTCACTATTCCAGATCTTCCATGCCCTTATGAATCCACATCACCTAACTCTCCCGATTCTCCAATTGTCCTCACTGACTCTCCATCCCCTAAAAAATCATCAAATGATCCCCTCAAAACTGTCATTAACTTCTTATTTCTGAATCTAAGAGGCAGAAGGAGCTTTGCTATGGTTTGGCTCAGCAGAATTTTGGTGAATGGCTGAAGCTTCTTGAGGAGCACATTGCTCAGATTAAGAATGCCCATAATCTGGTCCTAACGAATGCTCCCTGGGAATCCATAGCAGCAGCAACATCCCTCCAGAAACATGAGACACAACCTTTGGTTCTTTTTGAAGACAAAGGGAAATTTGTTGTTGAATCCTCTGAAGCTCCTGCTACTGAATCTCCTGCAACTGCTAAAAGGATGTTTCTCTAGTTATTCAAACTCTGGAAGTTTTAAAGAAGGATAATGGAGAGGTCAGAAAAATATTGGACAAGCAAGATGAAACAAACAAGGAACTCAAGGAGATGATGGGAAAACAAGAATCTTCAACATCTGAGATCAAAAGGATGCTGGAAGCAATTCTCTCAAGACTTACTCCACCTTCTTAGAACTTAGTTTTCTCATTTTATTTTATGCAATGTTTTTCTTATCCTGTTTTCATTTAGCAAATTTTCATTTTCTGCATATTTCCTTCTGTACTCTGCTATGTTTCCTTAATGCAATTATCTTCTGTTTTGCCTTATTATTTTTCCAATTTAATTTTCTTTTTGATTTATGACAAAAAGGGGAGAACGTAAGATATTTTGAACATCATAGTTGCTGATAGACTAAGTTTCAAACATTCTGATATCATTCTTTCAATCATTTTGTTTAAGTTCAAAATAGGGAACTTATGCTACTTGGAACTATCAGAACCTTCATCATATTCTAGACGAACACTCTAAGGGAAGTATAATGTTTCTAATTTTATATGAATATTAAACTTAGGGGGAGACCTCTCTTTGTCAAAATATTTATGTTTTGTCATCATCAAAAAGGGGGAGATTGTTAGAACATAGTTTGGTTCTACGTCTATTAAGAAGTTTTGATGATAAAAAGTACTTTTGATGACAATTATGTTATGACTCTGATGGATAAATATCTTGTATAAACATTGTTGTCTTCTAATTTTTTAATGAAGTATACAGATGAAGTTCTGATTTTGGAAGGAAAAGAAGAATAAGTTAAGTTTCTGAATTTAGAAGAAGTTCTGATATTATGAAATAGAACTTAAAAGATACGCATGAAACATCTGTCTTCAAAATATCACGCTCTTTAAGAAGAAGTTTTGTTCTGTTTAAAGCTCAACTTCTGAAAGCACCATGTTGCATTGACATACTCTTATTTGCATATTCTGGTTGCTTAATTTTAATGTGTTACAAAGACTCAAATGGAAATATTCAAAGTAACGGCGGTTTCTAGACAAGATCCATATTTAAGGAAAGAAGCACTCAATGTATTTACTATGATTCCTTTTGTAAATTCTGGTGACTCTCAACGGATCAAATCAAACGCCTATATAAAGGAGCATCTTCTTCAAGCTTTAGTTGTCGAACCTTCTTATGCAAAAACAACTCACAAGCTGTCATAATAATTTATTCAAAGTTGTTTTTCATAATTCATTGAGTCAAAAATTGTGTACACATCACAATTGTGATATAGCTTATAAGAAGCAATGTAAACACTTATATTTATATACGTTGTAATTACCTTGAGAAACCAAGGTGTGGTTGATCTCAAGAAGACAAATGTAGTTATCTTTGTGATTTGTAATCAAGTTTTGATTAGTGGATTAAGACCTCGTTGAGAGAGGAAAATCACCTTGATGGGTGGACTGGAGTAGTTTGAGTTCAAACGAACCAAGATAAAAATAACTTTGTCAAATTGTTTTAATTTCAAAACCCCAATTCAAACCCCCCATTTCTTGTGTTTTTCAAATAAAAAAATAAATACATAATATTTGTACGTTGATTAAAATATATTAAATGTGATTGTGAAGTAGTTGATAATACTCGTATAATTGTTAAAGAATTTATTTATATGTAAATTTTTGTTTCTTCTAAAAAATGTTAAGAAAAAAAAAGTTTTCGAAGAATTTTAACTGTCATTTATATTATGATTAACATTGGAGTATCATTAATTAATTGTATTAACTTATAACAAAAAATTAACGATAATATAGTCAGGGAAAAAAATTTAAAAGTTAAAAATAATCTAAATTTACCATATAAATAATCTAATAAAAGCAGCCATTAAGATGTATAATAATAATAATAATAATAATAATAATAATAATAATAATAATAATAATAATAATAATAATAATAATAATAATTATTATTATTATTATTATTATTATAATTATAATAATAATAATAATAATAATAATAATAATAATTATAATAATAATAATAATAATAATAATAATAATAGTAGTAATAATAATAATAATAATAATAATAGTAGTAATAATAATAGTAGTAATAATAATAATAATAATAATAGTATAATAATAGTAGTAATAATAATAATAATAATAATAATAGTAGTAGTAATAATAATAGTAGTAATAATAATAGTAGTAATAATAATAATAATAATAATAATAATAATAATAATAATAATAGTAGTAATAATAATAGTAATAATAATAATAATAATAGTAATAATAATAATAATAATAGTAGTAATAATAATAGTAATAATAATAATAATAATAATAGTAGTAGTAATAATAATAATAATAATAATAATAGTAATAATAGTAGTAATAATAATAATAATAATAATAATAATAATAATAATAATAATAGTAATAATAATAATAATAATAATAATAATAATAATAGAAAAGGGAATTTTTTAATCCACTATAGTCCTATGAAAATCCGAAAATATCTTTTGAAAATTCAAAAATATATTTGAGTTGCACCTCTTTTTGGTTCCACCCTTTAAAATGTAAAAAAAACGATATTAAAAATGCACTTCTGGCATAAATCAGAAATGCACTTCCGTTTTGTAGTTTTGTAATATTAAAAGCTTGGGAATTTCTATACCCACCTATTGGGTTTCTTCTCCATCCCTGGTGGAAATCCAAAAATACCCCCAGGTTTCGTAAGTGCACTTATGAATTCACCTCAAAGATGGACTTTGCAAGTGCACTTACGAAATAACTCAGTATTTTCTAAAAATAAGGTGAATTCACAAGTGCACCTGCAAATTCACCTTATTTTTTAAAAAATAAGGTGAATTTGCAAGTGCACCTGCGAATTCACCTTATTTTAAAAAAATAAGGTGAATTTGCAAGTGCACCTGCGAACTCACCTTAGTTATGGGATTAGAAAGTGTACATATGAATTTATGTTTGGGCAGAATTCATAAATATTTAACACAATTCGTACCATTCATTCAACTTAATTCATTCAAATAAATTACATAGTGGATACAGAAAATTCCCTACGCCAAAAATGAGTTTTGGCAGCACTACATAGAAAGTGCTTTTACAAAAAACGCTGATGTAGGCTGGAAAAAAATACGCTTAAAAAAAGTGCTGCCAAGGGAAACCTTATGAAAGCGCTTTGCTCTACTAAAGGTCGTACGGATACCCCATCTAAGAAAGCGTTTTTCCAAAAGCGCTGCTAAATGGTTACCTTAGAAAGCGCTTTCGAAAAGCACTGCTAAAGGTTATCCTACGAAAGCGTTTTTGAAAGGCGCTGCCATAGGCCTTAAATTGGTGAACGTAAAGAAAACGTTTTTTTGGCAAAAAGCGCTGCTATTACAGCACCTAAGAAAGCGCTTTTCAAAAGAGCTTTCATAAGGTAATTAAAAAAAATTAAAAATAAGAATAACGTGAAACCCTATTCATCTTCTCTATTTTCCCTCTTTTCTGAGCCATACGAATCTCTCTTCAGCGACTCCCTCTGTCACGAAACCACCATCTTTTTTCTCTCCACCATTCGTCGCCATCCCTCCGTCAAGAAACCACCATTCGGCGCCATCTCTGGTCCAAATCCCTCCGTCAACGGCTTCAGCAAACTTGTTTCTGCTCAGCATCTTCAAGAACAACCTTGATTTCGAACTAAGGTATGTTTTCGTTTTCACCTTCTCCAATTTGATATAGGTTGAGCAAATATAGTATATGTAATCCATATTTGGGAACATTTGATTGTAATGTGTCCTGTTTTAGATGGATGGAAATTGTATCTTAGTCTGTTTGGCTTGCAATGACATAGTTGTGGTGCTGCATATGCAATTATGCAGTATCAATTACTTTAGTCAGTTTGATAAGTTATCCAATTACATTCATAATAGTAGTTTTTATCAAAGGAGTGCATTGTTATGTACTTACGAACAACCCATTAATAAATAAAAAGTAAGTGAATATTGTGTCTTTCATTAGTTTGTTTGGTCTTTGAAAGTGGCTTCTGTTGGTTTGTTTAGTCTTTGAAAGCCCCTTGAACCTCAAGAATGTTTTTATAGTTTCATATATTATGAGACTGATAAATTAGAAATAGTGTCTTACACATTTATAGATGTTGGTTTTGTAGAAGAGACTAGAAATTGGAAATCTGATAGTGTGACTATTTTGTAGATGTTGGTTTTGTATGTTGTATTAATGTATTATTTTGTTAGATAACAACAATCATAGTTTAGGATGTGTTTATTGGAACTCTTGATAACAACAATCACATTTTGTTTTGGTTTTGTTTCTTAGTTTCCTGTATGTGATTTGATGAATGGTGGTGGTGATAATCGAAAAAACAATTATGTTTAGGAAGTGTTGAATGATTTAGCACAATGTAGTTTGATTAAGTGATGAAAAAGATAGAATCTTTGTTTTTCCAATGGAAAGACAAACTTATTTACAGAATCTATCTTTAGATACGAAGCATTATTAAATTTTTAGAAATTTTAGGATATAGAAATCTGTGTTAAACTATGTTAATTTGTGTCGCATTGAGTATTAGAATGTGTTGGAATAGTGTCAGATGTTATTGTGTTTGGGTATGTTGAAGTTATTGATTTGTTTGGTTCAGAATTGAATGTTGAATTTTGAATTGGGCATGCTATTTGTTTTAGGTTGTGATTATTTCTGATTATTCGAGTTGAATCTGTGAAGTTATTATGGTAGTGTGAAGTTTGAGGGAAAATTTTGTTGATAACATGTTATTTGAATCGAAGTTGGATTAATGTCATGTGTTATCGGTGGTAAATCGGTAAAGTTCCATGTTAATTAGCAATAGAGTTTTTTGTTAATGTTATGCGTTGGTTTGTAATAAATGGGCAAGATTTTCTTACATGTTAAGTTGTGGGAGTTTTATTGCGATTCCATATTAATCGTGCTAATTGATGCACTTTTGAGATTGTTTGTAATAATGTGGTTTTCTCTACAGGTAATTAGTTTTTCTCTCTCACCATTGTAATTAATTATGCTTTGAATGAACTGCTATGATGGATCGTTTCCACTTAAATTAGTTGCTTACTTCTCTACGTGTGAATGAACTGTAATTAGTGGTTGAGTCGGTTTTTATTGTATGAAATTTTTGCTAATAGAAGTTTTCTTTCCTTTGAATTAGCAACGTTTCTGGCCTAGTTCGACGTACGACGCTCATTATCTGCGTTTCCTTGAGTTCGGTAAATCCAAGGTAAATTTCTTCCTCAAATTATTGGTATTGTGATGAATTTGTCTAAATTTGCGTGAATATGTTGCGTTTTCTTGCTACAGATCCATCCCGTGTATACTTTGCGTTTTGACAGAAACGCAATATACTGTTTCGTGTCCTAATTAGTTGTTTTTGTTTAGCTTAATTAGTAAAACCATGGATAAGACATGGATGTATTCCAATTGATTTTCGAAAGAGTACGAGAATGGGGTATCGGAATTTGTTAAGTTTGTTGTTGTGCACGCCAAAGACCTCAGTCGAATGACATGTCCTTATTTGTGTTGCTGTTTTGGGAGTCGGGTTGATGTGGTTCAGTTGCCATCACATTTAATACGGTATGGAATTGATAGAAGTTATACATGTTAGAATGTGCTTGGTGAGAAAAGTAATGAGAATGTTGAATCGGGGGATAATAGGACCTATGCTTCAAACAAAAATTGCACATACACATATGATTATGATCGAGTCGAAGAGATTGCAGAAGCGCTTGAAGAAGATCTTAATGATTATCCCAAAATGTTTAAGAGGTTGGTAAGCGATGTAGAGAAACCGTTGTATAATGGTTGTACAAAATTCACAAGATTGTCTGTGTTATTAAAGTTGTACAACTTAAAGGCGGGCAATGGATGGTTGGATAAAAGTTTCACAGAGTTATTAGCCCTTATGAAAGATATGCTACCAGAGGATAATGTTCTTCCCAATTGAACGTATGAGGCCAAAAAGATGTTGTACTCTATTGGCATGAGCTATGATAAGATACATGACTGTTCAAAAGATTGTGTTTTGTTTCAAAATGAGTATGCATCGTTAAATGAGTGTCCTAAATGCGGTGCCCCTCGATATAAGAAAAAGTTGTCTCAGACAAAAGTCTTATGGTACTTTCCTATAATTTTGAGATTTAGACGGATGTATCATAGTGAAACTGATTCAAGACACTTGACTTGGCATGCAGATGAAAGAATTATTGATGGAAAGTTTCAACATCCGCCAGATACACCACAGTGGATGAAAACCGATAATGATTATCCTGAATTTGGAAAAGAAGTAAGAAACCTTCTCTTAGCATTGTCTACTGATGGAATGAACCCACACGGTATTCAAAGTATCTTGCATAGTACATGGCCTATGATTCTTATGATTTATAACATACCTCCGTGGCTAGGTATGAAGCTTAAGTACATGATGTTATCTATGTTAATTTATGGGGCTAATCAACCAGGAAATGACATAGACCTATACTAGGAACCTTTAATCAAAGATTTGAAGATTTTGCAGGAGAACGGTGTGGAGGTTTATGATGGGTATAGGGAAGAAAGTTTCAACTTGAGGGCGATGTTGTTTGGAACAATTAACGATTTTCTAGCATACGGAAATCTATCCGAGTATAACATTAAAGGAGAAAAAGCGTGTCCTATA
Source organism: Vicia sativa (assembly GCA_021764765.1). Lineage (NCBI taxonomy): Eukaryota > Viridiplantae > Streptophyta > Magnoliopsida > Fabales > Fabaceae > Vicia > Vicia sativa. Next base: position 74,758,050 of record CM038797.1, on the reverse strand, counting down.
TGTGAAGATGGAATCGATACGACACGACTGAAACTTTATCAGAAGAATGTCTTTCTCGGCCATTGTAGATTCTTAAATTCTAAACATCAATATCATGGATGGAGAAAAGCATTCAACGGAGATACCGAACAACATAGAGCTCCGCGTGGATTGACAGGTGATCAAATTTTTGAATAGGTGAAAGATGTGAGTATTCAATTTGGCAAGCCTTTTGCACATAAAGTTGTCACAGGTGGGTGGAAGAAGAGGTCGGTTTTTTTTTTGAATTGCCATATTGGAAATCTTTGTACGTAAGACATTTTTTGATGTTATGCATATTGAAAAAAAATGTATTTGACAGTGTTATTGGTATGTTACTCAATTTAAAAAGGAAGTCTAAGGATGACCTTAAAGCAATGGAGGACATGGTAGAGATGGGAATAAGAACTGAATTGGGACCCGTGAAGAAAAGAAGACAAACATATCTACCACATGCTATTTACACTCTGTCTAGAAAGGAGAAAAAATATTGTGTAAGTTCCTAAGTGAAGTTAAAGTTCCAGAAGGTTACTCATCATATATTAGAAGACTTGTGTCTATGAAAGACCTCAAGTTAAAGAGTTTAAAGACGCATGATTTCCATGTTATAATGGAACATTTTCTACCAATAGGTATACGTTCTATTCTGCTAGAAAAAGTAAGAAGCACAATAACTAAACTGTGTTTTTTCTTCAAGTCAATTTGCAGTAAGGTAATCGATCCTGAGATCTTACTAACATTGCAAAAAGAAATAGTTGTTACTTTGTGTGATCTTGAAATATATTTTCCTCCCTCGTTTTTTGACATAATGGTTCATCTTGTCGTTCATATTGTAAACGAGACACAATTGTGCAGACCAGCTTATATGAGATGGATGTACCCTGATGAACGTTATATGAAAATATTAAAAGGGTATGTGAAAAACCGAAGTCGACCATAGGGTTGTATTGCCGACCGATACATTGTTGAAGAAGCGGTTGAGTTTTGTACTGAATATCTGTCAAATGTTCAATCAATTGGACTCCCCAAATCTCATGTTGAAAAAAAGAAGGTAAGAAGCTAATTGGAAATAAAGTTGTGACAATATCAAGGGTCGAACGGGATAAAGTGAATTTGTATGTTTTGCACAATGAGATTGAGGTTAAGCCGTATGTTGAAATGCACAAGGGTGTTCTTCGAGGTTTAAATCCGAATAGAAATGAGAATTGGATTGTACGAGAGCACAATCGAAGTTTCATACCATGGTTTAAGGAACATATTTATTTAAAGTATCGTTCAAATCTCGCTTTAGTAACAGAAAGGTTGAGATGTTTAGCATATGCCCAAGTTTGGTTGTGTTTTCTTATAGCGCATACGCAACTAATGGAAACAAATTTTATACCAAAGAACAGGATGATAAAATTACTATGAAAAATAGTGGTGTCACCTTGGTCGCTGAAGCAATGCACATATCAAGTGTGAAGGACTTAAACCCGAAATTTGCAAATCTATCATATTTTGGGGTTATCGAGCGCATTTGGGTGTTTGATTACAAGAAGTTTCAGATTCCTATATTTGGTTGCCGGTGGGTTGAAAATAATAATGGCATACGAATGGATGAGTCAGGATTTTTGAAAGTGGATCTTAATAGGGTGGGGTACAAAGCTGAGCCTTTCATTCTAGCCTCTCAAGCTAAACAAGTGTTCTATGTCACTTATCTGACAAGTACGAAATGGTCTATAGTGCTTTTATCTAAAAAAGTAATTTATGAAAGTATTGGAGATCAAGGTGATATTGGTGTTGACATTGAATATTTTACAAGAAATGATCAAAATGAGAATGAATCATGTATTAGAAATGATCATAATGAGGGTATTTGGATCAATCCAACTGTCCGCGTTGTTAAGAGACGAGTAGAATATATTCCTACCAAGAAAAGAAAGAGACGTTAGTGAAAAAGGTAATAATATAATTATAGCCTATATCATTCAATAAAATTTAAATATATGTCATTTTATATATATTCAATATATATATGGATTATTGATTATGGATTTTTATATTTGTCATTTCATTTTTATTTTTTTTCTTTATTACAGGTCAAATCGCTAGTAATCAAGAAAACTCACAAGATGCAAATGCTCTAGATGATACTTCAGAAAAAGATATTACACGAGGCATAACTATTATGAGGAGAATCATTTGTGATAGAGATAGAGGAGTAACATGTAATGTAGATTGGAATGATGAGGACCGACTAATTGGGTCTAATGCTGCAAAGTTGACAAGCTACATTGGTACACTAGTTTGTATGGACATTTCGATCATCATTCCTAGATGGGAAAGAGGAGAGTTGGATGAGGCTAAAGAGAAAATTTGGACTGAGATAAAGGTACCATATATGGTTGTTGTTATTTTCTTTATCTTGACGATAATGTGTTTAAATTACTTATACTAACACACTCTATGCGTATGTTTTTTTATAGAGGTCTTTTAACATTGAAGATACCCGTAAAAATTATATAATGGGTTTGGCTGGAAAAAGACACAGAGGATGGAGATCTTTTTTAACAAACAAGTATCTTAAAGATGAGGAAGAAAAATTTCTTGAAGAGGATCTGAAACGTCCAAAGAAGTATGAGAGCTTCATTACACCTGAAGAATGGGTTGATTTTGTAGGCCAAAGAAGAGACGGGAATTTCAAGAAAGTGAGTGCCATAGATCGTGAGAGAGCGTCAAACACACGTATCCATACAAAAAAGGGTGTTTCGGATATGCACGCTTACAGGAAAAAATTATAAGTAAATGTAAATTCTATGATCTTATTAATTCTCTCAATGTGTTATAATTGATGATCTTATTATTTGTGTCAATGCGTAGTTAGAAGAGACGAAAAGTGACGAAAAATCACTACCAACACATGTGTTGTGGAAGGAAGCTCGTGTGGGCAAGGACCGAGTTGTTAATCCTGATGTTCAACATGTTTAAGATGAATATGTAAGTATAACATTGTGTCTTTAATTAAATCAAATGTTTGTGAATATATAATTAATTTTTTTATCTCCACTAATAATTTTCGATATGTAAATGAATTACAGGAGACCCTATCGCAATCGGTATCCACGGGTGAGGACCAGGATATCAGAAGCGTACTTAGTCGAGCACTAAATGTTGCTGAGTATCCGAGTCGAGTGAGGGGTAAAAGTCATGGTGTGACTCCAACCACTTTGTATAAGAATCCAAGGAAGAGAAATCCTAGCAATGCATAAGTGATGCAAACATTGCAGGAATTACAAGCACAAGTCCGTGAATTGCAGAAGGATAAAGAGAGATATATGGCGGAAAAGAGCAGTTCACAGATGAAAGAAGTTAGTGACAAAGCTAGTATCAACTGTCAACATAAATCTCCGAAGGTAATTAATATGATAATCCATTGGAGAAAGTCTAATTGCAATTTACAAAGGAATTGAACTGAACAATATATATATCCGTTATTATTACAGAATGTTTTTAGTCACTTCTAACGGTTATTATTGGTTTAGGGCATTTCATCTTGTCAGCTATACCTATCATCACCGACTTATCACCTAGTTGGCAAGAGAAAAGTGCATAAAACTTTGGGAGATTTACTTCACCATAGACCTCTCCCGGATGGACACATGAAAGTATCGGTTGATGTTGCTTTAGATCTGGATACGGTGCTGCCAGTACCTGAGATTGTTGCTGAGACCACATTGCTGCGAGATGCAATAGGATCTTTTGTTGCATGGCCATCGAACCTCATTTTCATATATGATCAGGTATGTTGAAAACCATTATGAATCTTTAAGTATTCAACTTTCATTTCTGACCTCATTTTCTTACATGGTAATTTTAGACTCCTACAAAACCCGCATCAAAGGATAAAGGGATTTTGCAGCACGACGAGTTTGTTGCATCACAAAAAGACGTACGTTTAAAGGGTCACAACAAGTGAGCCAGAAAATTGGTAGCGTACCACCCAAGAAAAGGGTTCCCGTCAGAAAATTTGTGACTCAATTCCGGCAGTGTCTTGAAACACTAGTGGGAACATCCGATTTGATGAATGGTGGTATTCGTCAAATGGATATGGATGAAGGTATATTTGGTTTTCCTTGCACCGAAACAATTGGACAAGAGGACATGAAAGATATTTTTCTTCATAGAGAATTAGGCGTCGGTGTTATGCACTCATACATCCAATAACCCGATCAATATATCATTTAATTAGTTGAACATTTGTTTAAACATTTCAATGAAAATAGTCTAATATTAATTATGTTTTTATTTAAGGTTGTTATATGACAAATTGATGTGCGAAAATCAATTGTCAAACAAATTCCATTTTGTGTCTTCCTCCCGCGTCAGTGGAGCGACAATTGTTAGGAAACCAGAGTCAGTAAGAGAGCACTTAGTTGAGAGATTTATGGCAACCGGCAGTACAGAAAGCTTGTATCTTTGGCCGTATTATACTATTCCTACAGGGTTAGATTTTCATTCTAAGTTCATTTTAATATTTGTATTTTTTGCGTAGAAAATTTTCATCTAAACCGTTGTTTTTATTTATAGACGTCACTGGTTGTTGGTTGCTATCAATCTTATAAAATAAGTGGTCTATTATCTAAATTCGGTTGACGGTGATTGGACAAATTATCCGGATATGAAGTTAATGATTGATATGTAAGTGAGATTATTCTAAATATTCGTGTTTATTTATATATTTAATTATTTTCGTGACATTGTTCTAAATATATATTTTTATTTTGTTAGAGCAATATAAGTATTCCGATGTCAAAGAGAAGCTCGGGTACCACAGTCTAAATTAAACAACATTAATTGGATCAAAGTGCAGGTATATTAATTTCCACAATTTTGCTTATAATATTTATGCTACTTGATAAAACAAGACAACTATATATTCTTTTTTTTCTATGTAGTATCCTCAACAGCAAAACAATATAGATTGCAGATACTTCATTTTGAGGTTTATTAAAGAAATCCTTCAAATAAATCACATAGAGATTTCAGTCACGGTATGGATTTATAACTTAGGATTTGTTTTATTATTTATTGGATATTTCATATAGTTTATTACTTTTAACTAAATCATGTATATTATGTTTTGTTATGTAGTACTTCGATGAACACAAGTGTGCATATTACACGAAACTTCAGTTGGAAGAAATCAAAGAGAAATTGTGTCAATATTTTATTGAGCAAAGAATCATATAAGGTATGAATACATTGTTGTATGAAAAGTGTTATGAATACGTTATTGTGTGAATACAATATTGATCGTGTTATTATGTTCATACCTTGCAGGATCAGAACCTTGAATACATAATTGACCGTGTTTTGTTCATACATTAAGTCTAATTTAGTTATTGTTAGGGATGATTTTGTTAGGATTGATTTTGTAAGGCTGATTTTCGTAATGTTAAAAATATGTGAATTGAATTACAATGGTGTATATATATTTTGGATAACAATGGTATATAATGGTATTTGTATATAATCTCTTCATTGAAATAACGGGATTACGATTGTAAATTACAGGTTTATGAATTACAGGTTTATGAAATAATGCTGCAAAAAATGCAGTTTATGAATTATATAAATTATAGGTTTATAGAAAAAACCCTAAGAAAGCACTTTTTCAAGAAAAGCGCTTCCTTAGGCCACCTTAGAAAGCGCTTTCAAAAGCGTTGTCTTATGTATACCTTAGGCAACACTTTTTTCTCAAAAAGTGCTTTCATAGGTAGCCTAAGACAGTGTTTTTCTTGAAAACGCGTTTTCTAAAGATGCTACAGAAAGCATAAAAGGCATTCTAAAGTAGGCCTAAGAAAGCGCTTTTCCAGGAAAAACGCTTCTAAAAGCCTACTTAAGAAAGCGCATTTTAGGAAAAAGCGTTGCCTTAGGTATACCTACGAAAGCGCTTTTGCCTAAATAAAAAGCGCTGCTAAAACCTACCGCAGCGCTTTTAAGCGCTTTTAAAGGCCAAAAAAGCGCTTTCGTAGGTCTTTTATGGCGTAGTGATTAAATTACATATTATTATAAACGGGAAGTTGTGGACGTTGCAACATCTTGATAACATCTTCTGCCGATCTACGAAGCGACGCATCCATCTCAATTAGACCATTTGTGAAGTATTATTGAAAGGACTCCCATTCTAACATAATCAAGCATTTGTTGACGAGTATTGTAAGTTTTGACATTTGAAATTTGATTTTCATTATCAATCACAACATCAATCGTTTTATCTACTTCTTTCACCACAATCGGCTTATCGTCTATGCTCACTTTGTCCGAAATCGGTACATTCACAATAGCTTTGACAATGTTGTCTGTGACACCCCACATAATTCAATTATTAAATAATTAGAATTTTAATTATTAATTTAATTAAAAGTTTAATTATTAGTATTTTTGGATTATTGGATTTAATTAATTAAATAAATAAATGGAAGTATCGGTGGTGTGAAGTTAAATTGGAGGGTATGTGGAGTAAAACACTCTAATTATTCTAATTGTTTTATTTCTATTATTTGGAATAATAAAAAGGAATAAATAAAGGGAAAGGGAAAAAGAGAAGGAATTAGAGTTTTCATTGTACGTGCATTGGAGAAGAGAAGAGAAAGATGAGAAAAAGGCAAAGGCGTCGGAATTCGAAGAATCATCGCAAGGTAAGGGGTGATTTTGTCTGGTTAATATGCCTTATGGGTTTTGATAATCAATAGGATTGAATAATACGTTAGGAATCTCGAATTAGAATTTTCTAGGTTATGCCCTAACGATGTGATCCTACGTAAAAATCCCAAATTGGAATATGTGATCCTGTATTCTGTGTAAATCGTTTCCGTTGATTGTGCCAATTCTGTGTATGTGTTGTGTTATTGTCAATTGTATGAAAAGAGTGCACAAATTTTACTGCTTCTGTTGTATTGTGGTTGTTGGTGATGAATGGTATCGATTGGAATTGTATAACATTGGAAAACCCAGGTTTTTGGTGAAACAAACGCAACATGAGTCGACCCAAGAGGTTATGTGTCGATACAAGATGCGTTGATTTAAGAAAACAGAATCTGGAAAACTTCTTGGGTCGACACATACAACCTTGTATCGACTCATGGGGCATTTTTGGGAGTTTTTCATCGACACAAGAGAGCTATGTATCGACACAAGATAGTTTTGTATCGACACAAAAGAAGCATGGATCGACTCATACTGAAGAAAAAAAGAAAAATGGAATTTTGCAGAACGTATGAGTCGACTCATACGATGCTTGTGTCGACACAAGCTGTGTATGGATCGACACATGGGATTTTGTATCGACTCATACTGTGCTGGAAGTGAAAAATAATTTCTGAAAATTGTTCCGGTCATATCTTTGCGACCGTAACTCCGATTTAGACGTAGTTGGAACCGTTGGAAAGCTGGAAGCATGTACTATCCTATAAAAACATTCTTAACACCTAGTAAGTAAATCTTGTTGGATTTATATGACCTTCCGTATGAGGAATTCGTTGTTGTCGTGCTTGTTCGTCGTTGATGTTGTAAATACTTAATAGATGTTAATATCATGTGTTGTGATTGACGTTGTTTATTCATGATTATGCTGTTATCATGTGTTGTTTGTTGGTGTTCGCTATGTATGGAATGATGTTGTGAAATCATGTTCCTTATTTGAATGTTGCATGCTTTTGTTGTGCATGCATATGCATTCTGGTGGTGGTTAATTCCCATTGTGTGGAATTGGACCTGCAAAGTCAATACCCGTACCCAGTGATTTAGTGGTGGTGAGGCTAGATTCGTGTCCCAGTGGTGTATGGGCGAATCGTTGATTAACGTTGTTTCTAGGGTGTAAACGGAATAGAGTGTGAATTTAGTTCACGTTTGGTACCACATGCATTGAGTCTGCATTGCATATGGAGTTATAACATGATAGGATGGTTTCCAGTGTTATAATTTCATTGTTGTTGTTATTGTGCATATTAATCTGTGTGAATTGTAATTAGCACTGCAATCTGATTATGCTAATGAGGGTGAAATAATGTATTGAACTGTTTTATTATTTTTAGAAACGTATAATGTATTTTAGTTGTTGATGAAATCTCACGCTTACTTTGATGATTTCAGATTGAAGTGTTAGTCGCTTAGGAGCTGGTGAGGATAGCTTTGAGCTGTGCTATTTAGTTTATCCGCGTGTCAGTGTCATGCTCTGGTAGTTGTAACACTGGGGAACGATTGTTTTGGAATTATAGTTTTGAACTTTGTTTTCTTTTGGTTTATGTTGGAATAATTATGAATTAAATTTATTCCGGTTTTTATGCTATTTTCCGCTGTGTAGAACATATTATTGGTTTTGAATTATTTTAATATAGTTCTTTAGTGAGCATTGTGACACCCCAAAATAATGCAATAATTAAATACTTATGATTTTTAATTATTAAATTAATTGAGGTCATAATTTATTTAGTTTATTGGATTATTAAGTTTAATGATGGAATTAATTGGAGAAGAAAATGATATTTATTTTACTTATGATTAAAAGGAATAAAAGGAATTAAATAAGGAAAAGAGGAAAAATAGAATCATTTGGAGAAAACAAGACTACGTGAAAGTGAGAAGAGGAGAAAGAAGAAGGAAAACCTAGAAGCGTCAGAATCTCGAAGAACCCACAAGGTAAGGGGTGATTTCGATTGATTATTGTTTATTATGGGTTTTGATGTTGATAATATAGGTTATAGCATGTTAGAGAATTGTATTTGTGAATTTATAGGGTTCCATGAATGTGTCCCTATAGGTGTCAGATTGTGTCAGTTGATGGGTATGAATTGATTAGGGTGTCAGATATCAATTATGACTGATAGGAAGATGATAATTGATGTGAGAAATTATGCGAAATGATGTATTTTGGTGTTTCCTATGATGGGATTCGTATGGGTATGTGTGGATTGAGTTGTAATGGAAGAAATGCTGTCAAAAACTGAAATTTTGGGTCTGAACGTCGTGGAAACCGGTTCCCCAGTGGGAGGACCCGGGTTCCGACTTTTAAAATATTGAAAATGGCATTTTGAACCGAGGAACCGGTTCTGTGTGGAGGAACCGGTTCCCCATTGATTTTCGAGAGGATGAAAATTTTACTGAACCGGTTCCTCACGGAGGAACCGGGTTCCCCATACATTTTTCCAGGGGCGTGACATTTTTGAACTGTGGGAACCGGTTACTCCCAGGGAGGAACCGGGTTCCACTGAAATATTTTTAAATTTTCAAAACTTCAAAAATTCATAACTTTCAAACCGTAAGTCCTTTTTGAGCGCCGTTTTGGACGTTATTTCCTAAATTTTATGCTCTACCTTATGAAATCAAAATATTTTAGAAAACTTGAAATTATTTTGGAAAGGGGTTAGATTTCGAAATAAATGATTTTTAACATGCACATAAGGATGTATGTGTAGAGAAACCTTGGTGATGAGGACACTAGTAATGTGTAGGTGTAATAGCATGTTTATCGTTGAGGTTAGATGTATGCATGATTGGTTGATGTATCATGTTGATTGGTTTGCATGTTTATGCTGATGTTGATTGTATGCATGATTGGTTGAGATATCATGTTGGATGGTTGTTTCAGTTATGTTGAATTGATGTATTACATAGGCGATTAATGTTGCATGCTATTGATGTGCGTGCATATGCATTGTTTTGGTGAAGTTAATTCCCATTGTGCGAATTTGACTTGGATTGCCAATAACCGATACCAGTGAGGATGGGTGGTTAGGTGGATTCGTGTCCGAGTGGTTATGGACGAATCGACGGACCGTATCCGTTGATGATGGATCGGTGTTGGGTGACTTGGTCACGAAGTCGGTACCGCATGCATTGAGTCGCATTTGTGTTTGTATGGAATTGTAACATGTTAGGATGTTTTCGGTGTTGCAATTCTTTTATTGTTTATTGATTATGCATGATGAATTATATGATTATGGTTGTGCGTTGGATTACGAATGGTGTTAAGTGGTGGAATAATATGCTTGTATTATATTATTGATTGAAAGACTTATAATATGCTTTAATTATGAGAAGTCTCACCCTTACTTTACCATTTCAGATTGAATTAGCAGCTGAGGAGTCGGTGAGGATGGCTCTAGAGCTTATCTTTTAGTCCGTGTGTCAGTGTCATGCTCTGATTAGATTGTAACACTGGGGAACGCTTAGTTAAGAGAATCAGTATTGTTAATAGTTTGGATTTGAATTCCTTGAGAAATATGATGTTTATTTAAATTGATTGATTTTGGTATTTCCGCTGTGTAAGACATGGTCTTATGATGATTTGAATTGTTGGATGATGATCCTCAGTGTAGCATGGCTACTGTTTGATGAAATTGTTTTAATTATTAATTGTGATATCCCTTATTATACCGTGTTAACTCTGATTAAAGATGATTTAGATATTAATTTAATTAACATATTCGGGGTATCTAGATGGGGTGTTACAATAGTGGTATCAGAGCATAGTCGGTCTTGTCCTGTGTCGTTATCCCTTTAGTATGCGACTAGTGTGAAGTGACACTGTCGATACTTGTGTGCTGATGTAAATTGTTTTGTTATGTTACATAACAATGGCCGGAAGAGGTAACGGAAAGAATGATGATGCCATTGCCGAGGCTTTGGGAATGTTGGCTGGAGTGCTTGGAGGGAACCAGCAGGGAGCTGTGATTGGTGCTGACAGACAATTGGGGAATTTTCAGAGGAATAATCCTCCATTGTTCAAGGGCACGCATGATCCCGAAGGTGCTCAGAAGTGGTTGAAGGAGATCGAGAGGATATTCAGAGTGATTGACTGTGCAGAAGGGCTGAAGGTGAGATATGGAACTCACATGTTGGCTGAGGAAGCTGATGACTGGTGGGTTGCTACCAGAGCTGAACTAGAAGAAGATGGTGTTGCATTGAATTGGGCTGTGTTCAGGAGAGCTTTTCTGAGGAGGTATTTTCCTGAAGATGTCAGAGGTAAGAAGGAGATTGAGTTTTTGGAACTCAAGCAGGGTAACAAGACTGTCAGTGAGTATGCCTCGAAGTTTTCTGAGTTAGCAAAGTATTATGCTCATTACCCTAACGATGCAGATGGAGAGTTTTCCAAATGTATCAAGTTTGAGAATGGTCTTCGTGACGAGATTAAGCAGGGAATTCGGTATTAGCGTATCCGAAGGTTTTCTGATCTGGTTGATTGTAGTAGGATTCTTGAGGAGGATCTTGCTAACACTAAGTTGAATGCTCGAGGGTATGTTGATAGGAAAGGTAAGCAACAGATGGATTGTGGTAAGCCTTATGATAGAAATAATCAGAGGTCCGGAGGTTGGAAGAAGTCTGGTGGAGGAGATTCTAGTTCTTCCGTTAGGTGCTATAAGTGTGGTGAGACAGGGCATCGTATGGTGGACTGTAAGAGCAATGATAAGAAGTGTTTCAAGTGTGGAAAGTTCGGCCATGTGGCCAATGACTGCAGAGTGAAAGTGGTGACTTGCTACAACTGTGGTGAAGAGGTCATACTAGTCCTCGCACAAAACCCAAGAAAGAGCAAGCTGGTGGGAAAGTGTTTGCATTGTCTGGATCAGAAACTAAACCAGATGATCGGCTGATTAAAGGTACATGTTTTATTAATGGCATACCTTTGATTGAGATTATTGATACTGGAGCTACGCATTCTTTTATTGCGTTAGATTGTGCTAAGAGATTGAATTTGGAAATTTCTGATATGGATGGAAGTATGGTTATTGATACTCCTCGTCGGGTTCGTTGACTACTTCGTATGTTTGTAGAAATTGTCTGTTGTGATTTTGATAGGGTTTCGGTATGGATTTAGTGTGCCTACCGCTAGAACAACTTGATATCATCACGGAATGAACTGGTTGGAATTCAACCGGTTCATATCAACTGCTTTGAGAAGACGGTCATTTTCCACGAAGAGGTTAAGATCGAAAGTGAGATTATGTCGAAAGCGATGAATCTAGTGAAAGATGGTGCGGGTGTTTATGTTGTATTCCGCGATTGAAGCGAAGGGAAAGGCAAAGGGTGATGGATTGCCAGTGGTGAATGAATTTCCAGAGGTGTTTCCAGAAGACGTTAGTGAAGTGCCACCTGAGAGAGAGGTAGAATTTACTATAGATCTGATTCCCGGAACTAGTCCGGTGTCGATGGCGCCTTATCGCATGTCGGCATCAATTAGTGAATGAAGAAGCGATTAGAGGAATTGCTTGAGAAGAAGTTTATTCATCCGAGTGTGTCGCCGTGGGGTGCTCCGATGTTATTGGTTAAGAAGAAGGAAGGTTCAATGAGGTTATGTGTTGACTACCGCGGTTGAATAAAGTTACAATCAAGAATCGGTATCCTTTGCCGAGGATTGATGATTTGATGGATCACCGTTGGAGCGTGTGTGTTTAGTAAGATTGATCCGAGTCCGGATATCATCGATTCGCGTGAAGTCGAGGATATTGAAACGCATTTAGAACGAGGTATGGACATTATGAATATTCTATTATGCCGTTTGGGGTTACTAATGCACCTGGTGTTTTCATGGAGTATATGAACAGGATATTTCACCCATATCTTGACAAGTTTGTAGTAGTGTTCATTGATGATATTCGATTTATTCGGCGATGAGGAGCATGCAACATCTCGAGTTGTGTTGGAATTGAAGGAAAAGAAACTTTATGTGAAGTTGTCCAAGTGTGAATTCTGGTTAGAGGAGGTGAGTTTTCTTGGTCATGTAATTTCCAAGAATGGAATTGATGTGGATCCTACGAAAGTAGAAGCGGTGTCTCAGTGGGAAGCGCCGAAGAATGCTTCAAAACCGTAGTTTTCGGGTCTTGCAGTTATTATCGGAAGTTTATTGAGGGTTTTCCAATGCGTTACCATTGACTAAGTTGACCGGAAGGGTCGATATTTGTTTGGGATGTTGAATGTGAGAAAGGATTTCAAGAGTCAAGAGGAGGTTGACAAGTGCTCCGATCTTGATTTTGCGGATCCGACTAAGTCTTTTGTGGTATATTGTGACGCATCATTAATGGGATTAGGTGGTGTGTTGATGCAAGATAAGCGGTTGTGGCTTATGCTTGACAGTTGAAAGTGCATGAAAGGAATTATCCGACTCATGATTTAGAGTTACTATTGTGTTTGTTTTGAAGTTGTGGAGACATTATTTATATGGTTCTCGGTTTGAGGTATTCATGATCATAAGAGTCCGAGGTATCTCTTTGATCGAAAGAGTTGAACATGAGGCGAGAAGATGGTTGGAATTCTTAAAGGATTATGATTTCGGTTTGAATTATCATCCCGTAAAGCAAACGTGGTTGATGCTTTGAGTAGGAAGTCTTTGCACATGTCGATGTTGATGGTTCGTGAGTTAGATTTGGTTGAGCGATCGAGATCTAAGTTTGGTTTGTGAAACTACTCGAATAGTGTGAAATTGGGAATGTTGAAGTCGACTAGTAGTATTCGGAAGAGATTAGAAATGGTCAAAAATCGATGTTGGTTTAGTTGATAAGTTGACATTGATCAACCAAGGTCAAGGAGGCGAGTTCAATTGACGAATGGTGTTATGAGATTTGGTGATCGGGTGTGTGTTGGATGTTGCCGAGATTAGGAAGAGCATTTTGGAAGAAGGACATCGTAAGGGTTGAGTATTCATCCGGTGCTACTAAGATGTATCATGATTTGAAAAAGTTGTTTTGGTGGCTGGAATGAAGAAGGAAATTGCCGAGTTTGTGTATGCTTGTTTGATTTGTCGAAGTCAAAATCGAGCATCGAAACCATCGATTGATGGAACCGTTGTTCGTTCGAATGGAAGTGGGATGGAATCTCAATGGATTTTGTGTCCGGTTTGCCGAGGACAGCTAAAATTGTGATTCTATCCGGTGATTGTGGATAGGTTGACAAAATCGCTCATTTTATTCCGATAAGAATGGATTATCCGATGGAGAGATTAGCGAGTTGTATGTCGAAAGGTTGTGAGTTTGCATGGTATTCCTTCTAGTATTGTATCGGATCGAGATCCGAGGTTTACATCTAAGTTCTGGACAGGATTGCAAGAAGCTTTAGGTACCAAGTTGCGTTTGAGTTCCGCTTATCATCCGCAGACAGATGGTCAAACGGAAAGAACGATTCAGTCGTTGGAAGATTTGCTGAGAGCTTGTGTGTTAGAGAAGGGTGGAGCTTGGGATAGCTATCTGTCATTGATTGAGTTTACCTACAACAATAGCTTTCACTCAAGTATTGGTATGGCTCCGTTTGAGGCATTGTATGGTAGGAGGTGTGGGACACCATTGTGTTGGTATGAAACTGGAGAGAGTGTTGTGATTGGACCGGAAATTGTTCAACAAACTTCGGAGAAGATTAAGATGATTCAGGAGAAGATGAAGACTCCTCAGAGTCGTCAGAAGAGTTATCATGATAAGAGGAGGAAAGACCTTGAGTTCAGTGAAGGAGAGCATGTGTTTATGCGGGTTACTCCGATGACTGGAATTGGTCGAGCCTTGAAGTCAAGAAAGTTGACTCCACGATTTATTGGTCCTTTTCAGATTACCAAGAGAGTTGGGAAGGTTGCATATCAGATTGCTTTGCCGCCGTCACTTGCGAATCTGCATGATGTTTTTCATGTGTCTCAGCTGAGGAAGTACATTGCTGATTCGTCTCATGAGATTCGGGTAGATGATATACTGCACGAGAGAATTTGATGTGGAAGCGACTGCGAATTGAGGATCGGAAGTTGAAACAGTTGCGGGGCAAAGAGATTGCATTGGTAAGAGTGGCTTGGGGAGGACCAGCTGATGGAAATGTTACTTGGGAGGGAGAGTCGATGAAGGACTCGTATCCCGAACTATTCGTTCGAGGTATGTTTTCGAGGACGAAAACTCTTTAAGTTGGGAGAGTTGTGACACCCAAAATAATGCAATAATTAAATACTTATGATTTTTAATTATTAAATTAATTGAGGTCATAATTTATTTAGTTTATTGGATTATTAAGTTTAATGATGGAATTAATTGAGAAGAAAATGATATTTATTTTACTTATGATTAAAAGGAATAAAAGGAATTAAATAAGGAAAAGAGGAAAATAGAATCATTTGGAGAAAACAAGACTACGTGAAAGTGAGAAGAGGAGAAAGAAGAAGGAAAACCTAGAAGCGTCAGAATCTCGAAGAACCCACAAGGTAAGGGGTGATTTCGATTGATTATTGTTTATTATGGGTTTTGATGTTGATAATATAGGTTATAGCATGTTAGAGAATTGTATTTGTGAATTTATAGGGTTCCATGAATGTGTCCCTATAGGTGTCAGATTGTGTCAGTTGATGGGTATGAATTGATTAGGGTGTCAGATATCAATTATGACTGATAGGAAGATGATAATTGCTGTGAGAAATTATGTGAAATGATGTATTTTGGTGTTTCCTATGATGGGATTCGTATGGGTATGTGTGGATTGAGTTGTAATGGAAGAAATGCTGTCAAAAACTGAAATTTTGGGTCTGAACGTCGTGGAAACCGGTTCCCCAGTGGGAGGATCCGGGTTCCAGCTTTTTAAAATAGTGAAAATGGCATTTTTGAACTGAGGAACCGGTTCCTGTGTGGGAGGAACCGGGTTCCCCATTGATTTTTCCAGAGGGATGAAAATTTTACTTCTGGGAACCGGTTCCCTACCTGGAGGAACCGGGTTCCCCATACATTTTTCCAGGGGCGTGACATTTTTGAACTGTGGGAACCGGTTACTCCCAGGGAGGAACCGGGTTCCACTGAAATATTTTTAAATTTTCAAAACTTCAAAAATTCATAACTTTCAAACCGTAAGTCCTTTTTGAGCGCCGTTTTGGACGTTATTTCCTAAATTTTATGCTCTACCTTATGAAACAAAAATATTTTAGAAAACTTGAAATTATTTTGGAAAGGGGTTAGATTTCGAAATAAATGATTTTTAACAGACACATAAGGATGTATGTGTAGTAGAGAAACCTTGGTGATGAGGACACTAGTAATGTGTAGGTGTAATAGCATGTTTATGCTGAGGTTAGATGTATGCATGATTGGTTGATGTATCATGTTGATTGGTTTGCATGTTTATGCTGATGTTGATTGTATGCATGATTGGTTGAGATATCATGTTGGATGGTTGTTTCAGTTATGTTGAATTGATGTATTACATAGACTGATTAATGTTGCATGCTATTGATGTGCGTGCATATGCATTGTTTTGGTGAAGTTAATTCCCATTGTGCAGAATTTGACTTGGATTGCCAATAACCGATACCCGAGTGAGGATGGGTGGTTAGGCTGGATTCGTGTCCGAGTGGTTATGGACGAATCGACGGGACTGTATCCGGTTGATGATGGATCAGTGTTGGGTGACTTGGTCACGAAGTCGGTACCGCATGCATTGAGTCTGCATTTGTGTTTGTATGGAATTGTAACATGTTAGGATGTTTTCCAGTGTTGCAATTCTTTTATTGTTTATTGATTATGCATGATGAATTATATGATTATGGTTGTGCGTTGGATTCTGAATGGTGTTAAGTGGTGGAATAATATGCTTGTATTATATTATTGATTGAAAGACTTATAATATGCTTTAATTATGAGAAGTCTCACCCTTACTTTACCATTTCAGATTGAATTAGCAGCTGAGGAGTCGGTGAGGATGGCTCTAGAGCTTATCTTTTAGTCCGTGTGTCAGTGTCATGCTCTGATTAGATTGTAACACTGGGGAACGCTTAGTTAAGAGAATCAGTATTGTTAATAGTTTGGATTTGAATTCCTTGAGAACTATGATGTTTATTTAAATTGATTGATTTTGGTATTTCCGCTGTGTAAGACATGGTCTTATGATGATTTGAATTGTTGGATGATGATCCTCAGTGTAGCATGGCTACTATTTGATGAAATTGTTTTAATTATTAATTGTGACATCCCTTATTATACCGTGTTAACTCTGATTAAAGATGATTTAGATATTAATTTAATTAATATATTCGGGGTATCTAGATGGGGTGTTACAAGCATGACATTTTGAATGAGATTTTCTATTTTTAACAAATTGTAATGCCCCTTTCATTTATGTTAACTCTGATTAAATTATTAACTCGCGGGGTATTTTAGAAGGGGTGTTACATTGTCAGGGCGCACCAGAATTCTTTTTCTGCATCAGGGTTTATTTTGCAAGTACACTTGCGAATTATTTTTGGTGGACTTCGCAAGTGCACTTGCGAAGTGACACTGTTTTCTACAACATTTTAATAGCTATAATGCAACAAATGTGGATTAGGGGGGATGAATGTTTACCTCAAATTGTAGCTTCTAATGCTCACTGTGTTAGGATCACACACTTAAAACTTGATTTGGAGAAGAAATTTATATTGATTTTGAGTGATGTTTAGAGGGTTTTTTGGTTTAGAGGTTATGAAAATGTATGTAATAGTGTGAATTGGTGACCATGCAACATTTTAGTATACAAATGGAAGTTTCATAAGTGCACTTATGAAGTAAGTTTATTTTTTTCAAATTCAACGTTTAAAATAATAAAATGTGCAAAATAAGGTGAATTCGTAAGTGCACTTACGAATTCACCTTATTGGGTGATTTTGTAAGTGCACTTACGAATTCACCCAATAAGATGAATTCGTAAGTGCACTCACGAAGGGTATTTTTAGTTTTTTAAGGGTGTGAGAGAAAACCACTAAGTGTGAAGAAATTTCCTAAAAGCTTTGTAGCAATTTGCATTATATTTGCTTGAATGTAAATACAGTACATGCGACTCTTTAACTCGTTTATATCTCTAATATATCTCTAATGACTACTTCCAAGTAATATCTTTAACTCGTTTCGAACTCTTTAATTTATAGCACACGAAGTTCAATGTGAACCGCATAACTAAATCATCATTATATTAACATATAATGCACTAGCATCATGTTACCTATTAGTCAACATTTAAGACACAAAAACTAACAACGGTTATGAAAGATTTTCACTTATATCTTGAGACATGTCACATGAATTTATTAAGTGAGCTAAAATAAAAAGTAGTTTTCACTTTACACAAAATCAGAAGTGCATTTTTGAAAGTGAATCTTAAAAATGAATGAATTGGTGCACATCAAAAATATATTTTTAGTTTTTAGGAGTATTTTTAGAATTTTATATGGTGTCTAAAAAAAAATATAGTGGATTAAAAAGATTCCCTAATAAAAAACTAAGACGTGTCTTTGAGATACATGTTAACAAGCTATTTGTAAAAATATTCTAAAAACTAAGAAAATGAGACTCATGAAAAAAAATCTAAGAATGAGATGTCCTTATGCTATCTCTTTAAAGTAGGCTTGCTATGATCTTTTTGATAATCCCTTTTAATTTTGTTTGAAGATGTGATTCGAATCTTTGAAATCTCAAATGTAATAATACTACTATTATTTATTTATTTATTTATTTGAATTTAACTTCACTTAAATATTCAACTTCCAACAATTAAGAAAAGTCTTTCAAATGTATTATTGAAATAAATCATTTTAATATGTTTGAAAGAATCATACACAACATAAATATAACAATTAATTTGAAATGGAGGTGGCCATGAATTCTCTCCATGTTCATTTATAGATACAGTAGATCACCTCAGTCATAATTGACTCTAGGTCCATTCTGCTCTAGTAATTTATAAATACCCATTTTAGCAAATCGATGCCTTGGAATGTGGTTACATATCGAGAAATTAGTACCTTCCATGTGGTCCTGAAAATGAAATTGACATTTCCAAATTCCAAGCTATTTAAAAGTTCCTTCCTATATGCATATATAGGTTAAATGAATCCACAAGACCTCACATGGTTAGATCAACTGCCCATCTCTTCCGTACTCTCAACTCCATCAAAATATCCAACGATTCCATCCTATAAAAACATATTATAACTGTACTCATTTAAGTCAATTTTTTCATAAATATTTGTTGTAACAGACCATCATCAAGAACAAATTAAAAATATAAGAAAGATGAAGTTTTTTGAACATAAACAAAAAATTCTATTATAGTCTTTTTACAGGGAAAAAAAGAAAATTAAGAATAGCTATAACTATTTTATTATTTATTACTTAACTATTTTATTATTTATTACTTAATGAGATTCGAAGATTATAAGTAAATAACAACAACCAACAACTCTAACAACTTACAGAATTACTCTTTTTATAAATTACTAAATTAACTTAAGCTACATGTTAACTTAGACAATTAGACTAATCAAACAAATTCAATTTTATATGCTAACAATTCTACTATTTCGACTACTGCATGCTTAATATAACACCCTTCTAATTTCACAGTTATTACTCAATTAAATTATGAAATAAATCATGATAAAATCACCATTTAAGGGTGTCATACTTCATAGAAACATCATAATAATAATTTTTGCTCCGTAACACAGGTTTTCAACATTCATAATCATTCCCTTTTCGGAATATCACCACATAAATCAAGATCTCACAGCGGTATCTTAATCTTAAAATAACTTCATTATATTCTTCAAAATATCATCATCATAACCTTTCACAAGTTGTAATTTCAAACCACTTAGACAATCAAAATAACTCATAAAATATGTCAACAAAAGGAGCATAACATTAACTCAAGCGTTTCCAACCGGATGTTACATATCATAGCAAGACACATTATATTCAATAGAAAACTAAATAAATAACTCCAAAGCTATTTTCAATGCTTCTACGAGCTACTCGTGAGAATCTACGCGTTACCCACGTGGAGGCAACAATCAAACAGAAAGGGTGAGTGATCACAATTCATTACAAACGATATACAGAAAAGATATAATAATTGCAAACAACATCATCATGAAATCCATATATTTCTTAGTGTGTGAGACACTTTTAATGAGGAGAGGAAGAGAGAATAATAAGGAAATAAGGGTTTTATTATTGACTTGAAATTGTATTGTATGACTATTTATATACAACCGTAATTTGACTTGGACATACACAACTTGGATTATATTTAAATATTAAATCTAATCTAATATTTTAACATAACCCCCATAATCCAAGTTGTCGGACCTACGCTAATCATAGTCGGTCTAAATTATTCATAATTTCTAAAATTCAAGAATCTGTCGATCTTCAATCCTTTGGTGAAGATGTCGGTCAACTGTGATTCACTTGAGCAATGCCTAACTTCAAGTTCTCCTCGATTTACCTTTTCCCTCAAGAAGTGAAACCTAGTTTCGATATGTTTACTTCTTCCATGCAGAACTGGATTTGCATCACTAGAGGTTTCTTCACTTTGACCTCCATTTCTTCAAGTACATATCTAATCCAAATTGCTTGACATGGAACAAATGATCCTATTATATATTCAACTTCACACGATGACAATGTCACCACTGGTTATTTCTTAGAACACCATGATATTGGGGTACCAAATACTTGAAAGAAATATCCATTTGTGCTTCTTAGATCTTCATAATATTCAAACTAATCAACATTTGAATTTTTTTAACTGTAGCTTCTTTGCTTTCAGAATCTTTTCGAAATAGTATTCCACAATTTATCAATCCTTTTAAGTATCTCAAGATTCTTCTTGCAACCTTCATGTGTGGCACCCTTGGTTCACTTGTGTATCTACTCACTAATCCTACTGCGAAACCTATATCAGGTCGAGTGTTGCACACATACCTCAGAGATCCCACATTTTTCTTGAACAAAGTCACATCGAATTTATCTCCCTCTCCGTTCTTCTCCAACTTCATATTTGGTTCGACATGTAAGGATGCATGATTCGAATCATCCATTCTGAATCTCTTGAGTATCTCTTTGACATAATTATTTTGATGTAGCACCATACCTTGCTTCAAAATTTTAAATTTCATGACTAGGAAATAAGAAAGTTTTCCCATATCTGACATTTCAAATTCCTTAATCATCAGCTCTTTAAACTTTGACGAGTTTTCCAAGCTATTTCCAATTACTAGCAAGTTATCGACATATAAACAAATGTTTTTTATATATTGTCCTACAACTTGAACATAGACTCCATACTTTGATTTTCATTTTACAAATTCCAAGTTGACTAAGTATGAGTCAATCTTCTTGTTCCATGCCCTAGGTGTCTGCTTAAGGCCATAGAGTGCTTTGTGAAACTTATATATTTTACTCACTTCCTTCTGAATCACAAACCTAGGAGGTTGTGTGACATATACCTCTTTGTCTAAAGGACCATTCAGAAATGTTGATTTCACATTTAAATGAAATGTTGACCAGTCTTGGTTGCATACTGATCAGTGTGTTTTATGTTGCTTTATGATTTCAATTTAGTCGTATTTGTATTGCGTTTTGCTTATGTTTCTTCTTTTTATCTGCATTTTATGCTTTGTTGTCATGTTTTTATCATTTCAGGTCCCTATGGAAAAACCGAAAGAAAAAGGAATCAATTCGGGCAAAAATTGGAGAAAAGCGCAAAGTCCGTATTTCTCCAGTACAAAAACCAGATATGCATTGCGGCCCGTAATGCATCCTAGATATGGAGGCCCTTGTTATTCAGCACCCAATACAAATACCTGCGCCCTGTTATGACTGCCTATAATGTGTGTTATAGCCCGTAACATGAGTGCGACAACCAATATTTTTGTTTCCTTTTTAGGCCGATTTTGTCTCTAATTTGGGGTTTCTGATCTTTATGACTTTGATTATGATGTTTTTCTGATATAATGGGCATTGATATTAATTATTTTGTACTATGTTTAGAATTCCATTATAAAACTCATAGGTAGTTGAGTTTTAGAGGGGGAGTTTTTGTTCTAGTTTTATTTCTCATGCTCTGTAACTCAAGTCTCCATTTGGAGCACTAGATTAATATAATTTAGGTTTTTTTTATCGCTCTATTTTAATCGCTTTACTATTATTTATCATTTGTTATGTTTTTCGTAATGAATATTGTGTTTGTTGTGTTATTCCTCACCATGAGTGAACAGTTCTTTAGGGATTAGATATCATGAGACTTATCTCATGACAATTTGTATGATCCATCGCTATCGATTACGAGAAACTCTTTTCACTATTATTTTAGAACCTGAGTTTTCCTTTTAAACCCTTGTTACGAAAATAAAAGAGTTCCCAGGTACCGATCATGATCTGAAAGGACGTGTATCGATACCCGATAATAGGTTTTTAAACAATTAAGTTTGATGACGTGAAAGTGCTCGAATGAAATTGAGAAATGTTCCATTTTTATAACAGTGCAAAAATAACGATTTCTGACGAATAATTATGCGCGGGCGAAAGCTGACGAGCGACTTATTCGTCTGAGGTAGGACAATACGCTGGCGAAAGTAAGTGTTATCCATATTTATCTATTTTCTATAATTTGTGTAAAAATACCTCGTGATAGAAGTGATCAGATCATATAGAGAAGTTTGAGTAAGGATCATGACCCTAAGTCCAGTTTGTTTTCTTTTAATTTTATTTAAGCAATTTTCCAAAAGTACTTTTTTTAAAATAAGTTATTTTGACTTAAGTGCTTTTTCACTTAAGTTGTTCCTAAAACACAAAATTGTGATTTCTCTAGATATACAACGATATAACAGATCTCGGTACTCAACCATTGGTCCTTGTGATTCGATAATCTTTTACTACTTTGCACATTCGTACACTTGCGGATTGTCACATGCCAATGTTACCACTAGTCGAAGAGTCTTCAATCTTGCAACTAGAGCAAATACTTCAGAGTAGTTGTTTACTGTGGAAAATAGTAAACAACCGTTGGTCCTCCCAAAGCCCTAAAAACTAAGGGTTACTCGCAAGATCGACCAGTTGATCTTAAGACATGTGCTAAGATTTTTTATATTATACTGGTTCTGTCGAAATCCTTATCAAGAGAAATAATTTTCTATAAATAAGGGAACAAGTATAAAGACTTTCCAAACTAAGATTCAACCGACTGACTGGTAACTCGTGACCGGCAGCAGGTTTTCGTACAAAATAATACTCAATAAAATAATTGACTGGTGACTCATGACCGATAGAGAGTATTGAATTGTTCACTCGAAGCAAAAAATAACGTAAAGAGTTTGCTCAAAAGTAAATAGAAAGCAATTAAAGTATTCAAAAGAAGGATTTGCATTGAAATAAAGATGTTGATTCACGTACATCAAGAACTTCTTCAATCTTTGTTTCCTAATGCTCGGAATGACAGGGTTTTGGCAAGTGATTTTAGTACAAGTGAACACACGAAAAAACTACACTAAATCTACTTATTTATAGTATTTACAATGTAACTGCCTAGATGTAATCTACGGACATATTTGATTCTTCAGGCAACTGCTCCACTGGTTGCCGCCACCTATTTGGCACTTAATCAGACTGTAAACCGCTGACAACTGCTAGTAACTTCAAAATTTGAATCTTCTCGCTTCTAGCTTGCTTCGGCGCGTTCCCTTTGGAAAGATTTAAAACAACATAATTCTTCTAAGTCCATAATTCCCTTTGGTCGACAAGACCAACTTCGACCATTTTCCTTGTCTTTCATACTTTGGTCGACTAGACCAATTTCCAAATATCTCAACATTTTTTCTTTTGTCTCCTTCTGGTCGACACAACTCAGTTTCGACAACTTGGCTTGATATTCCCTTTAATCATTAATTTCTTTAGTTCATGGACTTCAATTTCCTAAAAGCCCTTATCTCCAAGGATTACCCTTAGCTTATGGAAACACCTTCATTTACTACATGTGCTTGAATACCTTAGGATTTTTCAAGGTCACAAAATGCCCCTCAGAGATGGCATCTACAAATTTGACTCATATGAGATGATGGCATCTTTGAAGCATCGACTTCACCATTCGACCAACTCGTTCCCACTTCTTCAAAAGTGGACGTTACTATTCTGACTTTCTCGTGACGTCATGTAATCATGGTAACGTGTCACGCTTTTTCAGTTTTAGGACGTGTGACATTAAATTTTCGCCATCATTGTGTTTTTAGTGGGAGACGTGGCCCACTAACCCACTTCGACCCTGCGCCATCATTGTGGTTTCTCCATTATTTCTCTTAGGGCCTATAAATACCCTTGTTTCTCATTTTCCCACTTTTCTTCTCGCTTCATCAAACCCTTGTTTCAGAAAAAATATAGAACTTACAAATTTTTCACTGTTCACCATCTTCAACTTCCTTTAAACTCTCTAAAATGGAAAACGCTGACAATCAAACTTCTTCTCCTACAATCGCCCTTCAACTATGTCTCATTGACGACAAAGTGTATGTGCCAGAACCTCCATTTGCTGAAGAGAAAGCCAAAATCTGGCAATCTCAGGTACTCATTCCTTTTTCTCTTGAATAAAAACCTCTAGCTTTCTTAGGTCTGTCATACCCCAATTTTTGACCTAAGATACCACCTTATGTCATTCACATATGCATCATTGCATCACTAACAGTTTCAGAACATGATAGATCGTGCGTGTGCTCTTAGAGTCAAATTAGGGTTTTATCAAAATTTCATCTGTTCAAGATATGATCAATTAGGGTTTGAGTCTCCACTCAACTCAATTGATCTATCTTAATCAATCATCAACATTTGATCTTCAAATTCCCAACTTTTTCTCATGATCTACCTTGAATCGACCAATTAGGATTTTGATCGAAGATAGTGAACCATTGACTTTCTGCTCAATGAATGACCTATTTGCTTGAAGATTGATCTTAACATCATCAATGCAACGTCTTGACCTAATTTCTTGGTTCAAAACATTCCAAAATCCATGTTTCTTCATCAGACAAAATCTGAATCATCTGATGAAAGTTCAACTGTTCAAAAAAGTCAAACTTAGACGTTTGGTCAACTTTTTCAAATCTAAATTTTTGCTTCGATACGCCTGCCGAGGTTGTTGAACCATATTTTGATTATCCCCAGATTAACGCAATTTTTGGAGAGGATCGAGAAGACAATTCTAAAAATGATTTGGAAAGTGTCTCTGATAATAAGTCTATTCACCCAGAGGATTGGGAAGTACATCCTGAGAATCCAGAATACATGCCACTTAAAAACGCATATACTGCATTCTATACTCCTCGACCTGTCAATCAAGCAGAAGAAGATCGCCTCAGCAGTACAAAAGGCAAGGACAACCGACCAGAGTCTTCAAAACCTGTTCGACCAACGATCAATGTCAACACGGAAAATGATTCAAAGGGAAAACTACCAGAATACATAATCTTTCAAGGAGTTCGTCACTATTAGAAAGCCGTTGAGGTTCAGACTATTGTTCATCATGCTAAGTAGTTTATCTCGCTTTTGTTTTGAACTCTCGCCCCGCCCAAGGCAGAGAGATGTTTTATAGGGCTAGCTTTTAAATAATTTTCTCTTTGTCTTGCCCAAGACAAATGAGTTTGTATTTAGCGATCTATTTCATATGTGAATCATAAATAAAGCGTTGTTTTGATTCCCACATTTTGTGTTTGTTTTTTTCTTTTTTTACCCCTTTTCTGGAAATGGTAATCCTAAAAAAAAACCTAATAAAAACAAACATCTTCGAAAAAATAATAATCTGCATACACTTTTGCATTAACTTTTTCTAAAAAAAATCGAACATAAATCGAACATGCAGATTAACAATGAACAAATCCATTGAACGCAATAACTCTACGACCTCTCTCGAATTTGAATTCCATGTGTTCGACGCCGAAGAAGAGGATGAAGAAGAGATCCCGGATGAGATTTACCGACTACTTAAGCACGAGGAAAGAATCATTCAGCCTCACAAAGAGCCTTTGGAAACAATCAACTTAGGTTCTGAGGAAAACATAAAAGAAGTGAGCATCGGAGCTCTACTCGACAACGATGTCAAGATCAGACTGATAGATCTTCTCAAAGAATACATCAATGTGTTTTCTTGGTCATACCGGGACATGCCAGGGTTGGATACCAACATTGTAGAGCATCACTTTCCATTAAAATCGAAATGTACGCCAGTTAAACAAAGACTGAGAAGGATTCACCCAGATATGGCCGACAAAATCAAAAAGGAGGTTCAAAAGCAACTCGACACAGGTTTCCTCGTCACCTCCTAATATCCTCAATGGTTAGCCAACATAGTGCCTGTCCCAAAGAAAGATAGAAAGGTCAGAATGTGTGTTGACTACCGGGACTTGAACAAAGCTAGTCCAAAGGATGATTTCCCAATACCGCATATCGACATGCTGGTGGATAACACTACTAAGTTCAACGTATTTTACTTCATGGACGGTTTCTCTGGTTATAATCAGATCAGAATGGCTCCCAAAGACATGGAGAAGACATCTTTTATCACGCCATGGGGCACATTTTGCTACAAAGTAATGCCGTTTGGATTAAAGAATGCAGGCGCAACTTACCAAAGGGCAATGACCACTCTCTTTCATGACATGATGAACAAAGAGATCGAAGTCTACGCGGACGACATGATAGCAAAGTATGACACTGAAGAAGAACGTATAGAATATCTCTTAAAGTTGTTTCAACGACTAAGGAAATATCAGCTTCGTCTGAATCCTAACAAATGCACCTTTGGGGTGAGATATGGAAAACTCCTAGGTTTCATTGTCAGTCAAAGAGGTATTAAAGTTGACCCTGACAAAGTCAAGGCTATTCAAGAAATGCCTACGCCACATACAGAAAAGAAAGTAAGAGGATTTCTTGGACGATTGAATTACAACTCTAGATTTATCTCTCAAATGACTGCTACTTGTGGACCAATATTCAAGCTTCTCTGCAAAAATCAAGAGGTTGTATGGACAGAAGATTGCCAAAGAGCATTTGACAGTATCAAGGAATACCTGTCAGAACCTCCAATATTGATTCCTCCAATCGAAGGAAGACCATTAACCATGTACCTTACCGTGTTGGAAGATTCCATGGATTGCGTGCTTGGACAGCAAGATGAAACCGGTAAGAAGGAGCATGCCATCTACTACTTAAGTAAAAAGTTCACATATTGTGAAACTCGTTACTCCATGCTCGAGAAAACATGTTGTGCTTTGGTGTGGGCTTCGAAACATCTCCGCCAGTACATGATCAACCACACGACTTGGTTAATCTCCAAAATGGACCCAATCAAGTACATCTTTGAAAAGCCTGCCTTAACAGGGAGAATCTCCCGATGGCAGATGCTATTATCTGAATATGACATCAAGTACCGCACCCAAAAAATGGTCAAAGGAAGCATTCTCGCCGATCACTTGGCTTATCAATCGATCAACGAATACCAATCTCTCAAGTTTGACTTCCCTGACGAGGATGTTATGTACTTAAAAATGAAAGATTGTGACGAACCATTACCTGAAGAAGGTCCTGATCCAAAATCTAGATGGGGATTAATTTTTGATTGAGCAGTTAACGTTTTGGCAATGGAATTGGGGAAGTCGTCATTACTCCCGAGGGTTCTCATATGCCGTTATCCGCCAGATTGCTATTTGATTGAACCAACAACATCGCAGAATATGAAGCTTGTATCATGGGTATCGAAGAAGCCATTGACTTAAGGATCAAGATCCTTGAAATATATGGAGATTCAGCCCTTGTGATCAATCAAATCAAAGACAAGTATGAAACTCATCATCTTGGTTTGATTCCCTACCGAGATTATGCAAGACGTTTGTTGACTTTCTATAACAAAGTTGAATTGCATCATATTCCTCGAGATCAAAATCGAATGACAAACGCCTTGGCCACTCTATCTTCAATGTTCAAAGTCAACCATTGGAACGATATGCCTAAGATCAACATCAGACGCCTTGAAAGACCTGCATATGTGTTTGCAACTGAAGCAGTCATCGATGATAAACCATGGTTCCACGACATCAAACGCTTCCTTCAAACTCAGGAGTACCCACTCGGGGCATCGCACAAAGATAAGAAAACTCTAAGGAGGATTTCTAGAAATTTCTTCCTGAATGGAGATGTGTTATACAAAAGAAACTTCGACATGATCTTGCTCAGATGCGTGGATAGACACGAAGCAGATATGTTAATTCACGAAGTGCATGATGGGTCATTTGGAACCCATTCAAATGGGCATGCAATGTCTAGAAAAATCTTAAGAGCAGGTTACTATTGGATAACAATGGAATCCGATTGCTGTAAACACGTTAAGAGATGTCACAAGTGCTAGATCTATGCAGATAAGATCCATGTGCCACCGGCTCTACTCAACGTTCTCTCCTCTTTGTGGCCTTTCTCCATGTGGGGCACCGACATGATTGGAATGATTGAACCAAAAGCGTCAAACGGTCATCGCTTCATTTTAGTGGCTATTGATTACTTCACCAAATGGGTCGAAGCAGCATCTTACGCCAACGTTACAAGATAAGTGGTTGTGAGGTTCATCAAGAACAACCTCATTTGTCGATATGGAGTTCCAAGTAAGATCATTACAGACAATGGATCAAACTTGAACAACAAAATGATGAAAGAACTGTGTGAGGAATTCAAGATTGAGCATCATAACTCATCTCCTTACCGACCAAAGATGAATGACGTCGTGGAAGCCGCCAACAAGAACATCAAAAAGATCATCTAGAAAATGGTCATCACTTACAAAGACTGGCATGAAATGCTGCCATTTGCTTTACATGGGTATCGTGCTTGACGCATGACAGGGCAACCCATTTTTCTTTAGTATACGGCATGGAAGCAGTGCTCCCCGTAGAAGTTGAAATTCCATCAATGAGAGTTCTCATGGAAGCTAAGTTATCTGAGGCCGAATGGTGTCAAAGCAGATACGACTAGTTGAACTTAATCGAAGAAAAGCGTCTGACCGCTATGTGTCATGGACAATTATATCAAAGAAGGATGAAGAAAGCCTTCGACAAAAAGGTTCGACCTCGTGAATTCCAAGAAGGCGACCTCGTGCTTAAAAAGATTTTGTCTTTTCAACCAGATTCTAGGGGCAAATGGACTCCTAATTACGAAGGCCCATACATCGTCAAAAGAAGCTTTTCTGGCGGTGCTATGATTCTCACGACCATGGATGGTGATGAACTTCTGTATCCTGTAAATGCTGATGAAGTCAAGAAATACTTTGTCTAAAAAGACATAAGAACAGCTCGTAAGTCGAAAACCCGAAAAGGGCGACTTAGGCAAAAATGAGCGTCTCGGTGGAATGAAAACCTGAAAAGGCGGTCCAGGCAAAAATTAGAGACAATAAACAGAAATTTATCCTGGTAGATTGAAAACCTGAAAAGGCAATCTAGGCAAAAATTAAGGATCAAAATGACAAAGTAACTGCATCAGTTCGTACTTCGTCAATCTGAAGAATCTTCCATCAACGGATCTTCAATCAAATCTTCTAAAGCAACAAGCACAGTTGGAATTCAAAGTTGTTAGGGAGAATAGCGGTTATTGCTTTCAATGTAGCCTTTCCCCAATAAATTACCATTTCCAACTTTTGTAAATAGTCCATGGAATCATGCCTTTGGCTGATTACCATTATATCAATAAAATTTGAGTCTTCTGCCCATTTGGTTGCAATGCTTGCTTTATTCTGTTTTGCAAAATAACACTTTTTCTTGTGAAAATCACCTTTGAAACTAAAAAAAAAGTTTTAATTGAATTTTTACTTCAAATTTTTGAAATAAAAGCGAAATTTTCCTTTGAACTGTGAACACAGAAAGAATTTCAACAGTTTTCTCCATGAGTGGTTCGACCTCTAAAAGGTAAACAACTGTTGATAAGTCTTCTTTTCCCCCGAAAGAGATCATCAAAGGACGGTATTCTTATCTGAAAAAATAATCCCCAACAAGTTTTCCAGTAAAATGCCTTTTCCAGAAAAGTTTAAAGCATGCAACTCAGATTCATCATCGATGCGTCTACATCATTCTGCATTTTCTTTGAGTATTTGTTTGAACTGTGACGTAGTCCTTTCCCAAATACTTTTTGTTGTCTTGTCAAGTATCGTCAGCATGCATATGACATTCATCATTCATACATAATTGCATCATTAATGCATTCTTGCATTTCTCAATGTTTGCTTCAATATCACTTGTTTAGGTTGCATTTATTCCCTAAAACAAGTGCGGGTGTGTCATCTCTCCAGTAGATTATCCCCAAGCAGAAAAAAATATTTTTTTCCCGTCCCCTAATCGAGATCATTCCTCATTGGGTACAAAGTCTTGATTGACCATTTCTTTCCAGTTCATTCCTAGATAGAACCTCGTCTCTAACCAATTCAGGTCTAGATTTCACAAAAAAAATCTACCTACAAACAATAAGCAATAGCCTCGTCATCCGAGCCGCTTATTTCTTTTTCATCTTGAAACTTATCATAAAACAATTGTTCTTCTTAACAAGTCCAATCGTGAAAGTTCAAGAAATCCCCGCAGTTGTCTTTCTGTCTAAAGAAAAACCTGTATCTTTACAATCAAAATGCCCGCATCTTCTCAAAAAAAAAAAAGATCCCTGACAAGGTTGTAACTGTGAAAATAGAAACTCACTTAAGATTTGTTTCCATCATTGTCTGTTATTTACAAGGCTGAATACTCAGTAAAATTCTCAAGAATTACCTTTTTTTATAGTTATCACTTTGCTGATAATCGGTAATATCTTCAGAACTCATTACCATAAACTATCACTGGTCTGATAATTGGTAATGTCATCTTTAATTACCTTGAACATTTTCACAAGGCTGACATAAGGTAATCTCCTTGTTTCCCAAAGCGAAACAGATATTCACTTGCTTTGAGAATCTATTTTCCCAGTGAAACATATGCTTGTTTCCCAACAAACAGGATTCTCCTTTCTTAGACAGATTGAGGCATCCTCACAATTTTCCCCAGCATGTCATTCTTTGATACCTCCTAGGTAAACTTTCTGCAATCATTTTGCATCATTTGCATTTTTTGGTATCTTAGATCCAAAATTTGCGTATTCTGATATTTAAGTCTCTTCACACCTATCGAGACGAAGATTTTCATCTTCATATCTCAGGTTAAAGAAACTTAAATAGGGGCATCTGTCATACCCCAATTTTGGACCTAAGATACCACCTTATATCATTCACATATGCATCATTGCATCACTGACAGTTTCAGAACAGGATAGGTCGTGTGTGTGCTCCTAGAGTCAAATTAGGGTTTTATCAAAATTTCATCTGTTCAAGATATGATCAATTAGGGTTTGAGTATCCACTCACCTCAATTGGTCTATCTTAATCAATCATCAACATTTGATCTTCAAATTCCCAACTTTTTCTCATGATCTACCTTGAATCGACCAAATAGGGTTTTGATCGAAGATAGTGAACCATTGACTTTCTGCTCAATGAATGACCTATTTTATTGAAGATTAATCTTAACATCATCAATGCAACATCTTGACCTAATTTCTTGGTTCAAAACATTCCAAAATCCATGTTTCTTCATCAGACAAAATCTAAATCATTTGATGAAACTTCAATTGTTCAAAAAAGTCAAACTTTGACTTTTGGTCAACTTTTTCAAATTTAAATTTTTTCAATCATAAAATCATTTCAAATTATTCATCATGATCATAAAAAATCAAGAAATGTGAAAAAGTCAACAAAAAGTCAAAGATTGAAATTTTTCTAACACTTAGAAAAAATTTCAAGTGTTAAAAACATGGTTTTTCCTTACTTTCATGGCCATTTTTCACCTAGATCCATTTTGATTCAAGAAAAACGCAAAGCATGAAAGTTGTAGATCATGTTACAAGATTTCCAAAATGTCCAAGAACTTGAAAAAAAAACACTTTGTGTAGCTAAGGTTTTGAAATTGAAACTTAGAGCTCCATAACCATGAATTTTCGAGTTACTCATCAAAATTACAAGTCATTTTTGCAACTTTCTTCCTTCTAGAAGCCTTGTCACCAAATGAGATAGGATTTAAGGGATAAAAATCTGATGGCAATGATTTGGAAAGGATAAAAACACTTGAGTTATTTTTAACCAATGTAAAGAAAGATTCCATTTGCATTTAATGAAGAATATTCTTTTCTTACACCTAAGCTTCCAAGTTGCAAACTCTCTAAGCTTATCTTACCTTGCCATTCAAGTTCCTTGGCCTATAAATAGGAGTTCTTACTTCATTCAAAAGGACACCAAAACAATTCCAAACTTGTTTTCTCACTTCTTTCTTATTTTGCAAGTTTCTAAGTTTCAAAGAGGTTATAATTCCAAATTGCAAATCCTGCAAGTTCTAACCACAAGTGTCATTCAAACATCTTCTAAACATCATTTAGAAGTTGTTTGAAACTTCAAATCATCATAGAATAAGCCAAGAGTCATTTTGCTCCAGAAAACTCCATTTGTGCAAGTTTTGAGCCAAAACTTCCAAACTTCCAATCCACTCGTGCTTGTTCTAATCTTTCACTTCAAACACACTCTACACAACATATAGAGACTGTCCAAGCCCTTAAACTAGTTCTGGAACAACTCCATCATCATCCTCCATTTCAAAACCAGCAGCCTACAACTGGACTTGGGCAGGAGGAATCAGAGAGCTTCAAAGTAAGGTAAGTGTAGGAATACACTCAGTGATACTCAAGGAAGCTCACAGGATCATTAAACAATTTTTGGAATCACTCTAACAAGGGATTCGATTTCTGCTCATAGAGGTAAGTAACTTCAACTTTGAACTCTGTGATTTCTGAATTCCAACTTAAATATTGCTGTGCTATCTTGTTTCTACATATATGAGGATCATAAACCCTCAATCAATTGCTTGAATTGTTGCACAAGCACGATTTCACAATCAATTTTTAAAACTAGGGTTCATCTGTTTTAGTTAAAATCATTCACCCTACACTTAAAATAAATGGAATTAATTGCCACCATCATGTTCCTGGTGAAAATCTGAGCAAGTTTGATGTTTGGATTGTGCAATTTCATTGAGAAATGAAGAATCCATGGAGCAAAATCTGGAGGTTGAAGATGATATGTTGCGCGCGTTTTTTCAGTTTCGGGAAAGTTTAAAATCATTTTTTCTAATATATATTTATGGTTAGAGTTAAGTTAATGGATGTATTACCTCCCCAGCGGTTTCCAACACGCTCTTAAGTCTCTTGCCTTTCCTCAAGGCCCAGGGTTAGAATCCATCTGGGACCTTTTTTTTAATAAAAAGCTCATCCCTTCAGAAGCATCAGCTTCTGACGCTCGCTCCTTCAGAGGCACTTCCAATACTCACTCCTTCAGAAGCACTTCTGATGGTGACTCCTTCAAAAGCATCAGCTTCTGACTCCTTCAGAAGCATCAGCTTCTGATTCCTTCAGAAGCATCAAGCTTCTGACTCCTTCAGAAGCATCAAGCTCGACCTCCTTGAAGCATCGACTCGCTCCTTGAGCATCGACTAACTCCCTTGAAGCATTAGCTTGACTCTTTCGAGCATCGACCGACCTCCTTGAGCATCAAGCTTGACCCTTGAACTCCGACCGACTTCCTTCAAAACGTCAGCTTCTGACCCTTTTCTTCAAAACTTCATTTTTACTTATTTTCAAATATTTTTCAAAACTCCTTCAAAACAAGGAGATTAAATGAAAAGTCAAGAAAATGGCTCAGTGGTTAAAATTTTCACTTCTAAGCCAAGGATCCTAAGTTCAAACCTCCTTAGGACCAAAACCTTCTTTTTATCACTAAAGTTTTCTTAAGTTTTTCAACAAACTTCAACGTTTTCAAAAACCAATCAAAACTTCTCATTTTGAGATGATTTTTTGCACACTTGTCATTTAATATACCTATTTTATGATTATGTCAAAAAAATCCAAAAATATTTTCTTTTTGATTATATTTTTATTAGGTTAAAAATGAGACGTTTTAAGTATTTTTAATACTTTTCAAAAATGTTTTCTTTCCAATTTTCAAACCTAATCTTTTTCAAAACTTCTTGTGAATATCCTTCACTTTTCAGAATCATTTTCAAAACCTTTTTAAAAACCTTTCAATAAACTTACACACCTTTTTTCCATGATCAATTAGATTTGAAGATAAACCGAACCAGGTTTTTCCTCGAATTTCTTTCAAATTGATCATGGGCCTCCCTCACGGTTTAAGTCCCAACCCTCCTATGTACATATTTATTTCCTTGTACATATCCACCCTTTCGTGTACATATTCATTTCCTTGTACACATTCAATCATCTTTGTAAATATTCAAGCATAACAAACTTCGTTCGTTTGTTTTCATCCGCTTGTTTATACACCGATTCCATTGGTATTAATAGGAGCATTATTCTCGGTGAAACTGCTCTTAAACCAATGAGCCTCCCTTAAGGTGTAAGTCCCAACTCCTTTGTATATATTCAAGTTACACTTGCTTTAATTGCTTGTTTTATACACTTGTTTATATATTTCCTTCATAAACTCCTGTGAATACACATCACACACTCGTTCGTATAACTTTTAAGTTATATTATAACAACTAGTCTAACAACTAGGTTCCCTTTAGCCTCCTCTTAGGCTTTGTATAAGACAACTCATCTGTTGAATTTAGCCTCCGCTTAGGCTTCGTATAAGACAACTCCCCTGCTGAGTTAGCCTTCTCTTGGACTTCGGTCAAAAGAACTCCCTCGTTGAGTTTATCCTTCTCTTGGGCATCAAACAAGAAAGAGTCCTGGAAATCTCTTAACAACCTCCTATTGGGCTTCCAATACAAATAATCACCCGCGCTAGGATAGAACCCTGAGAGTATGATTTCCCGGTGAAATCACTCTTGAATCCTAAGAGGATGGTTTCCCGATGAAACCACTCTTAAATCCAAAGCCAGCCATACCCTATAGCCTCCTCTTGAGCTTCATACAAGGACCCTCGATGATCCTCGAAATGCCTCCGCTTGGGCTCACAATGCAAGGAACCTCGATGACCCTCGGAATGCCTCCTCTTGGGCTTACAATACAAGGACCCACGGGCTTCGTAAAAGCATCCCCATAATCAATAATCGATTTCTCCTAGAGATTTAGACATTTATCATCTCTATGGAAGAAGTATCTCATCTATAACATCACATAAAAATCAAACACTTTTCAAACACTTTTTCAAACAAAACATCTTTTCATTGTAAGTGGTAACGCTTGTACACTCAAGCAAAACGCCTAATACTTACGATGAAAGATTCAATCAATCAACCCTTCAAAATGTATGTGATGAAATATATTAGATACATTTTTCATTAAGATGACATTTGTCTTTGTCTCTTAATAACACCCTTTGCTTCCACTAGCATAAGTGGGCACTACGATTGCTCTGACTTTTTCAGCCTCCCTTTGAGAATACGTAGGCACAAGGTCTCATCCTTGGCGAGCATACTTCTTTCTCCCTCAAATAAAACAAACCATAGCTCCCTTAAATCCGAGCTACAGATGCTCTGATTCCCATTAAGGGATATGTATGCAGAGGATCCCAATGATCTTTGCGAGCACAATAATAACAAAACTTAGGACCCCACCTAACCTACCTTTCTTAAAACCCAAAGGAGAAAATTTCCCAAGAATAGAATAGCAAATTAAAACACACAAGCATATAAAAAATATTCATATATATAAATAAGGCTATAGATAACTATATATATATATAGGGTGCCACATCCTTCCCTTTATATAACAAACCCCCTTACTCAGATCTCTCCCCAATACGTTGCGTCTAGTTCACGCTAGTCGCACCGCATATCTTTATTTATTTAGGGTATTGCAGCTTTCCCCTTTTTATCTCATTTTCTTGTTTTGGAAACAATAAAGCTTGATGCTCGCGACATCTTTTTTTAAAACAAATCAAAAGAGTAAATCTTTTTTGAGCTAGAGATTCGAATTCCGATTCGATTCCCTCGTTCGTCACTTTTTACCGCGAACAAGGTCCACTTCCTGCAGATACACCCTTGAAAATCTATGTAGATGATAAAGGGGCGTTTTTCCCACTAGTGGTGTCCCCAGATCCATAGTCTCTTCCTCAAACCCTATTTCGCTCCAATATGTCGACAAGAACTTTAGAACTGCCCACCCTTGAACTGCTCTAAGTTTAGTGCTTGGATGACACGTTTAGAAACATAAAAAGGGAAACAATGGAAAGAAATGGGAATTTACACACTGTTGGAGCTTTCTCGCTATGGCCATCCTTACTCTTGTGGCATGCTACTGGCTACCATACATTTCTGGGAGGGGTCGACCAACACTTTCCACACCAAGTGTGATATGATTATTCATACCCTGCTCGACGTTGTTGCCATTACGGGGATAAAACCATCTAGCGCAGTATTTAACTATAGGGATGCTACTCCTGTGCCTATATAGTTCAACGTAGGTGAGGTTGGCAAACCAACCTACAATAACTTCATCGACTATCATGCTCAAACTTCTGGCCCCATCACTAACGAAAAGCATGTAGCATTTTTAACTTTATGGCTATCTCGCTTTATTTTTTTGCTCTAGGTCGATGCAGATAGCCAAACAATTTCATTATCTAGCTACCCAATTGCATAAGGGTAAGAATGTTGCTTTGGGCCAACTAATATTGGCCTCACTTTATACATCTTTGACTGAAGCTGTTAATCAGATCAAGCTTTTCGACCTTACCAACCCAAAGAAAAAGAATGTTCTGGTCCACAGTACTTTTTGGATCTTACAATTGTGGCTAAATGCCATTTTTCTGAAGAAATCAGACCCTTCAAAACTAAAAAAAATAGCATTCCCCCCAACTCAAAATCATGTCGTGTGGCAGTGCCTTCTTCCATTGACTCCTATCGATAAGGGTTCCCCAAATGCTGAAGTTTTCAAATTATTGTTCAACATTTTGTTGACAACGGTCGATTTTAAACATTCCATGGCCCTATTTTATAATAGACAAAATGGCCCAGAGTGGTTTACTAGAGCTTTCCCTCCTGAAAATGATGAAGACAGGAAAAATTCCCTAATCACTTGGAGACGCTTTTTAATTCCCCAATTTCTGTCTGCTTGTTGTACCCCAAAATTTACCCTCCTCTTTCCCATATTTCTGGCTTATAATTCAATTTCATAAACATACATGTAGTCACATTCATAGCATTGATCATGGGGTTACCAGATTCAAAATATCCCAAGAATGAAAGAAACAGTGCGCTTCGGCTATCTTAGATCATTTTGAGCTAAGAATAGATATTTCTCGGTTCGTACGGCTATTTGCAATATTTTCTAGTCAGGAAGCTATTTTGGTTTGATTCCATAAGCTTTGAGATCATTTCAATATGTTCTCTAGTTTATCTGTTTAGATCGGAGGCCGTTTCGTCGAAGAAAAAGAATTCATCTGCTTATTTCTCAATAAAGTGAATTTCGGGTTTTCAGTGCGTTTTGGGCACTCCAGAAGGCGTATCTCTCAGCTCGTCGGGTATGTTCTGATTATTTTTGACTAGAAAGTCCCTCTCATTTTTATCTACAACTTTTGTTTAAAATCCGGAAGCAAATTGTGTGAGGAAAGTCCCGGAAAAAAATTGATTTCTTAAGTGGTTTAAACTGAATTTTTATGTTGTACTGTGCGTTTAGTGCATTGAAACATTCGTAATTTCCAGCTGGAAAATCGAAACTGAGCGGGGATGGTGTCTAAAATTCTGTATCAAAATTATATTTGACTTTCGTTTGCAACTCAAGATCTGATTCCTCACCAATCAATACCAGAATTTTATTCTTTGGAGTTGATTTTGAGCTGAACCGAGTAATTTTCATCTGATATGCGAAGTTCGAAAAATCATATCTCGCTCGATTTTTATTGAAACGAGGTGGGACCAGTTGCAAAAGTTCACAAATTTTGTTAGCTTCGATTGTCTAAAAAATACTCATTTGTAAATTTTAATCAGAAGACCCTCGTTCGAGGCATTTTCTCCGAAGAGCGCATTAAAAATTCTGCATGTGTCAGTCGCCTGAAAACTGTGCTGTAACTTCAAAAATTCATATCTCCTTGACCGTTCATTTGATCGAGTCGAAATTTTGATTCATGCAAACAAAATCGCGTTCTAGATATTTTTCGTTTACATTCCGACTTCAAATTCCGCACGAATTTGGCTGTTTTGGACTGTGTACGAAAATTATTTTGATAATCGCGATTTGGACTTAATTGTGAATCCAAGGCACCCCAAAGCCCAATTTTTCACATTATAAATATATTTTACTACTCACAAAATGGGAAGAGAGAATTATTTGTTAAATTTCACCCAAGAGCTCTCACTTTTCTCTCTCAATTTTCTCTCAACTCAAAGTTGCACAACCATCTCAAACCACCAACAACCACCACCGAAATTCCAAAACCACTGCGCCAGAAAACTTTTTCTTATTTTTTCTTCTCTCCTTATCCGGTACAACCCCACACTCTTCTATTCTCTCTCAGTTCTCAAGGATCAAATCAAGCTTTTCATCAAGTTTTCTCAAAAACATTGAAGAGCATTCAAGGTGTCAAGGTGAAGAGTTGAAGTTTTCCTCTTCATCAATTCTTCAAGAATCAAGGTCTTCCTCTTCATCAATTCTCTTATTATCATCAATTGGAGCATAATTCGGTATTTTCTTGGAAGATCTCAAGGAATTCCTCAACAATTCAACTCAAACTTCAAGTTCAAGTAAGTGATTAATTCAATTAAGCACTTATTTTAAGCTATTTTTTGACTTTTGATTTTATTGAAATTGAATAGTCAAATTGATTGCAAATTCTGCATAGATTCCGATTCTTGAATTAGTTTTTCATAATTCCTTGATTTGATTCCGATTTTGTGCCTCAAAAGGTGTCGGTGTGAAACTTTTTGCACACTACACACACATACACTTGTGGTGTTGATTATCATTGCATTTAGGCACTTAATTTGAACACTTTGCATCATCAATTACATGTTCATGCATTAGGAAATGTGTAGATCAATTAACATGCATTGATTCATGTAATTAAAAGCTTATTTTGTGCATTGAATTATGTATAAATGTAGAATTTAAGGCATATAATTTCACATGCACTTGCACATTGTACATAATCCTCACACACACACACTTGAACACACACATTTTAACATGAATTACATTCTTGAATATCTTTACATGTTGTAACACGGTGGGAGAACTGACTTGCTTGTTTTTCGTTTTATCGCAAATGTTGCGGATAGCAAGAGTTGCCACCGACTTTTCTTTTATCCAATTAAGGGAAGGCGAAAAGAACAGGAAAAGACCTTCGTTAGATTCTGAGTACGGGAGGCAGTTATGAAAAGGGAAGGTATTAGCACCATTTTCCATCCGTAGTTATCTACGGGCTCTTAATTGCTTAGCTCACTTTGAAATTTGCTTTATGTGTGTGTTTGAAAAGATGTTTTTGAAAGGCATTTCTCTATGACTTTGTAATGATTCTCGCTGGAATGTATACGAAGTGTTTGGAAATGTTTTATTTTGAAAAAGTATTTAACTTTGTAATGATTCACGCTGGAATGTATACAAAGTGTTTGAAATTTTTTGAAAGTAAGTGTGAGGTGTGAAGTATTTTTCAATTGATTGGGGCAAGAAAAAGAGTCTTATTACCTACTCAGAATGGTCGTTTCCATGTTATTTGTTTCCTTTAGAATAAGGTTATCCATACTATTAGTTGGTAGATAATTTTATTCGTTTGATATAAAGGGACACTCGTAGGGTCATCGTATGGTCGTAAAAGGCATCATGTAGGGATACCTTAGCATATTCGTAGGGACGATCATCACTTTTCGTAGGCAACAACCGAGGAACGAGATCATGTATTCGTAGGAAATAATCGAGGTTTATTGAGGGACTATGATCTTTGATTCGAAGGGACTGTGATGATATTGTTTGTATGCAACTGTGCTAAGATATCCCTACGTTCGAGGGACATGACCATGTTATTCGAAAGGCAACAAGAGAGGATACCCTAAGGTGTGAGTGGGTGCAAAGAAAGTGTTTGTATTCAGATATTTATCTTGTATTTAGAAGTGATCTAGGGTTGATTTTAGTCTTAGCATGCAAATCTTAATTACTAGCAGTTAGATATATGTAAAAGTGCTACGCTATTACATGGCTTTGGGCAGATACATAATAGGAGTGCGGAAAGTAAAGGCAGAAAATATAAATCTACGCTATTACAGAATAATACTTTGCGGCCTATACATCTTTTCTAGAATTGTAAATGTGAAATAATGTAAATAGTCAGAATAATAAGAAAATATTAGTGAAAATGTTTTGGAAATTAGTAGAAAAATGCTTTTAAGGTTAGTAAACCTAATTATATGAAGAAAATATTTTCTGGGAATTTTCTAGATTAATTTTAATGTGGAAAAAGTAATTAAAAGCTAATTTATGATTGATTAACAATTAATTAAAATATAAGTGGAAAAATGATTTTTTTAATGTCAAAAATTAAATAAGTATTTTTCTGACCTAAATGCAAAAAGAAAATATTTTTGTGATTTTTACTAGTATTTTAGAAAAATGTTTGAAAAGAAAATAAATAGAAAAAGAAAATAATGGAAAATGTAAAAATAAGTAAAAAGAAGTTAGTTTTGCAAGGCATTAAAAATATATGTAGGAGCCAGGGATCGAACCCTAGTCCTTCCCCTCACACGCGCTCGCCCTGACCATCTGAGGTAGCCTGCATTTGTGTTAGTAACATGGAACAATTTTATTATAAGGGAAATTAATTTCTGAATATTAATTAAAAGAAAAAATGCGCGAAGCTTCTTCTTCTTCGATTTGAATTTTAGCAACGACCTTACCCCACAACTTTTCCGTGGGTAAACTTAAACCTACGGATTACTCTTATAGCTAGATCCCTGCAAAAATCAAACTTGCCAAATATCAATGATAAATTAGCTATGAATACATGAATTGATTGGAATCGATCCACTGAGCACGATGGTACCATTCGTTTGGTCCAATTTTTCCTGGATCAAAGGATCCCAATTCAAAGATCGTAAACCCTAGCCATGGCGTATCTCGGTTCTGGTACCTAAACTTAAATCAAACCATCCAAGCAGCTTTGAAACATTGTTCTAATCACAAATATGCAATCAAATCGTGTTAAATATTCATGTATGTACAAAATAGAATTTGAAAAACAAAATGTGTAAACCGTGATTTTAACTTTACAATTTTGGATGTATTGATGCTTGGTAATGATCTGGAATGAAATAGAGGACTCCCAGGAAGCTGTTTGAATGCTTGGAATAGCCTGGATCGAAGCAAAACTTTGGCTGTAAGTTTCTTGAATGCAACGATTTTTTGAAGCTAGGTTAGGTTTTTTGGAGCGTGAACTTTCGTTCTCCAAGTTGCTAGGATCATAACATATATATAGTGAATGGATTGAGATCAATAATCAATGAGAAAATATATTCTCATCAATGTTAAAATATTTTATTGGAATTAAACCATACTTTCCCTTTTTTGAGCCAATTTCAATCAATTCTCTTGCCAATATCCAATATTTCGAAATATTCTGATTAATTGGCTTGCTTGGGCCTTAATAATGTTGAAAATCAATCTTTCCATTCAATATTTTGATTTTATATCTTTCATTTTAATTAAATTGAATTAAATTGAATAAAAATTCAAAATAAATAAAAATAAAAGAACAAAGGCGTGACCTTGGGCTTGGAGGTTCTATTT
Source organism: Vicia sativa (assembly GCA_021764765.1). Lineage (NCBI taxonomy): Eukaryota > Viridiplantae > Streptophyta > Magnoliopsida > Fabales > Fabaceae > Vicia > Vicia sativa. Next base: position 74,716,411 of record CM038797.1, on the reverse strand, counting down.
AATATTAGAAACAAGTTTGAACCAAGAAAAGTTAGGCCCATTTAGAGAAATTTTGATTTTCGCAAGTATTTCTCTTCATGCACCTCCTAAAAAATGCTCGACTTGCACAACTTGTATCTTGCTCAATTTTCAACATTTTTGAGTTTTCTTGGACATTTTAGAAATCTCAATATTTCCTTTAAACACTATTTTCGGTTTCATCTTCATTGAAGTTTCCATGTTCATGAACACTTCTTAGCAAAAAGATGACTTTTTGTTGACTTTTAAAAGGACCTGTAATGTTTTGATCCATAACTTCCAAATGAAGCATTTTTGGCCAAAACTTGTGAGACATGAAGTTGTAGAGAATTGAGTTCCCTTAAAAATGAGATTTTGTGGAAAACTTTCTGATAAAGTATGTGAAAATTATGCTTCGTCAAAGTTCTATTGACTTTTGTCTAAAAAACCCTAATTTAGAAACTTTGACTTTTGATCAAATCTTGACTTTCCTTGAGGAATCATGGTCAAACCTTGATCAAATGATGAATATTAATTCAAAATATTGATGTTTACCAAAAATTATTAAGTTTGACTGTATGTTGACCACAGTTGACTTTCTGTCCAATAAAGTTGATTTTCAACCATCTGAGCAATTAGATGAGCAAATTTGACTTGTAAGGCTTGAAACTTGACATGGTGATCCTTGAAACATATGATGAGGTATGATGACCACTTGAAGCCTTGGAAATTCATTTTGAATCGAGAGAATCAAAACCCTAGTTTGGATTGATTGCTTAGAAGAGGGTTTGTCTAGTCAACCCTTGTGAAATCCTTAAATATGGAGATGTGAATTATCTTGAGAAGTCGGAGGGAAAATTTTGGGGTATAACAGTTGCCCCTGTTCAATCTTCTTGTACCGGAAGGGTTAGATTGGTATGCTTGCCTTTCGTGACCTGAGGGTAGAAGATGATTGAACACTCGAGTACACCTGAAAATGTGCACTCGCTGTCGTATGGAATTGGATCGTCAGTTGGTGAAGCGCTGGAATGGGCATATAGATGCCATTTGGAGAAGCTGATGCTGGGGAGTGGGTCGTGCGCTAGACTCTAGGTTTTTCTTTTGAATGAGAGAAATATTGACTTGTAGGCGGAGATGGGTTTAAAGATGCCATCCGAAGAGATGAAGATATGTATTCGGAGATGGGCTTAAAGATGCCATTCAGAGAGATAAAGATGTGTAGTTGGAGATGGGCTTAAATATGCCATCCGGGGAGGTTGGTAATAAGAGAGAGTCAGAATAAGCCTTTTGTCTTGTCTATTTCTAAAATGAATAGTTGTCAGCATGTGGATAGTTTTCCCGTCTTGATTCGAGTATTAATTCATGGTCTACTATTTATTGGTAAACCCGTCTGGTTTCGGGAGTTCATACCGCCATATTTCTGTAGATTATTTGCCTTGTCTTGTTTCAGGAACTAACCTACAACCTGTTTTATTGGTAAACACATCTGGTTCCAGGAATTAATAACAAATTGGTCGCCTTAATAGTTTCCCCGTCTTGTTTCGGGTGTTAATCTTTAATCTGTTGTCTGGAAATAATTTGCATGGTCGTTTAGATAGTTCGCCCATCTTGTTTCGGGTATTAATCTTTGACCTACCGTTTGGAAAATAGCTTTTACTTGATGGGGAAATAAATCTTGACAGGATATGGTTAGTTCTATGCAGATTATGATGCATGCGAGTATATGACAACGTTCATGAATGATATATGCACACGTTATGATTTTTATGGGTAATGTATGAAGGTAGATGTTGTATTTCAAAGCATATCCATCTTGAAGAAGATAGGAACGTTCTGCTGGATATCTTTAATTTCTGCTTGGGGATGAAGTTGCTGAAAACCCTAACTGGGGATAAAGGAGATTCAGATTCCTCCGATGCACTATTTGAACAAATGTCGAGTCTGGATATTGCTACTGTTGGGGGAATGATAATCATTGAGAGATACTCAGCTGAGGATGAATATCTTGTGTATAGACCTTGTTGGGGGACGATGTGGTATGGAATAACCTGTTACTGCTTGGAGACTGATGTAATTGGTTGATATGTTACTGCTCGGGGACTAATGTAACGTGATGACTTGAGAATGTAGATAAGTCTGATAGGATCATTGTTCGGGGACTAATGTGATGAATATAGAGGATCACCGCACGGGGACTAACGCGATGAAGTTGAATCTGATGGGATCACTTCTCGGGGACTAATGTGATGAAGATGATAGGATCACTGCTCGAGGACTAACGTGATGAATATAGAGGATCACCGCTCGGGGACTAATGTGATGAAGTTGATAAGATCACTGCTCGGGGACTAACGTGATGATGTTGAAATGTTTGAACCCTGTTGGGAGGAGATGATAATGTAATACTTCGTTGGAGAAGATTTGTCTTTGTAGGGAGAACGATGGCTCTGTAGGGATTGTAGAGATGATCCCGTGGAGGTATTTCTTGTGAAAGTAACTCTGTGGGGATGTATTAGTGACTTTAGTCGTTATCTCAATTCCTAGAGCCTGTAGTAATTACTGTTTTTGTTCACTTTTCATATGTTTATGAATAGATGTTTATTGTCAGATGCATATAATCATTCAAAGCAATCATTGGACCTTATGCAAACAAAATAATGAAAATTGGAACTGGAAAAGAGGAATTTGCATTAAATTTGAAAAGTGGCCTATAGTCAGGCAGTTTGTATACAAGAGACAGATATCCTAGTAAGAGGAAATTGTCAGAATAGTAAAAAGCTATGTGGAAACAATCTTGTCGAGTTTCAACAATGCTATTGCTCATATATTTTCGACTATCTCATCTCCTTGCTGTCAGAAGAAAGTGATTGAACTGATTTACGCTATTCGAATCTTGAAGCTGATAGTAGTGTAGTCTATAAGTAGGTGATCTGGACGAGACATAGTCGTACGCTTAAATCCCTAACCTTTGCCTATATTCTCATCAATGTGAAAATATTTGATTTGAATCAAACCATATTTTCCCTTTTTTGAGCCAATTTCAGTCAATTATCATGCCAATATCCAATATTTCGAAATATTCTGATTAATTGGCTTGCTTGGGCCTCAAGAATGTTGAAAATCAATCTTTCCATTCAATATTTGGATTTTATATCTTTTATTTTAATTAAATTGAATTTAAATGAATAAAAATTCAAAATAAACAAAAATAAAATAACAAAGGCGTGGCCTTGGGCTTGGAGGTTTTATTTGATGTTAGAAACAAGTTTGAACCAAGAAAAGTTAGGCCCATTTAGAGAAATTTTGATTTTCTCAAGTATTTCTCTTCATGCACCTCCTCAAAAATGCCCGACTTGCACAACTTGTATCTTGCTCAATTTTCAACAATTATGAGTGCTATTGAACTTTTTAGAAAGATCAAGATGTCCTTTAAACCCTATTTTTGGTTTCATATTCATTGATGTTTCCATGTTCATGAACACTTCTTAGCAAAAAGATGACTTTTTGTTGGCTTTTAAAAGGACCTGTAACATTTTGATCCATAACTTCCAAATGAAGCATTTTTGGCCAAAGCTTGTGATACGTGAAGTTGTAGAGAATTGAATTCCCTTAAAAATGAGTTTTGATGGAAAAATTTCTGATAAAGTGTGTGAAATTTATGCTTGGTCAAAGTTTTGTTGACTTTTGTCTAAAAAACCCTAATTTAGAAACTTTGACTTTTGATCAAATCTTGACTTTCCTTGAGGAATCATGGTCAACCCTTGATCAAATGATGAATATTACTTCAAAATATTGAGTTTGACAAAAAATTATGAAGTTTGACTATATGATGACCACAGTTGACTTTCTGTCCAATACAACTGATTTTCAACCATCTTAGCAATTGAATGAGCAAATTTGACTTGTTAGACTTGAAACTTGACATGGGGATCCCTTGAAACATATGATGGGGTATGATGACCACTTGAAGCCTTGAAAATTCATTTTGACTTGAGATAATCAAAACCCTAGTTTGGATTGATTGCTTAGAAGATTGTTTGTCTAGTCAACCCTTGTGAAATCCTTAAGTATGGAGATGTGAATTGTCTTGAGAAGTAGGAGGGAAAATTTTGGGGTATAACACATGTGAATGTAGGATCATTATAATAATTAAACATGTTGATGTATGGTTTTAAGGCATGAAAACATGAAGAAACCTCACTTTTCACAACACAAACTCACAAGTATGCATACTTCAAAACTTGACACTTTGTGCACTCCATTTCTTTTAGCATTTTCACATATTTGCATTGCATTTAGGTAATATTTACATAGATTATGTATCATGTGCATATGATATCACATACACTTGCATTTTAATTCATATAAATACTACCAAAACACATTGGAAACAAGTTTGTTTGAGTTTGGTGGAAAATAACATGACACTTGAAAATTGATAAAGTTGGACATAATATTTGTTTTTGCTCTAACTTTTGATCCGTGATGAGTTTTTTCGACTTTTCTTAATGTAAATCATGTTTCTCGAGCCATCCGAAGCTCTTTATGCAAACAGTTTCTTGATTTGGACATGTTTCGGTCAAATTTGGGAGCTGTCGGCCTTTGAACGAGATTTGACTGAACCGTCTGCATTTTTGAGATCGTACGCGTGTGCATAGTGTGACACCCCGAAAATAATTCGGTAATTAAATAATTATGATTTTAATTATTAAATTAATTGGGAACATAATTTATTTAATATATTGAATTATTGAGATTGATTATGGATTTATTGGGTGTATGTTGAGTAAGGTGGGGTGTGAGGAGTAAAAGACTCTACTCACATTTATTGATTTATTTAATTTATGTTAAAAGGAAAAAAAAAGAATTAAATAAGAAAAGAGGAAAAAAGGAATCATTTTGGAGAAAACAAGATACGTGAAGTGAGAAGAGAAGGAAAGAAGGAAAAAAGACCTAGGAGCGTCAGAAATCGAAGAACCCACAAGGTAAGGGGTGATTTCGATTGGTTATTGTCTATTATAGATTTTGATGTTAATATTATAGACCATGGCATGTTAGGAAATCTATGTTTAGGAATTTCTAGGTTTCCATGGATGTATACTTAATAGTGTCAGTTGGTGTCAGATTGAGTCTGATTGTGTCAGAATATGTATGGAATATGATTAGGGTGTCAGTAGATGAAAATAGATGATGGAAATATGTTGTTTGGTGAGATAGATGATGCCAAATGATTTATTTTAGTGTTTCCCATGTTGGAGTTCGTATGGGTAAAAATGGGTTTGATTGAAAATGAAAGGATGCTGTCAAAAGTGCAGAAAATGACATTTTAACACGTGGGAACCGGTTCCTGTATGGGTAGGAACCGGGTTGCCCTTTGAAAATTTACAAAAACCTGAAAAATACACGTGGGAACCGGTTCCTGTATGGGTAGGAACCGGTTCCATACATTTTCGAGCGAGGTTTTGAAACTTTTAGGAACCGGTTCCTGTATATGTAGGAACCGGGTTCCACTTCAAATTTTTGAAAAATGCCAAACTTTGAAAATTCATAACTTTCAAACCGTAAGCCCGTTTTGAGCGCCGTTTTGAGCGCCGTTTTGGACGTTATTTTCTAAATTTAATGCTCTATTTTATGAACTGAAAATATTTTCCAAAACTTGAAGTTATTTTGAAAATGAGCCAATTTCGAGAGAAGTGACTTTTGGACGATAGTTAATGGTGTGTAGCGGAGATCTGTGTTGATGGATGTCTTGATAATGTATAGATGTATTGGCATGTTTACTGATGTTAGATGTATGCATGATGGGTTGATATATCATGTTGATTGGTTTGCATGTTTATCCGATGTTGATTGTATGCATGATTGGTTGAGATATCATGTTGGATGGTTGTTTGATTATGTTGAATTGATGTATTACATAGATCGATTAATGTTGCATGCTATTGATGTGCGTGCATATGCATTGTTTTGGTGAAGTTAATTCCAATTGTGCGAATTTGGCTTGGATTGCCGATAACCGATACCCGAGTGAGGATGGGTGGTTAGGGATTCGTGTCCGAGTGGTTATGGACGAATCGATGGAACCGTATCCGGTTGATGATGGATCGGTGTTGGGTGACTTGGTCACGAGTCGGTACCGCATGCATTGAGTCGCATTATATATTTGTAGGAAGTAGTAACATGTTAGGATGTCTTCGGTGTTACTCTTCGTTGATTGTTATGATTAAGCATGATGAATATGGTTGTGTGTGTGAATCAATTTATGTTAAGTGGGTGAAATAATATGCTTGTGATATATTATTGATTGAAAGACTTATAATATGCTTTAATTATGAGAAGTCTCACCCTTACTTTACCATTTGATTAAATTAGCGGTGAGGAGTCGAGGATGACTCTAGAGCTTATCTTTTAGTCCGTGTGTCGTTGTCATGCTCTGATTAGATTGTAACACTGGGGAACGCTTAGTTAAGAGAATCATTACTGTTTAATTAATTCGGATTTGAATTCCTTGATGACCTTGATGTCTTATTAAATTTTAGTTTTGCTATGTTCCGCTGTGTAAGACATGGTTTTACAATGATTGAATTGTTGGATGATGATCCTCAGTGTAGCATGGCTACTGTTTGAATGAAGTTTATTTTGATTATTAATTGTGACATCCCTTATTATACTGTGTTAAACTCTGATTAAAGATGATTTAGATATTAATTTAATTAATATATTCGGGGTATTTAGATGGGGTGTTACACATAGGTTCCGATATTTTTGATAAATCATTTTGATTGTTTTTTAGCTTGTGCCTTGTGTTTCGGTTCACTTTTCCATTTTATCCGTAATGTTGATTTTTGGACTCGATATGTGTCGAAGTATAACGTTTCATGCACATTTTCACGTGTTTATGATACATTCTTGTTTGTATGAAATCAAAGCATCATGACACATTGCACCCTTGATTTAACTTGGCTTTGATCCATGTGTTGTATCACACTTAGGTATAGTACACATTAAGCATGCATTGATTACATATTGTATGTCATTCATTTGCATTTTTACTCATGAAACATCAATGAATATATGAATAAACATGCATTTCCATGCATATTTTTTTTGCATTCATTTTCCTCTAAGCAACTTTAAATTTGTGCATTCTTTTGCATATTAAATTGTTGTGAATTGTTTACTTCATGTACATGAACTAATCTCCAACTCTTTCTTATTTAAAAATCAAAACAAATGAGGGTTGAGATTAATTTGACACATGAATTTTCATTTTTATAAGCCTTTTTAGGCATTTTTGTTCATCAAACCTCATTTTTTCCCCAAAGGTCTAAGGTAGCAATACTTGTCCCCCACATTTTGGCACGTTACAGAACCGATTTTGGAGATTTCGGAACCAAATTTTGAGCGAAACATGCCTAAACGGAGTTGCTGCCACGTCACTTTAGTGCTCAAAAAGTACAACTTCCACTCCGAATTAATTAAAAGCGCATTTATTTTTGAAATCGTTGATGTTTTTGCAAGCAACTATGTGATTATTAATCGATTCCGAGAAGTTGACTTTTTTGCCCCGATTTCGGAAAACCGACTTCCCATCCCGATTTTTCCGATTTTATTTCACTTACTGCTTGCTTATATCATTTTGTAATCATAATTGCAATTAGTTTTGCATTCCGATCATTATTTCTACCACTTGCTTTGTTAATTTTGATACTTTATTTCATGTGCGAGGTACTTGGACTCCTTTCATGTGAAATTTAGACTTCTACCACTCTTACTTTGTGGTTGTATACCCACGCATACATTCTATTTGCTTGCTTCTTCAGTTTTACTCCATTTTTGCAGGTGTTTTGCGTTTGTATACCCACATATACATTATTTTACTGTTTTTTGGATCTAACTCCCTTCTTGCAGGTGTTTTTTGAAGGCTTGGGAAAACACTTAGAAGGGGGGGTTGAATAAGTTTTTGTTCTTTTTGATTCTTTTACCCAAAAAAAAATACTAAATGCTCAAGGATTTTTATCCTGGTTCGTTTGAAACTCAAACTACTCCAGTCCACCCATCAAAGTGATTTCACCTATCTCAATGAGGACTTAATCCACTATAATCAACCGATTACACTGCACAACCAACTGTTGTGACTAACTTCCTCTAAGACTCACTAGTCCTAGCCCTCTCGAGAATTCTAATCCAACTGGTCTCTCAAGAAACAACTTTGCACAAGCCAACTGCAAGTGACTAACACCTCTAAGACTCAACTAGTCCTAGCCCTCTGGAGAATACTGACCCAACTGGTCTCTCAAGGAACAACTATGCACATGCCAACTGCAAGTGACTAACACCTCTAAGACTCAACTAGTCCTAGCCCTCTCGAGAATACTGAACCAACTGGTATCTCAAGGAACAACTATCAAATAAATGATTTATGACTGACTGTGTACAACATTGCTTCTAAAAAAGCTTTTCTTCACAAAGTGAAGTTTACACAAAATATGAAGCTCAAAGGTTTAGTAAAGTGATTACAAGAATGTCTCTATATTTTTGCAGCGTGAGTTTACTCAAGATAATTATTATGAGTTGTTATGCATTGTTGTTGAGTGTTGTTGAGTTGTAATCTTCTCCTTTGAATTTGAATGCTTTATATAGTACTTCCAGAAATTTTCCGTTGCATGGTAGCGTGTCTTGGTTACTGGAAAATGTAATTATGACTTTGTTTAGCTTCACGTGATTTGCTTGCTAAATAATCCTTGAAAGTTGAACCACTCAAGTATTTTTGTCTTCTTTTCTCAGTAGGTTAACGTTACTGTGGTAGGTTTTGTCTTTTAGAAGATGACGTATATTTAGATAATGATCTTTTGTAAGCCTTGTTAGAATATCTTCTTATCAGAACATTCTGTTGGTGCTTTCTATCAGAATTGTGCTTGTATGCTTCTATCAGAAGTTTACACATGGTTCTTCTATCAGAGGTTTGTGTAACACCCCGATTCTACCCCAAGTATTTATTCAAGAAATCAAAGTATAAAATTTCAACGTAATCAGGATGTCACAATTAGAACGTAAACAACAAAAACATGTCATATTACTCACACAGATACATAACACTTTAAAGAGGATTAATCTTCAAACTAAAACAACTTCATTAATTAAGCAGGGGAATCAAAACAGTTATACATATGAGACATAACATTTTTGAGTCTTAAAACAAAATCAACGTAATGCAATCTTCAAATTAACAATGCAAGTTACAATATTGAAAACAACAACATAAAACAAATGCGCATTTCCCCCGAGTGCTACGTATCAGAGCAAATGACACCGAAATTGGACTACGAAAATATCGACTACTCCTCCTGGTTACCTGCATGTTACCAATATAAAGGCAACGACGAAAACAAGTAAAGGGTGAGATATCAAACCATATAATTGAGATTATGATAAACAATATATAGTTCGAATTATATAAAATCACCATTTTGCAATCACACCACTATTCCACAACAACGTAATTCATTCACAAAAACAACATCATCATGTGTTATGATATGCAACTCAACGAATGCAGATGCATGTGATACCATCGGAGTAAAACTCCCAACGTAATCCATTGCCAGTAATTTCGAGGCATCAAGGCGTAAGCCTTCAACGTAATAAACATTGTCCCCAACGGCTCAACGTGCATTGCCAACATAGGCCAACATAATATGCAATGTATGTATGTGATGAACTCAAATAGCATACAACAACGACAACGTAAACAACAACGCAAATCACAACTCAACCGTTCAATATTGGCTATCAAGCCTCAACAAAAATGTTCAACAACTACGGATTCACATACGGAAACCACATCAAGTCATCCAAAGACTAACCTACTGTATCTAAAAGTAACATTATAGGTTAAATCATAATTCTAGCTTCACAACAATTCAAACGGCAACAAAATCGGAGTTACGGTCGCAAAGATACGACCAAAACAATTTTCAGAAATTATTTTTCACTTTCTACCCAGTATGAGTCGATACAAAACCTCATGTATCGATCCATACGCAGCTTGTATCAACACAAGCATTGTATGAGTCGACTCATACGTTATTTAATTTTCTGATTTTCTGATTTTCAACAGTATGAGTCGATACATACACCTATTTATCGATACAAAACTAACTTGTATCGATACATACCTCGTATGAGTTGATACAAGCCTTCCAAATTATCCTCATGAGTCGATACAAGGCTGTTTGTATCGATGCAAGCTATTTTCAAGTCTTTGGTTTTTAAAATCACAGCAGCTTGTATCGATACATAATCCTATGAGTCGACTCATGCTGCATAAATTCACCCAAAAACTAGTTTCAACATAATTTCATGATCCAATTGATATTATTTTCAATAAGTAACAACAACATATCATATAATAGCAGAGTTACGCATTCTTTTCAATCAACAATAGCAACTTATCATAGAATAGCAAATTTATATATTTCAATTGGGGTTTTTACGATCAATCAACATCGACATGACACAACCCAACGAAATTACACATCCCTAACTACCTATCATCCATCATATCCCCAATTATAGAGCAAGAATCACACCCTTACCTTGGATTGAAGGTTGCTCTAAGAGTTCTTGATCGTTCCAATTTTTCTCTCTTCTCTACAAGCTCTACGTATCGTTCTGTTCCTTTTCCCAAAACCCCTTTTTTCCTTTTTCTCTACTGATATCCAAATTAATCTAATTTCTATTTATTTTTAATTAAATAAAAATCCTTATAATTAGTTTTGGGCTTAAACTTTGTACCCCTATCACTACTACCACTATCACCACAACTTAAGCCCACTGACACTAACCTTATAGTTATAATATCATTTCCAGTATTATTCTACGACCAAACCAACTTAAATACCAACGCAGCAACTTAAATCTCCACGACAACAATATCAACCAATAATTCACAAATAATTCTCTAAATATTTAATTAAAGAAATAATAAAATATTCGGGTGTTACAGTTTGCGCTTGCATGCTTCTATCAGAAGTTATATTTCAATCTTCACTCAGAAGCTTTCTTTATAGCGTGCATGTTTCAGAAGTTCTTCCTTAGAACTTCTAACTTCATCTTCTGCTCAGCATAGTGTAACATTCCATTTTACCACTTGAGTCTAAACATCTTCTGAAACTAAACATAAGCATATCAGAGTATCATATTCATCAGAGGATCGTAACATTTATACAAAATTTATTATACTTGTTATCATCAAAACTTTAATATATTATTAGAAATAAGCTTTGTTCTAACAATCTCACCCTTTTTGATGATGACAAAAATGTGTAGATTTTGATTTAAGAAATTTTGTATATGATAAAAAAATTTCTCCCCCTGAGATTGATAATATCCCCTTGAACCAAATACTGAAAATAAATAATTGCAAGGTAAAACTTCCCTGAGATTTTTCTTTTCTTCCAGAGTTTACTTTCTAGAGTGTTGATTTCAGCACTTGGTCTTTTGAGCTTTTCAGAATTTTCTTTGAGAGCTTAGCTTTTTCTGCATACTTCAGAAGCAAGTAAACTTGTATATTTGTTAGAAATGTAGAAATGTTTGACATTTAGTCCTGGTAATTGCTATGATTTATCAATTCAAAATCTCAAGATTTTCTCCCCCTTTTTGTCATAATAAAAAATGCATAAGTTTAAAAAGATAATGAATAGTAAGCCAAAAAGTACTTATAACATTAATGAAATAGTACGGGGACAAAAGACTGTCAAAATAACAAAAATTACAAAACACTTAAAAACTTAAAAACAAAAAGATGCATTCATGTTTGTTAAAGAAGACAAAAGTTCTAGGTTGGGCGTGCAAATAGGGAAAGCAGAAGATTATTATTGTTTGAGATTTGAAGAGATTGAATAGTTACCTAGGAGTTGAATGTAAATAGCTAGCACGCGTGTGGGTAACCTAGCAGAAGTTTTAAAACACGTGTTCAACTTCTAAGTTACAGCGTTACAGCTATTTGATCTAATGAACTTCTGACCATACTTAGTAATGAAACGTTTTGAAGAGTTTCAGAACTTCTAGATATGGTTTTTAACTTAACTTCTCTTCTAACTTCTAAAGAGATGTTAAATAGAACATTCATATAAGATAAAACTTCTGACTATATTGATTTTGAACAGAATTTCATTCAGGGAAAATTTCCATACTAATATTTTTCAAAATAAATTTAAACCTATCTTCAGAAATTGGTTTAGTAAAAATATCAGCCCACTAATGGTCTGTATCAACAAAGTCTAAAGTTAAAATTCCTTTTTGATTATGGTCCCTAATGAAATGATGTTTAATTTCAATATGTTTTGCTTTTCAATGTAAAATAGGATTTTTAGAAAGGCAAATAGAAGAAGTATTATCACAGAAGATAGGGATCTTACTCTCACACAGATGATAATATTCTAATTGACTCTTCATTCTGAGCATCTACAAATGCTGGAACTTCTGAGTTGTACTTTTGTTTTGTTTCTTCAGAGGTTGGAATTGAACTTCTGTTCCATTTCCTATAGTTCCAGAGCCACTTATTCTTTCCTTCTGGTTACCTCCAAGTTTAAGTTCCAGACTTTGGAACATAAACCTTCTTCCCATCATGTGTAGCTAGCATCCAGAGTCCAGGTGCCAAGGTTGGTGTTCCAACGTCACCTTTAAGGATATCTGCAACATAGATTATTCTTTCTTTTGGTGCCCATATCCTTCCGGGTCCTTTCTGGTTAGTGTTTCTAAAGTTCTGTTTGAACTTTGGTTTAACATGAAAACTTTCACTATAGGATGTGTATTTAATATAATGTGTGTGACCAAACTCAAATTGTTTGTGCAGTGGTTTATATGTGATAATCATTTCATTAACAGATTTGGGTTGATATACTTCTTTCCCTCTGGGGGTTTTATATCCTAATCCCTTTCTATTATTTCTACTAACTCCATAGATCATTCAAGCCATCTTGCTTCTATCTATGCTTTTAGCCAGAAACTTCTGAAAGCTATAGTCATATTTTTTAAAATATCTTTTGTACTTGAAGCACTATCTGAGTTGGAAACTTTTTGAGCATTTTGAAAATCATTTTTAAGTTTAATATTATTTTCTTTAAGCTTAGAGTTTTCTGCCTTAAGTTGCTTAATTTCAGATACAAGATTCGTTCTGAGTTTTCTTATATTTGATTTTGATTTGACTATAATTTTCCAGAAGTTCTGATAGACTATCTTCTAGTTCAATTCTAGTTAGATCAGAAAATACCTCTTCTATCTTAGATTCAGAAGTAGAGTCATCTATCGTAGTTGCCATAAACGCTAGATTTGCATGTTCATCTTCTAAATCAGATTTAGCTTCAGAAGATTCTGAATCATCCTAGGTGGCCATCCGTTCGCGTTAAAAAGTGACGCGCGAGGGAATTGAATCTGAATTCGAATTCTCTAGCTCGAAATGATTTATTCTTTTGATTTGTTTATAAAGATGCCGCGAGCATCAAGCTTTATTATTTTCAAAACAAGAAAAATGAAATGAAAAAAGGGGAAAGCTACAATACCCTCAATTGATATGATATGCATTACGATTAGTGCAAACTAGACGCAACGCATTGGGGAGATTCTGGGCAAGGGGGTTTGTTATATAAAGGGAATAGATGTGGCACCCTAAATATATATAGTTATCTATAGCTTTATATATGAATGGTTTAGTTTGATATGTTTGTGTGTTTTAATTTTCTATTTCTATTCTTGGGAAAGTTTCTCCTTTGGATTTTAAGAAGGGTAGATTATGTGGGATCCTAGGTTTTATTATTATTGTGCTCGCAAAGATCATTGGGATCTTCTGCATACATATTCCTTAATGGGAATCAAAGCATTTGTAGCTCGGATCTAAAGGGAGCTATGGTTTGTTTGGTTTGAGGGGGAAAGAAGTATGCTCGCCAAGGATGAGACCTTGTGCCTACGTATTCTCAAAGGGAGGTTGAGAAAGTCAGAGCAATCGTAGTTCCCACTTATGCTAGTGGAAGCAACGAGATGTTATTAAGAGACAAAGACAAATGTCATCTTAATGAAAAATGTATCTAATATATTTCATCACATACATTTTGAAAGGTTGATTGATTGAATCTTTCATCGTAAGTTATAGGCGTTTTGCTTGAGTGTACAAGCGTTACCACTTACGAGTTAAGAAAGATGTTTGAAAGATGATTGAATCTTTAATTGTAAGTATTGGGTGTTTTGCTTGAGTGTACAAGCGTTACCACTTACAGATTAAAAGATGTTTTTGTTTGAAAAAGAGTGTGAAAAGTATTTGATTGTATGTGATGTGATAGATGAGATACTTCTTCCATAGAGATGATAAATGTCTAAATCTCGAGGAGAAATTGATTGGATTAGGGGGATGCTTTTAAGAAGCCCATGGGTCCTTGTATTGTAAGCCCAAAAGGAGGCATTCCGAGGGTCATCGATGGTCCTTGTATTATTATCCCAAGAGAAGGCATTCTGAGGGTCATCGAGGGTCCTTGTATGAAGCTCAAGAGGAAGCTATAGGGTATGGCTGGCTTTGGCTTTAAGAGTGGTTTCACCGGGAAACCATCCTCTTAGGATTCAAGAGTGATTTCACCGGGAAATCATACTCTCAGGGTTCTATCCTAACGCGGGTGATTCTTTGTATTGGAAGCCCAATAGGAGGCTGTTAATAGATTTCCAGGTCTCTTTCTTGTTTGATGCCCAAGATAAGGCTAAACTCAACGAGGGAGTTCTTTTGAACGAAGCCCAAGAGGAGGCTGACTCAACAGGGGAGTGGTATCTTATATGAAGCCTAAGCGGAGGCTAAACTCAGTAAATGAGTTTTCTTATATGAAGCCTAAGAGGAGGCTAACTCAATAAATGAGTTATCTTATATGAAGGCTAAGAGGAGGCTAAAGGGGAACCTATTTGTTAGGATAATTGCTATGTTATAACTGAACAATTATATAAACAAGTGTGTAAAATAAGCAATTGAAGCAAGTGTACCTTGAATATATACAATTTTTTTGAATGTGTACAAGGAAATGAATATGTACACAAAGGGGTGATTATGTACAAGGAAATTAATATGTACATAGGAGGGTTGGGACTTACACCGTAAGGGAGGCCCATTGGTTTAAGAGCAGTTTCACCGGGAATAATGCTTCTCTTAATACCAATGGAATAGGTGTATAAACAAGCGGATGAAAACAAACGAACGAAGTTTGTTTATGCTTGAATATTAACAAAGATGATTGGATATGTACAAGAAATTAAATATGTACATAAAAAGGATTGGGACTTACACCGTGAGGGAGGCCCATGATCAATTGAGAAATTCGAGGAAAAAACTGGTTCGATTTTATTTTCAAATCGAGACGATCATGGAAAAAGGTGTGTAAGTTTGTTGAAACATTTTTGAAAAGGTTTTGAAAATGATTTTGAAAAGTGAAGTATATTCATAAGAAGTTTTGAAAAAAGATTTAGTTTGAAGGTTGGAAAGAAACATCTTTGAAAAGTATTAAGAATACTTAAAATGTTTAATTTTTTTTTACTTAATAAAAATATAATCAAAAAGAAAATATTTTTGTATTTTTTTTGACATAATCATAAAATAGGTATATTAAATGACAAGTGTGCAAAAAATCATCTCAAAATGAGAAGTTTTGATTGGTTTTTGAAAATGTTGAAGTTTGATAGAAAATATGAAGAAAACAAGTAGTAAAAATTTGATTTTGGTCCTGAGGAGGTTTGAACTCAGGACCTTTGGCTTAGAAGTGAAAAGATTTACCACTGAGCCATGTGTTTAACTTGTCATTTACACGCCTTCATTTAATTATATTTAAAACAAGTTTTTTTTGAAAATGTTTTAAGAACGAAGGAAAAGTGGAAAAGATGAAAAAAATGGTCTAAGGGGGATTCAAACCCTGGACCATAGGCAAGGCAAAGGACATGAAAAGCGTGTTGACTACCACTGGGGTGGCTATACATCCGTTTATTTATTTTCCTTCATGTTATTATATTATAAACGGAATTTTCTGGAAACGAAATAATGCGCGCAATGTTCATCATCTTCCTCCAATCTTCCTCAAGCCAAGGATTCTTTATTTCTTAATGAATTTGAAAGTTGTAAACATCAAAGTTGCTCGTTTCAATCCCAGGAACACGATGGTGATGATTAATTTCATTTATTTTCAGTTTAGAACTATTAATTTTTGCAAGAACACGAAGAACCCTAGTTCTAATATTTGATCATAAAATCGTGTATGGCTATGGAATTAAGCAATTGATTGAGGGTTAATGATCAGTATGAGTGCAGAAACAAGATGGCCAAGAAATTTTTCATCTGTAATGCATGAATCATAGAGTTTGAAGTTTGAGAAACTTACCTCTTCGAACTGAAATCGAATTCTTAGTTAGAGTGTTTCCAGTTATGTTTTGAGGATTGCTATAGCTTCACTGGACCCTATGGAAGGTATCTGGATGCTTAGCTTGAATTGAAATGGCCTGGATTGTTCCACCCAAGTCCAACTGCAGCCACTTGGAGTGAGTTTCGAATTTGAAGTTAAGGATGTTACCGGTCAGTGATGAGTACTTGGATCACTCATATGAAGTGTATGGAAGGTATTTGAAGTGATAAATCTAGGCTAGCACGAGTAGATTGAGAGATGGCAAGTTAAGGCTCAATTTGCTAGTTTATGGATTTTGGAGTATGATTCTGAGTTTGGATAGTTTTTCTGGTGGTTTTAAGTTTTAAACTACTTCTAAATGATGTTTAGAACATGTTAGAAACTTAAGTTTGCTCAGATTTTGCAAGGTTTGAAGATTGCAAAATTTCCCTCTTTGAACTTTGAAACTTGGAATTTAAGAAAGAAAGAAAGAAAGCTTGATTATGATAGCTTTGGTGTGGTTTGAATTTGAAGAAATGACCTCTATTTATATTCCAAGAAATCTGAATGACAAGGCATGGCTATCATTGAGAGAGCTTTGCAACTTGCTTAAGTGGTAAGAAGGAATCTTTTGCATTTAATGCAAAAGTTACTTTCTAACCATGGTTAGAAATTTCTCCTTGATTCAATCCTCTTCTCAATCATGAAAAAATGATATTTATCAGTTATAATCTATCCCTAGATGATGACAAGGCTTCTAGAAGGGAGATTTATGAAAAATGACTTATAATTTTGAAGCATGATCTTAGAATTCCATGGTTTTGGAGCTCTATGTTTCAAAATCAAAAGCATAGCTAGACAAAGTGTTTTTGCATGTTCTTGGATTTTTTGGAAATCTTGTAACAAGGGCTACAACTTTCATGTTTTGCGGTTTTTTTGAATCCAAATGGATCTAGGTGAAAAATGGCCTAGAAAGTGAGAAAAAACCATGTTTCTTAACACTTGAAATTTTTTCTAAGTGTTAGAAAAAATTCAAATCTTGACTTTTGTTGACTTTTTCACATTTCTTGATTTTTAATGATCATAATGGATTATTTGAAATGTTTTTATGATTGAAAAAGTTTAGTCTTCAAAAAGTTGACCCAAAGTCAAAGTTTGACTTTTTTGAGCAGATGAATTTTCATCAGATGGTTCAGAATTTGTCTGATGAAGAAACATGGACTTTGCAATGTTTTGAATCAAGAAATTAGCTCAATATGTTGGATTTAAGATTTTATGATCAATCTTCAAGTAAATAGGTCATCCATTGAGCAGAAAGTCAATGATTCACTATCTTCGATCAAAACCCTAATTGGTCGATTCAAGGTAGATCATGAGAAAAAGTTGGGAATCTGAAGATCAAATGTTGATGATTGATTAAGATAGATCAATTAAGGTGAGTGGAAACTCAAACCTTAATATCACATCTTGAACAGATGAAATTTTGAAGAAACCCTAATTTTGACTTCTAGAAGCCACACACGATCTATTATGTTCTGAAACTGTTAGTGATGCAGTGATGCATATGTAAGGTGGTATCTTAGGTCAAAAATTGGGGTATGACACCATCATACCTCTCTTTTTCTCAAATCTTCTCTTTGGTTTTTCTCTTCGTATCTTGGGGCATTATGTCTTGAAATGTCCAGGTTCTTTGCATTCATAGCATGTGATGCTTCTTTTGCTGAACTCCTTGTGTCCTGAAGATTCTCCTTTATCTTTAGATCTTCTGTGGTTCCTAAATTTATTTTTCCTATATTTCCACATTTTATTTATCCTTCTAGAAAGCATTGAATGTTCATCTTCTTCTGAATCTTCAGAGCTTCCTTCTTCATCTTGAAAAATATTAACATTAGATTTTTTAGTAACTTTCAAGGCAACTGACTTACCTTTGTTCTGAGGTTCAAATTCATCAAGCTCAATCTCATGACTCCTCAGAGCACTAATGAGTTCTTCTAGGGAGATTTCATTTAGATCCTTTGAGACTTTGAACGATGTCACCTTAGGTGCCCATATTCTGGGTAAGCTCCTGATAATTTTCTTGACGTGATCAACCTTGGTGTATCCTTTATCCAGCACTCTTAGACCAGCAGTTAAGGTTGAAACCTTGAGAACATTGCCTCAATAGATTCATTTTCTTCCATCTTGAATGCCTCATATTTCTAGATAAGCGTTAGTCTCCTTGACTTGATCATTCCCTTCATGTGACATTCTGAGTGACTCAAAAACTTCATGTGTTGTGTCTTTGTTTGTGATTTTTTCATATTCTACTTTTGAAATAACACTTAACAGAATATTTCTAGCTTTATGATGATTTTTATATTCTGTTTTTTGTGTCCTATCCATTGATTTCCTTTCAATATTGTTTCAATCTCCATTTACTGGATGTTTGTAACCATCCAACACCATATCCTATTGATCAGGATCATAACCTGAAATAAAACTTTTCAGTCTATCCTTCCAATATGCAAAATCTTCTCCATCAAACATTGGAGATTTAGTGTTGTTGTTATCTATTGCCATTGAGTGTTTTTCTTCTGGATCTTTATCTGACATTGTTAAGTGTTTGCACGTAGAACCAAAAGCTCTGATGCCATTTGAAGGCTTAGAAAAACACTTAGAAGGGGGTGAATAAGTTTTTCTTCTTTTTGATTCTTTTACCCAAATAACAATACTAAATGCTCAAGGATTTTTATCCTGGTTCGTTTGAAACTCAAACTACTCCAGTCCACCCGTTAAGGTGATTTCGCCTCTCTCAACGAGGAATTAATCCACTATAATCAACCGATTACACTGCACAACCAACTATTGTGACTAACTTCCTCTAAGACTCACTAGTCCTAGCCCTCTCAAGAATTATGACCCAACTGGTCTCTCAAGGAACAACTTTACACAAGCCAACTGCAAGTGACTAACACCTCTAAGACTCAACTAGTCCTAGCCCTCTCGAGAATACTGACCCGAATGGTCTCTCAAGGAACAACTATGCACAGGCCAACTGCAAGTGACTAACACCTCTAAGACTCAACTAGTCCTAGCCCTCTCGAGAATACTGACCCAACTGGTCTCTCAAGGAACAACTATCAAATAAATGATTTCTGACTGACTATGTACAACATTACTTCTAAAAAAGCCTTTCTTCACAAAGTGAAGTTTACACAAAATATGAAGATCAAAGGTTTAGTAAACTGATTACAAGAATGACTCTATATTTTTGTAGTGTGAGTTTACTCAAGATAATTATTATGAGTTATTATGCGTTGTTGTTGAGTGTTGTTGAGTTGTAATCTTCTCCTTTGAATTTGAATGCTTCATATAGTGCTTCCAGAAATTTTCCATTTCATGGTAACGTGTCTTGGTTACTGGAAAATGTAATTATGACTTTGTTTATCTTCAAGTGATCTGCTTGCTAAATAATCCTTGAAAGTTGAACCACTCAAGTATTTTTTTCTTCCTCGCTCAGTAGGTTAACGTTAGTGTGGCAGGTTTTGTCTTTTATAAGATGATGTAGTTTTAGATAATGATCTTATGTAAGCCTTGTTAGAATATCTTCTTATCAAAATATTCTGTTGGTGCTTTCTATCAGAATTGTGCTTGTCTGCTTCTATCAAAAGTTTACACATGGTGCTTCTACCAAAGGTTTGCGCTTGCATGCTTCTATCAAAAGTTGTATTTCAATCTTCACTTAGAAGCTTTCTTTACAGCATGCATGTTCCAGAAGTTCTTCCTTAGAACTTCTAACTGCATCTTCTGCTCAGCATAATGTAACGTTCCATTTTAGCACTCGAGTCTAAACATCTTCTGAAACTAAACATAAGCATGTTAGAGTATTATATTCATCAAAGGATCATCACATTTATACAAAATTTATTATACTTATTATCATCAAAACTTTAATATATTATTTGAAACAAACTTTGTTCTAACATTTTGCATTCGTACACATGCATGTACGTCTTATTGTCTGCTTCTTCAGTTTTACTGCATTTTTGCAGGTGTTTTACGCTTGTATACCCACGTATACATTCTATTTGTCTGATTTTGGGTCTAACTCCCTTCTTGCAGATATTTGGCACTTGTACACTTGCGTTTACATTTTATTATCTGTTTGTTCGGTATTACTCCGTTCTTGTAGGTACCATTGTTTGGAACGTGTATACACATGCTCCTTGGCTTGTGCACATACACGTACATTCTATTGTCTGCTTGCGTGGTTTCTCTTGCAGGTACCTTTGATTAGAATGTGTATACACATGTTCCTTGGCTTGTGCGCATACGCGTACGTTATATTGTCTACTTGCGTGGTTTTCTTGTAGGTGTTATTACTTCGGATACGTATGAACGCGTATTCCGCTTGTTTTTGATACCTTGAGTGCTCCTCACCAATTTACTTTTATTGCATGGCTGCAGTACTTAAAGTTTTCTGGATTATTTCTTTATCTCGCAATGCTCTTCGGATTTTATATCCGTTTGGTAGTTTCTACACTAGTTTTACCGTATTCTATTATAGCTTTCCTAGATATAATAAGAAATAGGGCTTTACAACATTTTCTTTTTCCATGAGAAGTAGGAATAGAGATGCATGATGGGGCTTCCGAAGTTGGAGCATGTTCAGCAACCCCTCTAGTTTATTTAAAGACCCGTTTAGGGCGCTTTTGTGTGCTATTTGTGTTTGCTTTTTTTAAAGTCTTCATCCATGCATAGGGAGGCAATTCTCAGTAAGTGTTTACATTTTTGCTTGTATAGGTCAAGTGGTTAGGCAACCCGGCGTGGAACCATTACGCAAAGACCCACGTTGTTATTTTTCCTGCTATCGAGTCATGATATATGGGGCAAGTGGAAAGGGTCGGCAGTCGTCCCCCCGCATAGTTCTAGTCTGTGTCTTGTATGGCACACGCGAATCGTGTTGCTCTTCCTTATCGAGTCAATAACAAAATGGTCAGAGTTCCTCATTCTGACTCTCTACTCTTTCCTGGGGTTCGCATTTATTGCACAACTCGCATCATTTTCTCTATAGGTTATGCCTACGCTTGTTTGACATTTGTTTGCGCATTGCATTACTTGTGTGCTTCTGCCAAAGCACTTTATTGCTTCATCCCTTTGCATCCCTTGGTTTCACAACCAAGACGGATATAGGATAGCTTTCCCTTAGGACCTCTCGGTTAGGATAACTCTCGAGCCTAAACATTAGGATTTACATCCTTTGCATGTTGACATAGGTAGAGATTCCCTTATATTCTCAACCATATGTCCAATCTTTGCATGACAACATTAGGGTAGTACTAGTTTAGTCTCCCTTTTGTTTTTCTTGTTTCTTTTTGCATCCTTGAATGTAATTAAAACTAAAACTTGCTTTCTATTTTTCTTTTGAAAACAAAAACACTTAATAATGGTTTGAACTCCTTTCTCAAGGTAAAAGCAACCAACCAAGACAAACTCTTTTCACCTTCGGGCGCATTTTCTTTTTGTGTTTAAAACCTTTTTCATAAGTAAAAAACACAAAACCCACCAAAACAAGTGATCCAAACTACGACGCTCTAACTTTCCCATTGCACGAGGGAATACGTTGGCATCTTGTCACGGGGCTCGATCGAGCACAACTTGTAAAAACTTCCTTCTTTTCCCCGTGGTTTCTTTATTTTCCTTCTCCTTCTCATGCATTGTAGCGATTAAGCATAGATAGATATAAACACACCCCTTAGATATAAAATAGAAGTGGATACCATAGAGTACTACAGACGCGTGGGGTGCTAATCCCTTACCCTCGCGTAACAAACTCCCTTACCTAGATCTCACGGTCGTGAGACCATGGTTTCTTCCCTCTCAGGTTTACTCGATGTTTTGCTTTCTCTTTCGCGAGATAAAAGACGTTCGATGGCGACACCATTGATACACCCCTATCAGTCAGAAGTTTAGCAGGGTGGTTTCAAATGGCGACTTCACTGGGGACAATAGACCTATTGCTGGTCCGTCCAAGAGTTAATCCTAGCTTTTATTTTCATGTCTATTGGGTGTTTATCTATTTACTCGCTTTATCGTACCATCCTTTGTATATTTGCATTGCATTTTATATGGCATCTTTACTGCTTTCATATATTGGCTGGCTGTTGTGCTGTGATCTATTTCTTGATGGGTGGGTTGTTACAAGAGGTAAAAGGCCCCATACCCCGGCCGAGATACATATAGGACACCTAGGACTAGAGTGGAACATGATGGGCTACAGATGTGAGATCTTGTAGACTGTCATGTCGTCCATGCTTGAGGGGAGGTGCAATCAGGGTGTTATCGTCATCACGTAGGTGTTACGATGATAGTCTCCCTAGGAAGACTTGGTCCTCGAGTTACCTTGACCTTACCCAAGCCTTTACTATCATTCGTGAGTTGGGGCGGGATCATGATTATTAAAGGTACCGTTGGTGACTGTTGGTGACTTGATACTGATGGTGACTTGGTATTTTCTGTTGGTGACTATTGGTTCTCACCCAGTGGTATTTTCTAGCCGTTACTCTGTCCGCAATCTCCGTTTTCTCAGACCAGATCAGAACAGCACAACAGTTTCGGTAATGTTATGGAAGTAGTAAACCCATGATCAATGCACCTTGTACTTTGCATCATAACATATTTACTTTCTAAAAGAAATTTCAGAAAAATGCTTTATTATCTAATCTGGCATGCATCTCATTTCTAGGACTTTCTGCACTTTGTTGTCAAGCATCTCGGATGGATACCAACAATCAAGCCAACACCGAGGTTCTCAAGAAGTCATCCGTGTATTATTTTTTCTCGTTTGATATTTCTGAAGTAAGAGTCAGAGGAGCCCTTCTACAAGGTCCGAGTAAAAAAATTTTCAGAGAGAACTATGGGAACATTCTGCCATTGCTAATGGAAGATTACGAGTTTTACGCTATGCAGTCACTACTTCAATTTTATGACAAAGAGCTCAGATGTTTCACTTTCCAGGATTATTAGTTAGCGCCTAATCTTGAGGAGTATTAACATTATAGATAATATGTCATTTACCCAGGTGCCCGATATTCCTAATTACAAAGCTATTGCTAAGACGCTTGACTTGCGTGTTAGTGAAGTCAGAGCTAGTTGGTTTCTAAAAGATTGCACCAATGGACTTACTTTGGGGTTTCTTCTGTCCAAAGTCGATAAGTTTACTGAGGAAGGTAATTGGGGAGCTTTTTGTACGGTCTTGGCCGCCATGATCTATGGTACCGTGATTTTCCCCGCTGTAGAGAATTTTGTGGACCTTGCTGCTGCCTTGGCGTTCATGAATGATAATGTGGTTCCAACTATTTTGGCTGATACATATTTTGCTATCCATTCTTGCCATGGTAGGAAAGGAGGTGACACATGTTGCATACCTTTATTATACTGTTGGTACATGACGCACTTGCCAGAGAAATGAGCTTTTATTGATCTATTCCTAAAGTGGTCCAATCAGATCATGGCACTCACATCCTATGACATAGTGTGGAAAGCAATGTCCATCGGAGCCGAAATCATTTTCGGGTGTGGAGAGTTTACAAACTTGCCGCTTATAAGGACTAAATGATGCATTAACTGTATTCTAGCTCTTGCTCATCGTCAGTTGGGATATCCTTTAACTGAAGCACCTTTTGAGCGTCAAATAGCAGAAAGCATCTTCTTTGCAAAAGGAACTGATCCGATTATGATGAAGCGAGTTATTGTCGCATGGCGTTCACTTTATAGAAAGGGCATGAGTTTCTTTGGCCAAAAAGGGAATTATGCACTTGACCCTTATGTGATTTGGCTGAAAAATCGAGTTACCAAGATCCTGCTACCTTTCAAAATAGAAGCACCATTGTATCCTCAACCTGGGGATATAATTGATGACCCCGCACGGGATATTCCTTCATCTTCTTCAACACATGTCACTTCTATGTCAGGTTTTGTGCATGTCGGGCTTTACAAACAGCTCCAAGTGGAGAATTTAGCTTTGAAACTGTAGCTGCAAGCTCAAGCTATGGACTTAGCATTCGCCTTGAAAGACAAGAAGAAACTGTCTGTTGAAATGGAACAAAAGGACCGATTTCTGATTGATTATGGTTTGCTTGAGAAGATCAAGAGGGCTAGGAGCATAATTTCCTCATCTTCTGAGAAGTTATCTAGGAGCTTGTCAAGACACAAGAATATTGGAAAACTTGCAAATGGTCAACAAGAATTCGAAAGCAAAGCATGACAAAGAGATTCGGGTTCTGAAGAAACAACTTAACAAAGAAGAATCTGATGCCAAAGAATCCCTCAGACAAAAGAAACAACTTGAAGCTGAAGTCTGAAGTCGGCAAGAGCAGATGGTTACTCTTTCCAAGGAGGTTGAAGAGCTCAAGTTTCAGTTGTAGACGTCTAGGGATGAGGGATATGCCGTACATGCTATGCTCCGAGGCCGAGACATCCACTTGTCAAAGTTGACTGTTGAGATCCAAGAGCTTCAAGCGCGTGTGGCTTCTTATTCGACTGATGCAGACACTATTTGATGATACTTGTATCTGTTTTGTAACAAATCACCTCCAAGCTTGTTGGACGAGATTCGTTTGACATTGTATTTGTATTATCTCTCTGATTGTTGGATTTCTGTATGAACTCTTATTTCCATTTATGTGATGAGCACTTGATTCTCAATTTGATCATGCATTTGACCTTGATTTTTTATTGTCAACTATCCTTTCATTATTCGATGCTTGATAAGAAACTACAGGAACATCCTGGAAATGATCACTACATGCATTATTAGGTTGCATTCATACATGAGTTTTGCATAACAGGTTTTGATCGGAGTTCTTATCCTCAGCTTTTGCTTTTATTTAGCAGAAAATTGCAAACTTCCACCGTTACCCTACTCGGAGAAACGAATGGCGACAGATGGAACAACTTCAAGCAGAAGTGGCAGTGATGAAAGCGCAGATGGAGGCGCAAATGACTCAATTTATGGAGGTTATCACTAACATGAACCGGGCACAACAACAGTTGAGGGCCTTGGTTGAAAGATCTCATCCGAAGGATGACCTTCTTAATCCGTTTGATGACGTTTCTATGGGACAGCCACGTGTTGAGCATGAGGCACACAATGTTGATTTGGGTGTTAATGACCACCTTCGTGGTCAGGGTCTACATCTCAATGGTCGGTTTCCACCTCCACCACATGGGCCTTACTTTTTTGACGATGGGATGCAGCAGCATCGTATCACGGGTCATACTTGTTCCCAAGGTACAGACGTTGATCAAAATGATGAAGCTTATTTTGTGAATGGCAGTGAAATTGACTTCCTAGTTGATGATCAAAGTTACCGTTTGCTCGAAGAAAGGTTGAAAGCTGTTGAGGGACAAAAAATGTTTGGGGTTGGCACATAGAGTCATACTTCCTCCAAAGTTTAAGGTCCATGTATTTGACAAGTACAATAGGGAGACTTGTCCAAAAACTCACATTACTTCCTATTTCCGCAAGATGGCGGTGTACACTAAAGATGAAGGGCTTCTCATGCACTTTTTTTTAGGAAAGTTTGACTGGAGCATCGCTAGAATGGTATATGCATCTTGAGAGAAACCACATCAGGACATGGCGTGACCTGGTGGATTCTTTTATCCAACAATACCAATTCAACATTGACATGGCTCCGAACCGTACAAAGTTGGTGAGTTTATCTTAAAAATCGGGGAAGACATTCAAGGAATATGGTCAGAAATGGAGACAGCTCGCTGTTAGAGTTCAACAGCCCATGATGTAGGGGGATATAATTGATATGTTCACCAGCACTCTTTCTGGACATTATTACGTCGCTTGTAGCACTTTCGCTAGTTTTGCTGAGATGGTTCGTTATGGTGGGCGAATCGAGAATGGGTTGAAAGCTGGAAAAATCCATTATGCTGAGGGAAAAAGTTCCTCCGGTGTGAAGAAAGCTTACAACGGTCATCCCAAGAAAGATAAGGGAGAAGCCAGTTCTGTATATGGAGGCAGGGTCAAAGCACAAGTCAATGTCGTGACTATTTCTGCTCCTCAATCACAAGCTCAGTAAGCACCTCGTCAACAAAACCAAGGGCAGCATGAGAATCATACTCCTAGGAGGTTTGATGTTGTTCCGATGAGTTATGCTGATTTGTTTACCCGATTGACTGATCTCAAGCTGGTAGTGCCAAAGGCTGCATTCCCACCTCCTCCTCTGGACAAGCGTCCTAGGAATTACGATGTCAATGCCAGTTGTGAGTTCCATTCCGAAACATTGGGGCATAATATTGACAACTGTTATGCGTTCAAATGCAAAGTACAAGACTTGATTGATTCAAAAGCTATTGAATTGGAGGCTCAACCGCAACATGTCAAGCCTAATGTTACCCAGAACCCGATGTCGCGACATGCCGATGGGGTTGTCCAAGCCATAAGGAGGATGGGGAGGTCCTGAATTTTATAATGGATGTTGACTTGGTAAAGATAATGGATCTTAGTTGATTCGTGAGCTTAGGTTTTTGTTGAAAGATCCCAGTTGGTTGTGAAGGTCTCAGTAGTTAAAACTACGTATTTGTTTCAAAGTTAACCATTGTAAAACTCCAATCCTTGTATAAGGATGTTCGTGGGCAAAGATTGTTAAAATCTATTATCATAATGGAAACTCACAAGAAGGAATTCTTAAGGAGAGTAATATGTTACTTCATTAGACCAAAAATTTATAATTCTCTAGTGTTTTTCTCTTATCCCTTAATTCTTTACAATTTTATTTTCCTGTTTCCGCTACTCTTACTCTGTTTGTTTTGCAAAAGAGTTTTAAACTTCAATTTTACAAAAGACTTTGTTTTGAAAATGGTTTTTCAAACTTGCACATTTGATCACTACACCTCTTTTGTCTTTGAATAACAAGTTATATATCTCAATTATGAACATAAATGAATGGCTACATTTTTGTGTATTCCAAATGGTGGACCTGAAAACCTTGATGTTATTTTGAGCATAGGTGTTTGCTATGGAAAATGGGAAACAACTGCTGGTCCTCCCATAGTCCTAAAACTAAGGGTCACTTGCAAGATCGACCAGTTGATCTTAATACACGTGCTAAGGTTTTTTGAGATTGTACTAGTTCTATCGAAATCCTTATCTAAGAAACGGTTTTCTAAGACTAAGGGAACTAATACAATGGCTTTCCACACTATAGTTAGACTCAATTCGACTGACTAGTGACTCGTGATCGTAAGAAGGATTCTAAACGAAACGATTAACAATCTGATTCTTCACAATATGATTTGTACCAAGTAACGGTGACTCGTTACCGACAGAAGGTTGTGAGCCCTAGACTTGTTCTAAACGAAATAGATGTCGACTGACTCTTTTGTTAACTCGAAGCTTGTTACAAAAAGAGAATCAACATAAACGATAATGCAGAGATATTGTTGAAAAGTAAATAGAATGCAAGTAAATGACTCAAAGGAAATGGCTGAAATGTAAAGGTTTTGCATTGAAATAAAAGTGGTGATTCACGTACATCAAGCACTCTTGAACTCTTTGCTTCTTGACGCTCAGAATGAACAGATTTTTTGCTATTGATTTGATTATACAAGTGAACACACCGGAAATTACATTGAAACTACTTATTTATAGTATTTACAAAATAAATGCCCTAAAGCTATCGACGGATGAAGTTCAAACTCTAAGATAACCGCTTCATCAGATTCTGCCACCTGTTTAGTGCTTAAACGTGTTCTAAACTGCTGAGTATGTGCTTGGGGATTTTTAATTTCGAATTTCCCGCTTCTAACTAAACTCGACCGCTTCTGGATTGCTTGGAACATATGCTTCCTCTTTGACACAAAGAAACAGCAAAATTCTTCTAAGTCCAGAATTTCTTATGGTCGACAAGACCAAATTCGACCCTCTCCATGCTCTGGTCGATTCGACCAAATTTCTTCATATTTTGGCATATTCATCTCATAGTCGACTCAGTTGTAACCTGATATTCCTTTTGACCATTGTTTTCTTTACTACATCAAAACCAAATTTCAAACACTTAGTTCCTAATTCCTAAAGGGACTTTATTTCAGGAAGTCACCCTTAAATTATAAGAACCTCTGCATTCAATACACGTGCTTGAATATCTTGAGAATTTTCAAGGTAACAAAATGCCCCCCAGAGATTCCACTTTTGAATTTTTGACATATATGAGATAATGGCATCTTTGAAGCATCGGTTTCAACATTCGACTAAATCATTTCCACTACCTCCAAAAGTGGATGTTACTGTTCCGCTTTTCCCGTGACGTCATGCAATCATGGAAACGTATCACGTTTAAGTTTCGAGACGTGCGATCATTAATTTCCCACCATCATTACACTTTTAGTGGCAAACATGACCCACCAACTCCGCTTTAATCTCACTACACGTGTCTTTCGACTTGACATGATTTTCAACCTAGGAAATCACAATGATTTTCTTCTTTCCTCCACGAGTCTATAAATACTCCACTTCCTCATTTTCTTATTTTTCCTTCGCTTTCTTCAACCTTTTTTTTCCAGAGAACACACCCAGAAACTCAAGTTCATCATCCTTGTTCATCTTCTTACAATTTCTTCACAACTTCCTCACAACTTCTTCAATGGCGAATACTGGAGACATTATTACTTCTCCAGCTATGGAACTTCAGCTACGCCTTGTCGATGGCAAAACCTATGTGCTAGAACCTCCGTTCGCTGAGGAGAAAACAAAAATCTTGAAATCTCATGTACTAATTCCTTTCACTCTTTAAGGAAAACCATTAGCTTTTCTAGGTCCTCTCCCTGCGGATACACCCTCTGAAATATATGTAGATGATAAAGGGGATTTTTCCCCCACCAGTATTGCAACTAAACCCATAGTCTCTTCTCCAAAACCCATTTCTTTGTAATACATTGATAGGAATTTCAAGACCGCCCCTCCTCTAAATTTACCTAAATTTGATGCTTGGATGACACACCTAGAAGCCGACAAAGGAGAACACTAGAAGGAAATTGGCATTGATGCCCCACTAGAACTTTCTCGATGCGGTCAGCCTTACTATAGCAGCATGCTATTGGCTGCTTTACATTTTTGGGAGGGTTCGAAAAATACTTTCCACACTAGGTGTGGTATGATTACTCCCACATTGCGTAACATTACTGCCATTACAGGATTGAAACCCAATGGCAAAGTTTTCAACCACACTGACGCAGACCCTCTGCCCATCAGATTCAACGTTGGTGAAAGTAGGAGCCCAACGTACAATAATTTCATCGAACACCATAACAAGAATATGGCCTCGTCACTGATGAAGAACACGTAGCATTTTTGACTCTCTGGCTCTCATGTTTCATTTTCTTCACTAGGTCGATGTAGATGGCCAAGAAATTTTCTTACCTTGCTACTCAATTTCACAACGGTGAGAATATTTCTTTGAGAGAGCTAATTTTGGCCTCTTTATATAAATCTTTGACTGAGGTTTCCAACCAAATCAAGCGCTTTGGCCCTACTAACCCAAAGAGAAAAAATGTTTTGACGCATGATCCCTTTTGCCTTCTACTGTTGTGGTTGAACGCCACTTTTGCTGAAGATATTAAGGCTTTAAAAAGTAGGAAGATAACATGCCCCCAAAACCAAATGCATATTGTTTGGCAGCGTCTTCTGCCACTGACCCCAATCGACAAAACCTCTCCAAACCCTGAGATCTTCAAACTGCTGTTCAACATTATGTTGACAAGGGTTGACTTTATACCTTCCATGGCTTCATTTGCTGATGGAAAAAGTGGCCTAGAGTGGCTTACCAAACTATTCCCCTCAATGGAAGAGGAAGACAAGAAAATATCTTCGATTTTCTAGAGACGCTTTTTGACTCCCCAATTCTTATCTTATGTGGTTGTCGGCCTAAATCCTGGTTTGGTCGCTTATCATCCTAACTTGGTGGCCCGATAATTTGGGTTTTTGTCAAATTGTTGCCAAATCTCTATTCAATTCTCACGAATTGCTGGATGACATCGTCTCGGACCAACCTTGGGAATCTATAAAAGAGGATGACGACACCCTTTGGGCAGAAAGGCCTATACTTACTTTTACAACTTTTCAGCCATCCTTCTACTGCACCAAAGAATTTGAGACTTGGTGGAATCATATTATATTACTTTTGTTGGTGACTCCGACAAAAAGATAGTTGAATTGACTGCAACCTTTGATGTTTTTCAGGGCAAGACGACCACATGTAAGGCTACTAATATCAAACAAATTCAAGCTTTCTAGACCTATTTTTGGGTGGTATATCTACCAACTAACCTTCGTCGAACAATATTTGAAGTGGCCTGAGAGTTAAGGGAGAAGGTAACCGACAGGGTTCCACAGCTCAAAATTCCTGGTTATGCGAAAGACAAATATCTTTACGTACTTCATTTTGGAAACTTTAAATTTCCTCCTTTACCGACTAGCCCGTTGGCCTTGGCTTTTCGCCAACCTATCCCAGATTTGTGGAATAGATCTTGGTTGAATATGGAGAATGCTTATAAGAAAAAGGCCGACAAAGTGGTACCAACAAAGCACTGGTTGCATGATTACCTAGGTTTCTTGCATATTGATCCTCAATATGTCAAAGAACTTGTTGTTGTGCCAAATGGTAACAACTTCTGGAAAGTTTGCTTCTTTATTATTTCGACCTTTCCATTTATCTGACTTTTCCATTTTTCTTTTTAGTTATGCCTCTTCAGGTAGCACCACCAAAAGCTCTTGTTATCAAAGATGCTCCTTCGACAACGAAGGTTTGATTCTACTTCTTCACCAATTATCTTTTATAACTTGGCATTTCTAACAACAATATTTTTTGCAGATCGTACCTGATCATACCCCTTTTGATGATGAATTGATTTGTCCTTTGCTTAAGAAAACTAGTTCCCTTGTAGGTGTATTTACACATTTCTAATCATCTCGACTTTATGAAAAATGTACTAATTTTCTTTTTATCCGCCAGAGTCAGAAATGCTCAACGGATTTGGCTGCTCCCTACAAAATATCCAAAAGGTTCAAGAAGGACAAACAACAAGTTTCTAAGAAGATTGAGGTATTATTTCGACTCAAGTTTTTATTCGACTTACGCGATTACTTCGACTTATCTCCTTTTTGATATACAGCCATCACCTGATGTTCAATCTCCTAAACACTCCCATAAATCCAAAACCCACAAGAGGAAGAAAACTTCCTCTTCTGAAGACAAAGTGGTGATAAAGAAGAAAAGGAAAGCCCTTCTGGCCCAAGACCTTGGAACAAAGGCCGACAATCAAGTCAAAGCAACAACCGACATCGACGATCATCCCCGTCACAAAAAGGAGAGGTAAAGTGATCTTAGCTAAAAACCTTGAAGCTAACCTAAATTTAGACATTGATATTATAATGATAAATACAACCATCGTCACTCCAACCCAAGCCCCCAGAACTGTCGAAGCTAAAAATCCATTGGGGGATACTGTTGTTGCTTTTGTCGAAAAGGGTGAGCCTGCAAATCTTAGTCCAGCGCCACATGTATTTACTAATTTTTCACTTCTTTTCTTCTCTGTTTGCCAAATTCATCTGGTTAACATCTGTATTGTTTTCTCTAGGTTGAATTTCTGGTCCACAGCAAAGCATGGAAAAATATACTCCATTGTCGAAGGTTTCTTCACCTCATCATCAACATACTCTCGACGTAGACGCTGGTGAGTTCATTGGCCTGACTCTTCTGGCTACTCTTAATGACTATGATTCAGTCACTAGTCCTACCAAACATGAGGTTTATAGTTGGACTAGCTATGACTCTAGTCTTTTGGATTCCTTGCAGGATTCAGAGTTAGATAAACATGCCACCACTTCCAACAAAACTTCCACACCTTCCCAAAATCCTCCTCCGCCTGAAGGCAATCCTCAAATTTCTACTAAAGAAAAGAAGGTCGAATCACCTTCACCTATGGAAAAAAAGAAAACTAATTCGCCTAGGCCTTCAGAGGAAAAAGAATTCAACTCCCCAACGCCTTCATCAAAATTGGGGCTGAATGCTGATGCTCTGGAAGCACTAGCATGAATGTGTAGCTTTGTGAGTTCTCTCACTTTTCCTCCAATCCTGACCAATCTCAAGCGCATAATGATAAGCTAGGGTCTGAGGCAACAAAGGTCAAAAAATTGACAGACAAAATTCGAACCTATGCTCTAAGCCCTGAGTTGCCTATAATGCTTCATAATGATCCATTTGTTGGCGCAAAAATTTTGGACGCACTCACCCAACTAAAAACTCTTGATATTTCTGACTCAGCCAAGCTCATGATGGCAGCGTTCGAAAAATTATTTGCTCTTATGCTTGCAAATGTCGAACTCATGAAAGAGAACGAGCAATTGGTCGAGGCAAAGCAGGCCTTTGTGAAGGAAAGTGTGGGAGTGGTGGTACAAGCTTATAAAGAGATCAATGAGATAATAGCAATGATTAAGAAGAAACAACAAGAGTTGAGTCCTAAAAAGAAAATAACTGCTGAAATACGCAGTCGACTTGCTGATCTGAACAAAGAAATGTCTTCATTAAATGAGGAACTGGAAACCATTTCTACACAAGAGGAGAAGATTAACGAAGTTATAACTCCTGCTCAAACGCAAGTCAATAAGATGACCATGGATGTTGCAGCTTCAAGCAGTATAATCTCGACTGTTAAAATAGAGATTATATCTCTTAAAGTTAAAGCTGAAAACTTTGAAAATCACGCTTCGCGTCTCCAAGGAGAAATGCAATCTTTCCAGAATAAAATCAAGCATTTCTAATTTTTTTTCAATCATTATCCTGTAATCTCTTTAATTCCTTTAGTAATATTCAAACAATGGCTTTTTAGCCACTTTTAATACAATGTCTTTTCTTTTTCGCTTTACATAATATATTATGCATGCTTAATTTTCTGGTTTCGACATAACTCTCTCCAGCTTATTATTTTGACATCTATTAATTCTGTTGAAACTTTAATTTCTTGAAGAAAATAGGCTTATACTTTTTCAAGTACTTACCATTTACCCTTAGAATTCGTCGATTTGGGGATAATTCTTCAAGCTCATAAGCATTATTGGAAAACACTTGTATCACCTTAAAAGGTCCTTCCCAATTTGAAGACCATTTTCCCAAGATTCTATCATTTCTATCCATAGGCAATATTAATTTCCAAACCAAATCATCGACAACGAATACATTATCCTTTACTTTCTTGTTATAGGCTCTGACAACTCTTTCTTTCTATCTTCTCAATGAATCAAGAGCTAACATTCTCTCTTCATCCACGTCGACCAGCTCATGCCATCATATTCCAGTAATTTTTGGATGGTATTTCATATTGTCTTTGGATTCTTACCGATTTCATATGAATCTCCATAGGAAACACAACATCATGTCCATATAAAAGTCAAAATGGAGTAGTTCCTGTTGCTTCCTTAGGAGAAGTTCTACATGCCCATAAGGCTTGATCTAGTGTTTTATGCCAATTCCTTGGTTTCTTTCCTACATGCTTCTTGATTAGGCTAATGATTACTTTGTTAGCAGCCTCAACTTGGCCATTTGCCTTAGCATAATAGGGAGTCTAAGTTAACAATTTTACTCCAACTTCTTATGTAAATTCCTACATTTTTTTCCTAGTAAACACTGATCCTTGGTCGGTTGTAATTGTTTATAGAATTCCAAACCGACATATGATGTAATTTTATATAAAATCAATAACAACTTCTTGGTCGACATTCGTCAAATCCACAGCTTCGACCCATTTTGTAAAATAGTCAATGCCGACTAAAATATACCTTTGCTATTTTAAAGAAACTGGTTTTATTTCTCCAATCACATCTAAGGCCCATCCTCTAAATGGTCAAGGTTTTACAATTGCATGTAATTCACTTGCAGGAACATGTTATATTCCCCCATGCATTTGGCATTCTTGGCAAACTTTAGCAAACTCAATGAAATCTTTCAACATTGAGGGCCAATAGACGCTTGAGCGCATCAAAAGCCATTTCATCTTGTGTCCAGTTTGATGCGCACCACATGCTCCACTATGCACACTCGACACTGCTATGTATGCCTCACTTTCTCCAAGGCATTTAAGCAATACTCCTTCACCAGTTTTCTTAAATAATTCGTTTTCTATCAAAACATAACTGAGGGCACGCTATTTGATCTTACATTCTGTCAAACCTGTAGGGAAACGCAGATAATCGACCAATGGCTTTCGCCAATCATCCTCTAGCCCAATGTCAATTGATAAAATTTGAAAATTTTCAGCATCTACAGCCCTTAACTTTATAATTGACAAATCTGAAGGAGATAACAAAGTTGCTCGAACTTTCTTTCTTACCTGAAGCTTCTTGTTCTAAGTCATTGGCTTCTTGATTTTCTCATCGAGGTATATGTCGAATATTCACTTGTTCGAACTGTTTGAGTAACGTGATGGTGATCACAAAGTACATGATTGAATTCTCTTTGACACATCTATAGTCTCTTGATACTTGTTTAATCACCAATTCAGAATCACCCATAATTTCGACATTCCTTGCCCATAATTCTAGCAGGAGTTCAAGTCCTGTTATTAAAGACTCATGTTCTGCTTCATTGTTAGTGCATATATCGTCGATTGCATACTTGAACTCTGCTGAAATTCCATTAGGAGAAATTATAATGCCCCATATTCTAGCTCCATGTTTATGGTTAGAACCGTCGAAGTATAACTTCCATGGTACTAAGTCAACATAATTTTGGGGCATACTGACCATTGAATGGTCGACAAGGAAGTCTGCCACTATTTGCCCTTTCATTGCTTTCAAGGGCACATACGTCAAAGAGTATTCTGTCAATGCTAAAGCCCATTTACCAATTCGACTATGTAAAATTAGTTTGGACAACATATGTTTAATAATATCGAAATGAGAAGACATATACACATCAACAGGATTTATATATTGCTTCAATTTAATACAAGAGAAATACAAACATAGGCATAGTTTTTCTATTTCACTATACCAAGTTTCAGCATCATTTAACATTCGACTAAGGTAATTCACGGGTCTTTCGACACCTTTTTCACCTTCCTGGACTAACATACTTCCTATAGTCGAATTTGAAGCTGCAATATACAATCTCATAGGCTTATTTCTAACAGGAGGCGCCAATATTGGAGGCTTCACTAAATATTCTTTAATTTTGTCAAAAACCTCTTAATGCTCCTTTTGCCAGATGAAGTCCTCGCTCTTCAGTCGAAGTAGTGGTGAAAATATTTTAGTTTTTCCACTTAAGTTGGATATGAACCTCCTTAGGAAATTTATTTTGCCCAACAAATACTGAAGTTCCTTTTTGGTCGAAGGAGGCTTGACGTCAATTATGGCTTTGGTTTTGCTTTGATTCACTTCTATGCCCTTTTTATGCACCACAAAACCAAGAAAGTCACCTTCCTACACACAAAAAGAACATTTTAATGGATTCATATTTAATCCATATTTTTGCATCCTCTTAAATGATTTTCGAAGATGTTGCAGATGAGTCGACTCATTGTTCGACTTTATTACAATATCATTAATATAAACTTGCATGAAATCTTCAATAAAGTCATGAAAAATAGAATTCATTACCCTTTGATATCTCGCTCCGACATTTTTCAAGCCGAATGGCATGACAACCCACTTATAGGTTCCCAATGCTCTTGGGCAACGAAATTCCATCTTCGGCACATCTTCATCTGCAATAAAAATTTGGTTATAGCCAGAATAACCATCAAGCATACTTAAATATTAAAAACCAGCATCAGAGTCGACACATATTTCTGCCACAGGCATAACATATTCATCCTTAGAAGTGGCAACATTTATATCTCTAAAGTTAATGCACACTCTTAATTTACCATTTTTCGTAATCACTGGCACTATATTTACCAACCAATCGACATACCTTGCAGTTCTTATAAATCTGCTTTTGAGGAGCCTTTCTATCTCATCCTTGATTTTTGACATTACTGCTAGAGCAAAATGTTTGGGCGTCTGCTTTACTGGCTTTTTTCCAGCTTTTATTGGCAGTCTTAATTCGACCAAATCCCTGCTTAAACCTGGCATTTCATTATAGTCTCAAGCAAAACAATCTCGAAATTCTTTTAATAAAGATATTACCTCAGATTTGAGCTTTTGGTCGATATTGGCGCTAATGTAGGTTGGTCTTTTATCTCCATCTTCCCCAAGATTTATTTCTTCTAAGGGATCTTGTGTCTGCATCTTTTCAGGAGCCATTGGATCCTTTTCAAAGTCTAAAGGATCATCGTCATATATGCAATCGAGACGCTGCGTATCGACGTTTTCTTCGATCTCTTTATCTTTATCTGGTGGTTTTGGCTCAATATCCAAAATGAAATCTTCCTCCAAAATTTGTAGTCTATTGGCTTCGACAACCATGTTTTCTTCAGCTTCTAACGCCGAATTCATTTTGTTTTCGGCAATATATGCTAAAATCCTTCATAGAGCTTCAAGCTCAGACATCATTATCACTGATGTCGCCCCAGCCTGTCGGCCATTTTTCAACATATGGATCCTATAAGGGTACCACGTCCCATATAAAAACCATGGGTTTCGTGCAGTTTTAGGTAAACGAATGTCTCATCCAAGTTGGCATACATTTCTTTAGCATGTACACATGGTGAGATATTAGTAAGTTTCCTATCAAACTGCTTTTTTCCAATATTATTAACATCGACCATGAAATACCCTTGGTCGGCTTCAATGTTTTCCAAAATACCATATTCCCTCCAAATTATTAAGCGTTGATGCATGGAAGAAGGCACTGCTCCAATGTCGTGAAACCATTATCTTCCTACCAAGAGATTATAACTTGGCTTCCCTTGAATCACCATAAAATTGTCGACCTAGTTACTGAGCCGACAGTAATGTCTACCTGGATCACTCTCATAGTGTTCCTGGTTCTTCCTTAGTAGTCTGATAAGACCATGTTATGCGACCTGATATCGGTGTCAAACTTACCGATTTTCTTCAAAATGTGGTGTGGCATGATGTTGACCGTCGCACCACAATCTACCAACACCTTATTAATAGCAGTTCCTTCGACTTTAGCCCTGATCAACAGAGGCTTTAGGTGGCTTCTCATAGCCATGTCGGGTCTTTCAAAAAAGACATCTTGGTTCTCAATTGAACAATCATTCATGACAAAGTAACATGTTGGCTTGTGCAAATCCATCTCTTCAGCATCAACATCAGCAGATTCCTCTACCTCTGTCGAACAGTCATACTCCGTAGGGAGAATTGACACTACATTGACTAGAATGTCTATACTTTCTTTAGAATCCGACTTAAATTCATCAGTTGCTTCTTCAGAAAATTTGGCTACAGGTCGATTTACGAATTCCCTATTTCGTTCTTTGGCAGCAGTGTCGACCTTCACCTTGTATTATTTTTTATTGCTTACTTTATTCGCGACAACCTGCTCAGCAACAGCTGCTATCCTTGCAGCTTGTTTACGACATTGAAAGTGTCTCCATTGAGTACAGGACATGGGATTATTTCCCGTGTAGTTCTCAGAAACATGTGTGTTTCTCTCTGTCATGAACTCGTGTCGGTAATTGACAGCCGACTATCCTTTTATATCCCTAGCAACATCATCGATAGTTGATGCCTCTATTTTTCCCTAAGGCTTGATCCATGTGCCTCTTGGAGCAGCAGCAGAAGGGATGAAGCTCCTTGGCTGAGCCTGACAACTCCCCACAATTCTCCTAGGATCCCTTGGATTAAGGAACCACTGGTTGTACACCTTGGGCTTGTTTTTCTCTAGCTGCAACTTTTGAAAGTTCTCAACAACAATTTTATCAGTAATAGCTCCACATCTAGGGCACAAACACACTTGTGAGCCCTTGTTTTTGCACCGATAGAGGAAATTTAACAAATCCTCAACATCTTTGGGGTAAACATCAGCTATGTCGACATTGGGGCTTTCGCTAGTACTTTCCTCGACCATATTGTCTTCAGGAAATTCTGTCAATTCCACCGTGTTTATCTCAACAGGTTCAGCAAATAACGCTTCCTCCTGCCTTAGAGGATCAACGTCGATTTTCATCTTCCTGGAAGCGAACTTCAGTCATCCCTCTTGTAGTAATTTCTAAACAAGATCCTTGAAAAGAAAACATTGAGAGGTTGTGTGACCAAGATAATTATGAAATTTGCAAAAACCACTTTTCTGTAGTTGTTCTAATGGTGGTAATTTATCATTTTGAGGTACTAAAATCTGACCATCTTTAAGTAATAGATCAAAAAAAATTCACATTTAGTTACATCAAAAGTATAAGTTTTTGTAGGAAATTTTGAACTATTTTCGACAATACTTTTTCCTTTGGCAGGAAATAGTGGTTTACACTCATATGCAGGCCCTAGCTTCATTTCAGCCACGTCGACCTCAGCCTCAGCCGGCGAGATATAGTCAGCCTCATATATGGGATCAGTATCATCGTAGTCTATATAAGCTACTTTTCTTTCTTGGCTTTAGCCTTAGCATGTCTAACTTTTTATAATCTTAGCCGCTCAAGATGTCGAACTCTATCAGCTAATTGTGGCATACTTTTGACAAAGGTCGGATCTAATTTCTTCCTAATGGAATAATCTAGACCGCCAACAGCCATTTGAACCAATTCATGTTTTGGCACTTGGGTAAAACATCTTGCTTTTAATGACCTAAACCTATTGAGATAATCATCAATAGTTTCAGCAAACCTTCTCTTAATATTTGACAATTCGACCAAACTAATTTTCGAATGTCCCTCATAAAATTGTTCATGAAAAAGCTTTTCCAACTTAGTCCATAAATCAATAGAATTTGGAGGCAACGTAGTGAACCACGTAAAAGCTGCCTTAGTGAGGGATGAAGGGAAATGTTTTACCCTTAGGTTTTCATTGTTGGCCATATCACCAGATTCTGTCAGGTACCTAGTAATGTGTTCGACCGTCGATTCCCCAGATTCTCCCCCAAACTTAGTGTATTTAGGAATTTTCCATCCTCTAGGGTTTTCAGTTTATAAAACATATTCCGACAAAGGGGAAGAATATGTTGGCCTTTTAAGTGTGGCATTCATGCAATTTCTAGCCATAATTCTTTTGACAATCGTAGTTAGATTACTTTCTACAACTAATTCTTCTTGTCGAATTTGATCAACAACTTGATCATCCTCTTGTTGTCGATGAACTAATACCCTGGGTGGGTTGACAACCAAATTTCTTTGAGGCACTGCAGCTTGTCCCTGATGGACAGTTTCATCTTCTATTGCCCCCATGTCTATTTGACCAGGGGCAACTAGTCGAACAGGTGGTGCCTGTTGAACAGGCGATGGGGGAGCACCCAAAAAATTACATAAATGTGTTAATTGGGCAATCACCTGCCGATTGGTTTCAGCGGACTCCCTATTAGTCTCAGCCGACTCTTGTACTATAGGATTAAATACATTACTTATTTGGTTAGTTAACATATTAACCAACTCATGGTTACTATCATCTATTTGTTGTCTTAATACCGCTAATGAAGTGTTAGTAAGAGGCGGCAGTATAGGCTGAGAAGGTGCTCCTCTACTAAGGTTGCCTCTATTATTTCCCCCTGGTGCAGATCCTTGTAAAGGGGAACTTGTATTTTGAACAATATCTGACACCACTGCTGCACTTGAAGTTGACTGATAACCTGACATTAAGGAATACGACATTCCATAAAGAGGATTTGCAGTGCCAAAACAAGGCACTACTTGTGGGATTTCATTCGTAGTCATCTTGGCTCCTGGACTCACCATCTGAGTTTGAGGAATAGGTGCAGTGAAAGTGGTCGACACTGTGGCCGGTGGTGGAGGTAATGGTGCAACCTGAGAAACTACTAGATTTGTCGAACTTAATGTTCGTGAAGGAACTTCATCAATGTTACGGTTAGTCATTTTTTGTATACGTCTCCTAGTTGGTGGTTTATTATACTCTTTAGTTAGACTCCCACTTCTAAGTTTCATACACCTATGACATCTAACAACATATACTTAGCACTTGTCCCACTGGGCGTGCCAATTTATTTACTGTGGAAAAAGGTAAACAACCGCTGGTCCTCCCACAGTCCTAAAACTAAGGGTCACTCGCAAGATCGACCAATTGATCATAAGACATGTGCTAAGGTTTTTTGAGATTGTACTAGTTCTGTCGAAATCCTTATCTAAGAAGCGGTTTTCTAAGACTAAGGGAACCAATACAATGGCTTTCCACACTATAGTTAGACTCAATTCGACTAACTGGTGACTCGTGGCCGACAGAAGGAGTCTAAACGAAATGATTAACAATCCAATTCTTCACAATATGATTTGTACCAACTAACGGTGACTCGTGACCGATAGAAGGTTGTGAGCCCCAGACTTGTTCTAAACGAAATAGGCGTCGACTGACTCTTTTGTTAACTCGAAGTTTGTTACGAAAAGATAATCAACATAAAAGATAATGCAGAGATATTGTTGAAAAGTAAATAGAATGCAAGTAAATGACTCAAAGGAAATGAGTGAAATGTAAAGGTTTTGCATTGAAATAAAAGTGGTGATTCACGTACATCAAGCACTCTTGAACTCTTTGCTTCCTGACGCTCGGAATGAACAGAGTTTTTGTAAGTGATTTGATTATACGAGTGAACACACTGAAAATTACATTGAAACTACTTATTTATAGTATTTACAAAATATCTGCCCTAAAGCTATCGACGGATGAAGTTCAAGCTCTAAGATAATCGCTTCATCAGATGTTGCCACCTGTTTGGCACTTAAACATGTTATAAATTGCTAAGTACGTGCTTGGGGGTTTTGAATTTCGAATTTCCCGCTTCTAACTAAACTCAACCGCTTCTGCCTTGCTTCGAACATATGATTTCTCTTTGACACAAAGAAACAACAAAATTCTTCTAAGTCCAGAATTCCTTATGGTTGACAAGACCAAATTTCTTCATATTTTGGCATATTCCTCTCATAGTCGACTTAGTTGTAACCTAATATTCTTTTCGACCATTGTTTTATTTACTACATTAAAACCAACTTTCAAACACTTAGTTCCTAATTCCTAAAGAGACTTTATTTCAAGAAGTCACCCTTAAATTATAAGAACCTCTGCATTCAACACACGTGCTTGAATACCTTGAGAATTTTCAAAGAAACAATAGGCAAGCCTTCAAAGCTCGTGAGAGGACTCAGATATATCAATGGGCCATCCACCCCAAAGACAACATTTATTCCTCTTACTCATAGAGTGAAAACAAAAATGTCTCAAGTACAATTTCTTAGCAATCCGCATATTATTATCATACTAACGCCTCAATCAGGCCTATTGTCAACAAATCTCATTTAGTATGTCATTATTATCGACCTGGTCATATTTGTCCTTATTGTTATAAATTGTATGGGATAAATCTTCATCGAAACCAATTATATCTATGACGGAGTATAAAGCCTCACCCTCGTCCTAAACAATTCTAGCTTGTCAAACATAAGTATCAAGTCAATATTGCTTCACCTCTCTTAGAGATTCATATAAAGGAGACTAATATTTTGACATCGTTTATTCTAGATAAATGTTTGGTGAAAGAAGCTATATGAAGAATAACAAGCCCTACTCCAACAACTATGTTGCCTTTGGTGACAGTGCAAAAATGAAAAATGTGGGTAAGGGTCAGTTGAACTATTCCGGCCTTCCGCATCTTAATGATGTTTTGGTTGATGGTGTTACCGCTAATTTCATAATTATTAGGCAAATATGTGATTAGGAATAGATTATCAAGTTTACTAGAGAAGAATATATCGTAACAGACAAATAACACACTTCATTCATGAAGAGTGCTTGATCCACTGATAACATTTACATGTGGTTATTCTCTGTTAGGAATTAACTTTTGATCCTCTCTAATCATGTCTAATTTCAATAAACTTAATCTTAGGATTGAAGAATGGAAAATTTGTGGAGACTCTCAAGTAGAGAAGAAAAACAAGATGTCTCACAAGATGGTGCAAATACTTCGTGTTCTGGAATTGCTTTATATGAATCTTTTGGGTCACATGCAAATTGAGATTCTTGTAGGAAAGAGATATGTTTTTTTCTTTGTTGATAAATCTGACACATTAATTCGTTGTTTTTGAAACTCTCTAAAACCGTCGACAACGCGATCCTAGCAAAAAAATTGAGAACTCTAGTTTCTCATTCTACGACACTGCATAAGGTATTGGTCATGAATTCTACAACCCATTACTATATATTTTTGGACTGAAGCAATGAATTTATTTAAAGAATCATACACGACTTAAATATATCAATTAATCTGAAGTGGAGGTGGCCATGTATTCTCTCCATGTTCATTTTATAGATACAATGGATCACATCAGTCATAGAGTTGACTCTAGGTCCATTCTGGTCCAATTTTATTATCACCCATTTCAGCAAATCAATGCTTTGGAAGGTTACATATCGAGAAATCAATGCCCTCCATGTGGTCCTGAAATAGAAATTAACATTTCCAAGTTCCAAGTAATTTAAAAGCTCTTTCCTTTCCTATATGCATATATAGGTTAACTGAATCCACAAGACCTGCCTACCATTCTACATAGCAATCACATGGTTAGATCAACTGCCCGTCTCTTTGGTACCCCCAACTCCACCAAAATATTCAACGACTCCATACTAAATAAAAAAGCATATTATAATCGCACTCAATTAAGCAAAAACATTTATTAAAAATTAATGATTTTATTAAATAAACTTGAGCTTGAATCTATCTATTTTACTTAATTATTATAACTTATAAACTTCATAGTCATAAAACGTGAATACGGTACTATCGAATTCAAAAACTCTTATGAAAGAAATCACTGTTATCCCATCTAAATGTTATCGTAATTTTGATCATTAATAATATTATCGTAACGACGCAGTTTATTGTCTGTTTGCCTTCTATTTCTGTATTGACTTAATTATTATATTATTATACCTACCCATCATTAATAATTTCATTTGCATTATTTAAGTGAAAAGACTAATGGTAACTAATTTATGTATCCTAATTCATTAACCGATCAATAACCAATATCTAAACAAAATATAATTCCAAACATTAGGTCATTGAGTAGTTCAACTAATCTCATTCTTAAGCCTCTAATCTCTATATAGACAAAGACATTAATTCACCCAAAAATAAAACCTATGACCATCACACACTACTTCCCTGACCACAACCACTATGTCTTTATGGCTCTCTAGTTTCATTCGTTTGCACTTGCACCTCACGACACAATGGCCTCTGCTAATATATTCTGTCACATGGGTTACGGCACTGACAATGACAGTGGCAGTGGCCTCATTTTCCTCTGAGGTTGCTTTTGTCTTTGCCATTTCACCTTCTAACAGGTGCGAAGGTAATGAAATTAGAGTTCCCTTGGATGTTCCAGGAGACACATTCTGTATCCCTGCTCATCTCTTTGTCAAGTCTAAAATTGATCTCATCGTTCCACCCGTTTTTGCAGCACTCATTGTAGCTTCATCAGCTTGCGTAGTTCGAGTTGTGGGCTTGTGGGAGGATGGATGATTACCTCTTTTGTTTCATCTAATTAGTTATATTTAAATACAATTATCTTCGTATCAAAGTTAATGAAAAACGAATCATATCGAAATCATTGTTATTTTGTTCTGGATTTCGAAAGATTTTTAAATGATTTATTTTGTTTTAGAATATGTATGATTTTGAATATTTATTTGGAAAATTTTATTTTGTTAAAGATTGGACTTGATGGCCTAATTAACTTTATATATCGAGAAAATATATTGTTATCTCGTGTACTTGCAGTGAATGTTTTGTTGATTAAGAAACAAAATGTGTCTTAGTTGTGACAACTATGCTCTATGTTATTTTCTATGCATTATTCTAAAATAAATGTGGTTTTCTCATGAAGTTTATCACTTTTTTATTATTGAAGACTTAGAAACATTTAAGAGAGTGTATGAGTGAAAGTGAGGGGATCTCAAATTTAGGGGGAGTCTGACTTGAAATTTACATGTAATATTTAAAAAGGACTATGAACTGAGGATAATTAAGATAAGACCGTTGTGTACTATTGATAGGAAAAATAGTAAGTGTACTATTCTGCTTTGCAGTAATAAAGGGTGAATTC
Source organism: Vicia sativa (assembly GCA_021764765.1). Taxonomy (NCBI): domain Eukaryota; kingdom Viridiplantae; phylum Streptophyta; class Magnoliopsida; order Fabales; family Fabaceae; genus Vicia; species Vicia sativa. The sequence goes on along the minus strand of CM038797.1, from coordinate 74,671,796 downwards.
TTCGGATATCGATCTCGAGGATTGCGTATACGTACAGAGATTAATTTGTGGTTCAATTAAACAAAAAATTTGGGATTTAGTTTTGAAATTGTCATTTAATAAACAGAAATATAAAACGGCTTTTTTAAAGATATGAGAAACATGCTAGGGTAAGTTATACAATTTGCCCTGTAGCTATCTTGAATCCTGATCTCTTCAACAAGTTCATAACCTTCAATTACTGCTCTTTAGGTTGTTTTCCCCTAAGTCCTAAGTGCAAAAACCTTTGAACATTCCTTCTAAACCCTAAGTGCTTAGAGAATTTTAGGAAAACAAGCTTTGATTTTATCAAGAGTTAGCTGGTAACTATAGGGTATCCCTAGTCCTAGGTGATATCTATTATAGCCTAATCGTATAAAATCTTAACAATCGCGGTCCAGCTGGCCGTTAACCGTGAATCAATCCTAATTAGTCTGATCAGGAAAGCAATTAAATTGAATAGAAAATAAATGTATTGATAAACTCAGGAATTCAACATCATTACAATATCAAATCAGGGACATCCCCTAGCATTGGGGGGTTTAGCTACTCATATTGTTCAAAAGAATTTCAATGACATAAAAAATAGACATTATAATTTACTGGTGAACTTTGACCTTCAATTGCTTCTGCTCATGAAAAGTCTTCGTTCTCCAACAATTGCATATGCTCTGTATCTTCAACCGTAGAAATTCTCCGTTGGCAAAACATCCCCTAATCCTCTTTCAAACTTGGTTAAATAGTGAACAATCCATTTGTCTCGGTCCAAAACACCCAAAACGCCCCTTCTGGGTCCTAAATAGTGAAAAATCATAAAACCACTCAAAATCAGTGTCACTGGCCAACACAGCCCATGTCAGACTACACGTCTTCCCGTGTTGGCCACTTAACTCAAAATTGAACTTTAATGCTTCAAGGGGAGCAAGGCGGCCCGTGTCAAGCGACATGGCCACCCGTGTTAGCGCCATAACTTTCCACGTTATCCAAGTCTTCCCATTGACACGGCCCGTGTTAGGGCTCTTGTAGCATTTCCTCTGAAACGCCAACTTCTGCACTTTTTCGCCTCGATTTGTCCCGTTTTATTCCTTACATCCTGAAACACTAAAACTCACAACCAATGCATAAAACATAGCAAAATGAAATAAAACACTCGACAATTAACAAAAATAATAACTGAAATAAATGTTAAATATCCGTGTAAAAATCACTGGTCAACTATTGACTGTTCATTATTAGTAAGTTTCCTTTCCACAAGGATATTGTCCTTCATACGTAACTGAAAATTGCACTGAACTAAGTTATAATATCCCGTGTCTTTTATTTATTACATTGTATATTCGTTCATATATTGTTTGAGATCATCTTGTCTCAAATATTGATTTAACATTGTGTGACACTTTGTATCATATCAAATAGAATTTCAATTGTCATCAGAGTAGGGCATCCTACTCCGTTTGGATGTTTTGTAGTGTGACTACAATTTTTATTTAATATGGACAATATCAAAAAATGAGGGTATGTTTATTGTCCATTAATCATTCATGTAACGAATTATGACTGATGGAAGGCTCGTGTGATTACTTTTCTCAAGCCATGGGCAACTTGATCTGAAAAGATGTTATCAATGGATTGACTCCTCATAAGATCAATGTTGATGATGGTTCTAAATCCGTGAAATCTCAAAAGAATTAAAGATCGTGTTAAAGGTGAAGTTTCTCTTGGAAATTCTCGTGCTCTTAATGCTATTTATAATATAGTTGACACAAACATTTTCAAGATCATTAACACCTGCATTATTGTTAAGGAGTCATGGGAAACTCTTGAAGTGACTCATGAGGAAACTTCCAAAAGTTTGGATGTCAAGGTTTAACTCCTCACTACCAAATTTGAAAACTTGAAGATGCTTGAGGAGAAATTTATTTTTGATTTCAATGTTGTTCTATGTGACTGCTAATAACTCTTTTTCTCTCAGTGAAAATATGTTAGAAGAGAAGCTTGTAAGAAAGATTTTGTGATCTTCATCGAAGAGATTTGAGATAAAGATTACTATCATTGAGCTAGTACAAGATCTCCCCACAATGAAAGTTGGTGAATCCTTTGGCTCCTTGCTCATTTTTTAGATGACTATTAATGACAAATCTAAGAAGGAAAACTAATTAACGAGTAGGGTTTAAAACAAATATGATTGATCATGAAGATTAGGTAACCAATGGCATTAATGAATATATTATTGAATCTAATCATATGCTTGAAAAAAACTTATCAAATTATGAGAAGACTTATTAAAAGATCTAGTAGCAATGTTTCTCCTAGTGTCAAACACAATCAACAACAAACTCAAAGAAGTTGTAAATTTCAACATGGAGGTAGAGATGGTGAAAGAAAGAAAAACCTAGCTTTCTTAACGTATTCATAGGAATACAACATCGTAAATGTGAAAGATTTGAGCATATTCAAGCTGAATGTTCTAATTTTCTGAGAAAGCAAAGAAATTTCTATAACACCACCTTTTCGAATAATGAGTGTGAAGAAGAAAGTGAATCTGATCAAATAAGTAGTGTTCTTGTGTCTACTAATCGTATCAAAGAAAATTATAATACAGAGTTACCTATTAATAATGAGCCTATGACCAATGAATATGAGCAATCTGATGATATCCTTATCGAATCATATAAAAACTCTTTATTTTAAGTGGATTGAAGAATCTCAAGAGAATGATAAACATAAGTAAAATATGAAACACTTCATCAAGACAAAACCAGGCTCATAGTAACTATTGTTGAGTTAAAGTAGGAAACTGGACGTCTCAAATTTAAACTTGAAAAAATGACAACATTTTTCTTACCAACCATTCAAACCCCAAACTCATTAACGAGAGATTTGTTGAACGAAAATTCAATATACTAATCTCTGTTGATACGATACGATATAACATATATATCACCCGGTAAAATAATACTTTATTTTTTGCTTGTCGCTTTACCGCTTCAGTAAAATGGCGCCGTTGTCGGGGATTGGTGTTTATTTTTCGCATCGCAATAATTCATTTATTTTTTAGTTTTGTAATTAATATATACGTTTTATAGAATTTGTAGATGGACTAGCATATGTATATTTGTGCATTTACGTGTATATATTTTGCATACTTGTGAATTTTGCATATTGTATACTTGTTTTGTCTCATGTTTTCCAAAAGTATGGTTAGATTTGTAGTTCAGGTTAGAGCTCGGAGAGATGAGTGAAAAGGCGGGAGTAAAAGCATTTGGCTCATCCGAAGTAATGTGTTGGTTTGTAAATATCAGGCGTTGAGCTTATGACGTAAAACAAACATGCTTTACTGTTTTTCATTTTTTTAATTTAGGTAGTGTGGTCATTGGTATTTAAACAAGTTGAACTCAGACAAGTTCTTAATTTCCAAATATTCACTTTTCAACTTGTTTATCCAATTTTCACCCGTTTTGTTTGTATGTTAATATTAGTTGTTTTATTGTATGTGTATGTGTTTATTTTTGTAAATGAGATGTGTAGGTGTAATGGAGGATGCTTTAGGATTTCAACTGTTGCTTCCTGGTTTTTTTGCATCAAGTGTAGCACGCTTAGTGCGGTCGAGGTCGCTTAGCACACTCTCCTAATTTGCGCCAACGATCCTTTTTTATTTCACTTGGTCGTCCTTTTTCCAACTTTCACCAAGGCCTTATTGTATTAAATAAAATTAGTATTATTTTTCTAATTTTTTTGTTGGTTGTTTGTCGACTCCAAATAGTCCTGACAAATGATGATTGAGGCGGGATTCGGCATTTTTAAACCACAAAACGCTCGGTCTCCATTTTGGTTGTAGGTGTAACCAGCCCGCTAATAAAGATATGAAAGAAAGAGCTAATAGAAAAATAGCTCCAGTATAAAGATCCTTATTAGTACTTAAACCAATTGTATACCACCACTGATAAACACCAGAATAGGCAATATTCACTGGGCCAAGAGCACCCCCTCGAGTAAAAGCTTCTATAGTCGGTTGACCAATAATTTGAGGGCGTATTTGGTCATTTTTCAAGTTTGATCGTTTCAACTTGTAGATGTATGGTAATGATAAGTTTTCAAAGTTTGGTACACGTCAGGTACTCATTTATCGCTTCCTATAACATAACATGTTTAGGAAAAATTTCATTTGTACAATTACCATGTCATTCATTCTTTTTGCATTACTTGCTCATGACTTGAATCATTTTAGTTTCCTTTTTACCCCCAAATGTGAGGAAGCTTTCCATTTTTAATTTATTTTGTAGGCCACAATTCTTGTTTTTAGCTATATTTTATTATGTTTAATATTTGTTTGTGTTGATTATATGATTGCATAAAAAGGATCAAGGCATTTTGTTTCAACTTTGAGCACAACTACTTAGCCATTCAGTCAATTTACCTTGTGAGCGTGTGAACCTTTGTAATCTCCTTTGAGTATTTTTGATTAATGTCTATGTTACTTTTGAACTAAGTGTTTGTCTATGAGTGTTTGGTTTTCCTTTTTGAATGGACATTGATTCTTTGTTTTCTTGAACCCTCAATCAATTGTTGGTTTATGAATTTTTACTATTTTTAGAAAGTAGGGAGTATTCATACTTTAATGTTGGTTAAATTCAAGTTGAGGAGAGCAATATTTACTCATTTATATTGTGGTTGCTATGTGGTTGTGAAAAAGAAAAAGAAAAAAAAAGTGAAAAAGAAGGAAAAGAAAAATAAAAAGAAAGAAAAAAAAGAAGGAAAGGAAAAAGAAAACAAAAAGAGTATGAAATAATGTTGTGTTAATAAGTATTGTGTTTGGTTTGTGAAATTTGGGATGAAGAAGAAGTTTGATTGAAATTTTATTGTTTGAAACTTTTTGGAAGTAATTGCTCCCTTAGGTTTATGTAAGTTTTTGTTACGATAATCTTTAGGACTTATCCCTTGTTTGCTAACCAAGCCACATTACAACCTTGAAAATTCCTTGTGATTCTTGCATTTGTATTTTCAATATAATTTTTTGGATGAATGCATAATTTAGTCTATTGTTTGCAAGATTGTGGATGAGTGTTTTTTGTCCCACACTTTTGTGTGTTCTTCATCTACCGATGAATTTTTGCTAGTTGTGATTCATGATTGAACTTGTTTTGTTTTATAATGTTTTATACCATTTTTGTACTTAGGACTTGTTTCGTTTAAATGTTGTCGTTGTAGGACAGAGGTAAGTATGTACTTTTCTTGTGAGTTTTTTTTTAACCATACATTTGTTTTCCATTTTTAAGACCTTTTTGTTTCGTGATTCTTTGGGTTGTTTGACATTGTTTGAGGACAAACAATGTTTCAAGTTGGAGAGAGTTGATAAGTGCCAAAATGTCGATATTTTGTGTATATAATATTTGTGGCACTTATCCATTCTTTTTGTTGATATTCAGTTGAATAATCCCTACTTTGTTTGTAAATACTTTTAGTTTGTATATATGTTGTTGCGGTAAAGCGACAAGCAAAGAGTTGGGTATTATTTTTACCAGGTGATATATACCAGTTAGGTTATATCGTATCGTGTCCACAGAGATTGGTTATTGATTCGTCGTTTGACAATTCTACCGTTAATGAGTTTAGGATTAAATAGGTTGAAAATAAAAGACAGAAAGTAAATGAACAAAAAGTATAAAGGATAGACAGTTTATCCGGAACGAATGTAAACTACCCGTCACAGACTTAAATCTACCACTCAGTTATACTCGGCCTATAATACTCATATGTGTCATCACATACCTCTCACAACCTAAGTTATTTTTAACCCAAATTGAGAATCCTCCCGAATCATCATCCATTTCAGGCCTATCTCAACAACACAGAAGTCAACTGCGTCACCTCCGTACCCATCTATGGCATACTTCACCAATGTAGAGGCATTAAGATCAGATACTCTAAGTGAATGTCAGCTCTAAACCATTTCTAGCATTCAAAAACTAACAGATAATCATCCTAGATAAGAATCTAAGCAATCTATCTCTAGTAAAGCTCAAATCCCTAACATAGAGTAAAAACCTAAGACAATCACCAACATAGATTCATAAAGCAAACTTTATACAACGTCAAGGGCGACAAATATACATGAGCTATGAGTATATATACATACAAAACCCAACAAAAGAGATTACAAAGAGAAGAGAAGAAGAGGAACCAAACATTTCTTGGTTTGTCAACACCAATCGACGAGGGATTCGACTTTGGATCATCCAAATGCAAGCTCCAATGTTGTTTTCTAAGCTCTCTAGACCAAAAAATGATGTTGATGGTGTTGGAAAACAAAAATACCCAACACACGACCTAAAAATGTGTTTTTAGCCCCCTTTTAAAGAATTCTGAAATCGCAGGGCGCGCTTAGCCTGGTATTTTCAGCTCGGTACCTTATCTGAAAAAATCAGCATCTTGTTTTTGCCATAACTTGAGAACCGTAACTCAGAATTGCGCCCGGTTTGAAGCGTTGAAAAGCTTATTCAATGCTCTATCTAACCATGAATAAATATCAAGCTTTTATGACTATTTGAAATATTGGAAAACTCATTCTTTGCTTTATGTGTTCTCTTTTATTGCTCAAAATCGTGTGTTTGAAGTCGTGTCTTCGACACTTTATTACTCAATGCTCCAATTATGAATGAATACCTATAAAAGAGATGAAAAACTATCAAATGATATAATATTTACACAAAAACTCAATTATTCTATTGTGTACACATTTATACAAAAAACGAGGAATGTATTCGAAGAATATCAACAAAAGAACCGATAAGTGCCACTAAACATATATACAAAATAACTAAATTTTGGCACTTATCAATATAATTGAATTTTCGAATCATTTGTGTATCATTTGAAAGATTTTATGTCTTTTGTAGGTATTTGTTGTACATTTGGAGCATCAAGGAATAAGGTGTCGAATACAAGGCTCCGGATGCGTGTTTTCGGAATAAAAGTCCATTTTTGAGAATTTTTGTCCATCAACCTCCAATTTTGTTAGGATTAGCTTAGATAACAACTATGGAGCTTGCATACGGGTGATCTGGGGTGAATTGCTCTCGTTCGACGCTGACAAACCGGAATATTTTTGGGTCATATATCTTTTTCTTTGTATATTTTCTATTGGTTCGGTTTGTATATGTATTTACTTTGAACTCATGTATATTGTAGCCCTTGGCGTTGTATAAAACTTGTTTTACAATTCTTTGTCGATTATTCTCCTAGATTTTTACTCTCTAGTTGGGGTTTAGATTGTTATAGAGATATGCTGCTCGAATTCTTATCTAGGATGATTATCTGTTAGTCTCTAGATTCTAGAGATAGATTTAGAGTTGACATTCACTTAGATGTCTGTGATTAATGTCTCTGTGTTGGTTGTGTCGCTCTGAGAGATCGTCGAAGCAATTAGCATGGTTGACTTCTGTGTTACTGAGGTGGTTGAGAGAGCGCTACCGAGGTGATGCAGTCGACCTCTCAATTTGGGTTAGAAATGACTTAGGTTGTGAGTGATACGTGGTGACATTGATGATTATTGTAGGTTGAGTATAACAGGTCGATAGGTATAAGTTTGTGAGGAGTAGATTATATGCACTCTTGATATGTTTATCTTTTTCTTTGTTTTTATTCATTTATTTTATGTTGATAACCTTTTTCCTTACCAACCATTTGAACCCCAAACTCATTAACGAGAGACTTGTCGAACAACAATTCTCGGTGGACACGATACGATATAACTTACATATCACCCAGTAAAATAATACTATACTTTTTACTTGTCGATTTACCGCTTCAGCACAAGTGAAGAATTATAAATGTGGAACAAATAATATCTACAGTTGTACACAGGTTGCTATAATTGGTTGATTAAGACTAATTAGGAAACCTTGTGTTTAGTTCCAAGATTGAAGGAGATTTTCTTGCACATATTTGTGAAGCTCTTAGCGTGGACAACAAAAAATATGGGCGCAGATGCAAGGCCCAAGGAGGTTGGAGAGTATTTAAAGAAATTAACTAGACCTAATAGGTTTAAGAAATTTAAAAATAAGGGGAAGTTGTATTTTCTAAGCCTTGTGGTTTGAGGGATCTTCAGGGGAGTTTTGTTTTATTTTATACGTCCTCATGTATCTTTGGATGCATTTGAGTTGACTGGTTGTAATTTACTTGTCAAGTGATTGTTCTCACTCGAAGTTTTTAAGCAAGAGTTTGAGTATTGTGATTGAAGTGCAAACTTAGGTTTTAGTTTGGTTTAAAGTTGATGTGATTGTAACTTGGTTATAGAATTTCACTAGGATTAGTTTGGTTTTAGTTGATGTTTTCTCTTTTTGAGGATTTGAACCTTATAAATAGATATCTCATTCCTCAGTTCAAATTATTCAGAATATGAAATGTGTATTGACACACACTCTATGTTTTCTTTGTCACTTCCTCTCACTAGTTCTTATAGTCAAATGCTTTTTTGAGGAAAGAACTTTTGTGATTGAGATGTATATGTAATTTAGGATGGGTAGTAACGTATGAAGTTCTTCAAGGTTATTTTTGTCTCACCTTGATGAATAAAATCCATTTTTGGGAAAAATTATATAGTTCGAAGTTAAACACGTTAAAAGCTTTGGTTGTGGATTGTGTAATTAGTTCCCATGTTCATTGAGGTTGACGATTATTAATATTGACGAACTTCCCTTAAGGTTATTATAAAACCTCGTTTATTCAAAGGTTGAAGATCATCAATATTGATGAACTTGCCGATAAGTTCATGGTTAGCCCATTTTAAAATCATAGATTAGAAAATCAGCTGTTAAAATCACATAAGGTTAATGGATATCTTGTTAAATTATATTGAGCTCAGATATTTCGTGGAGATAAGCTTATCACTTCAATCTACAGTTGAGAATGAAATTTGGCCACTTCAGTCTCAACAATGCAGAAGGCTCAAACGATCATATATTTCGTCTTGTGTTATCATGGTTGTTGGATAACCACAATTTCCTTGTATAAGCGGGTTGTGAGTTTCACGTACTAAAAGCTCTCTGGTGTGTGTGTATATATATATATATATATATATATATATATATATATATATATATATATATATATATATATATATTTTTGAAACCTCTATACATCGCAGTGTTCTTCTTTTCCCTTAACCCTTTCCTTTCCGCAGTTTATTTTTTTAAAATACTTTTATGTTCCGCTGCTAAATTATAGAAAATCCTTTTTCAAACTCCAATAAATCTTAAATTTTAAAAAATATTTTTTAAACTCTGATTTGAATCTCGAGAAGATTTCAAAAACATCATTTTATAAAACATCTACGATTCAATTCAATTGTTAAAGCATGGAAGATAATGTCTCATACACAGAACAACACTTCTATATTACAAGCACATAAAAGTAATACAAATCACATATATGTATGTATATATATATATATATATATATATATATATATATATATATATATATATATATATATATATATATATATATATATATATATATATATATATATATATATATATATATATATATATATATATATATATATATATATATATATATATATATATATATATATATATTCTTCATAGAACTTATAAATTATATGCGGCTATTTTAACAATAAAAGTCTTTGATTGATACAACGATTATATGATGAATGACTCGTCCCTATAGAGACAAAATCAAGCTTTTGAAATAGAACTAATCAACTTGTTGCTAAAATCCCAAAGTTTTCTTCCTAACATTCCATTTGAAGCAACTGCACTTGGTTGAAACTCATTACAATCCAAAAAGTACTTCCCAGTTACCCCTTTCAAGCTTGGATGCAGTGCAACATAGCATGTTGTTGCAGCTCCCTTTAATTTCAAAATATCAACAAAAAAAGAAAAATATTTAAAGTCACAGTTATGGCAGTTGCAGTGCTTTATTTAAAGTCTGGAATCGTACCAGTACAACAAGAAGGAAGTAAAATAAATACCTGTGGGACATTCTTCCATATGTAAAACGTGAACATCTTCAAGAAATCTGCTTAAAATAATTGCATTATTGCCTTAGACTTTATACAAAAAAAGTAAGAAAAAGAATATTTTAATGTTATTCATTTTTTTTAGAATAGTTGACATACTCATAAGTAGAGAAGAGTGCCTCATAAGAGGAGTCATAATGACTCCTGGGTGAACTGAGTTGGCTGTGATGTTGACCCCTTCTTCCTGTCAATACTTCAAGTTGTTATTTAATGCAAAATTTTGAATACAAGTTTATTAAACAACTAATTTTGCATACAAATTGTCAATTAAACAAGTTTATTGAATACATAATAGACATAACAACTAATCTTGATTACTACAACTATTTCTCACCAACACTTATTAATTAGTTATAGCAACATTTTTACCTTCAAGCGACGAGAGAGTTCGTTTGCGTGTAATATGTTAGCTAACTTGGATTGTCCATAAGCCTTCTTGTCAGAGTAACTGAAATTATTTTGAACAATATATTTGATATTAGAAGAAAAAATGAGAATTTATAACTACACGGGTCTGTCACAATCATGAAATTTATATATATGTATATATATATACCCAATTTGATCATTGATGTCGTCCAATCGAATGCCTTCTTCGTAAGTATAGGTATGAGCAATTGATGAGAGGTTTATGATTCTTCCCTCGATTCCGGTTGTTTTTACGGTTTGTTTCATTTTGTCAAGTAGAAGATTTGTTAACAGAAAATGTCCTGAGAAAAATGAAACCAATTAGTCTATACAAAAATTTGTGGCAACCCCAATATATGCATCATTGTTGAGAATTCACATACTTACCAAGATGATTTGTTGCAAATTGCATCTCAATTCCATCCTCTGTTAGTTGGAATGGACAAAACATCACTCCAGCGTTGTTTCTGAAAACCAAAAGCCAATCATAAGAGACTGAGTTCAAATTCAAATTGCAGTCCCAGTTGGTTTCGAAGATTGAAAGATGATGAACATACATTATGATGTTGAGAGGAAGATCAAGAGCAAGAAAATTTTCCACAAACAATCTAACAGATTTCACTGAACAAAGATCAAGCTTCATTACATCAACTCGAGCAGATTCGTTGTCTTGTAGTATTATCTGTTTAGCTTCTTTTGCAGATTCCATGTTTCTTGCTGCAATGATAACATGCGCCTTTCGGAGACTCAACACTCTTGCTGTCTCCAAACCTATACCACTTGCTCCTCCTGCATTTGTTCATTGCTCCAAAATAAATTAGTTATTCAATATATTTACAAAAGTAATTTTTTTAATAAATATGACCAGATTTTCTTTTTAATAAATATGACCGGAAAGAATATATGAATGACAAAAGACGAAGGAAAGAATATAAGAATGACAAAAGACGAAGTCAAAAAACTCAGTATGACAAAAATAGAATCGAACGAACCGGGAGTACCTCAAACCAAACAAACAGAAAAGGAAAAATAAGACAAAGAATGTGTTTGATACCGGAAAATAAAGTGATAAAAGATGTCACATGCATGAAAATTGTAAGTGTAAGAAATATATCACAATCATTTTTAAGGTTAAAAAGAGAAAACATGTTACATGTACTGGAATAAATATTCTCATGACATTATGTAACAAAGTCAAAGAGAACAAGAGATGTTCATTAACAGACCTGTGATAATTGCAGTGATGTTTCTAGCATCAATTCCTTCGGTAACCTGTTCTGCAGTCGTAGAGGATCCAAATCCGCTTGGTCCGGACATTCCGGTAACCAATGAAAAAATACCCACCATTTTGAGTTTGAAGATAGCACGCAAATCAAGAAAAAAAAGAAATTAATAAGTGAGCTCAAATCAAGGAGGAGTGGTTTGATGTGTGTATATGCATGTTAGGGAAATGTAATTATTTATATATGGAAAAGAGGTAAAATAATGAATTGATAGAAGATGAAACGAGGAAGGTACAACATGGGGCTAGGGATGAAAAGTGTGAATAGTTTTGAATGTAGCAGGTAGTGAATTCCCTTTATTTGAAGAAAAGATTAATGGGTGCATTAAATTGTGACGGGTGAAATGCTGTTAATAACTCCAACGACCAAACTACTCAACTACTAATATTTGTAATAACCATGAACCATGTTTGTTGCAAGTTGGTTTAATTAGAGGAATGGACACCACGTGAATGAACTCGATCTTCCATACGTTTCTCAATGCGATGTATCTAAGTAACAATCATGCTTTTCGGAATGTTAACCGTCTACAATGGAGAGACGGGTCTATAAGTAAGGAGTTCAAAATCAATCTAAGTCAATAAAAAATCGTAAATCAAATCAAATTGAAATTGCAAAAAATCTATTTAATTTGGATTAGTTTAGGTCATTTTTTAACAAAATCGTTCGGTCCGTTCAGTTTGCGATTTATATTTTACAAACCGAATTATGTTACAACTTAAATTTCACTTAATTCGCATTTAACAAAAACTTAAACCTATTATTACGAATAATTTTTTCATTCTTACACTTATGTTTCAATTTCAATCTTCCTATATTTCTCTTAGCATTATCACTCCATTTTCACCACTTACATCTGATCTCTTCTTCTCTAATATCTACTCACTTATATTATTTCTTTTTCACATTCTCATTTTTATACGAATGTTCTCTCTTTCAATTTCGTTTTATCGCACATCTTGATCTCTAATCTCTCATGTTTTTTCTTTTTCATCTTCACTAATCTCTCATCTCTTCTATATTTTTTTCATTTTAATATTTTTGATATTGTTTTATGCTACTATTTTATGTTTATTATTTTATTTTTATCTAATCTAATTTTTACATATTAAATGGAAAGTTGTTGTCCATATATAATGAGTTTTGTTGTTATTTGGTAGTGTATGAATAACTAAATACAAAATTATGTTGTCGTCTATATGTGTATGTATGACTCAACATAATATTTTGTAAAAAATTGAGTCAATCAAACTGAAACAAACCGCATTAATTTGATTTAATTTTTTCCTAAAAATCAACCGAACTAAACTAAATCGCATGTATTTTTCTTTTATGGTTCGGATGAATTTTTGCGCCCAAACTATAACGTAAACACTCCTATACTCCTATATAAGTATACAGGAGCTTAGCTCATTTGAAATAATAGTTTTGGAAATTTTTTTAGTTTTATAAAGTCAAAAACTAAAACTAGTTAAAGTTGTTTTTGGCTTTCTAATTTCTCTTGTGTTTGGAAAAAGGTAAGTTAATTGAATTCATGATTACAAATAGTTTGTGAAATAAGTTTTTAATTTATAATTTATAATTTTAAAAACAATTTTTTAAGATAGACTTGTTTGATTTAGTTTTATATATTGTTTTTCAATTTTTAATGAAAACAAAAGAACTTGTTTGATGATCAAATTTTACAAAATTATTTTTGAAAACTATCATTTATTTATGAGTTTTGAAAATTAGAAAAGCAAAATAAACTATACATGTTTTAAATTTTAGTTTTGAAAATTGAAAAAAAAAAAAGAGTGGCTTTTAAGGTTTTAAGATGAGAGCTCCTTTAAATCCTCGTGACACCAGATGTTAATCTTGGGACTACTTCATTACCTTCTAGAAATAGTTTGGTCCAAACTCAAAAGCATGGTCATTAATAAAATGATATTTTTTATTTATACTTATATACATATTGCCTCTGTAATAAATTATAAATAAATTTAACTTTTTTAATATATTTGACAATTAATTTATATAATCTATATATAAATTATATATAATAATTAAAAAATATATAAATATTTTAAATTTTTCAAAAATGATATTTGAATTATAATTTTATTTTTTTAATTATTTTTATTTTTTTAATTTTATGATATTGTTTTAAATACTAATATTATGTAGTGTATATATGAATGATATATATTAATTGTCAATTGTATTAAAAAAATTCAAAAATATAATTTAAAATATAATTTCATTTATAAATTATTTTTATTTGTTTAATTTTATGATATTATTTCAGAAACTAGTACTATGATATTAAACACAATGGGTTAAATATACACCCCTATAATGTTAGGGGAATTCGTCCCATGGAAAAAAATTTGCAACACCCTCCTCACAATATTTAGATTCCTTCAGATACTCCCTTATCTGTCAGATTGCAGCAAAAAATTTTGCTAAACGTCTCCGTGGTATTCCATGTGGTATATTTTTTATTTCTTATTTATTTTTTTAATTCACGTGGATTTTTTAAAATATTTTCTAAATATTTCATTTTTTTATTATTTTATTTTTCATTTTTTTTCATCTACGAATAATTTATTTATTTTATTTATAGTTACTTGTTTTAATCAAAATTAAATCAAAATGTATTGGGCTTTTGGTCCATCTGTTATCAGCCCATTTTCTATTCGACAAACAACATTGTAGTGTGCTATATACACACTAAAACATTCTCTAAAAAATTCGATGTGGGACTCTTTGTCATTAGCTTGCATTTTGATCGGTGGTTTTTATACAGATATTTAGCATTGAATTTCGTTATCGTTTCTTTTATTTGTCTAGTGTTATATGTCATTTTACCGTATTTTATGCTTTGGTTATGTGTTTGAGTGTTTTCAGGGTCAGAAGAATAAAACAGGATAAATCGGGGCAAAAGAAGTGCAAAAATCAGAATATTGGAGGCTACAGAGGAATCAACACGGGCTCCCGTGTGAATCAACACGGCCTGTGTTGAAAAGTTGCAGGAAAGCATGAAAAAACTGAAGTCAGAGCATCAACACGGGTACCCGTGTGCATCAACGCGACCGTGTTAATGGCCCTGATACCAAAACGTGATTTTATAAAGTCAGGAAGCCAACACGGGTACCCGTGTTGATCAACACGGCCCGTATTGGCAGGCGCGAGCAGCAAATTTCACTTTTGAGAATTTTCATCTAATTTGATCATTAAGGGCACTTTTGACCTTTTGCTACGACTGGAATTAAACATGACACTATTTAACATAGTTTGTAAAAGAAGAGAGGGACTTTTTTGCCAGCAGAGAATTCCAGGAGAGAAGATTGGAGAAAACAAGGGTTTCGGCGGAAGGATATTTTCATGAATAGTTAGGATTGAAGATCAAATTTCTCTCTAATACTGTTACCCCTGATTTGACTTTGTAACTATGTTGACTTCCTGAGTGATCAATTTCTTGGTTTTTATTATTTAATTTAATCGTGCAATATTTTTAATGCTTTCTTTGTCGGACCAACAAGAATTGATTTACGGTTAACAATCAGTTGGACTGTGGTTGTTAAGGTTTTTGTATGATTAGACTATAGTAGATATCACCTAGGACTAGGGATACTCTATAGTTACCGGATCTAACCCTTGATAAAGCAAAGGCTTGATTTCATCATAAATCTCTAAGAACTTAGGATTTAAGATTGAAGGTTCAAAGGTTTTCCCACTAAGGACTTAGGGGGAAATAACCTAAAGGGCTGGTAATTGAATGTTTATGAACTTGTTGAAAAGATCGGGATTCAAGGTTATTTATAGGGCAAATTATACATCTTTCCTAGTAGGTTATTCATATCTGTCAAAATAGTCCTTAGCATTTATTTATGTATTTTAGTTGTAATTATTCTATTTTTGAAAATCAAACCTAAACTCTAGAAGTTTTTGTTTAATTGAATCACGAATTGAACTCGATAATTTTGTGCAGTCCTTGAGATCGACATTCGGGGAATTTTCCCTATTATTACAAGAGGCAAAATAGTACACTTTCTATTTTTCCCATCAAGTTTTTGGCGCCGTTGCCGGGAATTGCAAAGTTATCGAGTGTAATTTGAGTTCAATTAAAATTTTGTTGCTCGTCAACTAAAATTTTGTTTCTATTTTTATTTTATTTTAGTTTAGTTTGTTTTTTTTATTTTTATTTTTATTTTTGAATTTTATTTTATTATAAAAAAATTTATAAAAAAAAAAGAGTCTGATTATTTTTGCTTCATGAATTCTTCTATACTTTGCTACTAATAACTTGTTTGAGTTTTGTAGTCATGTACTATTTAGATACATTGCCACCTGTATCTCCTGCATGTTGGATGCCCGATTCGGGATTCACTTTGGAAGAGGCGACTGAAATTTTTATAGCATATAGGAGGGAGGTAAGATTGTGGTGAAAGTTACAGTTAGAAAAAGAAGATGTGAAACCAGAAGAGGATTGCATAACATCAGACGACAAAGATGTGGTAAGTATAGAAGAATCTGAGGTAAAAAGAGAATATGTGGAAGAAGAAATCAGACAACTTGAAGATGATCTAGTTTTGGATGAAACTACAAATTTAACATTTTTTGAAGATGTGGACATCAAACCTAAAAATCTTCAACAACAGAGTCTCCCCAGAAATCATTTTCACAACAAGGCAAATGACAGACAAGAAATTGACGGAGTATTGGATGACATTTACGCCTTGTTTAACATCATCAAGCTGAAAATGCTTTGGAAGCAGTATCATCAATACTTGAAGTTCATGAGATTGCTACCAAACAAAAGAAAGAAAAAAGATGATGTGTTTTTCTGTCATATAAGCCACCCTAACATGAGTGATGAACCGTCGAGCCATGCGACGTTAAACGAAGAGCTTCGTGGGAGGCAACCCACGCTTTTAGTAACTTAGTTTTCTTTTTCTTTTTGTTTTGTTTTTTTTGCAGGTAATAAAAAAGGGATCCTATCTTGCGGAAGCTAGGAGGCAGCAGTTGGTGTTGCAGTACCCTCTGTGAGTCACTTCTCTCGAGCTTGTTCTTAAACATTGGGGTCAATGCTTAGTTCAAGTTTGGGGGAGGTATTATTGATTTGTTTATTTTTACTTGTTACGTTGATGTTAAGTGTTGTGTAAGTCCACAAGTAGAAATTCTCCCGAAATTTTTCCGAATCTTGTCCAAAAATTTTCAATATTGATTTGCTCAAAAGCTTGTGTTTCTGAAAGACCGGGAATAGTATATAGAGACAAAGGATATAATTGTTTGAAGGGAGGATGTTCCGAATAGCATGACAGTGATACGAGTCTAACGTGAAGAGTTGTACCAGAGTACTTGAATCTTGAGAAGTACTCCTTGAGTAGTTTATCCACACAGTCTGGCATAGTCTTGATTAGCATGCATGTAAGATTGGTTGAGAAATAAATAAAGATGGCACCAAATGATGAAAAAGAGGTAAAAGGAAAATGGCTCGCTAAGTTGGGTAGCCCTCACCAGGTTATTCATCCCAAAGGTAGTTGATCCCCAAACGTCGTCCAAAAGGACAATATATAACTGCAAAGTTTGAAAATTTCATTGGTAATTAAAAGTAGCAAATGTTGCTCGTTTAGTGCTGAAATAAGAAGTTTTGATTAGTCTTTTGCATGTGATGATCATCTTAATTCTTATTTCCTTAATTTGATTGTACGAATGAAAGAGGAGGAAAATCGGGAGAAGACTTAGGTGGTACAAAGCATAGTTGGAGAGGTATCTGAAGAGGAAGCTCCAAGTTAAAAGGTTCTTACAGAAAACTCTTTGTGTCATGCGAAGGCAAGACAAACTACCTTTTGAGCAATGTGAAATCAAGTCTCACGTATGAGTACCAGGATGCTTTGATTCACATGATTTCTGGTAGTTGTCGCTTGCGGCCAAGCTACGGTTTAAGTTTGGGGGAGTTTGATCGGTGGTTTTTACACAGATACATAGCATTGAATTTCGTTATTGTTTCTTTTATTTGTCTAGCTTTATATGTCATTTCACTGCATTTTACGCTTTGGTTATGTGTTTGAGTGTTTTCATGGTCAGAAGAATAAAACAGGACAAATCAGGGCAAAAGAAGTCAAAAATCAAAATATTGGAGGCTACAGAGGAGTCAACACGGGCCCCCCGTGTGAATCAACACGACCCGTGTTGAAAAGTTGCAGGAAAGCATGAAAAAACTGAAGTCAGAGCATCAACACGGGTACCCGTGTGCATCAACACGGCCGTGTTGATAGCCCTGATACCAAAACATGATTTTATAAAGTCAAGAAGCCAACACGGGTACCCGTGTTGATCAACACGGCCCGTGTTGGCAAGCGTGAGCAGCAAACTTCACTTTTGAGATTTTTAATATATTTTGATCATTAAGGGCACTTTTGACCTTTTTCTACGATTGGAATTGAAGATGAAACTATTTAACATAGTTTGTAAAAGAGGAGAGGGACCTATTTTGCCAGCAGAGAATTCCTACCGCTGATACATACGGTACTCGAGACATTTCCATCCTCTCCGCTTCATTGCTAGGATTCATACTTGAGGATAATTTATAATTTATAAGAAGTGGGGTAGATATTGGCTTACAGTCTTGCATGTTGAAGCGACGCAAGACTTTCTGAAGATAATTCTTCTGAGAAAGCCAAATCCTTCTATCTTTTCTGTCTCGGTGAATTTGCATCCCTAAAATCTTGTTTGTTGGTCCCAAGTCCTTTATATTAAACTCCCTAGATAATTGTGCCTTTAATTCTTGGACTTGATCTTTGTTAGGTCCTACCACCAACATGTCATCCACATATAACAACAAAATTATAAAATCATTATTATCATCAAAACTTTTGTAATATGTACAATGATCTAAACTTAATTTTTTGTATCCAAGGCTCATGATGAAGGAAACAAATCTCTTGTACCAACACCTCGACGTCTGCTTTAAACTGTACAGAGATTTAGTCAACCAACAAACTAAGTTTTATTTTTCTTGTTCTACAAAACCTTTAGGTTGGAGCATATATATTTCCTCTTCAAGTGCTCCATGAAGAAATGCAGTCTTTACATCAAGTTACTCAAGATGTAGATCAAATGTTGCAACATTGACAAGACCACTCTGATTGTGGTAAGTCTTACCACTGGAGAAAATATTTAATTGAAATTAATACCTTCTTTTTGAGCATATCCTTTGACCACCAATCTTGCACGATACCGTTCCACCTGATCGTTGCCATCTCGCTTAATTTTGAACACCCATTTATTGCCGATAGCTTTTTGACCTTAAGGAAGTTAATAAGTTCCCATGTGTTATTTCTATGTAAGGCTTCAATTTCCTCTTGCATCTCTACCATCCACAAAGAAGCATCTGAACCATTTAATGCCTCGTGAAAGGTTGATGGTTCTCCATCTTCAGATAAAAGACAATATGCATCATGGCTTGCCATCACATATTCTGAGTGCCAGAATGGTTTTCTTATCTAACGTGTTGTTCTTCTGGGATCTTCATTATTGACCTCATTTGGTTCTTGTTCTTCAGGCTCTAGCTCTGCTTCATAAGAATCATTTTCTCCTGACTTTTCCTCCATCTCCACTGTAGTAGTCTCATTTATAGTGTTGTCATCTTTTTCTCCTTTTGTAGTTCATTTTCTACAAAGATTACATCTCTGCTAACAATAATCTTGCGGGGAGCGGGATCCCATAGACGATACCCCTTCACATTGTTAGTATAACCCAAGAATATGCATTTCTTGGATTTTGGATCCAACTTTATTATTTCTTGGGAGTTGTAAATCACATACACAGGACATCCAAACACATAGTCTCCTGGAGTAATCATCAATGAATGATACAAAATATTTTTCTCCTCCAATGGACATTTCTGGTGACTCTCACACATCAGAATGAATCAAGTCTAGTATGTATTTTCTTCTAGACGTTGATTTAGAAAACTTTAGTCTTTGTTGCTTGCTTATCACACAATGCTCGCAGAAAGGTAAATTTATCGACTTGAGCCCGGGTATGAGATTACGTTCTGCAAGAACTTTCAAGCCTCGTCCTGACATATGGCCTAATCTGCGATGCCAAATCATCGTTGTTTCTTCCTGACTTCCAGCTATATCTAGCTCATATTCCATTTTCAATGTATCTCCCAAAATCATATATAGATTTGCAATAACCTTCTCTGCTCTCATCACTACTAGCGAACCTTTCACCACTTTCAAGATTCCACCTTGAACATGGGTCTTGCATCCGAGGTCATCTAGTTGCCCATTAGACAACAAAGTCTTCGTCAATCCTTTCACATGTCGTACCCCTTGAAGTGCGAGGACATTACCATCATACATTTTTATTTTAATAGTACCAACTCCACCAATTTCCAAAGCATGGTCATTCCCCGTCAATACATGTCCTTCCAAGATAGGTTCATAAGTGCAAAACCAGACTCGTCGTGGAGTCATGTGCCATGTTGCTCCTAAATCTATTATTCAGCCATCATTGAGTTGATTTTCACCATTGGTAATTATTGCTGCTGCATTGTAAATGTAAGTTCAGAGTGCACCTAAGAGGGGGGTGAATTAGGACTTTTAAAATTTATTCGGTTTTAGAATACTTGTTCTTATTTTTGTGGTTTGGTGTATGAAATTTTACAAGTGTTTCTTTCCTTTTTGTTATGGTGTGATGAAAGCGATAAATGCGGAAAATTAAAGAACACAAGGATGTATACTAGTTCCCCTAACAGTTCGAGAGTACATCTAGTCCCCTTTCAACATGAAAGAGATTTTACTACTATTAGATCTTTGTACAAGCCTAATCCCAAGACTTCTCCTACAATCTTTTAACAATAATACCACCAAGAACAATCCTCTTGGATCAACCAAGTTGAAATGAGAATAATCCTCTCACTTTCAACCTCTTCCTTCTAACAATCCTAGATAGCAAGGAATACAAAACCAAGTAATCTTAATTCCAATAATCCTGGAAAATAAGATACGAATACAACAAGAGTTTTAAGTATATAAAATTTGTAGAACAATATATCAATCACTTGATTGATCTTCTTCTTCAAGCAAACAACTTTTCTCAATGATGGAATACAAGTGTTCAATGAATGATATGAATTTTCTCTTAGTTTTCAATGAAAAATAAGTGCAGAAAATTTCACTAAAAATTCTGGTATTGACAACACTTGAATTTTGAATTAAATGAAGAAGGTGATTTAAATCTTAAAATTATGCAGTTTATATAGCCTCTATACACCTTTACAAAAGTGTATTAATTGATGAAAAGATGTCATGCTTCAATGTTAAGATCCCATGATGGGAAAAATCTGTTTAAAAACAAAAGTATTTTTGCCACTAGTTCAGTGGTAATCGGTTCCCTAATAGGAGAACCTGGGTTCCACTGACTGCAACGTTAAAAAAATTGAAATTTAGTGCAGGGGAACCGGTTCCCTCATAGGAGAACCAGGGTTCCCAGTACAAAAACCAGAAGCGTGAAAATCTTGAGTTGGGAACCCTGGTTCTCCTATGAGGGGACCGGTTCCCATAGCATATTTTCTAAAAATTGTTTTACAAATGATGTTCAGACTAGATTTTGATATCTAAAATATTTTTAACACTTTTATGGAATGCATGAATCATTATATGAACACTTGTATGCATATAGAGAGGTTGAATGCATTATACCTTGACATTTGATTTATTCTTTAAAGATTTCTTTCAAGACTTGATTTATTTGATGACTTGAGGCATTCCATTTTGCAACCAATCTAATTATAAAAGTTTTTATTTTAGTTGAGACTTTTTCCATGATCATTTTCTTCTAAAAAATGTCTTCATCAAAACTAATATTTGGAAAGGCTTGATTTTACATTCTCCCCCTTTTTGATGAAGACAACCCATTGAAAGTTGAGATGCTTTAATATTTAGAACAAATGATAATCTCTTATGTGAATTCTCCCCCTATCTTTGATAACTCCCCCTTGATCAAATCTCTCTCTTTATTTAAAATAGTTTCACATCTTTGGGGCTACAATAGTTAGAGACAAGCAAACACATACACATATATATCTTCTCCCCCTTTGTCATTAGCAAAAAGGATGGGAAAAGACTTACAAAGTATATAGTGAAATTTTGAAAATAAAAACAATTTATACTTATGAGTTTTACCTCATGTAAGTGACTTCATCAAACATTCACCCTTGATGAATTTGAAGCCTTTGTCACAAAGTTTCCTTTCTAGAAGATTTTGCTTTCAACATAAAGTATATCTTTAATGGATGTGAAAGTTAAAGTTCTCCAACTTTGACTATGCCAAGAATTCTTCCTTTAAGGTATTCCCCATATGTGAAATAACCATTGGACTTTAGAACTAGATTTGAAAGTTAATTTATGTCTCCCATCAAATACTTAGAACCACCACTTATCAAGATACCAAAAATTTGAAGTGGTATCCAAGCAAACCTACAAAACAAATTAAGTTTGATTTGGTACCCAATATGCTTTGGATCCATCATAATTAGTTCCTTTCTTTACCCACACATAATGCCCACTTGGCACACTAAAGTTTCTAACGTAGCAAGCATTAGGTGTATGGCCTTTAATACCATAAAAGAAACAAGTAGGTTCAAAATTACTTCTATATCTAGGAGGATAAGATTTATTCTTAACAATTATTTTATTGTTAGGATAATGATGAACTACTTTAGGTTTGTTCACTTTCTCTTGGATTGGTTGGTTACTAGCTTTAACAAAGATAGTTTTGTTGGAACTTGTTTGAGAAAATTTTGAAAAACCAAGTCCACTTTTATCTTTAGGATACCTTTGATTGCTAAGAGCATTTTCCAATCCAACTTGTCTTTTTTCATATCTTTCTGGGACTCTTTTTAATTGAACAACATGGAAAGAAAGTGATTCACAATTATTGCATGCAAAATTTTGTTTTTGATCACTAATCATCTTTTCCTTTTCATCTTTAAATTCTTTTTCAATTGTTTTAAATTTTTCTTCTAAAGATGAAATTATTTTCTTTTGAGATGAAATAGTTCTATATAGGATTTTTCATTCATTTAAGAGTTCATCTATTGCACCTTGTGCACCATTATCATAAATAAAAAATTCACTACTAACCTCGCCATCTTCATCATTAGAATTATGTGTTGCAATTAATGCAAGATTTGCATGTTCTTTATGTGATGATGAACTTATTTCATTATCATCCCATGCTACATATGTTTTCTTTGACCTTTTGTCCTTCTTTCCTTTGAAATGTTTATTCTTCCTTTCAAGTGTAGCGCATGCACTTTTGACATGAACTTTTTCTCCACATTCAAAACATTTAATTTCCCTTGGTGGTGCTTCCATTTTAATGATATCCTTTTCTTTTCTTTTCTTAGGAATTTTTCAAACTTCTTGATAAAAGCATCATCTTCACTACTAGTGGATTCATCCTCTTGATTTCTATCATAAATTTTGATCCTTGTCTTTAAATCAATTTCTTTTGAATCTTTTACTTGGATTTCATGCTTTTCAAGTCTTACAAGTTCCATCTCATATTCTTGAAGTTTTTCGAACAAAGTAGCGGAAGTCATCGTGGACAGATTCTTTTTCTCGGATATTGCCATTACTTTTGGTTGCCATTCCCTGGTTAAAGATCTAAGAACTTTAAGATTTAATTCATCATTAGTTAAAGTCTTACCGAGTGATTTCAAATGATTTGTCAAATGCACGAATCTTTTATGCAAGTCGAGGATTGATTCCCAGGGCTGCATTTGGAATAACTCATACTCTTGACTCAAAGTATTCAATCTAGATCTTTTAACTTCAGCGGTTCCTTCATGAGTTTCTACCAATGTATCCCATATTTCCTTTGTCGTTGTGCATGTTGAGATACAAAAGAATTCATCCATGCTTAGTGCACCTTGAAGAAGATTAAGTTCCTTCTTCTCATTGAGAACCTTTTCTTATCATCTTCATTCCATGATGCTTTAGGCTTTGATGAACCAACACCGTTGACAACCGTTGTAGGAACAAATGGACCATTTTGGACAGCATCCCATATTTCTTCTCCTTTCACTTCTAGATGATCCTTCATGCGAATTTTTTAAAAATCAAAGTATTCACCACAAAACAATGGAGGCTTGTTATTGCTACCACCACCTCTAAAGACCGGATTTTGATTTGCAAAAGCCATTATAGATCTATAGGAGCAGGTTACCTATAACTTGCTCTGATACCAATTGTAAGTTCAGAGGGCGCCTAAGAGGGGGTGAATTAGGACTTTTAAAATTTATTCGGTTTTAGAATACTTGTTCTTATTTTTGTGGTTTGGTGTATGAAATTTTACAAGTGTTTCTTTCCTTTTTGTTATGGTGTGATAAAAGCGATAAATTCAGAAAATTAAAGAACACAAGGATGTATACTAGTTCCCCTCACAGTCCGAGAGTACATCTAGTTCCATTTCAACATGAAATAGATTTTACTACTGTTAGATCTTTGTACAAGCCTAATCCCAAGACTTCTCCTACAATCTTTTAACAATAATACCACCAAGAACAACCCTCTTGGATCAACCAAGTTGAAATGAGAACAATCCTCTCACTTTCAACCTCTTCCTTCTAACAATCCTAGATAGCAAGGAATACAAAACCAAATAATCTTAATTCCAATAATCCTGGAAAGTAAGATGCGAATACAACAAGAGTTTTAAGAATATGAAAATTGTAGAACAATATATCAATCACTTGATTGATCTAATTCTTCAAGCAAACAACTTTTCTAAATGATGGAATACAAGTGTTCAATGAATGATATGAATTTTCTCTTAGTCTTCAATGAAAAATAAGTACAGAAAATTTCACTAAAAATTCTGGTTTTGACAACACTTGAATTTTGAAAGGTAAGATAATTTTGAATGTTAAAAGTTGTAAATGAAGAAGGTGATTTAAATCTGAAAACTATGCAGTTTATATAGCCTCTATACACCTTTACAAAAGTGTATTAATTGATGAAAAGATGCCATGCTTCAATGTTAAGATCCCATGAAAAATCTGTTTGAAAAATAAAAGTAGTTTTGCCACTGGTTCAGTGGTAACCGGTTCCCTCATTCACTGACTGCAACGTTAAAAAAACTGAAATTTAGTGCAGGGGAACCGGTTCCCTCATAGGAGAACCAGGGTTCCTAGTACAAAAACCAGGATCGTGAAAATCTTGAGTTGGGAACCCTGGTTCTCCTATGGGGGGAACCGGTTCCCAGAGCATATTTTCTAAAAATTGTTTTACAAATGATGTTCAAACTAGAATTTGATATCTAAAATATTTTTAACACTTTTATGGAATGCGTGAACCATTATGTGAACACTTGTATGCATATAGAGAGGTTGAATGCATTATACCTTGACATTTGATTTATTCTTTAAAGATTTCTTTCAAGACTTGATTTATTTGATGACTTGAGCCATTCCATTTTGCAACCTATCTAATTATAAAAGTTTTCTTTTACTTGAGACTTTTTCCATTCTTTTTCCATGATCATTTGCTTCTAAAAAATGTCTTCATCAAAACTAATATTTGGAGAGGCTTGATTTGACAGTAAATGATTTCTCCATTATCAGTAGTACTAGCAATACATCCTTGAGATGTACTTGCTTTAGAAGACTTCTCACCATTTTTCTTGATGAACCCACATTCTATCTTCAAGTCTCCTCTCCTACCAAAATTGTAGCATTTGAGGTTTATCCTTCTTCGAGATTTTGATCTACCATGGTTTTGAGTCCCATTGGGACCATGTTCCATTGATCTACCTCTCATCATTGTCAAAGCTTATATTTGTTTTGAGGTTTCACGCTGGTCTTCCTTATTTTTACGCCTGGATTCTTCTTCAATAGCTGCTCCAGCGACATCATTAAAGGATAGACGATCAACAATATTATTGTTTGTAATATTGATGATGATTTGATCATACGAATCTAGTAAACTCTGAAGAAGAAGCTTCGCTCTTTCATTTTCCATTATTGTTAAATCTGATGCAGATAGTTGAGCAAGTAATGTGTTCAAATTGTTGATGTGATTCGGAACCGAAGTGGATTCACTCATACAAAGAGTGTAGAGTACTATTTTTAAGAAAATTTTGTTGTGAAGTGAGTTGACCTCATAGAGTTGAATTAGAGTATCCCATATCTCTTTTGCAGTTTTCTTTTCTGCAATACTAGACAAACTGAATCTGCCATTGTTAAGAGAAAATTGGAAACAACATTGTCATCCATCTCTTTCCACCTTTCATCAGTTTTCTTTTCTGCAATACTAGAATATGAATATGACTTTACAATTATCCAAAAAAAGACAAGTTTGTCTTGGCTAATTAGAGAAAGAGAGGACAGAAGCATCATAGTCATTCAGACAGTGCACCTACAAGGAGTCTAGCATCATTTTCTCAAGATTATAGGAAATTAGCAATTGATTGCCTTAAGGTTTTACGTATAGAAGTGCAGTTGGAGACAATATTTCAGATGCAGGAAATGACAAATACAGAATACTTAGACGACCAAGATGCTGAAGAACCAGATGACTTTGTCATTTCTCTCACCGCACAGATAACTCGAAGAGATGAGGAAATGGCCCCTTTTATTTCAAATGCAAAGCGGAATTACATATTCGGTGGAATTCGTGGGGTTGCAGCAATTGTGTCTATTAAGGCTTTGGCGGATATGAAGTCTATCAATCTTCTTGGTGTTCAGCAATATCCTCTCCTCTGTTTCAATTCGCAGCATTGTCGAGACTCTCTATCAGCAACCCTGTTCAATCGGTTCAGCCAATTCACTATGCCTAATGGTAGTCAACAAAATATGTTTCTGCTCCGTAAGAATGCATAAAAGCATCCTGCACCAATTTGCAACAGGAATGTTATAGCTAGCAATTTCAATTAAGAATAAACGAAGGAAAGGGTCATGAAGCAAATTCAATTAGCGAATGCAATTACTTTTAAACACACATACAATTAGGAATAAAGCACTGTCATAGATTCTGATGTAAGCAGGTTTAAATCAATTACTACAAGGCAACCAAGTGGAGTTTCATCAATAGAAAAAAGGTTCTCATTGAGAATAGTTGCAAACCTGCATACACCAACAATAAACCATAAACCATTTCTCGTGTTTTTTCTGTAAGTGACAAACAAACCAGAATTGTATATATGGTTCTAGTCACGAAACAGAAGTTGAATTTGACTTACAGGATGACAAATAAATTAGGTGTGTCTGGTATCCAGTTGCAGGAACTTGAGTAGTTTATGACTCGACACGACACCGTAATACACTGTGCTTCAAACCTGCAGCATTGAGGAAATGTTGGTCTGAATTTGTTTTGAAAAAAAAGAAAGCTTCAAACGCAAGAAATGTTATGCACAGATTTTGAATAAACCAGAACATTTTGGCTTGTGTTCCTGCACATACATGTGCAAGCTAGAGGGCCCACCTTATCAGATTTTTACCACAGATAAAGAATTCAGATTTTTCAGCATCTTTACTTTCATTTTGTCCTATTGACAACTCACTTTTACAGCTCACAAACCTATTCTAATCCTAACCATTCATGGTAACATCTAAGGGTTGTTGTTTACTAGCATTTTTACCCAACTCCCTTTATTGTTACATCAGTAAAACTTCATGAAAAACAAAAAAAGAATACCTTAAAAAGTCAGTTTTTGAATTGTCATTGTAAAGGGAATGTTACCACTACCTGCTGCACCAAGCTGTTGTCTCTCCACTCTAACTAACTCCAAGCCTAGTCATCTATCCTAACCTAAATCCAAGCCACCTTTCTAACCTCACTCCAAACCTCTCTCACCCAAACCTACACTCTATATAAACCACCCTGTTTTCTCTCAGTGGGCAGCCACTCTCAGCCTAGCAAAACTCTGCAGAAATTCCTCCCTAAACACCTATTTACTCAGAGCTCTCAACCCTAATTTCTTCTTCAAATTTCACACTGAAATTTGAAGTGGAAAGAGCTATACCACTCACACTTATTTCATTCAGTCCAGAAAGTAGAGGGAAAGAAACTTACCAAAACCAACAGCCACCACAACTTCACTCAGGTAACATAGTTGCTACTTTCCTCTTTGCATTTTAACTTTGAGCTTTGGCATATTCTTCTGTATACTTCAGTTTCGCTATCCTGCACCATATTTCATGACTAATCATAAATGCCACCAAAGTACAGATTAAATACGAAACAGATATTTAAGGTTTTCTTTATGTTACCTGATACTTTTTTCTGCCATCCTGATTGTTTTGTATCCGAAATCTGTATAATATCGATGACAAGACCAAGGAGAAGCTACCCTTCGATTAGTACTCCATGAGGCTGAGATATTCTGTCAGTCTTTTAAATCCTGTATCATCTGTCATGAATAGGCAGCTTACATTTAGAATACAAGTTAAGTGTGAGATGAATGTTCTTTTAGTTTTTATGTTACCTGATACATTCCTGCCAGTTTAAATGCCTTATATCCGAAATCTGTGTGATATCGATGACAAGATCAAGGAGAAACTACACTTTGATTAGTACTCCACAGAGCTGAGATATTCTGCCAGTCCAGGATACCCTTCATACCATGTCGTAAACAAACGTGAAATTCCAGTACAACGCAAACCATGAGACGAATATTTTGAAATTTTTATGTTACCTGAGATGTTTTTTGCTGTCTGGAGGTTTCGAAATCCGAATGTATCGCCGATGAAAGCTCAAGGAGGAAACTAATCATTGATTGGTACTCCATAGGGTTGAGGCGATATACTGATGTTGTGTCCACACTTTGATGGTTTTCCTTGCAAAAGGGTAACGAAGGTTACTACTCTGAACATTGAAACTTCGAAAATTGAAAGTTATGAAAAAATGTTAATCTTACCTACTAGGTACTCGGAGATGATCCAGAAAACGATTACGAATCCTTGGTTTTGTTGAAGTCGTGAGGGAGATCCAAGTTCTGAATTGAACCGTTTTTTTATTCTCAGTAACATTTGAAACCTAGGATTTCGATTTGGGGAAGCCTTCACGTGGTCCGATCGTAGGGTCTTTCTTTGAAAGATTTGTTTGGGACTGAAGGAGTTTTTGACTAGAGATCGGTGTTAGAACATCGGAATCGATGAAGGTGAGGTGTTGATTCACGAAGTTTCCTCCTGAATAGGCCATGGCTTGCTTTCTTTTTGTTTCGCCTCCTGTATTTCGAAAGGGAAGGGGATGAGCTGATTCGGGAATTAGGGTTCTAAACCCAATTACCCGGTTCGTTCCATTTGTTGGTGAGGGCTTGGATCCGGTTTGAACCGGTCCGGCCCAATGATCCAACCGGTTTACTTCATATTTTCTTTTTTTAATTATTTTATTTTATTCTTTTTTTTATATATATAAATTTTGTTTACTCTTTTTTTCTTTATTTATTTTCATTTTACCTTTTTTTATATATAAAAAAAAACAAAAGATTTCCAAATTAATCTTTAATTGACCTTTAATTTTATTTACTAAATCATTATATTTTTTATTTCTTTTTAACCCATTTTATTTACTAAAATTTTATTTTATTTTTTTGACGAAATTTATTTGGATAAGTTAATTGTTCTTTGATCCTTTGATTTTCATATGCTTGAACTGTCCGTTATAAATTTCCTTTCCCACGCGTCGAGTTCTAAAACGCTTTCATAATTAAATTACAAACCTCGATCCAACGTCGAGTGCATTTTCAATTTCTTTTTCATAATAAAAACTCAAGTACTTAAATTGTTGGATGCTAGTCTAATTGTTTAAGCACTTGTAAAAAAAATGTTGAACTTCGAATCTTTAAATCGTTGGATGCTAGTCTAATTGTTTAAAGATTCTTAATAACGTGAACTTTGTTTCACTTCACTCTTTTCCAAGAAAAAACTTTTGGATGATAGACGACTCGTTGGGCATTGAGCTCATCTTGTTTCTAGTATTTGAATCGTAGGATGCTAGTCCTATTGTTCGGTACTTTTTCACCCACCTAAAATCAATTCAACCCATTCAAATCCTTTTTCGCTCGTATGTGATTATCAAAAACATTTCAATTAAAATCAATACAATCAATTCAAACATTTTCAACAAGAACTACGGAGTTTTGACTTTCCCATTGCACAAGGGAATACGTAGGCACACGATTTTGAAACCGTGTCAAACTCAAAATAATAATAAATAAATCCTGTTTCCTTTATTTCTCGATCATAACTTAGAAATTAGCAATTTAACACACACACAAACACTTAGAACTAAATGGGTCCCATCGAGTACGATGGATGTAAGGGGTGCTAATACCTTCCCCTTGCATAACCGACTCCCGAATTCACATCTTTTGGTCACGTAGACCGCCTTATCCGTTCTTTATGGGTTTTATCTATATTTCCCCGTTCTTTTTAGAACAAATAAAATTAGGTGGTGATTTCACTGTTTTCGAGATTTTAATGATTTTTGAAAATCGAGTTGCTACAGTCGGTAATAAACTCCATTATTGGAGGCGACAAAAACAAGGATGAGCTAAACAGTTTGGTGATTAACACAGAGAAACTATTGTTTGATTACTTAGAACAGACCATTAAAGAAAACAATAATGGTGATTTACCAAAGAATCTTAACCTTTTCAATGTAGTCGATGATTGGATGCGAGGGGAACCGCAAGAACCGTATTTGAGTTGGGAAGTAAAAGAAGGAAGACATGTCTACATTAGCGAGATGGAGAGATCTGAAGAGTGGAAAAACTATGATCAAGAAATAGAACAACTTGTTCTAGATTTGGAAAATGGTGTCTTAACTAGTTTGGTTAATGAGATTGTTCTTGACCTTGTTATAGGATAGACTAGTTAGTCACACACATGATGTTGTAACTTGCAACTACATTTTGATTCTTTTGTTTTAGTATGTTTTATGGATTTTCTTTTTGGTCTTGTTCTCCCTATCCCGGGGAAACAAGTAACTAAATTTTGAAACAATTTAGGGTATGATATTTATATTTGGTTTTTTTTAATGGTTTTTTTCCTTGTGGTTTGAGTTAGTATTTGAGGTACTAATGTTAGTTTAGAATATAGTTGGACTGGATAGAATAGAATGCTTAAGTTGATGTTAGAAATAGCTAAGTAGTGTGTGGTTAGAGTAAGGAATATATTTTTTTTATAAGCAACAATGTATTATAAGGGGTACTCAATCCTTAAGGGAGAGAGAACTGAAGAACAAGCCTCCTCATAGATGGTCACAGGAATGGGAAGTCGAGTTGGCAATCCTAGTTATGCAGAAGGCAAGTAACTAAACCTGTACTATTTTTTTAAATATTTTTTATAGAAAGCTTCTCTATTTGAATTAGTTTAAAATGGTAACATGCCATGGTTTCTAACTTCTAATAGGCATATATCAGAATTGCTGCTTCTAACTTCTAAACCTGTGTTGTTTTGTACAACGCGTGCAAATACAAAAACAAACAAGGCTATATATTTGGTACTGTAACACCTATACGACGCGTGCAAATACTGAAACAAACAAGGCTACATACAAACCATTATCCATATATCTATCAGTATCAAAGGTTTTAGTATCAAAGGAGTACTCAAGACTACTATGAGTTTTATTAATCTGTACCAAAATCATATATTCAACAACCCAAACATTATTTATGTATCAAGTAAGGGGAGATATTCAACAATTTTTACATGAAGGGGAATCATATACCCATAAAAGAAGATTCAATGTGAAATATTACCTATTGAAGAAAAGCCTGTTGTTGTTATCAACGTGAAGAAGAAGAGCCTGTTGTTGTTATCGGAACACTGTTTAGGAGAAGGTTGTTATGGCGAGAGAGTTCTACTTCTGCTTTTGAATAACTGACCGTGGATCTTGTTGAACTGACAGTGGAGGTGTTGTACGGAGGAAAAACCATGGTTGGACTACGGTGAGGACTGAAGGAGTGGCGATAGGATGAAGAGAGGTTTGTCAGTGATGAGGCGAGTTGATACAGAAGGTGAATGAGAGGAGATGAGGTGGAGAAGAAGAAGAACATGAGCGATTTCTGGCTGGGGTTTCGTACGATTGAGATTTCTGGGATTCTACGATTATACTACGGTGAGGACGGAAGGAGTGGCGATAGGATGAAGAGAGGTTTGTGAGTGATGAGGCGAGTTGATACAGAAGGTGAATGGGAGGAGACAAGTTGGAGAAGAATATGAACAGGAGCGATTTCTGGGTGGGGTTTTGTACGATTGGGATTTCTGGGAATCTGATTATTAATTTAGGGATTAAGAAATTTTTTAATTACCAAAGGCAACACTTTCAAGAAGCGCTGCTAAAGGTATTACCTTTAGCAGCGCTTTAGGCTTATCAGCACTTTTAGAGTATTGCCTTTAGTAGTGCTTCTGGAAAGCGTTGTCTAAGGTATAACCTTTAGCAGCGCTTCCAAGAATAACTCCTTTAGCAGCGCTTTTAGTAAGTGTTGTCTAAAGTATAACCTTTAGCAGCGCTTATTCTAATTTTTTAATTTTTAATTTTTCTGAAAACCTATAGCAGCGCTTAGGGAAAGAAAACGCTGTCTATGGTAAGGACTATAGCAACGCTTATAAGAAGCGTTGTCTAAAGTATACCTTTAGCAGCGCTTCTCCTTTAATTTTTAATTATTAATTTTTCTGAAAACCTATAGCAGTGCTTTGGGCATAAGCGTTGTCTATGTGGCGCTGTCTAAAATCAATTTTGGTATAGTGTAAAGTGAGCTAAGAAATTAAGAGTCCGTAGATAACTACGGATGGAAAGGGTGCTAATACCTTCCCTTTTCATAACTGCCTCCCGTACTCAGAATCTAACGAAGGTCTTTTCCTGTTCTTTTCTCCTTCCCTTAATTGGATAAAAGAAAAGTCGATGGTGACTCTTGCTACCCGCAACATTTGCGATAAAAAGAAAAACAAAAAAGTCAGTTCTCCCACCGTGTTACAGATGTCCTATTCTGAGTTGTTGGTTCTTTCACTTTCTACAAGTATTTTTGTTCTGTGTCTTGTTTTTGAGTTATGCACACAAATTTTGTCTTGTGTTCTGAGTTATCCAATATAGAGGTCTGGTTCTCTATGTTTATAAATGGATAGTTCAAGTGGTTGCTTCTGTTAGTATGTTTCCTCTTGTGCTCTAAAAGAGGATGTTGTGTCATTCTGCGTCATAGCATATTTCTCAGTTTGAAGGGGGATTATTTAGTATCTTCTTTCTCATGTGCATCATGGACTCAATTTTTATCCTTCTTTGTGAATATGATGCCTATGATGTTATGTTTCCTGTGCTATAGTGAGTTCTCCTTCAACAAGCCTTTGTCTTATTATAGATAAAAAGTGGGGATAAATGGTTATGTTATGCTATCTCTGAAGATAAACTTTTAAGGGAGAGAAACTTTGTGTGATCTGTGGGATCCTTAAAAGAGAGAGAACATTAGAGTTGGACCTTCCTGAAAGATTTCCTAGTATGATGCTTCAACATCATAAGAGAAGACTGAAGACTGTCACTTGTAAAGTTTGAAATATCATAAATAGTGACTACTGAAGCCTTCTAAATCGCTGCTGCTGGATTAAATTGTTTAAACCCTTGTATATATTATTATGCTTCTATATTACAAAGGTTATGTAAATTAGTTTTAGCCAAAATAATCCAAAGGTGGAGATTGTTGATTCTCTATTTTAGGATTGGATTTAAGTTTGGTAAAAATAATTTAGCAGCAATAGGTTAAATAGGATTTATAACTTGTAAGGAGAAAGCAGGTTGATCTTCTTTTTTATAGAGAAACATGTTATGTTGAAATGTTTCAACATCTGGAACAACATGTCATATGAGATGTCGTGACATCAGACATCAGACATCACGCTACTGAACTGTCAAAGTTTATTACAGTTCTGTTTTAAATTGTGCATAATATTCTGGGAATATTATGCATCATATGTGGCGTGTTTGTTAAGGTATATGTGGAGGTCCAAGAGCTAAGGAGAAAAATAAGCAAGGACCTTGATTTCAGCAGAAGTTATCTGCTTGTTTGTTTTCTACATAAAGTTTGTTACTACATATTGTTACAGCTTCAAACTGTTATTTGAAGGCCCAAATCTAGTTGGGTAATAGGTTATAAATAGAAGTTGTGTAACCTAAGTTTTGAACCATTCGAATTTAGTAATGATGTAGTTTTTAGGGCTGAGTCTATAACAACTCTCTAGGAGAGTTGGTTTGTAGGTGAACCACCCGGATTATGGGATGGTCATTGATTTGTACCTCGAAGCCTGTAGGCAAGAGGATTATTTTACTCACTCATAAGTTGTGAAGGAATGAGTGTAGTTGTGTACTTGGAAGAAAATTTGAAGTAATTCCAAGTTAGTTTGTGTCATAAGTTAACTGGTTTGTGTTTGAAATGAGGTATCTTCAAACTGTTTTGAATTGTGTTTGGAGTGAGGTATCTCTAAGCTGATTGTATTAGGAGCCAAGTCGTTGATGCAGTTGCTGGGATGTAATTTATAGACATCACTGAGGTGATTGGACGTGAGCAGAGGTTCTCATATCTAAGTGTGGTATCTTAGGTAGAAGGGAAATTGGGTAGTCTGATTAAGTGAGGAGTGTAAACAGGTAAGGTTTCCCTCCGAATTAATACTACTGATAATAAGCTTCATTCTTGGCTTGGTATTCCCCTAGATGTAGGTTGGTTAGAACTGAATTGGGTGAACAATTATGTGTGTTGTTTATTATTTTCTGCTTTGTTGATTGTATGCTCTGCTTTGTTTGTTTTATAATGTTGGATCAGATGTCATGGCATCTTGAGCCTGATGACACCAAAATTTCAATTGATATCACAGCAGGCTTCCTTTCTATTTCTGGATGAGATCCATGGGGGATACTTTCTGGTTGTGTACAAGGTAGAAAATTGTTTGGTCCCTAGAAGTGGAGGACGAACCTATTTATGGAGAACTAGACCAACCTGACTAGAACTGTTGTACCTTCTTGAAGAAAAAAGATAAACATGCTGGAACAAGAAAGTTAAATTTAGAGACTACATGCGGGATTGAAGACTTTGAATTGAATTGTTCAGCCTATATTCAGCATAGAGATGAGAATTGTCAAAACCTTCATGTGGGAGTGAAGACATTGATAAGGTAACTCTTGTACTTATGTGTTTCCATATGGTCAAGATATTGGTTGGGTCTAGTTTATTTCTTGATGAAGAAGCAAGAATATTGTAGGGTTGACTTATTTTGAATCCTTATGTTTCATGCTTACAATTAAATTATGGAGTAAGCATTGTGTAAATTCTGTTGAAGTATGGCTATTTTCCGCTGCATAGCCTCTGATGCAACCCCTATAGTGAAAGAATGATCCTAGGGTTATTTGGAAGATTTTCACAACGTTATTAAAAGTATCAAAGACACTTGAGATCTCTCTCAAGTCCACTCATAAAGGCATGTATTAATAGAGTTAATGAGTATCAATTGATCAATGATTCTCATATACATCTGCAAGTTGTTTGAAGACCTTGAAGATTGTCAAGGATGATGTGTTCCAAGGAGATGGAACAGATGTTCTATAGGATGTTAGAACATTATTACTGGTATGCAGCTACCAGTTGAAGAATAGATGTTCTGGGTGATAAACAAATGTAGTGTGAGTACATATGTTTGGAACCTGCTTCTGATCTAGAAGAGGAGACATCTGCTTATCAGTTGATCGGGATATGATCAACAGGTTATTATACTCCAAATGTCAGATTATTTCTGACCTATTCTTATGGGAGTATCAAAGTTAAGCTCAGTACAATTAAAAGACTAAAAAAGGTATACCCCTCAGTCCCTTAATGTAATATCAAGATGAGCTTATATATGGTACATTCTTCTGATCAAAGTAACCAGATATGTGGAAAATTATTCACGACCATAGAACAAATTTTGTTTGGAGCTGAATATTGTGTCTCAACCACATTGAATCATGGTCATGAATGTTAATAACCCTGAATATTGTCCTGGAAGAGTATTATCAATAAGAATCAAGAAATACAGATTGCTATGAAGAATCTGAATATTTCTGTGTCATGCCATAAGTAAATATGTTCTAGAAACCTAGTTGAGGGAATCTCCTCTGTAGGTACAGACTATGGCATCCATCATCTCAAAATCAGAATGAAAGTCTGAAGAAAAGCTTATTGAGATATTGCTCATATTATTCCTTGATATGTAAATTGTTTGGATGTAAAGTTGGCAGTTGTTGTACTTGCTATGTCCCCCCCAGTGTTATGAAGAAGGTATTATAGATGTTAAACCCAGAACCATAATGGATTCTGTTGTATCAGAAGTCAAAACATCATCTTAAATTCTTCATTTATTGAAAGTTGTATTGTTGCCAGGAAGTAAATATAAGTTTGAAGATGTAATTAGTCAAGATGATCTAGTATGAGTAGTTAATTCTAACTGACTATTTGGTAGGTACTTTGACGGGAGACTAAGTACTTATTAGATGTGCAGCCTGAATGCAAAATTCATATACTATGTCGGGAGCTGAGTGTTTGTATGATGAATTCATGACATAATGTGAACTGAAAAATCAATATTAAAGTTCACAGTTATCTTCCCAAGTTTAGAATGTGTGGCAATGTCATCTGGTGATTATTTGAAGAGTTGATTCAACTAAGGAGATGCATACAAGTGTTGTCAAATATCTTGATGGGATCTGGATATTTGTGATAGCTATGTGGAAATTTGAATCAACAAAGAGATGAAGTATGTAATGTATACAAGATAATGTTCTACATGAAGATGTAAACATCACAACTATTAAAGACACTAGAGATTGAAGAAGAAAAATAAGGTTCAGACTTATCTCTTGAAGACTTATAATTGGTTATATACATGGTTAACTATGATGTTTCTTCTATTACAAGTTATAGAATGTGGCAATCTGAATCTTGTGTAGCAAGCAACTAAGGATTCCTAATTTAGAAGATGTGGCAAATTCCAAATAAAGAAGACTTCAAGTACTATGAGGACCAACACCCAAGATGTCCTTATAACTCAGGGGGTAATAATTTATGGTAAGATTCATATTGGAAGCTAAGAGGGAGAAGTGCTGATGTTAAGGGAGCATTTACTAATTATGTGTACATCAGTGAATGTTCTATCTGATTGTTAGACATCTATTCTTCCTGAAGAAAATATGTATGTCAAGTTGCTATTGAGGGGGAGATTGTTCATTCGCTGATGTGAAGGGGGTGTATACTATTATGTGCTGAAGTGACATAAAGTCTTGAAGAAGTAGTTGTATTATAATCTTAGAACCAAAGCTGATAGGTTATGTATAAGTTAATGGTGTCCCAAATGATGTTTTAACATCATTGTTGATGATAGTCTGTGGAAGAGAATTGAGACTATGGATCTTGATATTCTATCACCTCATTCAGAAGTGGAAGTTCCATATTTAGTTTAGAATAAGAATATTCTAAGTTTGTTTTTAGTAGTATGCTTTGGCAATGCATAACTACTATTCTTGTCTGAAGACTTTACTAGTATCAACAACTACTAGTAAATGTAATGACCAGAAGGAGGAATTAATCAACATGGTTGCTCAAGTATACAGAGTGTATTTTTGTTTCTTTTTTATTTCCTTCACTTTTTTTTGTGTCTTCGTTTGTTTTACGCTCATGTCCTTCGTTCGGATATGGGTAAGTTTAGAGTCTGTGAAGGTTATTTTTGTCAACTTGTGAAAAACATAGGGAAAAAGGATAGTGTTCAGATGTTGTTAAGTTCGAGGTCAATCTTTGCAGTTGTTTTTGCATAGATGTTGAATAGGATGTCTTATTCTGAGTCTGTTGGTTCTTGCACTTTCTGCAAGTATTTTTGTTATGTGTCTTGTTTTTGAGTTATGCACACAAATTTTGTCTTGTGTTCTGAGTTATCCAATATAGAGGTATGGTTCTCTATGTTTGTAAATGGATAGTTCAAGTGTTTGCATCTGTTAGTATGTTTCCTCTTGTGCTCTAAAAGAGGATGTTGTGTCATTCTGTGTCGTAGCATAGTTCTCAGTTTGAGAGAGAGTATTTAATATCTTCTTTCTCATGTGCATTATGGCTTCAATTTTTCTCCTTCTTTGTGAAGATGATGCCTATGATGTTATGTTTCCTGTGCTATAGTGAGTTCTCCTTCAACAAGCCTTTGTATTATTAAGGGAGAGAATCTTTGTGTGATCTGTGGGATCCTTAAAAGAGAGAGAACATTGGATTTGGACCTACCCAGAGGGTAATCGGTTCCTGCGACGTCTGTAGCAGAAAAACTTAATTTTGACACCATTCATTATTTTTCCATTCAATTCAATCAATCCAATACGAACCAAATCACAAATCAACACCAAAATCATCCATCAAACAACACCATAGTTCATTACAACATAATTCAACAACATCTAATTACCCTATAACATGTAATTGACTCAATTTCACACAATTTGGCATTTTAGGGTCAAAACTCATAAACCTAGAAAATCTTAAATTGAGATTCCTAATTCACCCCATCGACCCTATTATTCTCAAAACCTATAATACATCATAATCAGAGAAGTCACCCCTTACCTTAGAAAATTCCTTGAATCCTTCAAGCTTTAGGTTTTCTTCCTCCTTGCCTCTTCTCTTCTCAAGTACGATCTAATTCTCCAATTCCTTTTCTCTTTTCCTTTTCTATTCCTCTATTATAATAATAATAATAATAATAATAATAATAATAAAATAATTAGAGGCTTTTACTCCATACACCCCCTCCTCTACTAACCACACCACAAATCCAAATTTCTCTTTTCTTTTTTCATTTTCCAAAAATCTCAATAATTCTAATAATTCAAATTTTAATTAAATAAATAACTAAAATTCAAATTATTTAATAATTGAAAAACATGGGGTGTTACACTAGTAGGAAAAAAATCCCCTTTGTCATCTACATATATTTCATAAGGCACATCTGCAGGAAGATGATCTAGGAAAGCTAGAGGTTTTTCTTCGAGAGAGAAGGGAATGAGTACCTGGGATTGCCAGATTTTGGTTTTCTCCTCAACAAATGGAGGCTCTGGTACATAGGGTTTTCCATCGACGAGGCGTAACTGAAGGTATATGGCTGGAGAAGTAGTTGGGTTGCTAGTGTTCGCCATTGTAGAAAGCTTGAAGAAGTTTTAAAGACGGTGAACAGTGGTGGTGTTTTGTGAGTTCTGGGTTTTCTGAAGTGAGAGATTGAAGAAAGAGAAGAGAAAATAAGAAGAGAAAATGAATAAGGAAGGTATTTATAGTGTCTGAAGGGAAGGAATAAATAATGGAGAAAATATTTTGTGGTTTCCTAAGTCTGAATCGTGTCAAATCGATGGACACGTGTTGCGAGATTAATGTAGGAGTGGTGGGCCACATCTCCCACTAAAAACGCAATGATAGCGAGAATTAAATGTTCACGCGTCTTAAAACTGAAAGCATGATTACGTGACATCACGGGAAAAATGGAATAGTAACGTCCACTTTTTGAAGGAGTGGGAACGACTTGGTCGAATGGTGGTAAAATTGACACTTCAAAGATGCCATTATCTCATATGAGTCAAAAATTCGAAAATGGCATCTCTGGGGGGCATTTTGTTACCTTGGAAAATCTCAAGGTATCCAAGCATGTGTATTAAATAGGGGTGTTCTCAAAAGCTAAGGATAATCCTTAAAGATAAGGGCTTTTAAGGAATTAAAATCCATGGATCAAAGGAATTAATGGTTAAAGAGAATATGAAGAAAAAGATGTCGAAGTTGAGCTGTGTCGACCAGAAGGATATAAGAGGATATATGTTAACACATGTGGAAATTGGTCTAGTCCACCAGAGTACGAAGAACAAGGAAAATGGTTGAAGTTGGTTTTGTCGGCCAAAGGAGATTCTGGACTTAGAAGAATTTTATTATTTTAATCTTACCAAAGGAAATGGGTCAACGTAAGCCAGAAGTAGTTTATTTTCAGAAGCCAAAGCGGGAAGATTTAAATTTCAAAGTGTTACCTTGAAAAACTCAAGGTATTCAAGCACGTGTATTAAATAAGGGTGTTCTCATAAGTTAAAGTTAATGGTAGTTTCCTGAAATAAAGATCTTTTGGAAATTGAGAACAAAGTGTTTGAAAGTTGGTTTTGGCAAATTAAAGAAATCAATGATTAAAGAGAATACCAAGTTGCAATGGAGTCGACCACGAGGAGAATATGTTAAAATATGAGGAAAATGGTCGAATCGACCAAGGCGTACAAAGCGAAGGAAGTGGTCGAATTTGATCTTGTCGACAATAAAGGATTTTGAACTTAGAAGGATTCTGCTATTTCTTCTTGTCAAAAAGGGTACATGTAACACCCCAATATTTTCGATTGGTAGATAATTTGATTTTTAATTATTTATTTAATTAGAAAATTAACTTATTGGCATTTTTGGATTATTGGAATTATTTAATTAAATAAAAGGAAATTGGGTTGTTGGTGTAAAGAATAGAAGGAGGGGTGTGTAGAGTAAAAGTCTCTAACACTTTATCTTATTGTTATTATAATAAAAAGGAATAATAAAAGGAAAAAGAGAATTGGGAAATTTTAGAGAAAAACTGATCATACGTGAGAAGTGAGAAGAGGCAGAAGGAAGAGAAGAACCAAGAAGTTCAAGGATTCAAGGAATTGCTCATGTAAGGGGTGATTTCTCTTAGTTATTATGCCTTATAGATTTTGGGAATGATAGGATTGATTGAGTAGATTAGAAATCCCAATTTAGGATTTTCTAGGTTTATGAGTTTAACCCCAAATCCATGAATTTTGATGTTTTGATGCAAATTAATGTTATAGGGTGATTGTATGATGTTATGGTGTGTTATGATTGCATTGAAACCTGTTTTGGTGTTGTGGTATACTGGATTCGTAATGATACAAGTTGGATGGAATTGGGATAGTAAAAATGTTGTCAAATGCAATTTTCTGCTACAGGAGGTCGCAGGAACCGGTTCCCTGGTGGGAGGAACCAAGTTCCTGGTATATTTTCCAGCAGAGGGAAAATTCTGAGTTTGAGGAACTGGTTCCCTGGTGGGAGGAACCGAGTTCCCAGTATAATTTCCAGGGGAATGATATTCCATGAGTCTTAGGAACCGGTTCTCTGGTGGGAGGAACCGAGTTCCCAGTATGTTTTCCAGAGGCATGTTTCACTGATGAGTGTGGGAACCGGGTTCTCCCTAGGAGGAACCAATTACCACTGTAACTTTTGAAAGATACCAAACTTTAAAATTAATAACTTTCAAACCGTAAGTCTGTTTTAATCGCCGTTTTGGACGATATTCTTTAAATTATATAATTTATTTTATGAAATAAAGAAAATAATAATTAGTCGGTTTTATTTTGAAAAGTGTTGGTTTTTCCGATTTGCGAATATTGTACTTAGTGTACTTGGTGGAGGAAGCTAGTATGTTATTGTAATGATGAATTGGATGTAGATTGATGCTTGCATGCTATCTTCTGGTTGATGTTGTATATTCATGATGGTTGTTGATGTCATGTGTTGTTGTTGATGTCATATGTTGTTGTTGATGTTATATATTCATGATGGTTGTTGATATCATTTGTTGTTGTGAATGTTGCATGATGTTGATGTGCATGCATATACATTGGTGGTAGCTAATTCCCATTGTGTGGAATTAGTGAGTTGGCCAATATCCGTTGCCGAGTTGGAATGGGCGGTGATGTTTTATCTATGTCCGAGTTGGAACGGAATAGATGTTAATGCTGTGTCCGAGTTGGAATGGAATAGTATGTGAATTTAGTTCACTGTCGGTACCACATGCATAGAGTCTTGCATCACATTTTGTATGGATTATAACATGATAGGATGGTTTTCAGTGTTATAGTCTTGTTGTTGTGTATGGTGTGTATTTATGACTTGTGTTGTGAAATAGATTTGATT
Source organism: Vicia sativa (assembly GCA_021764765.1). Classification (NCBI taxonomy): domain Eukaryota; kingdom Viridiplantae; phylum Streptophyta; class Magnoliopsida; order Fabales; family Fabaceae; genus Vicia; species Vicia sativa. Next base: position 74,630,063 of record CM038797.1, on the reverse strand, counting down.
ATACCGAATAGGGTGGACTAATAACTTATGAAATTCTATTGTTCTGATGAATTTATAATGCATTTTAATTATGATGAAGTCTCACCCTTACTTTGATGATTTCAGATTGAAGCTTAGCAACTTAGGAGTTGGTGAGGATGACTCGTAGAGCTATGCTTTTATTTTTTATCGCGTGTCGGTGTCATGCTCTGATTTGTAACACTGGGGAACGCTTATTTAGAGTCATTAGTAAACTCTATGTTGTTTTGAAGTTTATTTGGGTAATTGTTTATTTTCTCAAGGCATAGACCTTTGAAGTTTTATTAGTTTGAACTTATCCAAGTTTAGAGAATAATTCCGTTGTGTAGAACATGTACGTTGAATGATTAATTGAATTTTGTTCTTCAGTCAAGCATGACATTATATGGAAATTTATTGTAATCAATTGTGATGCCCTTTTTATACATGTTAGCTCTGAATTTATTATAATAATCGCTGGGTAATTTAGAAGGGTGTTACAGTACATGTCGAAGCAAGCCAGAAGCGGATGAGTTGATCATAGGCGGGAAGATTCAAAATTCAAAGCCTCTAAGTAGTTGCCAGCGGTTTATAACATGTCTTAAGCGTCAAATAGGTGGAAACATCTGGTGAAGCGGTTACCTTGAGATTCAAATGTCACCCGTCGATTACTTTTAGGCAGTTACTTTATAAATACTATGAATAAGTAGTGTGTTCACTTGTATACTCAAATCACTTGCAAAAACTCTGTTCATTCCGAGCGCCACGAAGCAAAGAGTTGAAGAGTGCTTGATGTATGTGAATCACCACTTTTATTTCAATGCAAAACCTTTATATTTCAGTCATTTCTTCTGAAACCTTAACTTGCATTTTATTTACATTTCAACAATCTCTTTGCATTATCGTTTATGTTGATTCTCTTTTTGTTACAAGTTTCGAGTTAACAAAAGAGTCAGTCGACACTTACTTCGTTTAGAACAAGTCTGAAGTTCACAACCTTCTGTCCGTCACGAGTCACCATAGTTGGTAAAAATCATATTGTGAGCAATCGGATTGTTAATTGTTTCGTTTAGGCTCTTTCTGTCGGTCACGAGTCACCAGTCAGTCGAGCCTAGTCATAGTGTGGAAAGCCATTATACTTGTTCCCTTAGTCTTAGAAAACCATTTCTTAGATAAGAATTTCGACAGAACTAGTATAATCTCAAAAAATCTTAGCACAAGTCTTAAGATCAACTGGTCGATCTTGCGAGTAACCCTTAGTTTTAGGACTTTGGGAGGACCAGCGGTTGTTTACCATTTTCCACAGTACACACAAAGTCACAAGCAGTTACCAGTGGTTTGTGTGCTGATTGAGCGCCAAGTAGGTGGCAACATCTTGTGGAGCAGTTACTTCAAGATTCAAATATTGCCCGTAGATCTCATCTAGGCAGTTACATTATAAATATTATAAATAAGTAGATTCAGTGTAATTTTTGTGTGTTCACTTGTATACTCAAATCACTTGCCAAAACTCTGTCCATTCCGAGCGTTAGGAAGCAAAGAGTTGAGAAGTGCTTGATGTACGTGAATCACCACCTTTATTTCAATGCAAATCTTTTGTCTTTCAATTGTATCTTTTGAATACTTTACTTGCTTTTTATTTACCTTTGAGGAAACTCTTTACGTTATGTTCTGCTTCACGTAAACAATCCGATATTCTCTGTCGGTCACGAGTCACCAGTCAGTTAGTTTATTGAGTCTTACTTTGTATAAAAAGTTTGCCGTCGATCATGAGTTACCACTCAGTCGGTCGAATCTTTGTGTGGAAAGTCTTTATACTTGTTCCCTTAGTCTTAGAAAATCATTTCTTTGATAAGAATTTCGATAGAACTAGTATAATTTCAAAATCTTAGCACATGTCTTAAGGTCAACTGGTCGATTTTACAAGTAACCCTTATTTTTAAGACTTTGGGAGGACCAGTGGTTATTTACCATTTTTCACAGTAAACACACAGAAGCCTGATCCTGTGAAGCAGAAGACTGCAATCAGCACCAGACCTTAAAAAGTAGAACCTAAACATACTGAAGAAGCTGATGGAGGTATCTGGACCATTGCCAACAAGACTTCGCGAGACAAAGGTAAAAGACTGGAAAGGAAAGCATTGAATCCTCCAATACTGTGCAATGTTTGAATGGCTTTGGGAGCTTTGAATGGCTCACAAGATCCCCCTGATAGGGGGCCATGTTAGCTGCATGGAATGTACAGAGGCTAAATAAAATGGACAAACTTAGGGAGATTAGCTCTCATCTCCAAAAGTTTCAGCCTGCTATCATCGTCCTAATAGAACCACGAGTCAAAAGAGGATAAATCTGGTAGTATTAGAAGTAAGCTGAATTTAAAAGGTCAATACATAGATAACTACAGTTCTCATGGCAATGGAAGACTTTGGATTGAGTGGGATGATGCTAGGTTTGCTCTGAAGCCCACTAAGAGCTCTAGCCAATTCATTCATTGTAGTGTATATGATATTGCTGGTAATTTTCTGTTCTGGTTAACTGCCACATATGCCCATAACCAGTTAGATAAAAGGAAAGCTCTTTGGAAGGATCTAGAGGATATTAATAGGAGTCAACAAGGTCCTTTGTATGCTGTAGGTGACTATAACAATGTGGTTACCAGTCAGGACATGAAAGGTGGAAAAATGGTTAGGGAGGCTGAGTTTGAGGATTTGCAGTACATGATGGATGTCACTGGTTTGGGTGAAATGGATAGTTTGGGATATTTTTACCCCTGGTCTACTAATCATCATGGTAATCCTATCTACTCTCGCATTGATAGAGTATTAGCCAATAGAGAATGGTTTCAAGAGCACAGTGAAGCCACCCTGACAATTCTGCCCCCACACGTTTCTGACCATGCTATCTTGTATATTGCTGAACCTGAGGCTATGAGGAAGAAAAAGCAATTTCGTTTTAACAACTGCTGGATGATGCTGCAGGTTTCTATGAGATTGGGCAAAATAGTTGGTCTCAACCTGCTAGAGGTACTCCAACGCAGAGACTCTGGGTTAAGCTTAGAAGATTAAGACCTGAGCTGATTAAAGTTAAGCAGGGAACTAATGATATCCATCTTAATCTTGCTAAGGCTAGAGCTGATCTTGAGCAGGCCTACATAGACTTGAAGCAGAATCAGTTGGATGCCCCCAAGATTGACAGAGTTAAAAAGCTGACTGAGGAGATAGTTTATTGGAATGATATGGAGGAAAAGATGTTGATGCAAAGAACTAAGCTTGACTGGATAAGAATGGGGATGGTAATAATGCCTTTTTCCATGCTTACTTGAAAACCAAGCAAAATTCTAAGAGAATGCAAGTTATCTAGAAATCTGATGGTACTATCCTCACAACTCAGAAAGAGATTGCCCAAGCGGTAACTGACTTTTATGAAAAGCTTATGGGCCAAAATAGTAGCAATCTCCAGCATATTGATATAGAAGTCATGAGAGGTGGCTGCCAGTTGAATTTGGGCCATCGAGAATCTCTGGTGGGTCCAGTGACCATCAAGGAGATTGAGATAGCCCTACATGACATTGGTGATTTGAATGCCCCTGGAGCTGATGAATACAATTCAAAATTCTTCAAAGCTTGATGGCACATTGTGAAAGATGATGTGGTGGAAGCTGTCAAAGAGTTTTTTGAGCAGGCTAGATTGTTTGTTCCTTTCAATCAAACTGTGGTCACTCTGATTCCAAAATCTGATCAAGCATCCACTGTCAAAGACTACAGGCCAACTGTTGGTTGCACAACTTTCTATAAAATTATATCCAAAATCCTCACAGCTAGAATGGGTAAGGTTTTCCCTAGTATTATAAACCTCTCTCAGGCAGCCTTTATCCATGGGCAGATTATTCATAACCACATCATGCTAGCCTATTAGCTGCTTAAAGGTTATAATAGGAAAGGTGGTACCCCTAGAACCATGCTTCAGCTGGACTTACAAAAAGTATACGACATGGTCGACTGGTTTGCTCTAGAATCAGTCTTGAAGGAGGTTGGTATGCCCGACAGATTTATCCGCTGGATCCTCATTGTTGTCAAAATTGTCACCTATAGATTTAATATCAATGGTGAGCTTTCTGATGTGATGCAGGCTAGACGTGGTATAAGACAAGGAGACCCAATCTCTCCCTTGCTCTTTGTGGTTATGATGGAATACCTCAGTAGACTCCTTGTCAAAATGCAAATGGATCCAAACTTCAACCATCATGCAAAGTGTGAGAAGCTGGGCATCACCCACCTCACTTTTGATGATGATGTGCTTCTGTTTTGCAGGGGTGATATTGTTTTTGTTGAGAAAATGCTGCAGGTGATGGACCACTTCTCCATGTCTACTGGGCTGGTGGTGAACCCTAGTAAATGTAAATTCTTTTGTGGTGGCATTGACAGGGATACAAAGAACAGAATTCAGGACCTCACTTCCTATGCAGAGGGCCAGCTCCCCATAAGGTATCTTGGGGTTCCTCTCAACATTAGTCACTACTTACCCCTTATTGATAAAATCATGGCTAAGATTAGGCACTGGACTTCTAAGGTGGTTAGTATGGCAAGTAGAATACAATTGGTAAATTGTACTATAACTGCCATTATTCAATTCTGGATGCAATGCCTTCCCATTCCAAAAGCTGTAATCCAAAAAATTGATAGCATGTGTAGAAGTTTTGTTTGGACAGGAAAATCTGAGAAAAGTAGAAAAGCCCTGTTTCCTGGCAATCTTTGTGCAGGCCTAAAGGTCAAGGGGTCTCAATATTCTTAATCTGATGGAATGGAACAAGGTTGTGTTGCTTAAATGTCTCTGGAACTTATGTAAGAAAGCTGATAATCTTTGGGTGAAATGGATTCACACATACTATATGAAACATAGACCTGTTATGGAGGTGGTGATTCCTACTAAAAGTTCGTGAGTGATGAAAAAGTGTTGAACCTTAGGGAGACCCTGCCTAACTTGCAGCGGTTTTGGAACACCATGCTACACAGTAGCAAATTTTGCATGAAAAAGGTTTTGATAGATGACAACAATAGAGTTCAGGGAGACATTTGCTTCACAGGAACTATGAGAGACCTCGAGCTATCCTCACAATTTGGCTCGCTTGCCATGGTAAGCTGGCTACTAAAGACAAATTGGCTCGGTTCAGTATGATTGTGGATAGACATTGTAGCCTTTGTAAAGCTGCGGATGAAACCATTGACCATCTCTTGTTTGAGTGTAAAATCTCTAGCAGCATTTGGAAGCATGTTTTGAGTTGGATTCAGTTCTCCCATAATCCAAAAAACTGGTGTGATCAGTCTATTTTGAATTCTGCGTATGACTCTGCGAAAAGGATGGAGAGCAGGACTTTTAAAGCTCTGCAGCGGAAACGATATATGGCATTTGGAGATATAGAAATGATACAATATTTGCAAATAATACTCAGAGGAAAAGAAGTATAGACATTGGTGAAGATATCATAGAAACTATTATGTATAGAGAGTGGGGATCAAAGAAGCTAAGAATGCACATAGCCTATTTGATGTTATAGTTTTCCTTGTCTTGTTTGAGGGTTGGATCTCTTTGATTACCTTGTATTAATAATATATCTTGATTAAAAGAAAAAGTGAGTTGTTAACTTTAAAATGGTAAGTTTGACTGAGTCAAAATAATGTTTTTCAAAATATTAAATAAATATTAATAAAGGAAATTTTAACAAAATTTTTAACAATAATTAAATAAAAATAATAGAAAGAAATGATTATTATTTTTAATGAACCCTAAAATCATAATAATAATAATAATAATAATAATAATAATAATAATAATAATAATAATAATAATAATAATAATAATAATAATAATAATAATAATAATAATAATGAGTATTATTCAAAGTTTGCACCTACAAAAATAAGTATAATAAAAACTTAGCAAACAAAATATAAATTAAAAAATGAAAAAAAATAAGAAACCCATTTTGTGATTATTTAAGTTTTTTACTTACAAGAATATCTAACTTATGAGATCTAATTTAATAGGAGAAATTGTTTGAAAATTTATAAAAAAAATATTAGATAAGAAACTAAAATTAAATATACATAATTTAGTTGTGGTTGTTGTTATTAGAATGATTTATAAAAAAAATACTATTAGATAAGAAATTAAAATTAAATATACATAATTTAGTGGTGGTTTGTTGTTATTAGAATGAGAATGAAAAATATAAAATAGTGTAACGGTGAAATAAGAAAATAAATAAAAAGATGAAATAAGAAAGTTAAGAAACTATTTACATGTGACAACTTCAATTAAATTTTGTAATCTGATCACTATTACAACACAACATATTCAACAATTTAATTACCAATAAAATATATTTTGTTATTGTTCAGAGTTTGTACCTATAAAAATAAATATAACAAAAAATAGCAACAAAAAAGTATAAATTAAAAAATGAATAAAATAAAATATATATGTTATAATTATTTAAAACTTGCACTTACAAAAATAAATATAAAAAAATTAGGGAAAAAAAAAAGTTAAAAAATGAAAAGAATAAGAATCGAATAATGACGAATCACATTAATATTAATGAGGATGAGTCAATTTTATAATAACGAATAATAAAAAGAAAATATGAATAATGAAGGCATCAAAGAAATTAAAATAAGAAGAAAGTTAAAATAAATAAAAAAAACATATATTTTTAACTTTTTTGATAATGTGCTTACCAATTAAATGCATTTTTGTGATGCTTTATTATGCATCTAAAATGAGATTGTAAAAAGAGGGGGAAAATAAAATGAGATAGTGAAGATTTGTATTAACTTCTTTAATAAAGTGTTTATCAATTAAATGTATTTTTCTGATGTTTTGGTATGTACCTAAAATGAGATTAAATGCATTTTTCTAATTCTTCAATATATATCTAAAATGAGATCGTAGAAAGAAGGAGAAAAATAAAATGATTTAGTGATGATTTATAGAAAGAATGAGCAACATAAAATATGAATTAGTAAATTATTGATGATTGGTAGAAAGAAGAAAAGCATAAAATGGTAAACATGTGAAGTACCTTCTTTTTCGAATTTTTTTTTGGAATAACCAATTTTTTTTAAAAAAATACAAAAATAACCAACTTTTGAAAAAATTTACGCAAATAACCAACTTTCAAGACAAAATTACACATAGGAGCCATCTGAGATGGCTCCTGCTCTTAAATTTAATACATAGGCGTCATCCCACATGGCTCCTACTCATCAATAAGCCATGCAGGATGGCGCCTCCTCCTTGTGGTTTACATGTAGGAGCCATCTCAGATGGCTCCTACATGTATTTTTTTATTTATAAATACACACCCATCCCTCCTTCATTTTACACATTTTTTCAACTTCTCATCTCATATTCTCTCTTATATTCTCTCTTATTCTCTGTTACTCTTTTTTTTTCTTCTCTATCATGACATCTCCATACGTCCATACCAGAGATGGATACGTTGTTTTCTCGGCCTCAAAACCTCCGATGAAAATGAAATTTTGGCACATATTTACCATGGCCAAACTGAAAAAAGAGTTGATGCGTTGGTTAGAGGGAGAAATAGAAGTTGGTGATGAAATTAGAAGGATCCAGAGGAAGAGAACAACCATGAACTTCACAACTGGTCAACCTCGAATTTGGTTGGAGGAAGTCAAAACAGACGTCGACGTTATTGCGATGATGTATGGTTCCGATGAGATTGTTTTGACGGTTGTAGTGTCTTAAATAATTTTTTGTGTTGTTGATGCGTCATTTTTCATGTTGTTGTTTTAATCGTGTAGTTTTTAATTTTGTTGTCTGCGTATTGGTGTTTGTAATAAATGTTATTAATGGAAAGAAGAAGATTTGTTACAATATTAAAAGTGCAGATAAATGAAATACAAATTTTAGGTTGAGCTTGTAGCATGTTGGGGACAATTTTTTCGATTGTGTCCGGATTGACGACATAGACCACACTTTCTTTCTAGTTTATCAACGTCGTCCATTTCAGTTGTTATATGTTTGCTCTTGGGACGACCCTTTTTATTTCTCCGCATTTGATGTTATGCCAACTACTTCCCTTCGCAGCCAATAACTGCTTTTGCTTTGGTTCAAGGCATTGTTGTATACGTTGAGCAAGGTCGGAGACTTGTAAATTGGAGAAAGAAGTACTAGTGCATCTTGATGAACATGTGCACAGGCCGCAATGACATGAGAGCGGGGCATTGAAGGCCGAAATTTTCCACATCGCACCGATGGTAGTTTAACTCGTACTTTGTCTAGGCAAACCCTCATTGTGGTCGATTGTCTCTTTGACAATGAAGTTATGGTTATGTCGGTCGAATCTTGTAACAAGATGAGTGCTAGCTTTGCACTTTCGGCCTTAATAAATTTCAGCACTTTTCCACGGTTGTCCGGATTGTACCACGCGTTCCACTTTTCACCTCTCTCGCAAACAAGGAGGCCATTCTAAAATATGTTGTACTAACCAAAGCGCTTATTGGGAGTGCTCTTATGCCTTTGAAGACGTCGTTCATCGATTCAACTAAATTTGTTGTCATGTGGCCCCAACGCACTCTATTGTCGTATGACCGTGTCCACTTTTCCACCTGCAGTTTATCAACCCACGCACTTGCATATGGGTTTTCCAATCTGATCTGACTGCGATAATATGTAAAACCTGGTTGTGTTAGCGCGTACGCTGCATTCATAACTATTTTCCGAAGACGCTTATCTTTGATCTCGCGCTTGAAATTTTGAACGTATGTCTTGCGCAATAAACATGTGTAGACGGTGGGTCGTGCCAACCGTTGGCGGGATTGTTGTACGCATTATCAATTGAGGCATGTCTGTCAGAAATTAGATAAAGATCACGTTGTGGTGCTACGTGTGTTCGAAGATGCTTTAGGAAGAAACTCCGAGTTGCTCCAGTCTCTGCCTCTACAAGAGCATAGGCGATTGGGAACACATTATTGTTGCCATCTTGTGCCACGGCCATCAGTAGGGTGCCCTTGTATTTCCCGTACAACCATGTTCCGTCTATCTGTATGATAGGTTTGCAGTGTGCAAACCCAGTGATGCAAGGTCGAAAAGCCCAGAAAAGTCTACTGAGTATACCATGTCCGCTGACACAGGGACCGTCTTGGGAAAACGCCGACGTCGTCTCCAGAACATAAATTGTTCCAGGAGCATACGTTCGCAGTGCATTCATGTAGCAAGGTAACTCTTTGTACGAACCCTCCCAGTTTCCGTAGATTTGCTCGATAGCCTTGTTTTTTTGCTAACCAGGCCTTTCTATACGAGGGGGTATAGTTGTATGTTATAGTGATGTGGGATATTATTGTTTTCACCTTCAATGAAGGATCGCAGCTAACAAGAGGTAAGATTTCTTGACAAATGAGATCATGACTCAATTTCTGGTGATCCTGTGATTGTGTGGAATTAACACAAGTGTGTTCCGTCATAGAACCTATCACTCAGGAATCACTACGCAATCTATACGATGCAGTTAGATGGAAGTTACACTCAGAGTGGGTACATATGATTCTGTATCTCTCTACTGCTGTTCGATCCACATGAAAGTCATAGTTGTTTATCATGTGGAACTTTTTTATTGCTCGCACGCAATCTTCTTTTGAACGAAATTTGTCTTTGACTTTTAAATTTGCATCTGACTGCACTTCAGGGTTGTAGAATATATCAGATGAAGGGTCATCTGTGCACATGTTGAGGGTGGTCATGTACGGAGGTGGTGTGAAGATCTCATGTGGAGGCAGTTGGCGTTCTTCCTCGACCTCTGATTCTTCATTTACCATGATGTTAAACTGCGTCTCCTCTACTTCCTCTTCTTTGTCAGCAACATCCACCTCAGCTTGTTCCTCCTCCGTAGGATCAACCCTCTCTGTGTCCTGGAACACAACGTACAATTGAATCGAGTCGTACCCAGAATATTCATGATTACAAAACATGTTTTGCAGATCTTCGTCGTCTTCAACAACTACCTGGTAAAATGTTACTTGGTTCTCACCAGTAAAAACAAGATGTTGGTAGAAAATGTGTGACGTCGGACCTCGACGAAGTTTGGTCTCGAGTATTTTTTTGAAATACGAAAAATTTGCATTGCTATTTAGACAAAATTGGATATTTTCAGTGTTTCTGAATAAAAAACCGGCTACCGCACTGTTGTACGTCTCACCATTGAAATGTACAAGTGATAATATATTGTGGTACAGATGACATTTTTTCTGGGTTTGAGTGTTTGAAATTTGAGTTTTTGATTTGAATGTTTGAGATGTTTGTGTGTCTAAAAGTGTTTGATTGTGTGGGATAATTATAGATGAGAAAGATAATCACATGCAGTCTAGGGTGGCAGCTAGGTGACAGGCCTATTTATGACTAGGTCTGTAAAAAGCCAAGTTGAATGGCTCCTAAGTGTAAAAATACAAGGGAGGCGCCATCTCCTTTGGATTTTTACAGGCCTAGTTATAAATAGGCCTGCCACCTAGCTGACACACTAGCCTGCATGCATGCAACCTGCCACCTAGATGAACCTAGCTGCCACCTAGCCTGTCACAAGCCATCTAGGATGGCGCCTTAGTTCAAAAATAAAGGGGAGGCGCCATCCCACTTGGCTCTTCCTTGACAAGTGGCATGCATGCATGCAAGGCCCCAACCACCTCATTTATTCCTCTCTTCTTGAATCACCTATAAATATGGCTTCTCATTTGTGTTTTTTCCATCACCACTCTTCACTCTACCTCTATCTCTAATACAATTCTCTCATTCTCAAATCATCAGTAGAAATTTCAATCATGAGTCTCTTGACGTTAGGAGAATCTCACCGAGGAACAAGGGCAAACATTGCAACCTATGTAAGTTTTCTTACATTCTTTTGTTTACATTCTTTTGTTTACATTCTTTTTCTTACATTCTTTTTTTATTATGTTTTAAATATTGTTTACACTTTCTTACACAATTTATTTTCACATTATCTATAGGACACGAAAAAATTTAGATGCCGCTCACATCATTATGTTGTTCCCGATCCGTTCGTCGTTCCATACCTTGAACATGACGGTTTTGGAGAGGTTATTAAAATCTCCAACTACACAATCGATTCAAAGTTTATTCTTGCATTGTGCGAAAGGTGGAGACCCGAGACACATACATTTCATCTGCCTATAGGTGAATGTACTGTCACACTAGAGGACATATACATGTTGATGGGTCTTCCTATCAATGGTAAGGCGGTTAATGGTCCAGTCCAACAATCAAACAATCTATGCGAGGAGTTGTTGGGTAGAGATATGGTCGAAGGTCCTAGTGCAAGAGGCCAAGGTATATTTCTATCCACTCTTAGAGAGTATTATTATTCCCTTGTTTTGGATGAAAACTCCACCGAGGAACAAAAAATTATAAAAACTAGAAACTATATAATGTTAATGTTTGGTAGTTTTTTATTCCCCGAAAGTACGGGGAATAGTGTAAATTTTATGTATTTGAGTTTACTTCGAGACGTCAATAACATAGGAAGATATAGTTGGAGTTCCGCTGTTCTTGCCCAGCTATATAGCTCGTTGTGTAAAAAATGTATGAAAGACACATCAACTTTCAATGGATGTGCTTTCTTACTTCAAACATGGGGTTGGTGGAGAATGCAATCACTTAATCCCGTCAATGACCTACCGTTCAGTTTTCCATACGCAACAAAGTAAGTACATTGCTTATTTATTAAAATATTTATATCTTTCATATATATAAACTCCTAATATATTAAATGTTAATTCATTTAGGTTTAGCGAAGTGGGCATGGATTACGGAAAGAATCTGAGGCACAATGTTCTCCTATATCGTAATCTAATAGACCACCTTGGAGCAACTGATGTACGTAATTTTGATTAACTCCAAATTATTTTAACTTTAACGTATATTATTTTTATCATTAATCTCCATTATTTTTATCAACAGTTTACATGGAGACCGTACTTGGGTTTGGACCATGTACCCAATGATGAAGATGCAGAGGTTTGGATTGCGAAGACTGCAATCATACGGTTTAACATTGTGGAAATGCACCACAGCGACCGTGTGAAGATGCAGTTTGGTATGTTCCAAGACATACCCCGCGATCCGATATGCTTGGATCCTTGGCATCTAAAAAGGGTCGATGCCCAATGGGGACTATAATTGGAGAAATTTTGCCAGGGAGTATTGTAGGATGTGGAAAAACTGAGCAGACCATATCTTACAATGTCCCGTTTATGAAGATGACGAGATTATGCAACACTCTCGTCAATACATTGCTTGGTACCAGTCAGTCACAAATCCAAAAATGCATGTTTCTCAACCCCGCTATTTGGTCGACCCTCACACCCAGTGGGGGAAACCTCCAGAGTCACAACAACAACGAAGACAACGCTACCGCCAACAGCAACCTCAACAACAATACCAACAACAACCTCATCACCAACAACAACAACAACAACCACACCAACAACCACCCCAACAACACTACCAACAACCACCCCAACAACACTACCAACAACCACCAAATCAACACTACCAACAACCATCAACTTCCCGCCAATCAACCCGACGACATAGAACCACCAACACTCAATCCCAACCCCAACCCCAACAACAACCTCATCACCCACCCACCCAATACTCACATATGCCACACACTCAAGTTCAATACACCGAACAAAGAGCATATGTTCAACCCCCCTATATGGGTCCATCAACATCTCACCTCAGCCCAGACCCTGGCTTCCCTGAGGAATATTCCCCAACCAACTCAACATTCCACCAACCATCGTCGTACCAAACCTCCCACCATTCATATGGGTACGAGACTCCAAACACCCAATTTCCTTTTTACCCCACTCATTCACAATCCACATATACGGATGAGGACTGCTATAGTCCCCAAATGGAACCTAACCCCCAACCACAACGACCAAGCTATGAGAACATAGGGACACGTTTATACGAAACCAGTGCAACAAGCAATGTAAATCTTGAGGCATTCATGGATCCTGATCTCATTCACTACGAGTAGCCATCAACCCATGATCAGGTCCTATCGACCCAACAACAGCCGGATCCAGAACCTCGCATCAGACGAGTTAGGAGAGGACGCGCATGTGGAACCGGTGGTCATCTATGAGTCCCGGGTCGCCGGGAATAAACTTATGTAATCGCTTTTCGCTGTAATGAAAATTTATAATACAAGATTTATTTCACAACATTGTCATGCACTTCAATTTAAATTGAATTTTTTTTTATTTTTAAAAATACACCTAGGCGCCATCTCAGATGACTTTTCCCATGTGTTTTACACATAGGAGCCATCTGAGATGGCTTTTAGGGCAAAAACATAAGAGGAGGCGCCATCCTGGTTGGCTCCTGCTTGTTAAAATCAATGCAGGAGCTATTTGAGATGGCTCCTGCTTGTATTTTACACCTGAAAGTTGGTTATTTGCGTAAATTTTTTCAAAAGTTGGATATTTTTGTTTTTTTTTTTAAACTTGGTTATTTCAAAAAAAAATTCTTCTTTTTCAGTTTTTGCTTTAATAGAAAAATTGTGAGTTATGATAATCATACTATATAATAAAGTAAGATGAGTTTTTTGGCAAGTTTGCCAAGTGTCATCTTCTTAAAAGCATTGCCATTTTAAAAATTTCTATTAATAGTAATATTACTATAATTAAATTTAATTATCTAATTATTATTAATTAATTATTTCACTAATTTCTAACCACTATTTTTTTATTATTTATTATTTATGATTTCTTATTCATTAATTGACCCATGAAAATAAACTTATTGACATTTGATGTAATCTCTTTAATTTTTTTTATTATTGAATAATTTTTTTATTGTTCTAAAGTATTTTGTATACTTTTATAGTCTGAAAATTTGACTTTTATTCTAAATTTGAATTCTCAATATAATAAGTGCACATAAAGGGGAAATACCGACTTTTAGTAATTCTCAAATTTATATTTATATTAAATTATTTTAAATAATTTAATAGAATAATTTTTTTTAATATTTTTGAATTTATTTATAAAAAATTTAATTATAATTATTTAGGTTTAAATATTTAAATGTAACTTCTATTTGTAATCAATTTTTTTAATTAATTTAATATAATATAATTTCTTATATTTTTGGATTTATTCTTAGATATGTATAATATAATTAGATTAAAAATATTGATCATTTTTAAAAAAAAAAGTATAATATAACTATAGTTATAATAATGATTATGATTTTTAGAAAGATCACTTTTTCAATATTCAATTTTTCAATATTGAATAACTTCTCTTTTATGAATTTTTAATAATCAATCGTAACCTTCTCCTTTTTCAATATTTAATTTTATAACTTCTCTTTTATGTGAATTCAATTTTTCGATTATGATTATTAAATTTTAATTATAATATTTGCAATTTGTAATTATCATTTGTAATCAATTTTATACTATCATTTGTAATTATCTTTGGGCTTTGAAAACATATAAACCATGTCAAATAATAAGAGTGCACCTATTCAAGTCTCTCATTTATTAGGCCTCGAGAATAGCATACACATTCAAAAGTTAGACTTGTGTTATCTACTCATACAAATAACTTTTTTTATCTCAAAACGACAAACCTTCCTCTTTTCCTTCAAATTGTTCTTCCAGTTCTTCCGATTCACCTCCAATTCCCATACATCTAATCATTTATTCAATTCAATTTTTTTATTTAAATTGATTTATGTTGATTTCTGATTTTGGATGATTTTAGGTATTAAATAGTTCAAACTTCTTCTTCCAAAACACACTTTTCCAATTACTCTTCTATTATTACTATAATTGTCCTTCATCTAATCTCTGTCAGGTATTTTTCATGGCCGACGGAAGACACAACTGTGATAACGACATCACTCCTGCAAACGGATGTCACCAACACCGACCACGACGTAAACCCCACATTTGGATTTCCCCCTCCGTTCTCATGCACCTGCCGCAACCATCAACTTTGAAGTATGTCTCATCACAAACGCCCAGTGATTCCACTTCAATGCAAAGCTGCAAATCCGACAGTACACTTTTCTTTTTGTTCAATCTTTGATTTTTAACTATGTTTGCTGGGCTTGTTGGATTTGAAAATTGACATGAAGGTGATCATTGAGTGATAATATCTCCATCTATATGATTCTAGTTGTATGATTTTCTAAATTATGCATCTAATATTTGTCAAAACAAGGTCAAATAATTACGAAGGCATGCATATTGATTGTTATTTCTATTGAGGAAAAAGAGATTACTTACTGGTAGAATTATCTTTTCGGTTTATAGTTAGTTCTACTTATTTAAAGGGGAATAAAAAAGTATTTAAATTGATTAAGTATAGAATGATTTTGTTGGTTGATTTCAGGAGTTGATATATTCGCTTAGTTTTCATTAAAAAATCAAAATTTTAAAAATTTTAGAGCTTAGTTTAAAAATATTTTATTGTAAAGACTATTCATAAATATATATTATTAAATTTATACTTATATAAATGTGAGTTTGAATTTTTTTACGACTTATTTAATCAATTTTATTTATTTATTGTCACTAAAAATATTAATTCATGAAAAATTTATTTATCTATTTGTTAATCAATTGAAGAATGAATTCAAATTTGATAAATGGTAAGGAGTAATTGACAAATAAGAAATTAAAATAATAAAATTAAAAAAAAATTAAATTTTCAACTAATAAAGATATTTTTATAAGCGGAAAAAATTAATAATCGATAAAAAAAAGTTTGTGAACTATAAATAATTATTAATAATGACTATAACTCTATTTGTAAATTATAAATAATTATAAAATATTTAATTAATTTTTAAAATTTTACCCCGTGCCTCGCACGAGCATACACACTAGTATAAGTTAATATTAATGAGGTGTGTTGGAAGTTAATGGAGTCACTAGATAGTTAAACACAATACGAATTATATTATTTTTTTAAATTAATTAGACAATATAAGTTAGTGGGATTATGGAGAAGTTAAAATGTATTTATTGGTTAATTAATTTGAAATATATTACAATATTATTTTGAAAGCCGAGGTTAGTGAGAAAGTGATGATTTTAATTATGTTATAAAGTGAGGGTTAAGTAAAGAGTGAGGATTAGTTTATAAATTATTTATTTATTGAATTAATTGATAAGATTAAAAAAATAAAAAAATAAAATAAAATAAATAATAAATACATGAATAATGAATAAAATTACAAAATTATCCTCAATTTTGGCTCCAAAAATTTAGAACAGATATAACAACTTTAATTAATAAGATTTATCGAATTGATCGATAAAATTAAAAAATAAAATAATTAAATAAAATAAATAATAAATAAATAGATAATGAATAAAATTACAAAAATACCATCAGTTTTGACTCCAAAAATTTAGAAGATACTTAACAATTTTAATTAATAAGATATATAAGCGGTGTGGAATGAAAATGTACTAATTGATATGATAATAGGAAATAAAATTATTTACTATTTATTATTTTAGTATTAAAAGTAATTAAATTGGGAGTGAAAATATATTTTAAAGGGGTTATGAAAAATTGTGTGAAGTGAAAATCCATATTTTTATGTAATTTATATTAAATTTTAACTTTCTTTTGTTAAGTTTTTACGTTATTGATAATTAAATAGCACATTTGCATAGTAGGTAAACGACTAAAAATTTATTTTATTATTATTATTATTATTATTATTATTATGAAAAAATTAATTTAATTGTGATTTTTTATTTATTTTTATTTATTTTAATTGTATTCTTTCTAATTCATTATGTACGACTATGTTAGAAATTAACTTTACATGAGATGATAAAGTGACTTGACATGAATTGATGATGGACTTTGTAGTATTTTTTTATTAAAATTATAACTACTATCTAAATATCTTACAAAAATATGTAAGACTATCTTGTGCATCCCAAGAGCAAACGACTAGTATATATGTGTTTGAGAACGTGAGAATGAATAAGAACCATCAAATTTAAAAAATAATGGTTGACATTAAATTGTCATTTTCACTAAATCATGTGTTATTAATAAGAAAGAGAAATCGTCAATCAAATTTTTAAAATTTCTTTTAATCTCAACCATTAAATATAAATTCGATGATTATTATTACATTCTCTCTCTCTCTCTCTCTCTCTCTCTCTCTCTCTATATATATATATATATATATATATATATATATATATATATATATATATATATATATATATATATATATATATATGAATCGGATGCCTTGAAACAAAATATAACTTTATTGCTCAAGGTAGGGAAAAAGAATGAAAAACACGATGAACACAAGGATTGGTTATTAACTGCTATTCTTTCCTTTATCTTCAAAACAAGATTACAAGTATACAAGAATAACAAATAACCCTCTCACCCTAAATTAGGATTTGCAGTATGCAATGATGAGAGACTAGTATGCTATTTATAATAAACCTAACATACTAAACTAATGGGCTTTTATCACAAATACCCATTACAAGTTAACTTAGGGTACAAGCTAACTTAACCAATTGGACATAACAAACAAGCCAAATTCGATGCTAACAATTCTAGCATCCTTCGACACAATAGAGTTCGACCCAATATCTCACAAATCTCCACCTTGGAACAAACTCTATTATCAACTAACGAATTAGTTTTCTTCATGCAGCTTTATCAATCGCATACGGAAAAACTTGCAACTAGGCAATGTCTTGGTGATCATATCGGATTATGATCTGTCGAAACCTTCAGCACTTGGACTTCTCCACGCTCGATTACCCCTCTGACAAAATGCAACCTCACATCAATGTGCTTGGTTCGCTCATGATAGGCTGAATTCTTCGACAGGTGTATTGCACTTTGACTATCACATTTAACGTTGATAACTTCCCTTGAATTTTCAGCTCCTTAGCAAAACCTTCAAGCCACAATGCTTCTTTCACGCCTTAAAGCAATATATTCCGCTTGGTTGATAATGCAACAACCTTCCAAGTGTTGCTTTCCAACTAATAGCTGTACCAAACATAGTGAAAACATATCCGTAAATAGATTTTCCGAATCCATACAACCCGCATAGTCGAGTCGACATATCCTTCGATTGCTTTACTATCTTCACCAAAGGCTCCACCATAAATTAAGACTCGCTCGAGACCCATTTATGTACCTTAGAATCCACTTCAATGCTTGCGGTGAGCCTTCCGAGATTCGCCATGTACCGCCACAAGACTTCCATATGCTATGTCGGGTCTAGTACAAACCATAGCATACATCAAAGAACCTACTACATTAGCATATGGGATGCTATTCATATAAGTTCTTTCGACCTCGATCGGGACATTGATCAATACTCAACTTGAATTGAGGGTTTGTTGGAGTCACAACAGGCTTCGAATTCGACATACCAAACTTTTCGAGAATCTTTCGTAAATATGCCTCTTGAGATAAGCATAATTTTGACTGCTTTCTATTTCTTCGAATGTCAATTCCAAGAATCCTGGAAGCTGCTCCTAGATCCTTCATTTTGAACTCCTTATTGAGTTCTGCCTTCACCCTCATTACCTCTTCGACATTGTTACTTGCTATGGGAATATCATCAACATAAAGCAACAAAATAACAAATGAATTACCAAGACGGAATCTGAAGTAAACACAGTGGTCGAACTGACTTCTAACGAAACTTATGCGTGTCATGAATTTGTCGAATCTCCTATTCCACTGTCGAGGAGATTGTTTCACCCCATATAAGGATCTATTCAACTTGCACACATAATCTTCCTTTCCCTTTCCGACATACCCTTCAGGTTGCCTCATCAGGATTGTTTCATCTAGATCACCATACAAGAACGCAGTCTTCACATCCATCTGTTCCAGTTCAAGATCAAACTGTGCCACCATGGCAAGCAACATTCGAATGGACCTATGCTTCACAACAGGAGAAAACACATAATTGAAATCTATACCTTCTTTCTGAGTGAAACCCCTTGCAACCAACCTTGCCTTGTATCTTTTCGACGCCACTCCTTCGATTCCTTCCTTAACTTTGAAAATCCATTTACAGCTGACTAACCTGGCTCTAGCAGGTTTCTTGATCAATTCCCAAGTGTTGTTATCATGAAGAGACTTCATCTCATCATCCATGGCCTTCATCCATTCAGTCTTATTTCGACTCCTCATAACTTCCTTATGGTCTCTTGGTTCTTCGTCCAGAACCTCACTTGCAGATTAAGGCATAAGCTATAAGATCCATACCCAAACCTTTGAGGTGGTTTGATGACTCTTCGTGTCCTATCTCTTGCTAATAGATAGTCATCATTCCTCAACTTCATCAAGATCATCGCTTCTTCGACTTTATCCGGATATGCACCAGATCAACATGCTCCACCTCAACAGAATATCTACTGCTCCACTCTTCGTCGATGCACTTCGACCAACATCATCCGCTTGAAAGCCATTTCACTTCATTGAAAACAACATCTCAACGGTGATAATCCTTCGTGACGACTCTAGGCACCATAGCCTATAAGCTTTGACTCCTCAGGGTATCCCAGGAACATGCATTTAAGAGCTCTAGGTTCGACCTTGTCTTGCCTAATGTGAGCATAGGCGACGCAGCCAAATACTCTCAGTTTGTCGAGATTTGGTGGATGTCCCGACCAAACTTCTTCAGGTGTCTTCATATCTAACGCAGTCGAAGGACATCTATTTATCAAATATGTTGCTATCGAAACAGCCTCAGCCCAAAACACCTTCTTTAATCCAGCACTAGTCAACATGCATCTAACTCTCTCCAAGATGGTTCGATTAAACCTTTCACCAAACCATTTTGTTGTGGAGTGCTGCAGAGTTCCGGCCTTGAAATACCGAGGCAGACAAAAGTTGTCGAATGCCTCATTGCAAAATTCAAGACCATTGTCTGTTCTCAACCTCTTGACCTTTCTGCCAGTTTGGTTTTCGACCAGAGTCTTCCAACCTTTGAAATTCTCAAAAGTTTCATCCTTAGTCTTCTGAATGAATACCCATAACTTTCTGGAATAGTCATCTACTATGGATAGAAAATACCTTGCTCCTGAATGTGATGGACACCTTGCAGGCCCCCAAAGATCGCGTGGATGTAATCAAGGGATCCATGTGTTCTTTGTTTGCCTTTGTTGAACTTCACTCGCAAGTTTTTCCAGTACAGTGGTTCACAAAACTTAAGCTTTTCGACTTTGTCTCCACCAAGAAAATTTTGTTTCCCCAATTCGACCAAACCCCTTTCACTGACATGGCCTAATCTCATGTGCCAGATTTCTGTCTTCGACAACGGTTTCGTGGATGCAACATTTGTCGAACCACTTACAACTTCACCACAAGGGTATACAAGCCTTGTTTCTTCACGCCTCAAGACTTCCTTCGACCCTTCATGACTCTTAGGATACTTTTCTCTCCTTGAAAAACATATCCTTTCTTGTCGAATTCACCAAGAGAAATCAAATTTCTCTTCAAATCAGGTACATACCTGACTTCAATCAATAACCTTATTGACTCATCATGGAGTTTGAATCTCACAAATCCAATACCTGCAATCTTGCAAGCTTTGTTGTTTCCCAGCAATACAAATCCACCATCTTGATCAAATAATTCCTCGAACAAGTCTTTGTTTGGAGTCATGTGCCAAGTGCACCCAGAATCCATAATCCATTCCTTCGACGAGTTGCTGCTTGAAACCACAAGAACATCAGATGAGTCGAAATCATCTTGAATAATAGCTGCATTGCCATTATCCTTTCCTCCATGATCTTTCAGGCGTTCAGGGCACACTTTTCTTGTGTGACCCTTCTTCTTACAATGATAGCATCGAATACCAGATGCTTCACCACTGTAAAACTTCTGTTGACTTTTACCTTTCTTCTTGTCGAACTTATTATCCTTTCGCAAGAATTTTCCTTTAACGGCCAAACCTTCACCAACCGTCGAAGGTTTATGCTCCTTCGTTCATTCAAGTCCTTCAATACAAGGCGATTGAACCTCTTCAAAGGTCGTGACTCCTTCCATACAAGAGAGTTTCTTTGAAGTGGGCATGTGATCCGGGCAACGCGCACAAGAAGCTGATCTTCATCATCAATCTTCACATCAATATTTTCAAGATCAAGAATCGACTTGTTGAACATATCCAATCGCTCACCAACACTTTGTCTTCAATCATCTTGAATGAATACAAAGCTTGCTTCGTGTAGAGTCGATTCACCAACGATTTAGTCATGTACAAACTTTCAAGTTTCACCCATAACCCTACCGCCGCTCCTTTGATACCGTCAAGAACCTTATCACCAAGGCTCAACAAAATTGCGCGTGGGCCTTCTATCATTGCCTTCTTCTCACCGCCAACTCTTCGCTCATGGTCGACTCTCCCTCAACGCTTCCAAACAACCCTGCGAACCAAGAGGGCTTTCATTTTCAAACGCCACAGATCAAATCGTTCACTCCGTGAACTTTTCAATCTCATACTTTGTCGAAGGCATCTTCTCCACGCTCACCGCACCAATTTGTTGTGAATCGGATGCCTTGAAACAAAATATAACTTTATTGCTCAAGGTAGGGAAAAAGAATGAAGAACACGATGAACACAAGGATTGGTTATTAACTGCTATTCTTTCCTTTATCTTCAAAACAAGATTACAAGTATACAAGAATAACAAATAACCCTCTCACCCTAAATTAGGATTTGCAGTATGCAATGATGAGAGACTAGTATGCTATTTATAATAAACCTAACATACTAAACTAATGGGCTTTTATCACAAATACCCATTACAAGTTAACTTAGGGTACAAGCTAACTTAACCAATTGGACATAACAAACAAGCCCAATTCGATGCTAACAATTCTAGCATCCTTCGACACAATAGAGTTCGACCCAATATCTCACACATATATATACATATATTACGAAAAACTCATTTCACAACGATTGAAATAGGGGTACCATCATGCGGGTCATACCGTTGTTAAGTAGCGTGTGATTGTAAGTTATTATTCTCCACCACGATCTAGAAACCGTCATAGAAAGGCATGAGCGCACTACTAATCACAACGGTTATGAGTAATAAATGTTGTGAGATAGACATATAATTTGTGAAGATGTATAATTTATGAGTAATAACCGTCGTTGAAAGTCACTAGAGTTTGTTATATAATTTGTAGATTGCTTGTTTTTCCATACACCTCACTAAAAAAATACAAGCATTCAAATTGATAAAGATGTATATAATCTAGAAATTAAACTATTCTTGAAACCCAAATTAAACAAACCAGTGTTTTTTGAATTACATGTCTCTCATCACATTTCAAGCTCTTTAACAATATAATGTGATTTAATGGTGCGACTCTTTCATGGCACCGATATCTTCTCATCTAGTTTAATTTCAATAACAATAATTTATAGACTCATCATCGTGATATTATGGCGTTTTCAAAGCCACAATTTGCAAAAATGGCGTTTTAAAAAAGTCGTATAGTTGGTTGCCGCTAGGAAAATAACGACGGTTTCATATTAACCGCCACGCAAACTGCCATAATAAGCTTAGGTATAAAATGACGGTTTTTTGGTGGCAAATAATGACGGTTTTTTGTTGGCAAATAGCGACAGTTTAAACCGACTAAAATAACACTACCTTTATTAAAATATAAGAGAAAATTAAGGCAGTTTAAACCGCCATAATTTTCACATTTTTCATTAAAAAAACTTATCCAACAATACCTCAACACGATACCCTCATATTATGAATTCCTTGATTAATCTTGAAAATTGAGTATGATCTAAAATCTACGTGAAAATATTAAGCAATAAAATAAGCAAAATAGATAACAAATATTTAATAACCAAATAAAAATAAAAAATAATTAAATATTAGTTCGCATAATAATATAATAGAAGCAACCAGACTTACACTTTAGCAATTATACTAGTTTATTAATGACATAAAAGTTGTTTTGTTAAAAAAGATAAACATTACAATTCAAAATTCTAACCTCTTAACTAACATTGGCTTGCAGGTGAATCCCAACACAATTAATCACCATAATATAAACAATATAAGGAGAATTTGCTAGGAGAATTGGTTGTGGCATATGATCCATAGAAACTTAAATAAAGCTAATGCTTTTTGACTAATGAAGTAAACAACCCCTTGAACTTAAATAAAGCTAATGCTTTGCGGAAAATGATACATAGTGTTAAATATTGATTCTTAAAAGCACTTAAATTTATTTAAAAGAAAAAATATAATTTTTACTATATTATAAAACTTAAAATAGTAAAAACGGTAATAAGTAATTAATATACTAACCGTTGGATTTGATAAATGATCTTTATGAATATTTATTGTTATGATTTCATAAAAAAATTAAAATTTTTTACAATAAATTACAGAGAAAATATTTATTGTTGAAGTTAAAAAGAGTATCTGACTCGGAACTATATATAACATGAAAGTGATTAAAGATGTTAATATTTCTGTGTTAATCAATATATCAAACAATAAAAATGATTACAGTTTCCAAATATGTGCTATTAGTTTTTATGTTACTAACAATTCTTGTTGTATTGCAGTTTAAGGACACTGAAAGTGAGTTTATTTTTCAACCTGTAACAGTGCACATTGTAAACAAGTTAAATAATGCTCAAGTTGGTGTTCATTGCAATGATAAAAATCATGATGTTGGATATAAAACATTGAAGGTTGAGGGAATAGTCTGAAAGTTAAGCATTTAGCAAATTTGCGAAATGCTCTAATTTCTTTAATTTAAGTTTAGATGAATTTTTAAAAAATTTATACATCCTATGAACATATTTATAAACAACAACAAAAATTTAAGTTTATTGATTTATCAACGTATTTAATTATTATTTTATATCAGATATATCAACAATTTAATAAACTTAAATTTTTTTATTACTTATAAATATGTCCGGAGGGTGTAGTTCAATTAAATTTTTATTTTTAAGTGTTATTGAATATTGATTTAACTTCAAAGAAAAAAATAATAATAATAAAAATATATATTATTATATAGATAAAAACGAGTTCCATATTGACGAATACATTCATTTCATATTATTGACAAGTGCCACATTATTTATTTGTGAAATTAAATAATTTATTATTATTATTATTATTATTATTATTATTATTATTATTATTATTATTATTATTATTATTATTATTATTATTATTATTATTATTATAATAATAATAATAATAATATTATTATTATTATTATTATTATTATTATTATTATTATTATTATTATTATTATTATTATTATTATTATTATTATTATTATTATTATTATTATTATTATTATTATAAAAACGAGTGCCACAGTATTTATTTGTGAAATTAAATAATTATTCTTTAGAATCTTCACAAGTGTTGGTTGGACAAAATCATCTTTGGCGAGAGCTCTCAGTATGTAACATCAAATTTTCATTAAACACAATGTAAAATCTAGTTCCAACAAACCAATAAAAATAAATACAATCCACACATCATACTTGTATCTAGTGACAAGGTGATAAATGAAGAGACAAATTTCAAACTTAGCAAGGTTAATTCCAGGTTTTATGTATGTTTTTTAAGAATATATATATGGTATAAAAAATAATACTTGTAAATTGTACATATATCACAATTTATTTAAACTGGTTGAATCTAAATTTTGATGATTTTATTAATGTAAAAATATTTTTAAAATTTAAATTTGTTAATGTTTATGTTTATGTTTATTTTATATAAATTTGAATTGAAACATAATTAATTTAAATGTTTTACAAAAATAATTTGATATAAATTTTTTATTTAATTTTATTTATAATTTAAATATATGATGATTTTTTTGAAAAAATATATTTTATTTATTTGGGTGCTATTTTTAAAAATTAGAACTGAGTCTTTAAATTATTTAGGCCGGCTCTATCAAGATTGATGCATCGAACTAGTAATAACATGAGAAAAATAAATTAAACGTGTCAGTGTCAGTTACACCAACGCTAACATAAACATAAACATACTTTTTTTCGAGGTTTCGTTACTAAAGAAAATGTTAAGAAGGAACTTACATCAAATCTAGTTGAATCAAACTTGTGAAAGGTATTTAAAAAATTTAGGAGTTTTGGTTACCAACCTTTAAAATTGAAGATTTTAAATTGATTTCGAACAAATCGTGATGGATTGACCATTATTATAATGTACTTCCTTTTGGGTCTTGTTTCGCTAGTTCTGACTATTTTACCACTTCTAATTAATCTCAGGCAACAATGATTCGAAGAAAAAGTTTGTTGCCAAATTTTTTTTCTTCTAAAACTAGACATTGGATCCTACTGGACGTGCCAATTTATTTACCATGAAATTTAGTAAACAATCGTTTGTCCTCCAAATTCTAATGACTCTAGTTATTTACAAGATCGACTAGATTGATCATAGGACAATAGTGTGTAGTTTTATAGGTTTCTTTTTTAATATTGATCTTATCAAAGGTAAAAAAATAAATTCGAATATAAATGGCTAAGAAATAAAGGTCATGAAGCATGTAAATCGCAATAAATCAAAGGTTTCGAGTGAAAATCTAAAGAAAATGGTAAATGACTATAAATGTAAAAAGTGGTGTTTCAAATGTACAATCTCAAAAGAACTAATTTCTCGACTAACTTTGATACTTTTAGTGAATAGAGTAATTTATACGATAATTGAACACACAGTAATCTAAAACGAATATTTATACTAATGTGTCACGAACGGTCTTCTCATCAGAAGAGGAAGCGTTTTTGCTTGCATGGTTTCGACTCTTCACAGGCTTTCACACGTCTCTTTTTGAAAAGAACCGATAAGCACCAATTTTCAAATCTTTCTAGCCTTATTTCAATTTCTCTCTGTCCAACATGCTTCAAACATTTCTCAAATGTTAAGCTTTGAATTTAAACTATTTTGGTAAAACTTCGGTCGAAAAAGACCACTCTTGGCTTCTATCGAAACATCTCCAAAAACCTTGTTTTCTTTTTGAAAACTTGGCATCCTAATTTAACCTTTGAGCATCAAAATTTCCAGCTAACAATGGGGATGGTTCAAAGAGCTCATGAAATATGTTTCAACACTCTATCATTGAGTGTCCATATTTGATCTGATCCTAATGCTTAAAGCTTGTCTACCACATCCTTTACCATGAGAGGATTCCCCTCTGCCACAATAGTATTATTGAAATCTACCAGGTTGACTACTTTTCCTTGCATTGGTATTGGTTTGAGCTTGAACAATGTTTGCAACGACACTATCAGTCACTAATTCTTGGTGAAAATTCTCTAGTTAAGCTTCTTTAACATACAACAAGCCTTCAACAACATAGATATCAATAAAACCACTTTTACCATATATCATCATGATAAAGGGATGTATTTTTCGAGAAGGCCTTTAAATATAACATCTACTTGATCCTTTTCAGAGATTGGATTTCCAATTGCTAGTAAACAATTAACTATAGAACGCACACGAAGAACATAGTCAAAAATTGTTTTATTTCCTTTCTTGATTGTTTTAAATT
This sequence comes from Vicia sativa, assembly GCA_021764765.1. Lineage (NCBI taxonomy): Eukaryota > Viridiplantae > Streptophyta > Magnoliopsida > Fabales > Fabaceae > Vicia > Vicia sativa. The sequence goes on along the minus strand of CM038797.1, from coordinate 74,603,397 downwards.
CAGAGCGTAGTTGATGTACACGAGCTTTCAAATGAGAATTGAAGTGCTTGTGCACCTTTTCCCACACCTCGTATGCATGTATGCATGATAACACCCTTGGTAGAATAACTTTAGAGATGGTGTAGAGCACTCATGTGAAAAGAGCTTGATCTTGGACGATCCAAGACTCATATTCATAAACAATGTTCTCAAACCGATCATTTTCATTCTTGAACATTGGAGCAATTTGTGGATTAACAACTATTCTATGGATCTTGTGGAAAAGATTAACCTTTTCCACTCGTTGATTATATAACATAAAGTTATTGTCTTAAAGCTTAATAGAAAGCTTTGGTGCAAATGTAGTTGAATTACTTGTGATACCAAAAATCTTTTATGTTTGAGAGGTTTGTATAGGAGAACTTTCAATTACTGCCATTGTTGTTTCTCTTCAATAATGGAAACTGCATTATGTGCAATGAAACCTCAAACTTCTTTGAGCTAGAAATTGTTTGAAATTCAAAAGCTAATCTTGGGCTTCTATGAAGTTGTAGAGATGATGAATAACGCAGCAAAAACGTAAGGCCCCTTAGGTGATTGATACCATAATCAACTATAATGTTGTGCATAAACCCGTTAAGATAAACTCGTGAAGAGGGAGAGAAGAAGAGAATGAAGCATGCTATGCATGCATTGTAGTATTGCATTCTTAGAGAATGAGTGAGACTCATTTCTTCCTTATATGCAAGTGTTACACATAGATCAAGTTAGTTACAAAAGCTAACTAACTTAGTAACAAACTTAACTATTTTACTCTTCTACTTATCTACATAACAAGATATTATTATAGGCTATGCCAACAAATTGACAACTCATTTGTAGCATCATGTATAAAGTATGTTTAATGTAAGCAAACTATGGAACAAATTTTATATAAAAAATAAATTAGATACAATTTTTTAGGTGTGATTTTTACTTTTTTTTTTTTTTAATGAAAATATAAGTATATAATTTCTTCATATATATATATATATATATATATATATATATATATATATATATATATATATATATATATATATATATATATATATATATATATATATATATATATATATATATATATATATATATATATATATCTTCATATTTTCACTTCCTAAATATTATTTAATTATATTTATTATATTTTCATTTAAAAATAGTAAAAACCACACCTAACAAATTCTAAATTTTCTCCCTATATTGGCAGCTGTTCAACAAGAAGAAAATGCTGTAAAAAATTAAAATTAAACAGATTTATATTGTAGTACTAAAGTTTCTTCTGTGTTTAATTATAAACAAATCTCAAACGGGTTAGAAAAAAAAACTTCGACACGTCGTTTCTTTCTTCTGGTTCTCTTCGCAGACAAAAGACAACACAATTCAGTGTGCCACATGCCTACATAAAAGTACAGTATATAATTCACGATTTCTACTGTCACTATTTTGTATCAATAATAATATACATATACTGCCAAAAACGCTATTATCGTGCTATTTTGTCGTCTCACCTCGAAAAATAAACTCTTATCACTAGTCACAGTGTCACACTAGTTTCTTTTTTCTTTTTCAAGAACAAAATACTATTTTATTTTATGATTTTACCCTACCACCTGTTGCTAAAATCTTCATTCAAATTTTACAACGATTAAATTAAGCAATAAAGCATACATCAATCCAATAAACATATATTACTATAGTTTTCTCTCATTAATAGATGTATTTTGCTTCATTGATTTCAGTTCCAATTGTTGGCCAAAATTGTGCATTCTTCACCTTTGATATGCTTTCCAACACACTCAATGGAGTCACATTCCCAACTACTGTCACCTTCTTTGCTGCAAAATCTATGTTGAATGAACTAACTCCTGCATTTATTTAACATCTTATATTTATTTTTTAAAAAATGCAATGTGAATCAATTATAGAATAATTTTTGAATGTTGTGAATGAATTTATTTACCTTGCATTTTAGAGATGTGTTTTCTCAGCTTCCCTTCACACGCTTTGCAATGCAAAGAAACCCTTAGTACTACAACCTGCTCAAATATTTAGTACCACAAACACAAGCTTAATTAAGATTCATGGATGTGCACACGATAAGTATCATGGAAACATCAATACAAACATTGACCAGTGGTCATCTTTAAAAACATATAAGACAGACTACTGCATATGATTCAAAATTTCTCACGAATAAACCATGAAAAATAGGACTATATTTGTTTTTCGATAGTTAAACAATACTAAACCTACGTAGGATCTCCGAAAACTTAAGATGACCCAGACATTATGACATTGATACAACCAATATAATTTAAAAAATTAAAATAAGCCTAAGTGGTAGATAAAGATAAAAGAGAAAACTAACCTGGTTAGGTTTAGATGCAGGATTTGATTCATCTTGACCGCCAAAAACATCATCGTTTTTATTAACAACCTTACTCAATGCCATAACAAGACCATTATCTGAAGAACCATCTAAATTAGCTTTGTCACTGAGCAAAGATCTAGTTGAACCATGTGGAGTGATTGAATTTGAATCAGCAGGTAACTTAACCAATCTCCTTTTCATAATAGAATCTACTGGCTTAGAACTTTTGTTGACATGTTCAGTGATGACATTATCTTCTGTAGTTTTTTTCTTCTTCTGCTCATAAATTTTTGTTCCATTTGACTTTGAGGAAGAAATAGAACTTTTCTTCTTGGGGTCAATGGGTGGCTGAGAAGAAGAACATGGAGCAGTGATAGTTTTGGAAGTGCTTCTTCTTGAATCATTGATAATAGGATTGTGGCGATCGATGACTCTTCCTCCAAGTTGAATGGCATTGGAAGAGGAACATGAAGCCTGTTCCATGCTAAGACATATTGCTGTGGATGCTTGTGAAGCACAGAAGATATCCATTCTTTTCATCTTTTGGATAATGAAACTAAGAATATGTGGCTCTTAGAGAATCTGTAGGTAGCTTTGCACAGAGAGAAGGTGGTGGTGATATAATAAAGAGAGAAAACTGTTACCAAACTAGTACAACATAAAAGCTTCGTTGGCACTGATTTTTTGTTTTGTTTTTTTTGGACAGAGAGTAAAGGCTTGAGATAGAGGAACTTAAGCCTAATTTAAGATTTATCTACACTCAATCAATAAAACAAACAACTAACTACACTCTATCTATCGTTTTTGGATGGTAAAAATCAATCATTTTAAAAAACTATATCTAATAATCTACGTGACACAATATTGTTATGCATGAGATTTTAGAGTTAGTAAATTGATACATTATTTGTGATTCTGTTTGTTGTGGGGACTTGAACAATAAATAACACAGCTAAAATAATATCAACAACAAATTAAGGATATTCCTATAATTTTCAATGGTTTTAGCATAAATGTCAATAGGAATGATGCACGTGCATTAGAAACAAAATGTCATAAAAATGAATGAATGCAAAATTTGAAAAGTTTGTAAGGCAATAGATGAATGTCCTCGATGACTATATCATTATTGATGTTTTGGCAGTCTATATAAATGGTGTGGGATAGGTGTTGTAGGATTACTAAGTTTATGTTAAAAGAGACATCAAAATAAAGTGGTCTTTTATGAGATACAACCAACATTTCTATTGCTTTAAAGGTGAAAATGATGTATAATGAGTACACACAATTTAACGGTCACACTCACACTAAATGTTTATTGGTGAATTGTGAGTTAATCGGAATAATTGTCTTGTGGATAAATTGTTATGGCAATGATTCTTTCTAATTTTGTTATAATAGCTAATATTGTGTGAACACAATTTCAAATATTTCAGAGTGTGTACTAGTATTGGGATACGAGATAATAGGGATTATTAGATAGAGCTGAATTCGACACCCCATATTTATTTAAAATTTCAAAACATTAAGTATATAAATTATTTTATTTATATATTATTTAATATCTGCTTTTCATCCATCTTGAGACAAGAAATGATGCATATAAAATGTGAGAAATATTAAGAACACAAAAAAAAAAAAAGAAAAAACTCTCTCAACACTCTTTAAAAATTCATTTATTTATTAGTTGAAATATGTGTGGATCCTACCACTTTATATGGTATTCCTTTTTAAAGTGAGAGAGAGTTTCACACATATTTCAATCAATAAAAAGTGAGTGTTTGAGAGTGTTAAAAAGTGATTGTTGCTAGCACTTTTCTATGATATAAATATAATAGAGAGAAATTAAGAGTTAAAATTCCTTAACTATAGAAAAATTAGTTTTAAAATGTGTGGGTTGAGCCTAACTCGACCCTACAAAATCGGCTTGTAAGGTGAGGATTGTTCCCACTTATAAACACATGTTAGGCCATATATTGTTCCCCCTCTCACGCCCAAGAATTAGGGCTGGAGCGTGGAACTAAATGGTGGATGGCCCAATGGATCTTAGACGAGACTCTGATATCATGTTATAGGGAGTTAATAATAAGGGCATTGATATAAAGTTGAGGAACAAACACCATTGTGAAAGACACACCACTTGTCCTGAGTGGGTTCTCCCACTTATATATGTTTAAGTCTCCACATTCCTATCCAAGGTGGGACTATTTCCCCCTTACTCACACTTGCTATATTATTCCAACACTCCCTCTCAAGTGTAAGTACACAATGCTCCCCACTTGTACCGCTTTTGACACCTTGCAATAGAACACCTCTACTTGGGTGTTTCAATACTAACTCGGTGCCTTTCTCGAACCAAAGGCTCTGATACCATTTTAGAATGTGTGGGTTTAGTCTAACTCGACCCTACAAAATCGGCTTGTAAGGTGAGGATTGCTCCCACTTATAAACACATGTTTAGGCCATATATTGTCCGATGTGGGACTCTTAACAGTTAGAACCAAACACTCAACCCATTACTACCCTATTCTTTATCGCTTCCCAAACTCTGTAAAAAGACTAATTCTCACAAAATAAAGAACCTTATGGAGTATTCTCATGTTCTAGAAGATGTTCAAATTGCTGAAACAATACATATCTTTTAAGTCCTTATAATATCTTCAAAAGACAAAAAAAAACAACTACTAGATCCACCAAAAACCTAATCTCTATGAACCACCCTCAATTGAAAGAGTATGTCCAGTCATGTTGACTAGACCAATGTAGTCTGAGAGCTATAAGCCAAGAGTAGTATGTAGATTTAGAGATTCCTCAAAGTCTCATAACTCATTGGAAATCTGAAGGAAACATAACTTTACATTTTGGAGTTGTCAAGCTCATCCTCTAGTTTGGTCTGAAATCTAAAGAAATATTTGTATGGGTTAAAACAGGATTTAAGGGTCGGTATGAGAATCTACATCAATCTTTGTTTCTCTTTGGGTTCATTTCTAGAAAATATGATCACCCAGACTTTATCTATAGCCATGAAGGTGTAACTTTGTATGCACTTGTATATGTGGATGATATCCTCATAATTGGTTCGTCTCCCACAATACTTTCTAGGTATTTAAGTGCATTATCACCAAAATGGATCATTGTTTCTGACCCAAAAAAAGTATATAAAAAGATCTCCTTGCCAAAGTAAACATGATAAAAGAAAAAGAAGTCAGTATTCCCATATTTAGCTCTAGAAAACTCAGTAAACATGGCACTTGGGTGTTAACGGGTTCTTTTCTCTACATGTCAAGAGTTGGAGCTTTATAGTATGTCACTCTTACAAGACATAACATTTCCTTTAGTTTTAACAAGGGATGACAATACATGTCTAGTCCCTTGGAATCACATTGGAGTGTGGTTTAAATAACTTGAAGGTATCTCAATGGCACTACAACATATGTTCTTCTCATTTGACCAGCCAATCATATGGTTAAACCTTCACTAAGAGCCTATAATGACACTGATTGGGAATGTGATCCCGGTGATAAGAGCTCCACCTCAGGTTTATGAATCTACTCTTGGACCAAACTCGGTCTCTTGTGACGAGATCAAGCACTGAAGTTGAATAGAATGTGTTAGCTCATACATATTTAAAACTTCTGAAGGTTGAAAAACACAAGAAATGGGGGTTGAATTAGGGTTTTGAAATTAAAAGCAATTTGACACAAATATTTTTATCCTGGCTCGTTTGAACTCAAACTACTCCAGTCCACCCGTCAAGGTGTTTTGCCTCTCTCAACGAGGTCTTAATCCACTAATCAATATTTGATTACAATTCACAAAGACAACTGCCTTTGTCTTCTTGAGATTAACCACAACATGGTTCTCAAGGAAATACAATTGTATAAAACAATTACAAACTGTGTATCAAGGATGCTTCTAATAAGATATATCACAATTGTGATGTATTACACAAGATTTTAAGCACAATTAAGACTCGAGAGATTTGAATGATATTGTTGAGAAATTTCTCTACTGTATGCGCGTAAGAGTTATGAATTTCTTCGTGAAATGTTATTTATATAGGAGTGATGAAATTCAACCCGTTGGAGACATAGAATCCACATATGAAAGGATGATATTGAAAATCAATTGCACTTTCCATAAAAAGAGATCCTGTTGGAAATCAACCGTTACTTCAAATCTTCATTTATTAACTAGTAACGCATTTGATATTTTGACTTGAATCTTTGATGTCTTGATCAGAAGAAGATGTATCAGAGCTTTAAAATTTTTTGATCAGCGGACAAAGTCTTTATCAGAGTTTGGTGCAGCCTTTGGTGCTTTCAAAAATTCATTAGAACTTCACTTAGAGCGTGATTTTAAACTTCAAACCATGGATGAATATTCTAATGTGTATCCATTGTATCAGAACTTCTATATTCAGAACTGATGATGTATTAATTCTCTTCAGAATTTCTCTGCAAAAATGCATGAATTTTAAGGAGAATATTTGTTCTATATAGACAATGTATTTTGTTATCATCAAAACTTTTATTGAGGTGTAGAATCAAACTATGTTCTAACAATCTCCCCCTTTTTGATGATGACAAAAACTTATATATTTTGATACTTGAGAAGTAAGTAGAATCTCCCCCTGATTTAAATACTCAAATGATTAAGAATAGTTTAGATACTTCCCTGATAATGTTTGTCCAAAGTATGTTGAAAGTTCTGATAGTTCCAAGTAACATAAGCTGCTTTCCAGAATAATTGTTCCCTGTTATAAACTTTTTTTTAAAAATGGAACAAATGATATCAGAATGTTCGAGACTTAGTCTCAGCAACTATTATGTTCAAAATAACTTATGTTCTCCCCCTTTTTGTCATAAATAAAAAAGTAAAATAGTAAAGCAAAGCAGAAGATAGTTTCATTCAAAGATCAAAACAAAGTACAAAAAAGAGATGCAGAAAATAGAAATTTTCAGAGCGAAAACTGTAACACCCCTTCTAAAATACCCCGCGAATTCATATTTAAAACAGAGTTAACATAAACGAAAGGGCGTCACAATTAATTAAAAACAGAAAATCTCATCACATGTCATGTTTTTACTGAGGAACTTATTAAATATAATTCAAAAACCAATAATTATGTTTACACAGCGGAAAATAGAAACCAAAACGGAATAAATCCAATTCATAATTATTCCAACATAAACCAAAAGAAAATAGAGTTTAATGATAACTCTAAACCAATCGTTCCCCAGTGTTACAACTACCAGAGCATGACACTGACAGGCGGACAATCTAAATAGCACAGCTCAAAGCTATCCTCACCATCTCCTAAGCGGCTCACACTTCAATTTGAAATCATCAAAGTAAGGGTGAGATTTCATCAACAATTAAAATGCATTATACGTTTCTTTAAAACAATAAAACAATCAATACATTATTCCACCCTCATTAGTGTATTCAGATTCCAGTTCACAAATACAAATCACACAGATCAATATGCATATAAAAACAATCAATGAAATTATAACACTGGAAGCCATCCTAACATGTTATAATTCCATATGCAATGCAGGCTCAATGCATGTGGTACCAAAACGTGAACTAAGTCACCAACATTGATTCATCTATCATCACCCAAACACGAATCCAGCCTCACCACCCATAATCACCCGGGTACGGTTATTGGCAATACGAGCCAAATTCCACACAATGGGAATTAACTCCACTAGAATGCATATGCATGCACATCCAAAAGCATGCCACATTCAATTAACGGAATATGAACACCACATAATTCCATACATAGTCAACACCCCTAACAACACATGATAACAGCATAATCATGAACATATAACGTTAATTACAACACATAGAATTAACATCCAACAAGTATACACCACGTCAACAAAGAACAATCACGAATTACAACGAATTATTCCTACGGAAAGTCATATCAATCTCTCAACATTTAGGTACTGGGTTTTAAAAATGTTTTCAATAGATAGTAAGCACTCTAAGCTTTCCAACGATACCAACTATGCCTAAATCGGAGTTACGGTCGCAAAGATATAACCAAAATAATTTTCAGAAAGTTATATTCTGTTTCTGTACAGTATGCATCGATGCATAAGCTCATGCATCAATGCATAACCAGCTTGCGTCGATACAAGCATCGTATGCGTCGATGCATACGTTTTAAAATTTTATATTTTTCCATTTTTGTTCAGTATGCATCGATGCATAACACGTATGTGTCGATGCATAGCTTCAATTTTTGCCTCATGAGTCGATGCAAGCCTATATGCATCGATACAATTTTTCCCCACACCTCTGGTTTTCAAAAGTTTTGTCACTTGTATCGACTCATAGCCTCTTGTGTCGACCCTTACTGCGTTTTTTCACCAAAAACCAGTTTTTATTTTCACTGTTTGGAATCCCAATTGATCCATCCACCACCAACAACCATAATACATCAGAACAGTAATAAATCATGCATTTTCACATCCAATTAACCACAGAATTATACTTTCTAATTAGTCTACAATCATCCTACACAAATTAATCATTCCTATCAATTCCAATTAAGGTTTTTACGTCGGAACATAGCATTAGGGCACAACCTAGAATTCCTAATTCGAGATTCCTAACATATCAAATCATTCGATTGATTATCAACACCTATAAGGCATATTAATCAGACCAAATCACCCCTTACGTCGCGACGATTCTTCGAACTTCCGACGCCTTGACTTTTCCTCTTTCTCTTCTCTTCTCAAAAGTACGTAGAATGAAACTTCCAATTCTCTTCTCACTTTTTCCTTTATTTATTCCTTTTATTATTCCAATTAATAAAAATAACATAATTAGAATAAGTAGAGCCTTTTACTCCCCACACCCTCTAATTCAACTTCACACCCCAACACTCCTATTATTTAATTAATTAATTAAATCCATTAATTCAAAAATACCAATAATTAAACCTCTAATTAAATTAATAATTTAAAATTCTAATTATTTAACAATTGAATTATTTGGGGTGTCACAACTCTCCCCACTTAAAAGAGTTTTCGTCCTCGAAAGCATACCTTAGACAAAAAATTCAAGATAAGAGTCTTTCATCTGGCTCTCCACCTTCTGGTCCTCCCCAAGTCACTTTCACCAGTGCTATCTCTTTACCACGCAACTACTTCATCCTCCGATATTCAATTCTCGCAGGTAATGCTTCAACAGTCAGATTGTCTCGCACCTGCATGTCATCTACCTGAATCTCATGAGACGGATCAGCAATGTACTTCCTCAACTGAGATACATGGAAGACATCATGAAAATTCGCAAGCGACAACGGTAACAAAATCTGATAAGCAACTCTTCCAACCTTCTTGGAAATCTGAAACGGACCAATAAAGCGCGGAGTCAACTTCTTTGACTTCAAAGCTCGACCAATACCAGTCATCGGAGTAACTCACATAAACACATGGTCTCCTTCACTAAACTCGAGATTCTTCCTCCTCTTATCATGATAACTCTTCTGACGACTCTAAGAAGCTCTCATCTTCTCCTGAATCATCTTGATCTTTTCTGAAGTCTGTTGAATAATTTCTGGTCCAATCACAACACTCTCTCCAGATTCGTACCAACACAACGGTGTACGACACCTCCTACAATACAATGCCTCAAACGGAGCCATTCCAATACTCGAATAAAAACTATTGTTGTAGGTAAACTAAATCAATGGTAGATAACTATCCCAAGATCCACCTTTCTCCAACACACAAGCTCGCAACAAATCCTCTAACGACTGAATCGTTCTTTCCATCTGACTATCTATCTACGGATGATAAGCGGAACTCAATCACAACTTAGTACCCAAAGCTTCTTGCAATCCTGTCCAGAACTTAGACGTAAATCTCGGATCTCTATCCGACACAATGCTAGAAGGAATACCGTGCAAACTCACAATCTTCTCAACATACAATTCTGCCAACCTCTCCATAGGGTAATCCATTCTTATCAGAATAAAATGAGCAGATTTCGTCAACCGATCAACAATAACCCAGATAGAATCACAATTATTTGCTGTTCTCGGTAAACCAGACACAAAATCCATAGAAATGCCATCCCATTTCCAATCCGGAATAAACAACGGTTCCTTCAATCCCGACGGTTTTTGATGTTCAATTTTCGACTTCTGACAAACCAAACAAGCATAAACAAACTCAGCAATTTCCTTTTTCATTCCAGGCCACCAAAACAACTTTTTCAAGTCATGATACATCTTAGTAGCACTAGGATGAATACTCAATCCACTACGATGTCCTTCTTCTAAAATACTCTTCCTAAGTTCTGCAATATCCGGAACACACACCCTATCACCAAATCTCATAACACCATTCTCGTCAATTCGGAATTCACCTCCTTGACCTTGGTTAATCAATGTCAACTTATCCACCAAACCAACATCAGATTTCTGCCCAGCTCGAATCTCCTCCAGAATACCACTAGTCAACTTCAACATTCCCAATTTAACACTATCAGAAGTAGTCTCACACACCAAACTCAAGTCTCTGAATTGCTCAACTAAGTCCAATTCACGCACCATCAACATAGACATATGCAATGACTTCCTACTCAATGCGTCTGCAACCACGTTTGCCTTACCAGGATGGTAATTCAAACAAAAATCATAATTCTTCAAAAATTCTAACCACCTTCTCTGCCTCATATTGAGCTCTTTCTGATCGAAGAGATACTTCAGACTCTTATGGTCGCTGAATACCTCAAATCGAGATCCATACAAATAATGCCTCCATAATTTCAAAACAAAAACCACAGCTGCCAGCTCTAAATCATGAGTCTGATAATTCCTTTCATGAATCTTCAATTGTCTCGAAGCATAAGCCACAACCTGCTTATCTTGCATCAAAACACCACCTAATCCCATCAACGAAGCATCACAGTATACAACAAAATATTCTGCCGGATTCGGAAAAATCAAAATCGGAGCACTAGTCAACCTCTTCTTCAGCTCTTGGAATCCTTTCTCATTCCCCAAACGAACACCTGACCTTTTCTTGTCAACTTAGTCAACGGCAAAGCTAACTTCGAAAATCCTTCAATAAACTTCCTGTAGTAACCTGCAAGACCAAGAAAACTACATATTTTAGAAGCATTCTTCGGCGCTTCCCACTGAGATACCGCTCCTACCTTCGTAGGATCAACAACAATGCCATTCTTGGAAATCACATGACCAAGAAAGCTTACCTCACTCAACCAGAACTCACACTTAGACAAATTCGCATAAAGCTTATTCTCTTTCAACAATTCCAACACAATCCTAAGATGTTCTGCATGCTCTTCGTCATTCTTCTAATAGATCAGAATATCATCAATAAATACTACCACAAACTTATCAAGATACGGATGTAATATCCTGTTCATATACTCCATGAAAACACCAGGTGCATTAGTAACTCCAAACGGCATAACAGAATACTCATAATGTCTATACCTCGTTCTAAATGTAGTTTTCTAAATATCTTCCGTCTTCACACGAATCTGATGATATCCAGATCTCAGACCAATCTTACTGAATACACACGCCCCAACTAGTTGATCCATCAAATCATCAATCCTCGGCAATGGATACCGATTCTTGATTGTAACTTTTTTCAACTGCCTGTAATTAACACATAGTCTCATCGAACCCTCTTTCTTCTTAACCAACAACACATGAGCACCCCACGACAAAACACTAGAACGAATAAACTTCTTCTCTAGTAACTCTTCTAACTGCTTCTTCAACTCAGATAATTCAGATGCCGACATGTGATAAGGCGCCATCGACACCGGACTAGTTCCAGGAATCAAATCTATAGTAAATTCCACTTCTCTCTCAGGTGGCAATTCACTAACATCTTCCAAAAACACTTCTGGAAATTCATTCACCACCGGAAATTCATCACTCTTAGATTTTTCTTTCGCTTTCGTCTAAGAATACAACATAAACACCACAACACCATCATTAAAAAGTAAATTCATCTTCTTAACTGACATAGTCACATCTTCGACACTAACTTCTTCAGGAAAAATAATCGTCTTCGCAAAGCAGTTGATATGAACCTGGTTGAATTCCAACCAGTTCATTCCAAGGATGATATCAAGCTGTTCTAACGGTAGGCACACTAAATCCATACTGAAACCTCTACCAAAAATCAGAATAAGACAATTCCTACAAACATATAAAGTAGTCACTGAACCCGACGCAGAAGTGTAAATAACCATACTTCCATCCATATTAGAAATATCCAAGTTCAATATTTTAGCATAATCCAAAGCAATAAAAGAATGTGTCGCTCCAGTTTCAATAATCGCAATCAAAGGTATGCCATTAATAAAACATGTACCTTTAATCAACCGATCATCTGGCTTAGTCTCTGATCCAGACAAAGCGAACACTTTACCACCAGCTTGTTCTTTCTTTGGCTTAGTACACTATGGACGAGTATGACCTTCTTCGCCACAGTTGTAACAAGTCACCATTCTCACTCTGCAGTCAGTGGCCACATGCCCAAGTTTCCCACACTTGAAACACTTCCTATCATTACTCTTGCAGTCTATCATATGATGTCTGTAACGCCCTGTTTTAATTAATATTATATTATATTAATATTTTCGAATCACCGATCGATTTTTATTTTGCGACGAGAATATTTATATTAATTGATATATCTATTAATATATTTAGCGACGTTCCATTCGGTCCGGTAAAATATTATTCGGACCGATATTTAATTCCCCAGAATTATTTGAATGAATGGAATTAATGATATAATTAGATGTTATTAGTGTTTTAAGAATAGATAGGGGTGTGAGGAGTAATTTTGTAGAAATGGGGTTTACACCCTTGGCTAGTAAGAGTACACCCTTATAAAACCAATTTTCCTCATTTTCTTTCCATTCATAAAACACTTCTCTTTGTTTTCTTTCCATTTGCAAAACAAAAACCAAACATAGAAACTTGGAAGCTAGTAAGAAAACATAATTATAAAACCATTTCTTCCTCCTTTTCTTTCCATTTTTTCCTCACAAAACCAAATTTAGAGTTTGAGAGAAAAAGAAAGGGTTTTGAGAAGAAGAGCAAGAGGGGAAGAAGAGGAAGAACATGAGCAAGCTTGAGGATGGATTCTTGTAGAATCATCATGGATCCTCCAATATCTAGAGGTAAGGGGTTTGATTCTCCATCTCATATTATTAGGTTTTGATGTTTATGTTTTGGATTTGGGGGAAAGTGGATAAGTTGATTTATAGAGTTTTGGGTTGATTGATTATTGAAAATGTTTAGAAAAGTTGAATTAGGTGTAAGGATTATGAGGTTGATGATGATTAGAATTAATGGGAATGGTAAAAATGAAGTTTTCACACGCCTCCATCAAAACGGGCCGTGTTGATTAACACGGGTGCCCGTGTTGACCTCTTGAACAAGAGATATTTGCTGCTAGGTCCATCAACACGGGCTGTGTTGATTAACACGGGTGCCCGTGTTGATTCACTGACTTTGGTGTTTTTGCGTTTTCTAGTGGCTTTTCAACACGGGTCATGTTGATTAACACGGGGGCCCGTGTTGATGTATCTGTAGCCACCCATATTCTGATTTTTGCACTTCTTTTGCCCCGATTATGTTCCGATTTTCCGATTTCGATAAATTCGACGACGGAGTAAGTTGCTCCAAATTCAACGAAAATTGACGTGCTAGCTAAGTTTGACGTGTAGAACGTAGTGGTGAGGTTAGTTTTTGGAAATTACGAGTTTTTACGAGATGACTCGAAATAGGCCAATTTACGGTAAAATTGAATCGGATTGTGTTTTAGTAGATTTAAGGCACGTATGGACAATCCGATTTCGATGTTGACGATTATGGTTAATGCCGGTTATTAGGAATGACTTTCGCGACGATTATTGAAGTTTTGACTATTTTTCCGTTTTTGGAATTTGGTGAATTAAGCGATAATGATGCGATGATATATGTCTTTGTACATGATGATGTGATGATTATATTGATGTTGTTAATAAATGCTTCCGATTTGTGAATGCATGATTTTGATGATGATGAATTATTAGTGATGTTTTGCATAATGCAATTATGATGCGATGATATATTTATCTTGATGTGGATAAATTATGGCGATGTGGGCTTTATGCCAATTTTGATGAGCGATGATGGTGTTTTTGTGTTGTGTTGTTTTATTGTCGAGTCACATACATTGCATTGGAGACGATGGGCTTTTATGCCAAGCGACGAGGCTTTTATGCCAAGTGTTCCTAATTATGGACAAAGCGACGGGTACCACATGCATAACATAGTCGTGTCTCATGGAGTCGGTTATGTTTATGTTTGAATTGTTGGTGTTGGATTTTAATTGATTGATGGTGATTAAATTGCGATGGTATATGATGCTTTATTGGTGATGGTCTTTAGGATAAACATTAAATGAATATGATTTGATAATTTCATGACAACTATGCAGTGAATATAAACGATGAGTTTGCGATGATTTAACTTGATGAAATGCTTAATGCAAATACGATGTGATGATGTTTGTGACGATGGGCTTTAGCCAATTTGTGATGATTTTGTCTATGTTTCTTATGTTATTAGCATTGTTTAATGTTGTTGGTTGATGTTGTTGTTTAAGACTGCCATGTTAATTAGTGATGTATTAGCTTGTGACAATTTCGTGGTGACGGAGGTTTATGTGTTGTTGTGATGATTTATGCCGATGAGGCTAAGGCGATTAAGTGTAGATTATACACTTAGAATGACGATAAGAGTAAGTGAGTTTTGGATATGTGTTGGAATGCACTTATCAATCTATTCCCTTTATAATTCCGAAACTATATATATATATATATATATATATATATATATATATATCATGCCTTTAATTATATGTTTTGGATTATCTCACCCTTTACTTGTTTCGCCGTTACCTTTATATTGGTAACGTGCAGGTTATGAAGACGGAGTCTATAGCTGCTATTAGTCGAGTCGGTATCGCTCTGATACGTAGCACTCGGGGGGAATATCTATGTTGTCTTGTTGTTGTTCTTTTGTTGTTCTTCCTTTTGTAAATAAGAATCGTACTTTATGAAAACATGATTTGATGAGGAGGTTTAATAAAGAAAATGTTTTGATGTTTTTGAATCAATTTATGTTTTCCGACGATGCTATGTATCTGGGATTTATACTTTAAAGTAAATAGTTTAAAGTGAGTTGTTTTTGAAGGTGTGATGCCTCAATATTGAATTTGTGAAATTTTAAATTACTCTAATTTTTGCATATTAAACATTGGGTAATATTGGGGTGTTACAATGTCCCGTCTCACCACACTTGTAGCACTTAATGGAAGAACCAGAATCTCCCCCACTAGGCTTCTTCCAACCACCAGATCTCTGATTATTCTTATCAGAAGGTTTCCCACGATCCATCTGTTGCTTACCTTTCCGATCAACATACCCTCGAGCATTTGTGCGAGTATTAGCAAGATTCTCTTCTAGAATCCTACTACAGTCCACCAAATCAGAAAACCTTCGGATACGCTGATACCTAATACCCTTGTTGATCTCATCACGAAGACCATTCTCCAACTTGATACATTTGGAAAATTCTCCATCTGCATCGTTGTTGTAATGAGCATAGTACTTCGCCAATTTAGTAAATTTCAAAGCATACTCACTCACAGTCTTATTCCCCTGCTTGAGCTCCAGAAACTCAATCTCCTTCTTTCCCCGAATGTCTTCAGGAAAGTATCTCCTCAGAAAAGCTCTCCTGAACACAGGCCAGGTTAGTGCAACACCATCTTGTTCCATTTCAGTCCTGGTAGCAACCCACCAGTCATCATCTTCCTCTGCCAGCATGTGAGTACAATACCTCACCTTCAGCTCATCAGCACAATCAATTACTCTGAAGATCCTCTCGATCTCCTTCAACCATCTCTAAGCACCTTCGGGATCATGAGTGCCTTTGAACAATGGCGGATTGTTCCTCTGAAAGTTTCCCAATTGCCTATCAGCACCAATACTAGCTCCCAGCTGATTCCCTCCAAGCACACCAGCTAGCCTTCCCAAGGCTTCAGCAATAGCAGCATCGTCTCTTCCGTTACCTCTTCCGGCCGTTGTTCTGTAACATTACAAAACAATCACATTAGCACACAAGTATCGACAGTGTTACCTTGCACTAGTCGCATATAAAAGGGATAACGACACTAAGACACGACCGACTATAACTTGAGAACCATAACTCCAATTTGCGCACGGTCTGAAGTGTTGGAAAGCTTATCAATACTCTATTTAATAATGATTAAATATAAATGCTTAAATACTTATAAAAATGATATAAAAATATTAAACTCAATGATATTTACTTGATGGTGCAATATATACACTATAAGGTAAATTATACCAAATATATATTAAAGTTGAGATTTATTGACAAAAAACAAACGAATTAAGCTAACGAATGTTAATTATTCACACTCAAATTCACAATAACTTAGCACTTATCAATGATCCGTTCCATGCGGTAAATAAGTCAAGGGAAAGAACCCTCATTTATTTTGAGATGAAATATATTTCACTTTAAATAAATTAAGAATTTCAAAATCATTTTAAAGATGTTTCTTTGATTGAAGAAAACAAAGATTCATGTCAGAGGCTTCATTGGTCTTAGAGATGTTTCTTAATCCAAGACCACTTTCACAAATTGGAGTAAAAATAGTAGACCAAGAAATAGTGAGTAATTTTATTTTTTTTATATCCCCACTCCATATAAAATTTCTACTCCATATTTCAACCTGATTGATAAGACTTATGGGCCAAGAATAAACAAGAATGTTATGTAGAAGCATGCTATGAATAAAACTTTTCACAAGTTGGACTTTACCAGTAATTGACATGAGGAAGGATTTATAGGATAAAATTTCGTTTTTAATAGAATTAACAATAGGATTCAGATGCTTAGATTTAGGTTTACCCCTAAGGATAGGAACTCTAAGGTAAGTGAAGATAAAATCATCAATGTTAAAACTTGAATTATAAGCAATAAAATCGAGCCTATTATTGGAGATGTATCCTGAATAGATGGAGGATTTAGAAGTATTGATTTTCTGACCTAAAATGTTAGCATAATTCTCAAACAGGACCAGTAAAGAATCGTTGTTGGAAAGTTTTCCTTTGCAAAAAATGACCGCATCAACAGAATAAAGAGAGTGAGAAGGAACTTGCATAGCCATGTTACCATTGATCAAATCAAGCTTTCCATGCTCAACAAGCTTATTGATACCTCTATTGAGAACCTCCTCATCAATATATAAAGGAGAGGGGACAACGAGTCACCTTGTCTTACACCTCTCTGACAGGAAAAATAACCATGAAGAGCTTCATTAAGAGAAATAGAAAGTTTAGCAGAATGGAGAATAATGTTGATCCAATTGCAAAAGGTATCACAAAAGCCAAATTGTTTCAAAACCATTAAGAGGAAACTTAATTTCAGGGTGTTAAAGGCTTTATCCATTTCAATCTTAAGGCACAAGTTACCACCAATAGATTTTTGGGATGAAGATTAATTGCTTCAAAAGTGATGTCAATACAACCCGTTATGATTCTACAATGTATGAAGCCATTTTCCTCCTTATAAATGATGTTTGGCATAATGGAACCAAGCATGTCAGCAATAATTTTTTAAAGGATTTTGAATTTGAAGTTAGCCATGACAATAGGACTGAATTGATCCATAATATATGCATTATCCTTCTTGGGAATGAGCACAAAAGAATTTGAATTGAAGTTGGTAAGAATCCAGTTTGTTGTAAAGAATTTTGTCACAACATTAACCATATCCTACTTAATGATATCCCAATATTTTTGAAAGAAACCTCCCCAAAAAACATGAGGCCTAGAAGCACTATTAGGATTCCTATAAAAGATATCATTGTGAATTTTTCAACAGGTGGCAAGATGGTTAGCAGTTGATTGATGTCCTCTTAGATGAGCTTAGGAATACATTCTTCAATATGGTCATTGTCTGGAAAAATGGAAGAAAAATTAAATAAATTAGTGCAGTGATTTACAACATGGTTAAAAATATCATTGTGATTAGTAACACAATTATCCTCCACTATCAAAGAAACAATTTTTTAGTGGAATGATTTATGTTTGTCAATTGATGAAAATCAGAAGTATTGATATCTCCCTCAAGAGCCCATTTGATTATGGATTTTTCTTTCTAAAACTCCACTTCAAAAGAGAGAGACTGCTCCAAGTCAAGGTAAGCATGTTTTTCTTGTGCAGAAAAAAGATCAAAGTAGCTATAAGTGTCTTTAAAGTTCTAAACAACATCTAACTTGGCCTCATCATTTTTTATATTCTCATGAACATTTCCAAAGACTAATTTATTCCAAGTCTTGAGATTATCTTTGAGATTTTTGAGCTTTTTGTTTAAGAAATACATAGGGAAACCTATGACAATAGTGTTCCAACTGTTGTAATACGGTGAACTGACTTTGAGAATTTGTTTTGCTTTTTATCGCAAATGTGTGGATAGCAAGAGTCGCCACCGACTTTTCTTTTATCCAATTAAGGGAAGGTGAAAAGAACAGGAAAAGACCTTCGTTAGATTCTGAGTAAGGGAGAAGGTTATGAAAATGGAAGGTATTAGCACCCCTTTTCATCCGTAGTTATCCACGGGCTCTTAGTTGCTTCTAGCTCATTTTTAAAAGTGTTTTCTGTGTGTTTAACAAAAATGTTTTGAAAAGGGCATTTCGCTTTGACTTTGTAATGATTCATGTAGGAATGTATACAAAGTGTCTGGAAATGTTTCGTTTTGAAAAGAGTTTGAACTTTGACAAAAGTGTGTGGTGTGAAAAGTATTTTGTTTGAGCAAGCAACTAAAAGTCTTATTACCTACTCAGAATTGGTCGTTTTCATGTTATTTTACTTTCCTTTAGAGTAGCGCTAGCCATACCATTAGTTGGTAGGTAACCCTATTCGTTGGATGTAGAAGGGGCATTCGAAGGGACATCAGATGGTCATAGAAAGCAACTTGTAGGAGTATCCTAACACATTCGAAGGGACGATCATCACTTTTTGTAGGCAACAATCGAGGGACGAGATCATGTATTCGTAGGCGACATCGTGGGTCTATGATCTTTGTATCGAAGGGACTATGATGATATGTTTGTAGGCAACGGTGCTAGGATACCTCTACGTTCGAGGGACTTGACCATTTAATCGAAAGGCAACGAGAGAGAATACTCTAGGGGGTGTATGTGTGAAAAGAATGTGTTAAATTCAGATATGTTATCTTGGAATTAGAGGTTATCTATGTTGATTTTTATCTTGCCATACACGCCTAGTTACTAGCAGTTTATAGAGTGCGGAAAATAAATTGCGAAAAGTAAAGTACGGAAAGTAAAGTCCTACGCTATTACATGGCTTTGGGAAAGATACATAATAGGAGTGCGGAAAGTAAAAGTCCTGATTAATCTATTACATCCCATAGGCAGTTACATAATATTGAAAAGGAAAGCAAGAAAAATAGTCCGAAACGTTACAACCTGTGAACAGATACATAATCAGAAAATATAAGAAACTCGCATAAGAGAAAAATGTTAGTAAAAATAAGGTTTTTGAATGAGGAAAAAGATTTTAGATTAGTAATGACAATTAGATGATAAGATAATTTTTTGGGAATTTTCTGGATCGTTTTTGATAATTAAAAGCAATTAAAAGTCAAATTAATGGTTAATTATTAATTAATTAAAAATGCATGCAAAAATATTAATTTTAACGTCAAAAATTAAATAAACATTTTTCTGACTAAAATGCAAAAGGAAAATATTTTTGGTGATTTTTAAATGCATGAGAAAATTGTTTGAAGATTAATTAAATTGAATGGAAAATATTAAAAAAAGAAAATAGAAAAGTGTTAGTTTTCAGAAGTTTTAAAAATAATGTCATGGCCAGGGATCAAACCAAGGACCTCCAAGGAAAACACGCGCTACCTTCACCACTGGGCCAAACTGCATTTGGTGTTAGAATAATGAAACAAAAACAAGTTAAACGAATTTGAATTCTGGGAATCAGAAAAACGCGCGAAGAACTTCGTCTTCTTTGTTTGAATTTTTAAACACATAGCGTCGGCTTGGTTCGACGCTATAGCCCCTGCAAAATTCAAAAATCAAGCACAAGCAATATAAATTCAATATGAAGCCATGGTTCGACTCGGTCTCATCCCCTGATCAAGAATATATCATTAGTTTTGGCCAATTTTTCCTAAATCGAGGGATCCCAAATTGAAGCTCTGAAATCCTAGTAATGGCATAACACGATCCTGGCATCTAAAATTCAATTGAACCACCCAGATAGCTTACAAACATCATTCTAAACATGAACAAACAATCAAAACAGATTAATTATGCGTGAATGATAAAAATCGAATTTGACAAAAGTGAGTGCAAACCGAAATCGGGATATCGTGTTTCTGGATGAATTTGTGATTTGTAAACGTCTGGGATGACTCCAGGGGCCTCCAGGAATCGATTGGCAAGCTTAGAATCGATTGAATCGAAGCAAAACCAAGGCTGCAAGTAGCTTGAAGGACACGTTTTTTTTTTAGTTTGATTAGGGTTCTTAGAGGCAATTTTTCTGTTCTTTTTTCATGTGTATGCATTGTGTATATATAGTAGATGGATCTAGGTCAGAAATCAAGAGAAAATAATGAATCAATCAATGCAAAAATATTTGATTTGGTATAAAATCAAATCTTGCCTTTTGATCCAATTTTCATCAATTCTCTTGCCAATCAATGCCAATTTCGAATTTGCCAGCTTTTTGTGGATTGCTTGGACCTCAAGAATGAGAGAAAAATCCAATTTGCATTTAATTTTGATTTTCTACCTTTTATTTTAATTTAATTGGCTTTTAAATGATTAAAATCCAAATTAAATAGAAAAATAAAGATAAAATTCGAGGCCTTGGGCTTGGAGGTTCCAAATAAGCTGAGGAACAAGTTTGAATCAAGAAAAGTTAGGCCCATTTGCAAAATTTTGGCTTTTGACAAGTATTTCTCTTTGTGCACCTCTTCAAAAATACTCAACTTGTGCAAGGTGTATCTTGCTCAATTTTTGACATTTTTTAGTGTTCTTGGACTTTTTAGAAAGCTCTAGATGTCCTCTAAACAACCTCTTTGGTTTCATATCAATTGGAGTTTCCATGCTCAATAAAACTTCTTTAGAAAAAGTTGACTTTTTGTTGACTTTGAAAAGGACCTGTAATATTTTGATCCATATCTTCAAAATGAAGCATTTTCTGACCATGCTTGTGAGACATGAAGTTGTAGAGAATTAAATTCTCTTCAAAATGAGAGGTGGTGGAAATGTTTTTGATAAAGTATGAGAAAGTTATGCTCAGTCAAAGTTTAGTTGACTTTTCTTTAGAAAACCCTAATTTGGAAAGTTTGACTTTTTAACAAATCTTGAGTTTTCTTGATGAATCATGATCAACCCTTGATCAAATGATGAATTTTACTTCAAAATATGGATGTTGACCAAAAATCATGAAGTTTGACTGTGTGTTGACCACAATTGACTTTTTGTCCAATACAACTGATTTTCAACCATCTGAGCAATTGTTTGAGGAAACTTGACTTGTAAGGCTTGAAACTTGTCATGGAGATTCTTTGAAGCATATGAGGAGGCATGGTGACCACAGGAGATGTTGGAAACCACCTTGATCAGAGAATTGCCAAACCCTAGTTTGGGTTGATTGCTTAGGAGAGGGTTTGTCTGCTCAACCCTTGTAGAATCCTTGAGTATGGATGTATGAAATGTCTTGAGAAGTAGGAGGGAAAATTTTGGGGTATGACAACTGTCCATAATAAACTTCTTGAAATCCTTGTAAAGGCTCCACATATTGAAAAATCTGAACTGGGAAGAATGCTTGATACTATTGGTATTAAATGGGAGAAGAAGAGGAAAGTTATCCAATCTGGATTTTGTCAGAGAAGAGAAAGAAATGCAAGAAAAACCTTCAATGAGATCAAGTCTTTTTTAGGTGTTGTTATTTCCCTACGACCATTATTCCATATGAACTCAATTCCTTTGTTAGGGAGATGAATTAGGTGATTAGAATCAGTCCATAATCTAAAATTTTCCATAGGGGTATTAGATGAGAGGCATGAGTAGAGGCTAAATTATTCAAGAGATTCCTTCTTTTGATGTAGCTAGTTGAAGCATATATGATAGATAATGGAGATAGAGGTCATCATTATTGATAGAAAAATAATTTGGTCATCCATGTTAGAACATAGTTTGGTTCTACACCAATCTTAGATATTTTGATGATAACAAGTATTGTTGATGACTATCATGTTCTGACAATAATAAAAAAATATTTTGTATGAAACATTATTGACTTCTAAGGTTGTCTTAAAAGTATGCCGATAAAGTTCTAACCTCGAAAAGAAAAGAAGCCTTTTGAACTTAACGAACAGAAGTTCTGACGAAAGAAGTAGAACAGAAGTTCTGACAAAAGAAGAAGAACAAAAGTTCTAACGAAAGAAGAAGAACAGAAGTTGTGATGAAAGAAGAAGAACAGAATTTCTGACGAAATTAAAAGAATAGAAGTTCTGATGAAAGAAGAAGAACAAAAGTTCTAACGAAAGAAGAAGAACAAAAGTTCTGATGAAAGAAGAAGAACAGAAGTTCTGACGGAAGTAGAAGAACAGAAGTTCTGATGAAAGTAGAAGAACAAAAGTTCTGATGTCCGAGCTAAGAAAAGTTCTAAAAGCATTAGAAGATTCTGATCGAAGAGAAATTCTAATGTCAGAAGAAGAATCTGAACTGAACATACAGAAGTTCTGACATGTTAGAAGATGTTAAAAGATTCATGCTCTAAACGAAGTTCTGTTAAACTTCTAAATAGCACCATACCTCTCTACAAACTCTGATATCCATGTTCTAACTGAAATTCTATGAAGCGTTGCCATTCATTAAATGAAGATTTGAAGCAACAGTTAACTTCCAACAGGATCTCGCTTTTATGGAAAGAAGAATCAACTCAAAATTATCATCATTCCATATACAACTTAAGATGTCTCCAACGGATACTTTCCATGATCAAGTATATAAGGATTCATCTATGAAGTGAACGAATGAAAAAATACACAGATCAACACACGTAAAAACAAAAGAAAATCCAAATCGTTCATTATTTCATAAGTGCTGAAATATTATTGTGTAAAAAATCACAGTTGTGATATAGCTTTCTAGAAGCATCTTTAAACACAATTTTTTAATTGTCTGTGAATTGTAATTCCTTGAGAAACCAAGTTGTGGTGTTCTTCAGAAGACTAAAACATTTGTTTTAGTGAATTGTAATTCCTTGAGAAACCAAGTTGTGGTGTTCTTGAGAAGACTAAGGCAGTGGCCTTAGTGGATTGTAATCAAGTTCTGATTAGTGGATTAAGACCTCGTTGAGAGAGACAAATCACCTTGACGGGTGGACTGAAGTAGTTTAAGTTCAAACGAACCAGGATAAAAATAATCGTGTCTATTTTAATTTGATTTCAAAACCCCAATTCAAACCCCCCATTTCTTGTGTTTTTAATCCTTCAATCCATATTAAAGAAAGTAGGATAAAGGTGGTTGGAGCAAAGGCACCAGAGATTGGGGGCCATACCAATCCTATTACTCATTGAAAAAAACTTGAGGTACACCTTATTGATCCAGGATTTAGGAAAATCATTAGCCTTCATCCAAGGTTAACCTAAGAAGATGATGTTGGGTTGATGCTTATGGATACTCATTTTTAAGACTAAATTTGTAAGAGAGTTATCCAAACCTCTAGTGTTCCAAAACATGTAAATCATTGGGATGATTTGGAGAAATAAACTCTTGACCTTGTGGTATAGGTTTTATTAGAGCTGACAGTATTGGCTTTACTTTTTCTCTCTTTCTTGATCTAGGGACCACTGTTTGAAAGTTCTGATTAGCAACATATTAATCTTCAATCTTAGTCACAACAACCCAAGAATTATGGAGGAAAATGAAATTTCCATCCTTCTGAAGAGTAGAACCCCTTATCCCTTCAAGGGGTTGAGTTTCATCCACAAAATCTAAATCTTCGGTACTATCATCATTGTCCAAGTCTACTCATAATTGGTATTGGGGACTGTCTTGAACATGAGATACTTATGTGTTCTGGGTATCGAGATTAACAACGTCAAAATTTAGATTGTCCATAGGGTCCAGAAAAACATCATTAGGTGTGGGAACCACTGTAGCATCATTATTCAGATTGTTGTCTTTCTCCTTGAAGGTGTTGTTGTTGTCTTTCTCCTTGAAAGTATTGGGAAATCCTTTTGAGGTTTCCATGTTAGCAAGGTTTCCATTATTATTTTGATCAACATGTTTGGGAACATATGTTTTCTTGAATGGTTGTTTATTCCTCTCATTTGGAACATCCTCCCCAATGGTGGGTTGTTTGTGTAGTTGGGCTATTGTGTCTTCTAAGTTTGTTGTCTACTTCTTACAATGAAAGCTATCATGACCAATAACCTTGCATTTGACACAGAATTGTGATATGTATTCATACACCAACTCTAAAAAGAATGCAAAACCTTTTCTTTCGACTAAAACCTTATATCTCAAGTCACTCACCAAGTTAATATCAACACGAACCCTCACAAAGTGACCAAAATTTCTATCAAATATGGATTTATTTGTGGTCGAATCAGTGCAAATAGGTGTGCCAACACTACTTGCAATAGCAAAAAAAAAAATTGGACGCCAATACTCTTGTAATCCAAACTTGGGTAAAAGTTTAATGTTGGATGTTTGGATTGAAATCATGAGACCAAGCAAAGAGCTTATGAAGTCCAGGGTTCAAATTCCACGATCCCGATGACCATACTTTTTGAGATCTTCAAGCGAAGAGAAGGAGAAATCGTAAAAGTCTATCTCTAAGGAAGAAACACCCCATTTTTTAGATCCTTCCATGAAGTTGATTGAAATCACGAGACCAAGCAAAGAGCTTATGAAGTCTAGGGTTCAGATTCCACGATCCCAATGACCAGACTTTTTGCAGATCTTCATGCGAAGAGAAGGAGAAATCGTAAAAGTCTATCTTTAAGGAAGAAGCACCCCAGTTTTTAGATCCTTCCATGAAGTTATTAGCTTGTCACGTAAGGCATCAACCTTCAAGGACGGTGAGCCATTGGGCCAAATAACTCTTCCATGTAGATGTTTACTCACATTAATACCTCAATACATGTTTGATATTTATCTTCTAGGATGGTAATACATAGAGGATCGCCTTTTACCTCGGGTTAAAATATTTGACTAACCGAAATATTACAAACTGTTTCCAGAGCTTGAGAACAGATTTTATTCTTTTGAATAGGAGACAAAATTATGATGAGGTTAGGATGATGAGAATTGAGACAAGTCCAAGAGATTGAGAAAGCCATATAAGACGGAGAAGGGACCAGACGAAAAAGACGAAGGAGTTAGATCACAATAATAACAAAAGTGGATGGATTTGCTAAAGTAATAAAATCGTCAATATTCTCGTGAGAATATTTTTTTCTTCTCAAAATTGTTTTGTAGTTGACATAAGTATTGTAGAATTTTAAGAATAATAAAATAAATTAGTTTTTAAATTTCTTTCCTACTCTTGTAAATCAAATAATTATTTTCTTTCTTTTCTTTTCTTTTTCTTTTTTTTTCTTTTAAATCAAATACATACTTTTTAATTAAAATATTTCATCTATCTTCTCCTCATTTAAATCAAATAGAATTCTATTTAGGTTTGGTTTGAGATAAGGAAAGGGACTTTGAAAAAATGAAAAAATTAAGTAACAAAAATAAAAAAATTGGCTGGAAACGATTTTGATAGAATTTATTTCTTATTCAAAATTCCTCTCACAAATTCATAATACAAATTTTAGAGTGTACACTTTTTGTATGAATCCCTTTAATAAGTATTGAGAACCTTGTTTTATCATGTGACATGCATTTGTGGCTAGGTATAAAGATCTTCAAATTTATCTATCTATTACAGAAATAATTCTAAAATTTTGATACTAAAATTATAGTATTGAATGTATTGAATATCTCAAGATGTTGGGACTGTATGTGTTGGGCAAAAATCCAAAATATGATAAGAGCGAACCGAGCAGGTTTGCAGTGGTAGGATAGGAGTTAGAGCCTGTCAGTGACATGTGATGAATTTTATCATCTTAGGATAAATTTATACAGTACAATTTTTCAATTATTAAACATTAATTAAATTAATTATTTGAGTAATTTAACTTTTTATCCAATGATGTAATAATTTGTTATTCGTGTAATTATTTATTATATTATGTAAAATAAATTAATAATTAAATGTTGGATATCATTAAACATATTATATTAATAATATATAGTAATTAAATTATATTTTAATCGTATAAAAAATTTACAACGTCAATTAATAATAACTGTAAATTTTTATAGATATTTAATTTTTTTCTTTAATCACATATAAAATATTGTAATACACTGATTGTATAAAATATTTTACTAACAATCACTACAATATTTTTAAGTTTAGCTCCCATTACACTTATCAACGCATAAAAAATAACAACAATAAGAATAAACCACGGATTTATAAGTATTGCTTAAAACTTATGTATATAATATTTTATGAATTTCAACAAAAAAAACTGCTCCATGTTACATTTTAGACAACACTTTAATCACGATTAAAAAGTATAGATATTTCTAACCACAATAAAAATTCACACTCTATTTTCTATTTAATTTTAACGGTTAATAGTCAATTACACCCCTGTCATATAGGCAAATTTTGATTTACTCCTCTTTAAAGAAAAGTTTTGGATTACTCCCTTGTAATTTTTAAACATCCCCCTAAATGTGTAAAAATCAAGGAGATAAATCAAAAAAATGTATTTTACAGGAGGTAATTTTTATACATAGGGGGCAAAAGACTTAGCATTTTAACATTTTAGGAGGTAATCCATTTTTTTTTTAAAGAGGAGTAAATCAAAACTCGTCAATATGAGAGGGGCTAATTAGCTCTTAACCTTGATTTTAAAACAAAACAAAAATAGTTTATATTCTTATTTCAAAAAATTTAAAGAAACCCAAAAAGTATAAACCTCTCGTTCTCTTCTCTCGCTCTCGTTCTCTACAACTTTTTTATTAACCAAAAAAAGAAATCTATTAAAGAAAAAAACTCAAAGGGATACAACTTACAAGGGGATCAAACCAAAACCCCTTAAACAAGAAGCTTAAGTCTAGGGGTATCTACTTGTGAGGTAAAAAGTCCTTAAGTAAATTCTTATGTACATAATTTAATCAAGAAAAAATTTATATCTAAGTTCTAGGTCTGCCTAGGACATCGGCATAAAAATTGGTTTCTCTATAAATATGGGTGATCATGAAATCGATAGAGCTCGTGAAAGATCAGCTCAAAAGCCCACGAGACTTGATAGTCCTAGGCATTAAGTGCGGAAGCGAAAAAGACTTAATAACTATTAAACAATCTGACTCAATCTAGAGTTTATTTCAACCTGATCTTTAACTTTCTCAATAACAGAAAATACATTACAAAACTCCGCGTTCTCCGCGTTGCCAAAACTAATAAAATCAAAAAGAATTGCCCATGTGATCAGCATTGTAATCTCTAAAGATGCCACCATACGCGCTCAAAGAAGGAGAGCCCAAAGTCAAACTGCCAACATTGCAACCGGATAAGAAAGGAGACCAAAGCGTAGCAACCTTGGCCGGGTGAATAGAAATATTAAATTTTTTAAAGAGAATGAAATTATTAATATCAGAGTTGAAAATGAGAGAAGAAGCGTTTCCCATAATTCTTTCTCTGCAACTTATAGTCTCATCAAAAGAACTCTAAGAAATTTTCGAGATCTTTCTTTTTTCTTTTTCTCTTTTCTTCTGTAATTTAGCATCTCTATTTTATCAACCTTGAGTTTTGCTATTTTTGTCAATGATAAATGTTTATATTTGTTGTCCAAGAATATTAATTGTGTCAAGAATATTAATTCTCTCAGATTATTAGTTGGATACTTATTTTTTAATTATGCTTTAGATTATCATTAATCATCATTTGAATACTAATCGAATATCAAAAAATAGTATATAATTGTTGTGATTAAGTTTATAATACTTGTATGTATAGTGTATGTATTTTCTTAATGGTTTCAGTTAGGGATGTCAGTTTGGACCTGTTAATGGGGATCTCCGCGGGGAACGCCCCGTTCGGGGTCCCAAAGATGGGGAATTTTCCCCCGTGGGGGCGGGGATGGGGAGAAAAATTCCCCCGAGAGCATTTCGGGGACGGGGACGGGGAATACACCCCCCGCCCCGCCTATTATTTTAATATAGTTAATTTAATATATATATATTTTAGATTAGGTTTTTTAGTCATTTCCTTTATGTTTATTTATAAAAATAAATAAATAAATATTCATAATAAATATGTGAATTCTTTGTGCTTTAGGTTTTAATAAAAAATAATAAATGTCAAATACTAGTATTTTTTAATAACATAATAAATATGTGAATTCTTTGTGCTTTTTATTTTTATAGAAAATATAAACATTTTAAAAAAATAAAATATTAATGAATAAATGTAGGATCTATGGGGATCCCCGCGGGGAACGGGGATCCGCGGGGAACGGGGGATGAGGATAGAAATTCCCCCGTGACGAAGATCGGGGACGGGGACGGAGAATGAATTTGATGGCGGGGAAAAAGATGGGGAAGTGTCCCCCCGGCCCCGCCCCGCCCCATTGACATCCCTAGTTTCAGTAGTGTGTATGTCTTTCTTTTTTGTTAATAGTATTGTTTGATTTTTTTCTTTGGTTACATTATTTATGTTAGTAGTCATATTATTGTTAATTTTTATATTATATTATTTGCAATTGTAATTGTTATTAACGTTTGTAGAAAATAATAGCATCGTCATAAAAAACCATTTTAAAAAAAAATAATTAATCTGTTAAATCAGTTACAATTCAGTTTATAACCAGTTCAAACCAATTTATAGTAAAAAATTAGTTTAATATAATTTAACTAGTTTCAAACTAGTTTTGTTGAAAAACTTAATTTTTTTTAATAAAATTTTAAATTGGTTTTGAAAACTTAATTTGTTTAAATTTTTTCAGTTTTTTAATTTTAAAAAAATATATATATTTTTCGAAAAATAATTTCTTTAAAAAAAAATTTATAAAATGTTTTTTTTTGTATTTTGGAAAAAAAAATTCTGAAATTTTTTTATTTGGAAAAAAATTCTGAAACTTTTTTATTTGGAAAAAATACTTTTAAATTTAAAAAAAATATTATTACAGTTATTTTTAAATTTTCGTAAAAAATATTTTTAAATTATTTTATTTTCGAAAAACATTTTTTTTGAAAAATATATATTTTTATAAAAAAATCAAAATTTCAGTTTTTTTTCTAAAATTTTATTTTTTTAGTTTTCTAAGAAAATCCTAAGTTTTTATATTTTTTGATAAAATAATTTCAGTTTTTTTTCTGAAATTTTCTATTTTATATTTTTTGGTAAAATAATTTCAATTTTTTTTTTATTTTTCAAAAAAAGAATTTTCAGTTTTTTGTTTGAAAACTTTTTCCAGTTTTTTTTTTAAAAAATTTTCAAAAAAAAAAAATACACATTTTTTAATATTTTTTGGAAAAACAATTTCAATTTTTTTATTTTTTTTTTTAAATATTTCAGTTTTTTTTTCTGGAAATTTTTTCCAATTTTTTTGTATATTTCTGAAATTTCTTTTTTTTTTTATTTCTCAAAAGATTTATCCAGTTTTTTATATTTTCGAAAAAAATAATTTTAGTTTTTTTATTTTTCAAAAAAAATAAATTTTTCAGTTTTTTTTTCGAAATCAACTTTTTTTTCTCTTTTTTAAAATTTTGTTTCTTTAATTTTTTAGAAAAAGAAAATGTTTGATTTTTTATAAAATACTAATTTTTATAATAAAACCAATTTATGATAAAAACTAGTTTTGAAACAGTTTAAAACTGCATTAAAATTGTTTTGAATAAATGGTTCAGTTTAATAATCATTTAAATGGTTCAGTATTTTTTATAGTTCAATCCAATTCAATGCAGAAATACAATTCAATTAACTATATTTTGAACACTCCTAAAAAGGATGGATGCTCTTAATAACCATGGCTTTTTTTCAATCCCTTCACAAATCATCTTCTTCCATTAAAAATCTTCATTTGTTGGTTTAATATCTATAGCTTTCAGAAAATTAGTTTTGACATTTGGTTTTCAATATTTCAACTATTCTATGAATATGTACATTTCTTCATGAGTAAATTTGGTTTAAAATTCTTTTCTATGACAATAGATATTAATTGGATATATGAACTCTCATGTTTTTGAATAGAATCTAAATATAAGTATCGTGGTTGGTGCATGGAATCGAAATACAATGTATTTCTACAAATCTCAAAAAGACTTCCATCAATGGCTACCCACTAACAAGAAATTAAGAAATTTTCTAATGAACTCATAGACTTTGATAGCCCAACCACATGGGATCCTAATATGTTGTTGGGTCCATGTGTAAAAAGGTTGCTTGTTAACTATTTGGGTTGCTTGTTAAGTATTTGTGTTTGGTCTGCATCTATGTAGGCTTTACGAAGATGTATCTCTGAAATAATTGCACGTGGGGTTTGTGCATCATTTATAGTTGCACAAAATTTTGGTGCGTCCAGAGATACATCTATGTTGTGAATCAGATGCCTTGGAAACAAAGTATAAATTTGTTGCTTAATGATCAAGAGACAAACAAGGGTAGAAAATATAAGGAACACAATGAACACAAGAGTAGAAAATATGAGGAACATGATGAACATAAGGAACTCGTTATTAACTGATATTCTTTAATTTCTCTATAAACAAGATTACAAGTATACAAGAATAACAAATAACTCTCTCACCCTAAATTAGGATTTGTAATATGCAATGATGAGAGACTAGTATGCTATTTATAATAAACCTAACATATTAAACTAATGGGCTTTATCACAAATACCCATTACAAACTAACTTAGGGTACAAGCTAACTTAAACAATTGGACATAACAAACAGGTCCAATTCGAAATACTAACATCCCTAGCATTTCGACACCCACATACTAGAACACACTTCGACTACATTATGTAGGTCTTCGACACCAGTATATGAACAGACTTCGACGACAGGTTCAATCTTGTCAAACCAGAAGCTACTATTTGACCCAATAGAGTTCGATCCAATATCTCACAAATCTACACCTTAGAACAACCTCTATTATCAAAGAATGAACTAACTTTCTTCATGCAGTTTTAACAACTACATACAGTGGAAAAATTTGCAACTTGGCAATGTCTTGGTGATGATATCAGCAACATTATGTTCTTTCGAAACCTTCAACACTTGGACTTCTCCACACTCGATTACTCCTTTGACAAAATGAAACCTCACATCAATGTGTTTGGTTCGCTCATGATAAACTGAATTCTTCGACAGGTGTATTGCACTTTGACTATCACATTTAACAATGTTAACTTCACCTTGAATTTCCAGCTCGTTAGCAAAACCTTCAAGCCACAATGCTTCTTTCATAGCTTCAATTAAAGCAATATATACCGCTTCAGTTGTTGATAATGCGACAACCTTCTGAAGTGATGATTTCCAACTAATTATTGTACCAAACATAGTGAAAACATATCCAGAAATAGATTTTCTAGAATTCATACAACCTGCATAATCAGAGTCGACATATCCTTTGATTATTGCTCTACTATCTTCACCCAAGGCTCCACCATAAATTAAGACTGTTCAGAGACCCAGTTGTGTACCTTAGAATCCACTTCAATTCTTGCCAGTGAGCATTTCCAGGATTCACCATGTACCTGATTACAAGACTTACTAGATATGCTATGTCGAGTCTAGTACAGACCATAACATACATCAAAGAACCTACTACATTAGCATATGGAATTCTATTCATATAAGCTATTTCGACCTCAATAATAGGACATTGATCAATACTCACCTTGAATTGAGGGTTTATTAGAGTCACAACAGGCTTCGAATTCGACATACCATACTTTTCGAGAATCTTCCGTAGATATGCCTCTTGAGATAAGCATAATTTTGACTGCTTCCTATCTCTTCGAATGTCAATCCCAAGAATCCTGGAAGATGTTCCCTGATCCTTCATTTTGAACTCCTTATTGAGTTCATCCTTCACCCTCATTACCTCTTTGACATTGTTGCTTGGCTATGAGAATATCATCAACATAAAGCAACAAAATAACAAATGAGTTACCAAGATGAAATCTGAAGTAAACACAGTGGTCGAACTAACTTCTAATGAAACTTATGTGTGCCATGAACTTGTTGATCTCTTATTCCATTATCAAGGAGATTTTTTCAGCCCATATAAAGATCTATTCAACTTTCACACATAATCTTCCTTTCCCTTTTCGACATACCCTTCCGGTTTCCTCATCAGGATTGTTTCATCAAGATCACCATACAATAACACAATGTTCACATCCATTTTTTCCAGTTCAAGATCGAACTGTGTCACCATGGCAAGAAACATTCAAATAGACCTATGCTTCAAAACATGATAAAACACATCATTGAAGTCTACACCTTCTTTCTGAGTGAAACTCCTTGCAACCAACCTTGCCTTGTATCTTTTCGACGCCGCTCCTTCGATTTGTTCCTTAACTTTGAAAATCCATTTACAGCTGACTAACCTGGCTCCAGCGGGTTTCTTGATCAATTCAAAAATATTGTTATCAAGAAGAGACTTCATCTCATCATCCATGGCCTTCAACCATTCAGTCTTATTTCGAATCCTCATAACTTTCTTATGGTCTCTTGGTTCTTCGTTTAGAACCCCACTTGCAGAGATTAAGGCATAAGCTATAAGATATGTATACCCAAGTCTTTGAGGTGGTTTGATGACTCTTCTTGTACTATCTTTTTCCAATAGGTAGTCATCGATTGAAGGAAAATCGCGATATAAAACGTAGTGGAATTTCAATTTTCCTTTAGTGATCCTTACGAATAGTCATGGTCAGTATAGAATATGTTACCTCTTGTGGAAATTTCGATCTCTAATGTTGTGATCATGAACGTTGATGAAGAACAACGTCTCTACTCAGTCCACACGAACAGATCTCTCCCAATCACAGTGCTAGCTTCTCACGAATGGAAGCTTTGAGTGAGAGAGTGAGCCAAAATACAGATAGGGTTTCAAGACCAAATTTTCATCAAGTGAAATGCTTTAGCACAAGGGTTCTATTTATAGAACCATAAGTGTAGGCTGCAAGCTAAAAGCCCAATAAAGGCTATAAGCTAAAAGCCCAATTAATCTTATGAGTATCATTCCTTATGATGTACCGCATATCACTTAATCACGTGGTACCTTGCCACGTTCCGTATTTCACTTAAGTGCATCGTACCTTACAGTGTTCCTCATTTACTCTATCTCTCATTTATATGTCCTTATGTGTGTGACCCTGTAGGTTTCTGCGATGTCGGCAATTATATTAAATCACAATTAATATAATAAATAGTGAGCGGTATCTAGCAACACATCACTGCTACCCAAGTCACGAAAATGTCATGTGATCTGACAAAAACCTTTATGTGATAATGCTTATGTGTATAATTACCCTTTTCCCTTATGTCTATATTGAACACAAGGCATAGACCGTGTCACCCTTGTCTAGTTTAATATTGGCCCCTGACATTTATCCTGTTACGCAGGATGGGTAAATTGCATCTAGGTCACTTATGTCCCTCAACATGCTTTGTGAAGTACCCATCAATTGTCTTTATGGTCATCCAGTTACGGATAACGTTTGATCAACAATAAAGCACTTGACTCCACATCTAATGTCCATAGTGGTTTTAGGTCGAAGGGCAATATACACCACTTATCACCATGAGAATAACTTATGACACTTAGCATAACATTCTATTTAGTATTCTCATAGCGGTTCAATCCAGTTTAATATTACCCCTAATACTTATACCTATGTCAAGACTTGATAACTCCTTATTGTGATACGGTGAACTGACTTTGTAGGATTTTTGTATCCAAATGCGCGGATAGCAAGAGTCGCCACCGACTTTTATTTTTATCCAATTAAGGGAAGGTAAAAGTAACAGAAAAAGACCTTCGTTAGATTCTGAGTTCGGGAGAATGGTTATGAAAAGGGAAGGTATTAGCACCCCTTTCCATCCGTAGTTATCTACGGGCTCTTAGTTGCTCTGGATCACCTTTTAAAATTGCTTTCTGTGTGTTTGACAAAAATGTTTTGAAAAGGCATTTCGCTTTGACTTTGTAATGACTCATGTAGGAGTGTATACAAAGTGTTCGGAAATGTTTTTGTTTTGAAAAGAATTTGAACTTCGAAAAAAAACAAAGTGTATGGTGTGAAAAGCATTTGATTTAGAGCAAGCAACTAAAAGACTTATTTACCCACTCAGAATTGGTCGTTCGTTTTACGCTTTAGAATAGCGCTATCCATACCATTAGTTAGTAGGTAGCTCCATTCGTTGGATGTAAGCGGACATTCGAAGGGACATCGGATGGTCATAGAAGGCAACTTGTAGGAAGTATCCTAGCACATTCGAAGGGACTATCATCATTTTTCGTAGGCGACAATCGAGGGTCAAGATCATGTATTCGGAAGCGACATCGTGGGTCTTTATGATCTTTGTATCGAAGGGACTATGATGATTTGTTTGGAAGGCAACGGTGCTAGAATACCTCTACGTTCGAGGGACATGACCATTTTGAATTCGCAAAGGCAACGAGAGAGAATTACCCTAAGGGGTGCGTGTGTGAAAGAAGTGTGTTGATTTCAGATATTTTATCTTGCAAATTAGTGGGCTAAGTTCATTATTATCTTGCCATACACGCCTAGTTACTAGCAATTGATAGGGTGCGGAAAGTAAAATGCGGAATGTAAAGTGCGGAAAGGTAAATCCTACGCTATTACATGGCTTTGGGGCAGATACATAATTTAAAATGCGGAAAATAAAAATCCTAAATTAAACTATTACATCCCATATACAATTACATTATTGAAAAATAAAATGAAAACGGAAGAATCGTCTGAATCGGATTAACCTGTGAAGCAAACGAGAAATCGGAAAATATGATGAAATCGAAATAAGAGAAAATGTTAGAAAAATGCAATTTTTTATATGAGGAAATTAATATATGCTGGAAATAATATAAATGTACTAAAATAATTTTTTGGGATTTTTTAGATGCAATTTACTAATTAAAAACTAATTAAGATTGATTTAAATGCTAAATTATGAATAAAAATAAATATGCATGCAAAATAATATTTTTTAATTTATTAAATTAAATAAAGATTTTCAGAATATAAATGCAAAAGGAAAACATTTTTTGATGAATTTTGAATGCAAAAATAAAATTGTGAAAAGAATTAAAATAACATGAAAATATTTAAAATAAAAGAAAATATGAAAATATGTTAGAAAATATAAGTTTGTGAAAAGAGGAAAAAGAATGGTCCCTGGCTGGTTCGAACCGGTGTCTTATGAGAGCATCTCCAACAGCTAGCGCCTTAACCACTAGGCCACTTGTCATTTGGTGTTTGAAAGTTGAAACACGATCGTTTTAAACAAACTCGATTCCTGGGAACCAAGAACACGCGCGAAGATCTTCATCTTCTCCATTTGAATTTTTGAAAAGCTAGCGTCGGCTTCCTTCGACGCTATGACCCCTGCAAATTCTAAAATCCAGCACAAGCAATATAAATTCAATTCAAAGGCATGGTTCGATTGGATTCATCATTCTAAACATGATGGTGGTATTCGTTTTGTCCAATTTGTCCTATTTCGTGAGATCCCAATTCGAACCATGGAACCCTAGCTATGGTAAGTTCTGATTCCTGCCATGAAAATACAATCAAACTATGCAGAAAGCTTGCAAGCTTCCATCTAAACACAAAACAAACCACGAAACATGTTAAAAGTGCATGAATGATAGAAATCGAATTTTGAAAAAGTATGACAAACCGAAATCGTGCTCTCTCAATTCTTGATGTTTTTGAGAGTTGTAAGGGTCTGGATCGATTCTGAGAGCCTCAAGGAACACAATGGAAGGCTTGGAATTGGCTGAATCGAAGCAAAACTAGGGTTGCCAGTTGCCTCAAGTGCACGGTTTCTTTGAATTGGGTTAGGGTTTCTAAAGGCAATTTTTTCGTCTCCTTGTGATTGATATGCATCAAGTATTTATATTGGATGGATTTGAGACAGTTTTTGGCAAGAATCAATCACCATTCAATGATAATCAAAATTTGATTTTTGTATAAAATCAAATTTTCAAAACTTGATCAATTCCAATCCAATCTTGCCATTTTTGTCAAATTTCGAAATTTGCTGGACTTTGGTGAGTTTCTTGAATCCCAAGGAAGGAATAAAATCAATCTTTCAATTAATTTTGATTTTATAATTTATTTTAAAATTTAATTTGTATTTAAATGAATAAATTCAAAATTAAATAGAAAAATAAATCAAAAATTCAAGGCATTGGGCTTGGATATTCCTAATTGTATGAGGAATAAGTTTGGATGAAGAAAAAGCAAGCCCATTTGCAAAAGATTTGATTTTTGGAAGTATCTCTCTTTGTGCATCCTTTCAAAATTGCCCAACTTGTGAATGGTGTAACTTGCTCAATTTTCCACATTTTTGAGTGTTCTTGGACTTTTTGGAAATCTCTAAGAGTCCTCTAACCAACCCTTTTGGTCTCATATCAATTGGAGTTACCATGCTCAATATATCTTCAAAGCAAAAAGTTGACTTTTTGTTGACTTTGAAAATGACACGAATGTTTTGAGCTATACCTCTCAAATGAAGCATTTTTTGGACATTCTTGTGAGACATGAAGTTGTAGAGAATTGAATTTCCTTCAAAACAAGTGGTGGTGGAAAAATTTCTGAGAAAGTATGAGAAAGTTATGATCAGTCAAAGTTCAGTTGACTTTTCACCTAGAAACCCTAATTTAGAAAGTTTGACTTTTGAGCAAATCTTGAGTTTTCTTGATGAATCATGATCAACCCTTGATCAAATGATGAATGTAACTTCAAAATGAGGATGTTGACCAAAAATTATGAAGTTTGATGTATGTTGACCACATTGACTTTTGTCCAATACAACCGATTTTCAACCATCGAGCAATTATGCGAGGAAACTTGACTTGTGAGGCTTGAAACTTGACATGGAGAATCTTTGAAGCATATGAGGAGGCATGAAGGCCATTGGAGATGTTGGAAGTTCATCTTGACTTGAGAGATACCAAACCCTAGTTTGGGTTGATTGTCTAGAGAGAGTTTGTCGATCAACTCTTAAGGAATCCTTGAGCATAGATGTATGAAATCTCTTGAGTAGATGGAGGGCAAATTTTGGGGTATGACAGCTGCCCTGTTCAATCTTCTTGTCTGGAGGGTTAGATTGACACGCTTGTCTTTTGTGACACGGAGGTAGAAGATGATTGAACACCGAGTACACGAAATTTGCACTCGCTGGTGGATGATGCGGAATGGGCTTACGATGCCATTTGAGAAGTGGATACTTTCTTTGAAAGATGAGTCGACGCTAGACTCGAGAATGTTGATAGGAGAATTGACGGAGATGGGCTTAAGATGCCATCCGAAAGATCGATCTTTGGGGAGTGAGCCACGTTAGGCTCAGACGCTTTCGAAAGGAGAGGAGATGGGCTCAAGATGCCATCCGGAGGAGTCGTACGTTAGACTTCGTGTTCATTTTGAATGAAGTTATTGGTTTGTATTGATTTTAACCATATATGCAGATTAAAGTGGAGAAATGTTGATAAATGGTCGAGATGGGCTTAAGATGCCATCCAAGGCAACGAGTCGCACGCTAGACTCTATAGTTCTTTGTTGATAATAGGAAGGGTCGAATAAATCTTCGTGCCGATTACTCGAGGGAGATAGTAGTTGGCAAAAATGTGGATAGATTCCTGTTGTGCATCGGAGTTGATCCATTTCACATATCGGAGGATAACCGAGGTGGTCTTTCGATAGTTTTCCGTCTTCGGGGCTTAATCTGGACCATCGTCGGAGGACAACCAAAGGCGGTCTTCGATAGTTTTCCGTCGATTGGGCTTAATCTCGACCATCGTCGGAGGACAACCAAGGCGGTCTTCGGATAGTTTTCCGTCGATTCGGGGCTTAATCTCGACTGTTTGCGTCGTGATTTACTTTTTGGAGAAAACAAGAGGAACTTTGACAGAATATTGGTTAGTTTTATGCAAAGTATGATGCATGACAATGTACATGAATGACATATGCATGAATTATGACTTTATGAGTAATGTATGAATGATAGATGTTGTGGTATTTCAAAACATATCCATCTTGAAGAAGATGCGGACGCTTTGCTTGAGGATTTCGACTCTCTTGGGAATTGAGTAGGTGGAAGTCCCTGCTTTTGAAGGAGAAGAAAGATACCCTGGATTCCTCCGATGCACTATCTGACCAAGTCTCGAGCCTAGATATTGTTGAGGAAGGTAGAGATTGAGGAACTCGTTGTTGGAGATCTCATAGACCCTGCTGAGGAGAATCTGGAAGGCGATCTGTTGGGGACCTTGTATGTAGATCCTGCTGAGGAAATTTAGGAGGCGCTCTACTGGGGATCCTGAGTGTAGATCTCGCCGGAGAGCATTTGATAGTTGCCGGGAGACCGGGTTGGAAGAGCCAGGAACCCGTTGTAATCTTTAGCTGGGGGATGAAGATGTAGTTTCCTCCGATGCACTATCTGACCAAGTCTTGGGTCCGAATCTTGCTGGGGAAAAGGGAAGGAGAGATATCCGGGGATAAATACCTTGACCGGGGTGAGGTGTTCGCTTGAGACCGATGTAACATTACTTAGTCGAGTGGAATTGCAGCTCGTGGATTCCCTTTTGCTCTGCTGGGGAAGTTGTGTTGTGAGTGACACCTTTGCGGGGATCATGTTCTGTGGGGGAATGCTTTGGTGACTTTCGTCGTCGTCTCAATTCCTGGAGCCTGTAGTAAGTACTTTTGTATGTTCACTTTTCGTATGTTCGTGATTAGATTCTTATTGTCAAATGCGTATAGTCATTCAAAGCAAACGTTGGACTTATTGCAAACAACAACAGTGAAAATTGTAAAGAGAAAGAATCTGTATTATTGAAGAGGTGGCGTATGGCCAAGTAGTTTGTACACCAGAAAGGTAAAAAGCTATGCGGAAACAATCTCGTTAAGTTCCAACTATGCTAGTACTCATATATTTCAACTATCTCATCTCCTTCGCAAGAAAGTGAGTAGATCTTCGCCATTCAACCTTGAATGCTTGATAGTAGTCAGGAAGGTGATCCGAAGAGACATAGTCGTACGCTTAAATCCCTAACTTTTGCCTAGACCGCCCTTCGGTTTTCACCAAGGATACCCTTTTGCCCAAGCCGCTTTTTCAGTTTTCGACTTGCCGGTGTACATGTTTTGCATATATCCTTTACTTTTGCCCGAACCCTTTTTGCCAGATGCCCTTATTTCGCCTAGGTTCGTCGACCTAGCGGGTCTATTTCATGCGTAGTATTTTTGACTATGTCTGCTCACTGGTAAGTCTTCGCCATCCATGGTGCTAAGTATCATAGCTCCCGAAAATACTGTCTTGACTACAAATGGTCCCTCGTGGTGGGAGTCCATTTGCCCCGATCACCTTGTGGAAGAATGATGCGCTGACTACTAGATCACCGACTTGGTAGACTCGGTGCTTGACCTTCTTGTTAAATGCTCGATCATTCGCTTCGATAAATCTGTCATGGCGATGGATGCGAGTCGCCTCTCATCAATCAAATTAATCGGTCAAGGCGAGTCGGACCCAATCGTCTTCGCCTAACTCGCCTCTGAGGACTCGGTTGAGGGAATCAACCTCGATGGGTAAGACGGCTTCCATCTGACGAGAGAAGGGAGTTGCCCGGATGTCCGTGTTGTAGTGATAACCATGAAGAGCAAATGGTAACATCTCATGCCAATCCTTGTAAGTCACCGCATTTCAGATAATCTTCTTAATGTTCTTATTGGCGGCTTCCACTGCGCCGTTCATCTTAGGCCGATATGGAGAGGAATTGTGATGCTTGATCTTGAATTGCGTGCAGAGTTCAGTGATCATCTTATTGTTGAGATTGGAACCGTTATCTGTGATAATCCTTTCGGGAGTGCCATACCGACAGATAAGATTATGTTTGATGAATCGAGCCACAACATTCTTGGTAATAGATGCATACGAGGCTGCTTCTACCCACTTGGTAAAGTAATCAATTGCCACAAGGATGAAACGATGTCCATTGGAAGCTGTGGGCTTAATTTCTCCAATCATGTCAATGCCCCACATTGCAAAAGGCCAAGGAGAAGTTAAAACATTCAGAGGTACTGGAGGTACGTGCATTTTGTCGGCATATATCTGGCACTTGTGACAAGATCGAGCATAGCGGTGACAATCAGCTTCCATGGTGGACCAATAGTAACCCGTTCTCAAAATCTTCTTATCCATGGTGTGCCCACTGGAGTGGGTACCAAATGCGCCTTCGTGTAACTCTTCCATGATACGCATTGTTTTCGTCTACATAGAGTAAGCACAAGTCGTGGTTGCGCTTGTATAAGATGTCGTTGCTGAGGAAGAATTTGGAAGCGAATATTCTCATGAATTTCTTATCATTGACAGATGCCCCTGCGGGATACTCCTGAGTCTCGAGATACCTCTTCACGTCATAGTACCAAGGTTTCTCTTCTGCGTCGAGCTCATAACAATACGTTGGTTCGTCCTTCAATGATGATCGGGGAGCCTCGTTGTCCCATCGACCTTGAACATAGACGACATAGTAGCTAATGCGTCTGCCAACTGATTCTCTTCTCGTGGAATATGATTGAAAGTAATCTCTTCGAAGTAAGGGATCAAACTCGAACATGCTCGACACGAATGAGATTCGGATGCTTCGTATCCCATTCGCCTTAATCTGTGATCACCACAATGAGTCTCCATACACTTGTAAGAACTTGATTCTTAAGTCAATAGCGCTTTGATACCCATGATGCACGCCAGATTCGGCCATGTTGTTAGTGCAACGAAACATAATCTGGCGGAAAGGAGTATGTCCGTAGGGATGTAATGATGGCGCCAATGCCATTGCCAAGTGCGTTTGAGGCTCCATCAAAGACCATAGTCCATCGGGATCCTTGTTCAGTCCTTCGTCTGGTGCAGTTCTTCACAATCGACTAGTAAAACATCTTCGTCGAAATTGAACTGCATAGACGATAGTCATCTACGGCGATGAGCCAAATGATCGGCTACTACACTTCCTTTGATCGCTCGAGAAGTGTCTTGGATGTCGATTCGGTCAAGATCATTTGCCATCTTGCTATTCTTCCGAGAGAGTGGTTTCTCAAAGATGTATTTTATCGGATCCATCTTAGAAATCAACAAAGTAGTGTGAGTCAACATATCTTGTCTTAGTCGGCAGCAAAAGCCAAAGCGTTGCAAGTTTTCTCGAGTGTGAGTATCTTGTTTCACGATCGGTAAACTTTTGCTAAGGTAGTATATTGCATGCTCTTTTCGACTGCACTCGTCATGTTGCCCCAACACACACCCCATTGAGTTCTCTAACACCGCAAGTACATGATAAGAGGTATTCCTTGATTGGGCGGCATCGAATAGGAGGATTCGTAGGTATTCCTTGATTTTGTCAAAAGCGATCCGCAATCGTGTTCCATTCCACTACTTGATCTTTCTTTAGTAACTTGAAGATTGGCTCACAAGTAGCGATTAAGTGTGCAATGAATCGATGTAGTTCAATCGGCCCAAGAAACCTCTGACCTCCTTCTCTGTGCGGGGAGCTGGCATCTCTTGAATAGCTTTAACCTTGGCAGTTGGCGGGATCAACTTCAATACCTTTACCACTGACAACAAATCCTAGGAGTTTTCCGGATCTGACTCCAAAAGTGCACTTGTTAGGATTGAGTCTCAACCACTTCTTCAATCATCAAACAGTTTTGCAAATGATCAAGATGTTCTTCTTCAGTCTGTGATCGAGCTATCATGTCGTCGACGTAGACCTCTATCTCGTGATGAATCATGTCATGGAATAATGTCACCATAGCACGCTGATAAGTGGCGCTGCATTCTTCATCCGAGCGGCATAACCTTGTATAAAGTGCCCCACCGTAACAAAGTAGTCTTCTCCATGTCTTGAGGAGCCATTTTGATCGATTGTAACCGAGAAACCATCCATGAAGGAGAAACCTTATCCGAGCGGTGTTGTCAACCGAACATCAATGTGAGGAAGTGGAAATCGTCTTCGGACTCGCTTTGTTCAGATCTCTGTAATCCACATACATTCGTACCTTACCATCCTTCTTAGGCACGGGTACCACATTAGCAACCCACTGGGGATAGGAAGTAACGGCTAGGAAACCAGCGTTGAACTGCTTCATAACTTCGGCTTTGATTTTCTCTGACATCTCAGGACGCATACGACGAACCTTCTGTTTCACTGGGAGAAAACCTTCTTTTGTCGGCAATCGATGTACCACAATATCAATGTCCAAACCAGGCATGTCCTCGTATGACCAAGCAAAAACCTCAACGTAGTCTCGTAGCATCTGAACCAACCTTTCTTTAACACTATTCTCAAGACCCGCTCCTATCTTGATCTCTTTTCCTTCGCTAGTACCCAAATTCACAACCTCAACTTGCTCTTCATGTGGTTGTATAACTCGCTCTTCTTGCGTAGCAATCGCAAGTTCTCCGGCACTTCACAATCTTCCTCACTTTCGTCTTGGTAGATCGGATTATCAAAGTCATACTTAGCAATAGCATAGTATTAACGAGATTCGGAGTGATTCGCGA
Source organism: Vicia sativa (assembly GCA_021764765.1). Classification (NCBI taxonomy): domain Eukaryota; kingdom Viridiplantae; phylum Streptophyta; class Magnoliopsida; order Fabales; family Fabaceae; genus Vicia; species Vicia sativa. The sequence goes on along the minus strand of CM038797.1, from coordinate 74,559,965 downwards.
GTATCACGTGGGTGTGTAAGAAACACATAGCTTTTGAAGGGTGATAAAGTAAAAGAAAGAAAACAATCAATTGAATGCAAAAGTCCAACGAATTTATTGAATGAAAATACGCAAACGACGGATAATAACCCTCATGAACGAGCCATGATGCCCCAAGGCACTAGGCTTTCAAAGTTTATTGTTCAAAACATAAAGAAATACGAAAAGCAAAACAAAACAAGAGCAATTACTCGACTAAAGGAGATTGGTATGACGCGTCTTGATCTTCCAATTCGAGCCCATGATCCGGAGTTGAGAAGATCCACTTGCGATGTTGAAGCCGTGTCGCCGCCTTCTATAGCATGGATTCCACTCCGATGCGAAAGGAAGTTGGCCACGCTCGTGGCGATCATCTTCGACCCTTGATGGTGAAGCCTAAACCAGGCTTGTCAAATTTGAAGGGAAGATCAGGGAGCTGTCCCCAAATAGCATTACCTCCTTGTTCAACAGTAGCTTGAGCATCTTTCAGCGAGGCCATCCTAGGCGGAGCTTTAGCAACTTTAGGAGTGACAGGAGAGTCAACAGGCACGACTCTGGGTATTGTTTCAAAAGCTTGACAGGGAGTCTCGAAGAATTCGCCTTCCATCTCAAGATATCGGAATGACTGGAGATGACTGACCATATACTCTTCTTCACCACAAACTGTGACAACCTTCTCTTTCACCGGTACTTGAGTTCGATGCAAAGTAGAGTGGCCCATGTATCCAAGGGCGTCCAAGTAGGAAAGAGTAGGCTGGACGGATGTCCATGACAAAGAAAGTGGAGTCAAAAGTCTGGGAACCGACTTTAACAGGCAGAGTGAGCTCTCCAAGCACTGTCCGCTTAGAACCATCAAAAGCCCTCACAATAATGTCACTGGGTCTCAGAACCAACCCTTCGACATCAAGTCGATCAAAAGCAGTCTTTGGTAGGATATTCAGAGCAGAACCGGTATCTACCAAAACATGAGATAGTGTAGTGCCCTTGCATTCAACGAGAGATGTGCTTTGTTGTGTTTCTTTCCTAAGGAGTCAAATCAGCATCAGAGAAGCCTAGGCCGTTGTTGGCAGCCAGGCTAGCAATACAAACTTCAAATTGATCGGTGGTAGTGTCTTGCGGCACATGAGCATTCTTCAGAAACTTCACCAAGGCATTAGCATGAGCCTCAGAGCACAAGAGCAGAGCAAGCATGGAGATCTTGGACGGAGTCTGTCCCAACTGTTCCACAACATTGTAGTCACTCTTCTTGATAATCTTGAATTTCCTCCATTTCTTGTTTGGAGGTGTCCTCGATAACTTCCTTTGGTACTAGCAGGGATGAGTCACCGTTCTTTCCCTCTAGCTTGGGAATGGGTTGAATAGTTGGAATGCGATGGAGTCGCAGATCTTTTGGAGGAGAGATATCCGAGAGAATACTCTTCGGTTCGTCACCTTATGGATCCGTGATGTTGTCAATGTCAGGAATGGTAGCTTCAACTATAAGATCTTCAATGGTCAGAGGGTCTTGCTTGACGCCATGATAGTAAACATCAGCTCCATAGTTCCAAGGGATAGCTTTGTCATAGGAATATGGAACTGGTCTTGGAGAAGTGATAATGAGAGGTGCCACTCTAGGCACAGAATCGGCAGAGGAAATTCTTATTGTGTTAACATCAGCGTAGTCTTCTGGGAAATCGTCACCCCATCCGGTCGCCTTAACATCTTCAATAGGAATCTTATAACTATCAGGGATAGTGTACTTCACCATGTAATCATACTTTCCACTTGGCTGCCCCAAGGTATCCCACATAGATGGTACAGTTTCGTTCGCATTGTCAATCTTCAACTTAGACATTTCTTCACACACGCACGGTGGTTTGAAATAGTATCTCACGGTTGTCCATCATGCGAACACGTCTTCTCAACCAAGCACAACCATCGGTGCGATGGGCACCAACGACAATTCTCGGGCATCTGGATTGACACCGCTTGCAACAAATTCTTCTTAATACCATCGGAGGGATGGTCAAGTCATCTATGTTGAAAACATAAGTATCATCACCGGCGTTGGAACTCTTGTCATGGTTAGGCATAGGCGCGTTGATCACATTGAGTCTCAACAGAGGATCAAATTCAACTGCTTAGCTTCAATCATATCTTGAATCTTGTTCTTGAGCCCAACAATTGTCGTCGTGCCTCGGCTATTGGAATGGTAAGCACACTTAGCATTTGGATTGTACTTGAGAGGAAGTGTTGACATTCGAGGAGGATCCCTCAAGGTTATCGACTCTGCTCAACATGTGTTGCAAGGCTTGCGACAAAGGCATGTTGATCTTCGTAAAGCCGTGGCGGCGCTACGCGCTGTCTCACCGAGGTTGTCGATGCAGGATTGAGATCACAACCGCCCCACGATTGAGCGGTCGGTCTTGGCTCGGCTTTTCGACCATACACAGATCGGCTTCTTTCTTACCACCAAAAGATCTCTTTGCAGATTTGAAGATGACTCTACATGGATCTTCCCACTCTTGATACCGCTTCAATCGCTCACTTTGTCAATATCATTTCGGTGAATCCGGATGAAGAATTTCCAATCGATGATTGAAGAACGGGCTGTCGGTGTTCCCATGAACATATCAACCAACTCCCTATTGGACAAGGGTGGTTGAACTCACCGCTAGATCTCTCACTTCGAGCATACTCCTTGAACTTCTCGTCACGACCCATAGACATGCTTTGTAGTTACATGCGAGTGGGTGTCAATTCAAAGATTGTACTCATCGTCTCAGAGAAAGCATCATCCAAATCACTCCAAGTATGGATACGGTCATTCTCTAGTGATAGTACCACTCTAACCGGTTCCGGACAAACTCTCTTGAAAATAGTGCATCCACAACTTTCGTCATGGGGATTGATCTTCCGGACATAGGACTTCAAATGCACTTAGGGCAAGACATGCCATCATACTTAGCAAAAGTTGGAACTTTGAACTTGGGAGGAATCACAACACGTGACTAGACTCGGATCATCAAAATTCAGCCGGACATCTTGGTTTTCCACGATTCAGACGGTCTTCAAGTTGTTTGTACTTGTCATCTTCATAGTAGTCGGCTATAATCGAGCGGTCCTCTCCTTCTTTCTTTGGCTCACGCTGGTCATCTTCACCACCCTTGGTACTCCCCTCGGTATGGACACTTCCTTCAGAGAGCTCGATCCGACTGACCACTTTTGGACCCCCTTTGTAGCGTCTACCCATGTTGAGGAGACCAACAACCTTCTTCTTCTTGTTGATGAGCTTCTTGATCTTCTTGGCCTTGGACCAAGTGGTGAACATCTAAACCGAGCATTCGAGCACGAGATCTTTGACAGTCTGTTCAAGAGCCATTTCTGCTAAAATAAATAGCGAGCAAATGAGAAAACCAATCTCCAATGTACCTGTGATGCAATGTTATGATATGCTATGCGATGTTTATGCAAATGCAATGCAATGTTTTCAAGGACCTTAGAGATTTAAATTTGTTAAACAAGCAATGAACAAACATTTATTAGTACTCTTTTCATTATTCTTTTTCATTTTAAGTACAAGAGATAGTTCAAAACAATAAAAGAAAACATAAACATCCTAAAGCTCTAAGTCTCCCATTGGAGCTTCCTCTTGGTGCCGATGTAGGCGTTGATGCTTCGCTCCTCGTGAAGTAGCTTTGTCAACTCTAGTACTTTCTTCTCGCTTGCATAGCACTGAGCTTCAAATGTATCCCTCTCTTCCTTAAGCTGAATCCAGGATCTCTTCAAGTCCTCAAAATCAGTAGGCGTGTCAGGATGGAGAACAAGATAGGTACGTCACCTATAACAGTTCCATAATTCCGGTAAAACAGCGTGAATGGCATCATGAGGTTTTGAGCTCGAGCTCGCACCCATTTGAGGTAAGGTTCCCAAGGAATGGAGTTCGGGTGCCCCAAAGTCTTGGTATCAGTCTTCTTTACCATGCCCCAAGCGTGTATGAACCTTCGCGGTAATTCGAGATCGTGATTGTAGTCGAACACAACATCTTGGAGAAGCATATCATGTGGACCATCTCTTGAAAACCAAACGACGTAGAGCTAAGGAAGGGTTGTAAGTAATACCTCCCTTATACCAAGTAGTGGTACATTAGGAATTCTCCACAACGCCAATGAATGTGAAGTCCTTTTGAGAGAAAAGGCTCCAACGGATATCTGAATGAGAGAGTGACATCAACCTTTGAGACCATCTCAACCTTTGTTCATTCTTCAAAACTGATGGAGGAAGGTGCGAAATAAACCACCTGGAAAGTAACGGTATACAACACATGAGAGTTCCTTGTCTCTTAGTAGTACGAGTGTGGAGAGAATGTAGGATGTCTCCAAGTAAGGTAGGCACAGGATTGTGGGTAAGAAATAATTTGATGGCGTTGACATCTATGAATTGATCCGAGTTAGGAAATAGAACCAAACCATAAATTAGCAAGGCCACAATGTCTTCAAATGCATGGAAACTCATAACTTTGAGGAATTCTCGGGCTTTCTTAATTAAGAACTTGGAAAGTAAACCCTTAACTCCACTTCTAGTTTCCCAATTGGCTTCAATATCTGAACGCTTAAGATGTAAGGCTGATGCAATGTCTTCGAACTTAGGAACCTTTTCTAGACCGGTGAATGGCATTTGGTCGAGAATAGGTACCCCAAGTAGCTTAGAGAACTCTTCCAAGGTAGGAACCAACTGATAATCTGGGAATGTAAAGCAATGGTGTTTCGGATCAAAGAACTGGAATAGGACACGCATCATATCTTCTTCAAAACCGGAGATAACCAAATCAAGTAGATAACCATGTCTTTTGATGAACTGAGCATGGTCGGGAATTTCTGAAACCAATTCTTTGAGTTGAGAAGGGGATGCCCATGAAGTTGATTCGGATAGTCTTTCTAGAAGCCATAATCCCTACAAAACAGAGCAAAGATAAATCCCTAGGTCCTTGAAATAGTTAGAAATGATATGCAATGCAAATGATGTCATGATGTCATGTTTTGCACACACAAGCAATTCACACAATGAGCCTAGGTTTAAGGCTTGCATGAGGTATAGGTGATTACCCCACCAAAAGTTTGAGTTGGTTCATCCTGTCCTATAATAGTAACCGGGTTCTAGGAATCTCATATCATAGATCTTTCTCGTAGGCGCTTATTTCAATACGACGGCCAAGTGGTCGATCGAAAATGTCCCAAAAGTCTAATCTCAATGAGCGTAGCATCGAGTATCAACCAACCTTAGTCTGTACCAAAGCCGGCCATCTCACTACCTTCTAATGGCCAAGATGGGTTAATTAAGGTTCTAAAAGTTTAGTTAGCGCTTGATGACACCACGCAGAAGCCAAATACTATCTTCAACTTAGGAATGAAGAGTATCGGGACAACCAAAGTGTCACGCTAACGTAGCCATCATGTTGACCGTTTAGTTATACGTCTAGCGGTCGCGATGATCTAATGCTACTTACCTAAAAGGAAACCCGGATCCGGGTGTAGGATCCCCCAACAATATAATACCCAAGCAACCCTTAAAGATAAAGCATACAATTCAAACAGAAAGCATTAAAGGTTATCTAGAAATCCCTAAGGCAATTCTCTCTTTAGGGTACTCCCCAGCAGAGTCGCCAGTTCTGTGATACGGTGAACTAACTTTGTAGGATTTTTGTATCCAAATGTGCGGATAGCAAGAGTCGCCACCGACTTTTATTTTTATCCAATTAAGGGAAGGTAAAAGTAACAGAAAAAGACCTTCGTTAGATTCTGAGTTCGGGAGAATGGTTATGAAAAGGGAAGGTATTAGCACCCCTTTCCATCCGTAGTTATCTACGAGCTCTTTGTTGCTCTTAGATCACTTTAAAATGCTTTCTGTGTGTTTGAAAAATGTTTTGAAAAGGCATTTCGCTTTGACTTTGTGATGACTCATGTAGGAGTGTATACAAAGTGTTCGGAAATGTTTCGTTTTGAAAAGAGTTTGAACTTTGAAAAAGTGTGAGGTGTGAAAAGTATTTGATTTGAGCAAGCAACTAAAAGACTTATTTACCCACTCAGAATTGGTCGTCTTCGTACTTCTACGTTCCTTTAGAATAGCGCTAGCCATACCATTAGTTAGTAGGTAGCTCCATTCGTTGGATGTAAGCGGGACATTCGAAGGGACATCGGATGGTCATAGAAAGCAACTTGTAGGAAGTATCCTAGCACATTCGAAGGGACTATCATCATTTTTCGTAGGCGATATTTGAGGGTCAAGATCATGTATTCGGAGGCGACATCGTGGGTCTTATGATCTTCGTATCGAAGGGACTATGATGATTTGTTTGGAAGGCAACGGTGCTAGAATACCTCTACGTTCGAGGGACATGACCATTTTGAATTCGCAAAGGCAACGAGAGAGAATTACCCTAAGGGGTGCGTGTGTGAAAGAAGTGTGTTGATTTCAGATATTTTATCTTGCAAATTAGTGGGCTAAGTTCATTATTATCTTGCCATACACGCCTAGTTACTAGCAATTGATAGGGTGCGGAAAGTAAAATGCGGAATGTAAAGTGCGGAAAGGTAAATCCTACGCTATTACATGGCTTTGGGGCAGATACATAATTTAAAATGCGGAAAATAAAAATCCTAAATTAAACTATTACATCCCATATACAATTACATTATTGAAAAATAAAATGAAAACGGAAGAATCGTCTGAATCGGATTAACCTGTGAAGCAAACGAGAAATCGGAAAATATGATGAAATCGAAATAAGAGAAAATGTTAGAAAAATGCAATTTTTTATATGAGGAAATTAATATATGCTGGAAATAATATAAATGTACTAAAATAATTTTTTGGGATTTTTTAGATGCAATTTACTAATTAAAAACTAATTAAGATTGATTTAAATGCTAAATTATGAATAAAAATAAATATGCATGCAAAATAATATTTTTTAATTTATTAAATTAAATAAAGATTTTCAGAATATAAATGCAAAAGGAAAACATTTTTTGATGAATTTTGAATGCAAAAATAAAATTGTGAAAAGAATTAAAATAACATGAAAATATTTAAAATAAAAGAAAATATGAAAATATGTTAGAAAATATAAGTTTGTGAAAAGAGGAAAAAGAATGGTCCCTGGCTGGTTCGAACCGGTGTCTTATGAGAGCATCTCCAACAGCTAGCGCCTTAACCACTAGGCCACTTATCATTTGGTGTTTGAAAGTTGAAACGCGATCGTTTTAAACAAACTCGATTCCTGGGAACCAAGAACACGCGCGAAGATCTTCATCTTCTCCATTTGAATTTTTGAAAAGCTAGCGTCGGCTTCCTTCGACGCTATGACCCCTGCAAATTCTAAAATCCAGCACAAGCAATATAAATTCAATTCAAAGGCATGGTTCGATTGGATTCATCATTCTAAACATGATGGTGGTATTCGTTTTGTCCAATTTGTCCTATTTCGTGAGATCCCAATTCGAACCATGGAACCCTAGCTATGGTAAGTTCTGATTCCTGCCATGAAAATACAATCAAACTATGCAGAAAGCTTGCAAGCTTCCATCTAAACACAAAACAAACCACGAAACATGTTAAAAGTGCATGAATGATAGAAATCGAATTTTGAAAAAGTATGACAAACCGAAATCGTGCTCTCTCAATTCTTGATGTTTTTGAGAGTTGTAAGGGTCTGGATCGATTCTGAGAGCCTCAAGGAACACAATGGAAGGCTTGGAATTGGCTGAATCGAAGCAAAACTAGGGTTGCCAGTTGCCTCAAGTGCACGGTTTCTTTGAATTGGGTTAGGGTTTCTAAAGGCAATTTTTTCGTCTCCTTGTGATTGATATGCATCAAGTATTTATATTGGATGGATTTGAGACAGTTTTTGGCAAGAATCAATCACCATTCAATGATAATCAAAATTTGATTTTTGTATAAAATCAAATTTTCAAAACTTGATCAATTCCAATCCAATCTTGCCATTTTTGTCAAATTTCGAAATTTGCTGGACTTTGGTGAGTTTCTTGAATCCCAAGGAAGGAATAAAATCAATCTTTCAATTAATTTTGATTTTATAATTTATTTTAAAATTTAATTTGTATTTAAATGAATAAATTCAAAATTAAATAGAAAAATAAATCAAAAATTCAAGGCATTGGGCTTGGATATTCCTAATTGTATGAGGAATAAGTTTGGATGAAGAAAAAGCAAGCCCATTTGCAAAAGATTTGATTTTTGGAAGTATCTCTCTTTGTGCATCCTTTCAAAATTGCCCAACTTGTGAATGGTGTAACGTGCTCAATTTTCCACATTTTTGAGTGTTCTTGGACTTTTTGGAAAGCTCTAAGAGTCCTCTAACCAACCCTTTTGGTCTCATCTCAATTGGAGTTACCATGCTCAATATATCTTCAAAGCAAAAAGTTGACTTTTTGTTGACTTTGAAAATGACACAGTAATGTTTTGAGCTATACCTCTCAAATGAAGCATTTTTGGACATTCTTGTGAGACATGAAGTTGTAGAGAATTGAATTTCCTTCAAAACAAGAGGTGGTGGAAAATTTCGAGAAAGTATGAGAAAGTTATGATCATCAAAGTTCATTGACTTTTCACCTAGAAACCCTAATTTAGAAAGTTTGACTTTTGAGCAAATCTTGAGTTTTCTTGATGAATCATGATCAACCCTTGATCAAATGATGAATGTAACTTCAAAATGAGGATGTTGACCAAAAATTATGAAGTTTGATGTATGTTGACCACGTTGACTTTTGTCCAATCAACCGATTTTCAACCATCGAGCAATTGTCGAGGAAACTTGACTTGTGAGGCTTGAAACTTGACATGGAGAATCTTTGAAGCATATGAGGAGGCATGAAGGCCATTGGAGATGTTGGAAGTTCATCTTGACTTGAGAGATACCAAACCCTAGTTTGGGTTGATTGTCTAGGAGAGAGTTTGTCTGATCAACTCTTGAGGAATCCTTGAGCATAGATGTATGAAATCTCTTGAGTAGATGGAGGGCAAATTTTGGGGTATGACACTTATCCATGATCCATGAGATATGATCATCAGTTTGTCTACATAATAATCTCAATGCTTTAATGTTATCCCACTTCACATTAAAGCTCGATTACAGATACTTTAAGACTTGATAACTCCTTATCCATGATCCTTACGTTTAATGGGATCTCATGATTAAGTCATACTTAATATTTCATTAAACAGACGAACTATTCTAGGGACTTTATTATTTTCGAAAAACAAACATAATAAAGAAATGAATTTTATTATTAATACATAATTCGATACAAGTACAAAAAAGTATTGGGCTCTGTCATACCCCAATTTTTTACCTAAGATACCATCTCATATCATTCACATGTGCATCATTGCATTATTAACAATTTCAGCACAAGATAGATCGTGTGTGTGCTCCTTGAGCCAAATTAGGGTTTTGATCAAAACTTTCTCATCTGTTCAAGGTATGATCAATTAGGGTTTGAGTCTTCACTCACTTATAATGATCTATCTTCATAAATCATCAATATTTGATCTTCAAATTCCAATCATTTCCTCAAGATCTATCTTGAATCGACTAATTAGAGTTTTGATCAAGGATGGTGTATCATTGACTTTTTGATCAATGAATGACCTAATTTCTTGGAGCATGATCTCAAAATCACCAATTAAATATCTTGACCTAATTTACTAGTTCAAAACTTTTCAAAAGCCATGATTGATCATTAGAGAAATTCTGAATCATCTGACAAAAAAGTCAACTGTTCAGATCAGTCAAACTTTGACTTTTGGTCAACTTTTTGAAAATCAAATTTTTTCAATCATCAAATCATTTCAAATTATCCGTCATGATCATAAAAAATCAAAATGTCTGAAAAAGTCAACAAAAAGTCAAAACTTGAAATGTTTCTAACACTTAGAAAAAGTTCCAAGTGTTTTTATCATGGTTTTCACCATTTTCATGGCCATTTTTCACCTATATCCATTTTGATTCAAGAAAAACTCAAAATATGAAATTTGTAGATCTTGTTCCAAGCTTTTCAAAATGTCCAAGAACTTGCAAAAGCATTTTGTGTAGCTAGGGTTTGGAAATTGAAATTTAGAGGTCCATAACCATAATTTACAAGTCATTTCTTCTAATTTTTCAAGTCTTTTTGCAATTTCTTCCTTCTAGAAGCCTTGTCACCATAAGAGATAGGCTTTGGATTGGAAATATATGATGAGAATGATTCAGAAGAGGTTAATATCACTTGAGTGATTTAACCATGGTTCGAAAAAACAACCATGTGCATTAAATGTGAAAGATTTCATTCTTACCTCTTAAGCCAAGTTGCCAAAGTTTCAATTCTATCCTTGCCTTACTCATCAAACCTCTTGGACTATAAATAGAAGTCATTTCTAACTTCTAAATCACACCAAAGAAATCCTAAACAAGCTTTCTCACTTCTTTCTTCTTTTCCAAGTTTCAAGTTTTAAAAATGAGAGAATTTGCAAATCTCCAAACCTTGCAAGTTCTAACTAATCTTTGGCTTAAAACAGTCTCTAAACATCCTTAGGTTGTTAGAATCATCAAGCCATCACAAAAACTAGACAAACTCAGAAATCACTTTCAAACTCCATATATGCACATATTGAGCCTTAACTTGCCATCTCTTAATCCACTCGTGCAAACTTCAATTTATCACCTCAAACATCACCCATACACTTCATATAAGTGATCCAAACACTTAGATAACATATGTAACAGCTCCAACATCAAATTCGAAATTCACTTCAAGCAACTACAATTGGACTTGGGTAGACTGATCCAGGTCATTTCAATCCAATCTGAGCATTCAAACACCTTCCATAAGGTCTAGTGAAGCTATAGCAATCATCAAAACACTTCTGGAAGCACTCCTTCGAGGAATTCAATTTCTGCTCATAGAGGTAAGTTGCTTCAACTTCGAATTTTATGATTTCTGCATTACAGTCCAAAACTTGCTATGCTATTGTGTTTCTACATATGTGAGGATCATTAACCCTCAATCAATTGTTTAATTTGATGTACATACACGATTGCACGATGGTTTGTCATATTTAGGGTTCATCTGGTATAATACGAATTCAGTCACCTCACACTTAAAATAAATGAAATTAATGATTACCATCATGTTCCTGGTGAAAATTCGAGCAAGTTTGATGTTTGTATCGTTCTAAAACATTGAGAAACGAAGAAGTTATGAATCCATGAATCTTGAGGTTAAATATGATATGCATGGCGCGTTTTTCAGTTTTCATAAAATTCAAAAATCCAGTTTATAATATATACATATGAAGTTATTTTAATGAACAGATGTATAGCCACCCCAGTGGTATAACGCGCGCCTCTTAGTTCTTTGCCTTGCCTATGGTCCAAGGTTCGAATCCCCCTTAGACCATTTTTTTTCATTCTTTTAACTTCTCTTCCATTTTTCCAACTATTTTCAAACTAATTTCACAAATCATTTTCAAATATAATCAAATGGAGGCGTGTAAATGATAAGTCAAGCACATGGTTCAGTGGTAAAACTTTTCACCTTTGAACCTAAAGTCATGGGTTCAAACCTTTCCAAAGCCAAAACAAATTTTTATCACTTGTTTTCTTCACTTTTCCATCAAACTTCAACATTTTCAAAAACCAATCAAAACTTCTCATTTTGAGATGATTTTTTGCACACTTGTCATTTAATATTCCTATTTTATGATTATGTCAAAAAATGCCAAAAAATATTTTGTTTTAATATATTTTTATTAGGTTAATCCTTACAGAAGGGGAATCGAAAAATAGGGAAACGTTGTGAAAACTAGGGAATCGAAAGGTTTGAAAAGATTAGGAAAGAAAACATTTATGTGGTCTTCAATCACATCCTGCTCCAGAATGCCCACTTCTAACAGGAGTTCCAGTTGAACAATCGAATTACGTACAGGGAAATCCTTACAGCAATACATATAACCCTGGTTGGAAGAATCATTCAAACTTTTCGTACAAAAGCAACAATGCGTTTATACGCACCTGGACAAGCTCCTGCTACACCACCTGGTAATCCAAAAGCTATCCCAAATCACCCTAATAATGGACCTAATACATCCAATGTCCCTAGGAAATCTAATCTTGAAATCATGATAGAACACTTCATTCCTACTCAATCCCAAACTAATAAAGATGTTCTACATCAGAATTTACATACTAATGAGCAGATTAAACAATTATCTAATAAAGTTGACGCTTTAGCTACACATAATAAAATGCTAGAAACACAAATCTCTCCAGTAGCTCAGCAGCAAGCAGCTTCTGCTGCTCCAGCTGGTTCATTTCCTGGACAGCCTCAACCTAATCCTAAAGGACATGCAAATGCTATTATCCTAAGAAGCGGAACAGAGTATGATGGACCAGTGGATCCCAGAATCAATAGCCCAGCTATGAAACAAAATTCTGCTAAACAGTCTAAAATTAAAGATAAACCATAAAAGGAAAATCAGCAAGATAATAATGAAGAAGCCATACAAAAGGACGAACCTTATGTGCCACCACCACCTTATAAGCCTCATATTCCTTACCCTCAAAGGCTAGCTAAAACCAAGAATATGGGTCAATTTAAGAAATTCATGGATCTTCTGAAGCAACTTAATGTTACAATTCCTTTTACAGAAGCCATAACTCAAATGCCCTCCAATGCTAAATTCCTTAAAGAAATTCTATCTAATAAGAAAAAGCTAGAGGATAATGAAACCGTCACGGAAGCAACTCGATTTTCAAAAATCTTTTAATTCTCGAAAACTAGTGAAATCGCCACCTAATTTTATTTGTTCTAAAAAGAACGGGAAAATATAGATAAAACCCCAAACAAGCGGATAAGGCGGTCTACGTGACCAAAAAGTGGAATCGGGAGTCGGTTATGTAAGGGGAAGGTATTAGCACCCCTTACATCCATCGTACTCGATGGGACCCATTTAATTCTACGCGTTTGTGTGTGTGTTTATTGCTAAGTTATGAATACCAAAAGGAAAAGAAATTGTTTGTTATTATTTTGAGTTTGGCACGGTTTCGGAACCGTGTGCCTACATATTCCCTTGTGCAATGGGAAAGTCAAAACTCTGTAGTTCCTCTTAAAAAGGTTTTAAGTTTGTTGTTTTGATTTTATAAGAAAAATCGTGCACTTGGTCATTTCAAATACTTTGAACTAGGACTTGTTTTGTTTGTTTGAAAAGCTTAAGTCCTCGTTCGTATTTAAAACGACTATTACACCCTCTTTATCCGAAAAGAGTTTTTTATGATCGCGTATGAGTGAGAAAAGGATTTGAATGGGTTGAATTGTTTTTTATGCGGGTGAAAAGTACCGAACCATAAGTCTAGCATCCTATGATTCAAATACTAGAAACAAGATGAACTCAATGCCCATCGAGTCGTCTATCATCCCAAAAGTTTTTCTTTTATGAAAGAGTGAAGTGAAACAAGGTTCACGTTATTAAGAATCTTTAAGTAGCTAGTCTAGCATCCAACGACTTAAAGATTTGAGGTTCATTTTGCAAGTGTTTAAACAACTAGTCTAGCATCCAATGGCTTAAACACTTGAGTTTTCTTTATGAAAGAATTTAGAAAATGCACTCGACGTTGGATCGAGGTTTGTAATTTAATTACGAAAGTGTTTTTGGAAATGCGGGTTATAGTTAATTAAGCATAGTGGACTAAAGTGTGATAATGGAAACGAACAAGCAATTGTATACAAGCATTCAATAAAGCGGGTAAATAAATTAAAAGCCCATACAAGGTGGCTGGCACAAATAAATAAACGACTTATCTCGTGTAGGTGCATGCGCGAAATAAATTTAATCGACTAATTAAACAAAATTTAATCAAGTAATTAGTTTAATAAAATTAATTAGGTAAACTAATTAATTTTAAATAACCTAATTAGATAATTAAATAATGTTTAACTAATTAATTAAGGTTTCATTGTAAGCCCAAGAGTAAGCGTGGTGTGTGCAAAAAGGTGTGGCCGTTGTGACGCTTCAAAGCTTTGTCAACTCAGGGTTTAAAAGATGGCTCGCACGAGTATTAGTTTAGAAAATGTTTTTGATTTGTGCTTTGCGAATAATAAATAAATAATAAAGCAATACAAATATTTACTAACTATTACAACCGATGGGGAGTGGGGGTACAAATTTACAAATGGGGAATAAATAAATAAAAAGAAAGAAAATGCTAAAAAATCCTAATAATAAAACCTTCCTAATATTAATGGCATTTTGGTATTTTTTGGATGTTACTAAATATCTTATTGGTTAAAAAAAACAAAATAACATTAATATTTACTAAACTATATTAATAATAATAGTAGTATGAAAGTAATAATAATAATATAACTAAATATATGATAAAAAAACAAAATACTAGTAATAATAATTTATGGGTGGTGCTATTAGTAGTAATATACATGTGACAGTAAAAATAATAATGGAATTAAATATGATAGTTAATAAAATAATATTAGTAATAATAGTATAATATAATAATAATAATAATATAGTAATATTAGTAATACTAATATAGTATAATAATAATAATAATATAGTAATATTACTGATCCTAATTTTTAAAACAAAACAGAAAAACAAAATCACACGATCCTTCTTCTCTCTCACTTGAACCGAAGCATGCAATGACCCAGAAAAACTAATTGCTCCTCCTCACCGTTCGATCTCTCCGCCGCTCTCTCGTTCTCGCAGACCTTCGATTCCGGTTGGAACCCAAAACGTCAACGGCTCTCTCTATGTTTCGACGGGAAAGCCTTCATCTCTCAGTTTCACTCGGACGGAACCCTATTTCTCTCAATTTCGAGCTCTGTTGGATCTATTCTTCGATCTCTCATTCTGTCTAATCTGATAATCGCACTGTGTTTGCAGATAACGATCGATTTAGGTGAAAGCAGGGAAGGGTTCCGAAGCCCCAACTCTCCGCTTGCGATTCCGGCTACGACTTTGAGACGTCTGCGAAAATGGATCGAGTTATACGGTGAGACCGTTCTGTTTCTTCCTCTTCTTCTTTCTCAGATTCAGAACTAGATTTCTGAAAGCTAGATAATCTGAAGGGTCGGGTTGAGGAAAATGATGATGGTTAGTGTTTTCTGTGTCCTGTTTTGGGTTTGTTTGTTGTTGCTGTTATGGCTTTCTGGGTTTGGTATGCTTTGTTTTGGCTGGTAAGAACAGGTACTAGTTTGTTTTTTCTCTTTTCACTGGTGTTGGTTGATTTGGGTTTATACTGGTTTGTGAACAATGTTGTTGGTTTTCTTAGAACTGGTTTTTTGAACAACCTCCTCCCTCCTGCTGTGACCCTTCCTACTGATATATATCTCTTGTCATCCTTTAGAACAGATGCTGTTTTTTGGTCTTGGTCTTCTGAGTCCTCTGCTGCTACATACATACTTGAGTATATTCCTATTCTGGTGTATTCTTGTAAACAGATACTATACTTGACCTTTAGAATACCATGCCTTTCTATCATTTAGAACAGACTTTGCCTTGGTCTTTGCATTGGGATCACTTTCTGCTGTCCTGTGTTGCTTGTTATTAAACTCCAATTTCTTCTTTCGGCTATACTTACTGCTCTGTCATTTGGGATTTGAATTTGGCATCTTGCTTTTTCTGTGAATGCTACCTGCTGGTGCTGTTGGGTGAGAAATAGTTACTGTGGGGTGAAACAAAACTGTTTTTTGTCTGCTGATGCATAACTCATTATATTTTCCTTTTGGGCAGAATCAAATCTTTTTGACATTGTTGGGCTTTTCTTTGGGAAAATGATGCTCTATGATTTCCTTCTCTATACCTCCTTTGTGAACCAACAACGAAAGTTGTTGTGATTTGCAAAGGAAGTAATAATGATGAAGGAACTTCGGTTCCGAGGCTTTTGAAACAATTGACCTTTAAACCTGATTCCTCAACCCCACCCTAGTGATGAGTCCGAAAAACACAATTTTCTCATTTCCGTATGAAAGAATTAATCTGTTGCTATTAATTATGTTCCTTTTTGTTGTTTCAGATGACGAACGGATGGCATGGAAGGAGAATGCTCGGGTATGAAGAAATTCGGAGAAAGCCAAATAGCTCGCTCAAACCAAAAATAGGCCTTAGAAGATTGTAGCAATATTGTAGAATTAGGATAGAATTAGGATAAAATTAGGACTTTTGTATTTGTAAAACAAAACTAGAAAATTCTGTAATAACGAACGAAATTCCGAAATTATTTCCAATTCCTCTTGCGAAATTTGTATTCTAAACATAAATATTTCATAATATCAATTTGATATATAAAAAATATTCAAATTCAAAAATACAATTCCGATCCCTTACGTTACTGAACAAAATTCTTAGTAATGCTTCCCGTTTTGTATCTTTTGGTAACTTCACGATCCGACATTGTAACGAATTTTGAAGAAACAATTTTTTCTTTTTTCACCATCCACGAAATTCCACTTCTTGCACTTTTCTTGAAGTATCCACTAATTACCTCTAGCTAGCGAATTTACTCAGCAAAACAGTATTTTCATTCACCGAATAAGAAAAAAGAAAGATTTCTTTAAAACTTAAATTCCCAAATAATTGTTTTTGAATTCAAGTTCTAAAATTAATGATCCTTTTTCTGTCCAATGATTCCAAACAACCCTTTTGCGCGAGAAAAAAAAAATTCGAAGTCGTTCGAAACTTCCGGAATATAAAATGAATTGGTTACAACTTTTCCATGAAACAATCTCAGTAAGAATTCCTCTGAAATCATAATCAACAGACACATTTTTTTTGAAGATGATGGGATGAAACGGAGGGGAAATTTTGGGGTGCGACAGTTGCCCCTATTCAATCATCTTAAACCTGATAGGTGAGAAAAAGCGACAGCTTTCGAACATTCAAGGTGGAAGAAGATTGAATACCAGAGAACCCCGAAATTTGCCCTACACAGGAAACCAATGCTACGAGAGACACAGATAATATCTCTTGACTACAGAGTCAAGGAAAAACGCTTGGAGGTAGAACTTGCTAAGCACCAACAGAGCGCTTTGACACAGCAACATCCAATAAGAAACAATTAGGAATTTTCAACAACACTGGGGATAACCGTGTAATCGAAATGACTTTGACAACAATTTTAATGAAAATGCTATGAGAAGAGAAACGAACTTCTCAAGCGAAAAGAAAAAACAACATATTAAGAATTTGACGTGCTTGGGAACTTAACAAAGAGTTCCCTGATAATTAAGGAATACCTGGAGACCTTAAACAAAAATTGAAAAATTGACATGAATGAGAACTTAACAAAGAGTTCTCTGAACTAAGGAATACCTGGAGACCTTTGAAATGACATGATTGAGAACTTAACAAAGAGTTCTCTGAATATATGGCTAGAACAATATCGGAATTGTTGGTGCACGAAGTGCGAGGAGCCATGGCATCTTTGAATGTCTTTGACCGTAACCGAGTTACAAGCGAGCAATTCGGCGCACCCAAGAGTACAATTCTCTGGGGATAAATAAAACAATATCTAGCACACCGGCGCGATATAGATGTTTATGAAGTCGGTAAATCTTGTTTCCGACATTTCTGCTGATGAGAGATCTTACTGAACATGTACGGACATGTTGAACAACCACGAGTTGACAAGATCTTCAATTTGTCTGCAGATAGTTTTACCGTTGATAGAAGAATCGATTCTGTGGTGAAAAACTTCTAGGGTAAAGAGCTTCAATTTGCGACATTGTATGGACAATGCGTTGCAAAGTGGATATGTAGATCAACGTCGAGTTGGAGAAATATCCGAGATTTGAATAAACATCCGCCGGTGGATATTTATTTGTTGAGTAGTTGATAACTTCGGGAAATAAACACACCGAAGTTTCTGTAACTTTCGAGAACAACTCAAAGAACAAAATCGGAATTCGCCAATAGTATTTACTGGGAAGATTCTTGTCTGAAAGAAATCTTTGAAAATACCAAGAATGATGTTGTAATAATCCTTTCTGAAGGAGACTCACTTGGGGAGTAAATTAAGCTTCGCTGGGGAGACCCTGTAAGGAGATCGTGTGGAAAATTCACTGGGGATTCCCGGTTGAATAATTTTGCTGACATTAGAGTCCATTTGAAAGAGATAAGCATTTATTTGAGAAGAAATCTCGACTGGAGAAAAACCTCAGTTGTTGAGATCCAAACGAGTGTGTAACTTGCTTGTAGAAAAAGAGGATAACTTGTCGTCTGAGAACTAATCCTTCAATCTGATCCTTACGAGGATAATTGCAGTTTCAGTTGAAAAACCTGCAAAACAGATAGCCGAAGCTAATGCATGGGTATGATATGCATGATATGATTTTCCTTCTAATGCAAATGATGCATGATTTCCTGATACTGTTGAGAGAAGGAAGACATCATTGGGGAATCCAATTGACTGATCTTGTCGTCATAAGAGTTCACTGGGGATGATCAATCGATCCTCTGGGGAAGAGACTTCATTGGAGAATTGACACTATTGTCGATTGTCTGTCCCCCAAGCTTTCAACTGGCACTGGGGAGAAAAGGATAAATATGTCGTCTGAGAACTTTCACCTCCACCTCCGAAAATTTCTGAACAGATTCCAAACTCTGGTAAGGGTTTATGCATGACTGTACCGTGATATGACATGGATGAATGAATGAATGCATGCGTGAGTATACTGGTTGATGCATTGGTTTATCAACTGAACTCCCGACACCGTTGAAAATCAGACGAACAGCCATGGCCATAATCCAAGTTACGGATGCTAATGCAAAGATTTCCTCACAGGGAAAATATCTTACGATTACTCGTAATCACCAAGAAGGATACGGAGGTACTCCAATTCCGAGGAAAAGCGTAATGCTTAGAGAGTCAGTCACCCCCCCCACCATTCCGTAAATCAAAGCAATTTTAAGTTTCAAAATTTCACTGTTTCATCATTTTGAATGATTTGAATTTTATCTAAAACAAACAGCAACATTAAGTTAATCATGCGGAAAAGATAAAAAGTAGGATAAGAAATGAAGTTCAACTGAACAATTTTATTTAAAATATGAGAGAAATAACTCATAAGTGGGGATTTTTGTACATAAGGATGCACATTCCTTTAGGAGGAGCATACGGAAAAAGTAAATCTATTACACATTTCTTAAAACAACAACGAAATTGAAACTGGACTTCATTGAACCGAAACATGCTATTCCCCCTCCCGACTGCTATTCTTCATCACTTCGCTTCTGGATATGGTGATTGAACTAATCCTCTCCATAGGAGCTTTCTATTGTAGCGTGGAGACGCGTATTGCAGCATTATGCCTTTATACATTCCCTAACTTTTGCGTGAACCATTTTCAGAAGAGTTTGGTTCACCGGGATATCTACCCTTTTTTGCTTAAGCCGCCCTTTCGGGTTTTCAGCTTACCGGGCTTAATTTTTTTCTTCTTTTTTTTTTTTTTAGACATAATACTTCTTGACTGCGTCTGAGTTGATAGCGTGTGCCAAGTCTTCTCCATCCATGTTGGTGAGAACAAGAGCTCCTCCCGAGAAAACTTTCTTTACCACGTATGGTCCTTCATAGTTTGGCACCCACTTTCCACGAGGGTCTCTGTGTGGGGAGATTATCCTCTTTAGCACCAATTCGCCCACTTTGAACTCGCGGGGACGTACTTTCTTGTCAAAAGCCCTCTTGATTCTTTTCTGGTAAAGTTGGCCATGACAGATTGCTGTCAACCTCTTTTCTTCGATCAGATTGAGTTGGTCATATCTATTCTGGACCCATTCCGCCTCTTCCAACTCTGTTTCCATCAGAACTCTGAGAGAAGGAATCTCAACTTCTATAGGAAGTACTGCCTCCATACCATACACAAGTGAGTAAGGTGTCGCTCCGGTCGAAGTGCGGATAGATGTTCTGTACCCGTGCAAAGCGAAAGGCAACATCTCATGCCAATCCTTATACGTCTTCACCATCTTTCGAAGGATCTTCTTGATATTCTTATTGGCTGCCTCGACAGCACCATTCATCTTTGGTCTGTAGGGAGATGAGTTGTGATGATCGATCTTGAAGGTGTCGCATAACTCCTTCATCATTTTGTTGTTCAGATTCGTCCCATTGTCAGTGATAATCTTGCTAGGAGTACCGTAGCGACAAATTATGTTGTTCTTGATAAACCGGGTAACCACTTGTCGTGTCACATTTGCATACGAAGCAGCCTCAACCCACTTGGTGAAATAATCTATGGCGACTAGTATGAAGCGATGTCCATTGGAGGCTTTCGGCTCAATCATTCCGATCATATCAATTCCCCACATAGAGAATGGCCAAGGAGAGGTCAAAACATTCAGAGGTGAGGGTGGCACATGCATCTTATCAGCGTGAATCTGACACTTGTGACATTTCATCGCATAAACAACACAGTCTGTTTCCATGGTCATCCAATAGTAACCAGCCCTGAGAATCTTCTTTGCCATTGCATGCCCATTTGCGTGAACACCAAAAGAACCCTCATGAATTTCTTTGATAAGTTGATCTGCTTCGTGTCTATCCACACATCTGAGTAAGACCAAATCAAAATTCCGCTTGTACAACACCCCACTACTCAAGAAAAAGTTGGCAGACAACTTCCTCAAAGTCTTCTTGTCAGTGATAGATGCCCCTTCTGGGTACTCACCCGTTTCTATATATTGCTTGATATCATAAAACCAAGGTTTACCGTCAGTTTCCTCATCAATCATCATACAGTAGCCAGGTTCGTCTATACGCTCGATAGTGATGGAAGGCGCTTCATTAGCCCACTTGACCTTGAACATTGAAGACAAAGTGGCTAGAGCATCAGCTAACTGATTCTCCTCCCTAGGAATGTGATGGAAAGTAATCTCATCAAAGTATGGTATCAGCTTCAAGACATGATCTCTGTACGGAATCAACTTTTCATTACGAGTTTCCCACTCTCCTTTGACCTGGCAAATGACGAGTGCTGAATCTCCATAAACTTCAAGAATTTTGATTCTCAAATCAATGGCTGCTTCTATCCCGAAAATACAAGCTTCATATTCCGCCATGTTGTTGGTACAATCGAAACAGATTCTGGCGGTGAAAGGAATATGAAAACCTGTTGGAGAGGTTATGATTGCCCCTATGTCGTGCCCTACTGCATTGGACGCTCCATCAAACACAAGTGTCCACCGTGATCCTGGTTCGGGTCCTTCCTCTGGTCCGGGAATGTTGCATTCTCTGATAAACATGACATCTTCATCCGGGAAGTCAAACCTCATCGGTTGATAGTCCTCCATAGGCTGGTGGGCGAGATATTCTGATACCACACTTCCCTTGATAGCTTTCTGAGTTACATATTGAATGTCATATTCAGATAGTAACATCTGCCAACGTGCAATCCTTCCAACCAAAGCTGGCTTTTCGAAGATGTATTTGATAGGATCCATCTTGGATATTAGCATTGTAGTGTGGCACACCATGTATTGTCTCAAACGACGAGCAGCCCATGCTAAAGCGCAACAAGTTTTCTCTAGCATAGAGTACCGGCTTTCATATTCTGTAAACTTCTTACTCAGATAATAGATTGCATGCTCTTTCCTTCCCGTGTCATCGTGTTGCCCCAGAACACAACCCATAGATCCTTCGAGTACAGTGAGGTACATTATAAGAGGTCTTCCAGGCACAGGCGGTATCAAGATAGGCGGTTCTTGTAAGTACTCCTTGATCTTGTCAAATGCTCGCTGACAATTATCATTCCATACAATGACTTGATCTTTCTTCAACAATTTGAACAAAGGTTCACAAGTAGCTGTCAAATGTGATATGAACCGAGAGATGTAATTTAAACGTCCCAAGAAACCACGAATTTCCTTCTCCGTTCTTGGTGCTGGCATTTCTTGAATAGCTTTCACTTTATCAGGATCTACCTCGATACCTCGGCTTACTATGAATCAAGTAACTTCCGGACGGACTCGAAAGTACACTTGTTAGGATTCAATCGAAGTTTGTACTTCCTCAATCTTTCAAGCGACTTTTGAGATGGACAAGGTGCTCTTCTTGATCGAGATTTGGCAATCATATCATCCACATAGACCTCAACTTCTTTATGCATCATATCATGGAAAAGAGCTACCATGGCTCTTTGATAAGTTGCCCGCATTCTTCAATCGAGCGGCATGACTTTGTAACGAAAAAGTGCCCGGGGTGGTAAATGTTGTCTTCATCATGTCTGCGGGATCCATCTTGATCGATTATGCCGGAGAAACCATCCATGAAAGAAAACCGGCGCGCGGTGCTATCGACCAAGACGTCAATGTGAGGCAAAGGAAAGTCGTCCTTTGGGCTGGCTCTATTCAAGTCTCTGTAGTCTACACACATCCGAACCTTTCCATCCTTCTTGGGGACAGGTACAATTTTAGCAATCCAATGGATATCTTGACAGGAAACCGGCAAACGCTTCTTTACTTCGTCTCTGATCTTTTTAGCCATCTCAGGGTGCGTCCTCCTCGGTCTTTGCTTCACGGGCGAACATTCGGGCTTTAGCGGTAGCTTATGTACAACAATGTCTGTATCAAGTCCGGGCATATCCTGATACGACCAAGCAAACACATCTGCAAACTCTCGCAGTAAGTTGACCAACTCATCTTTTATCTCTTGCTCCAATGCGGTTCCAACTTTGACTTCTTTGAGATCCTCTTGATGCATTGATCACATCCGGTTCACGATGAGGTTGAATCATCTTCTCCTCGTGCTCAATCAGACGCGCTAACTCTTCATGGAGTTCATAGTCTTCTTCACCTTCATCTTCGGCTTGGTTGATCGGGAAATCGAAGTCAAAAGGAGTTATAGCATGGCTGTGTTCAATAAGCTCAGTTTCAGGTGATCTGCATAAAGGATTGATTTTATCTTTTAGATATGTATGTTCATTTTAGCAGAAAGATAGTGAAAATGTTGTTGTTTTTATTTTATTTTATTTAAGATGCACTGGAAAGTAAAAGTAAAAAACAACAAAAGGGATCTCAAACTGAATAACAAAATGCGCTTTTCATTGAAGATAAAAGTTCAAGCCCTACAAAGCAATCCTTTGTGCCTTGGGCGAGCACGGATTTTTTATTGAAAACAAGAAATTACTTTGAAAGCGAAATGATAGGGGTAACATCCTTGGCGCTCAATTCTTGAGTGCCACAGGAGAATCGGAACACCATCTGGAAATCTCCACGCCGCTCATCGTCTTCAATGGCATTGATAGCCTTCTCGGGCGGAAACCTTTTGCAACAAAGTATCCTCTGAGCGAGGAATAAATCCTTTTCCTATCTCGAGCTCGCTAATCCGGAATATGATTGGTAACCAAGTCCACTCTTGTCCTTCTTTTCGCAACATTTATCAACACCCAACCTTGGGTTTCAATAAGAGCCTTAACATCTTGCCAGGTTATATTACCTCACGGGCCTTTCAGATCTTCACTTCCTTTTGCACATTTCAGACAATTTCTAGAGCTTGAAAGAGGGTTCGTGCACTTCATCTCCTACATCCACATATTTGAATTCGGACACATGGTGACTAGATAGTCCTCCTCACCACTAACTTCCACAATCGGTTGTTTAACAAGAACTTGATTTGATGTAAAGTTGAGGTGACCGCCTTTGCACTATGGATCCGGGTCTTCCCAACAGTATGGTGGAAAGATGTCCATCACCGAAAAGTAATATTGAAGATTTGAGGTCCGATGAGCCTGGAAGATCAATCTCCCTATCGCCATCTGCGCGATCCGTCGAAAGCCTTCACGATTAGAGAACTAGGTTTCAAAGCGCCCTTCTACTGCGGTGAGACAATGTCGTCTTTGGAATTACATTCGAGTGAACCGGTATCAACTAGAACTACGGCAAGAGTTGCTCCACCACATGTAACGAAATATGAAGAGCCATATTATGACTACCTCCATTCGAGGAGATCACAAGGAATTGTCGACCATCATTTAAGTTCGAGATCTTGTAACAGTTGATTGATCAACTATTTGGTCTACTCTTCTTAATGATCTTTAACGTCTCATCACTCTTGAAAATATCTCTTAACTCTTGACATTCAAATCAACAGCTCCATCTTTCCTTGGAGGGACATCCGACACTTTCTCGGCAGCTCGGTTCTTCATTAGATCTTGGTGATAAATTCGACCGCTACGGGTCATACCACTCATACCGGTTATGTTCTCCACAGCAGACTCCTCTAAAACCAATGACTTACCTCCAGCGACAACTTCAGGTTCATAATTCCAAGGTACTGCTTTTGTGCTTTCATAAGGGATCTGGATAGGCGGGTAGACCATCATTGGTTCCACCGCCGTAATAGGCTCTTCTTCTTGGATTGGAAACACATGAAGTCTCCTATTATTGATCAGGGGAACCACCACGTCCACTTCTACTTCAGCGGGAACTCGGCTAAACTGGATCAAATGCTGATACATCAATCCTTGCAAATACTTTTTAAACTTCTCACAACGTTCTGGGTTGTCTAGGCAAATCAAACAACCATCATGACCTACTTCCAACAAATCAGCATTCTTCAATTCTTCCCACACCTTCTTCAAAGACACTTTCAACTGCCCTACCTCCATAACCAGACCACTTTCTTCAATTAAAGCGTTCACTGATGATGTCCCATGCCTCGGTAATGGATTGTTAGCTATGTTAGGAACATCGGCGAAAGTTAACAACTTCCGGTCAATTAATTCCTGGACTTTGCATTTGAACGCGAAGCAATCCTCTGTAGTATGCCCTGGTGAGTTGGCATGGAAAGCACATCTGGAATTCTCGTTGAACCATGGCTTGGGGGGCCCTGGAACAGGCTTCAACTCTCTTGGCACCACCCTTCCATCTTGGATTAAATCTGATGAACTTGAGTATGTCATAGGAATAGGCTGAATTTCTTCTTTAGTATATTTGTGGTAGTGCGGGCTTCTCTGTTGAACCGCACCCTTGTTTTGATTCCTGATTGGTTGTTGTTGTTGTTGTTGTTGAACTTGATTATGAGGAACTTGATTCGAATATGGCATCGGCATATGCATTGGTTGCTGATACTGCATGCCAGGAAATTGCATGGCGGCCACATAGGGGTATGACATATAGGGGACACGGGCGGGGCGGATCTAGGCGGTGACCTACCCTTCCTCTTCCTCGGCTCCATATCTGCATTGGTTTGACCTCTTTTCTCTTGAAACCATTGAACACCTTCTTTCTGCAGACGGTCCTACATTTCCTCAAAATCTTTCGGTCTTGATCCTCTTCAATCCTCTCACCCACCATCACAGTTAGAATCAGAAAGTACTTCAATCAACCTTTCATTAGTCTTGCGGGCAATGTTCCCATGAGCGGATCATTCAATTCCCTTTCGGCTAAAGCGGTTGAACCCTTGAAGCCACTTCTCTCCACCTCGGACATACTCCTTAAGCGATTCCCTATCCTTTTGAGACATGTTTTGAAGTACTCGATTGGGGGCCATAGTTGTATTGAAGTGGTATTGTTTGAAGAAAGCATTGGACAAGTCGTCCCAAGGCGGATATTTGCTTTTCAATTGCATATACCAATCCAAAGATGCCCTGAAGGCTATCTTGAAAGCGATGGACCATCGACTTGCTATTATTAACATGTGCCGCCATCTTGCGGCAATACATTCTCAGATGGGTATCTGGACAGCTTACCCCTTTGTACTTCTCAAAATCCGGCACCTTGAATTTTGGCGGAATGACCACATCGGGTACGAGACACATATCCGCGGCTTTTCGGGCCAATAACATTCTTCCTCTCAGCTCCCTTACTTGATCGGCAAGTTCCTTACACATCCTTTGGGCGGCCACGTCCTGGAAAGGGGTTGGGTTACCCACAGGTGCCACATTCTGATAGCATTGCCTCATATAGTCATCTTGTTGCTCTTCCTCACCTTGAGGAGTTGTTGACCACAGATGCTCTTATCCATCCTCTTCTTGCCTTTGCTCGTCACTTCCCATGGCTCGGTTAGCGACATGAGCGGCAGCAGCGTTTCCTTGATTCTCTGCTCCGTTGAGGAAATCAAATGGCATTCCATGGAATGGAGGATTAAGTGCTCGCACTCTTGGAAATGGAGTATCGCCTCGGAGAGTTCTCATGTTTTCGGTGATGACGGGAGGAATGACTTGCATTGTTAGATCGTTGTTAGTGTTGTTAGCGCGTTGTTAGGCTGCGGCTACAACAGCGGCGCGGCGGCGATGGCGACCCTTCCTCTTCTCTTACATCTTGGTGTAAGCATTTCCATCAACTGATCCATCTTTGTCTTCAACGTATCAATATCATCTTGCATAGCCGTTTGGTTCGTCGCATATTGATCCATTGCTCTTCTCACGTTAGTTCTGGTTTCGTACGGACTTCGGATGTTCAGCTTGAATCCCTGGGTGAAATGACACGTAATGAGCTCGGCGTCCGCTTTTTAAATAAAGAAAAATGCATGATTATGTATGATTAATGCAAAAATGCTTATGACCGTGTTTCCATTTAGAGGATCCTTATCGGACTCATTCAGCGATAAATAATTAGCACACACATGGATAATCGGCTCCTTCATTCAAACATAATAGTCGAAATACAAACATTAGTCTTTGTGGAGAAATTAAAAAGAGCAAGACTCGCAGGTCTGCTTTTAGTTCAACAAGTACAATGGAGCTGAATAAAACATAAAAACAAGCAAAAGATCAGAAGTGTTGTCCTCTTGGGGCTGAAATCTCTTATCTCTTGTTGGAATCGCCTACCATGTCTGCATAGATCGATGAAATACTCCACCGCCGAGGGCACTCGGTTTCTTCTAAATCTTGACGGAGATTGTAGTCTCCATGGGACCTCTACCATCAATTATGCGAATTCAACGACACGAGTAGTTGTTATACAAGCTTTTGTTACGCTCTTCGAATAAAAATGGTTTCTCCTCTGTTTATCAAAGCTCGTTTTGCGCTGGCTTCCTCTTGCCATCCCTCACATTGGGCTTCCAACTCTACATACGATGCCTCCCAGACCACAAGGTCCCTTGCGGTGTCCAACTCGTGGATTTTCGCGCTAATTCTTGATGCGTATTCTGCGTAAGCGGGCTTCTTCTTTGAGGCGAGACTCTCGCGGCTGGATTCAAGATTTCTCAGTATGACCTTCAACTCTAGAATTTGAGCGGTGAGTGTTTCTTTCAAATCCGACTTTGCTTGGATGGCCCGTTCTTCATCTTCGTAGGCCTTCCCTCTTTCTTTGTTCGTACAGCCAACTTTCGATTGAACTCTCTAAGCTCAAAGTTGGCAGCATTCAAGTTGTCCTTTACACAGAACTTCGCTTTCTTTTCTATCTCCACAAGCTCTTGACTCCTTAGCAACTCATCATCCCTTTCTCTGAGATTTTGCGCCAAGTCATCCCTCTCTCGAGTAACACGAGTAAGGGCGGCTTGTTGTCGACCCTCTTCAGCTTGCATTTCAGTAATAGTGAGCTGGAGTCTATTGAACTCTTCAATAGGAACATGAGTGACTTCAGGTTCTGGCACATCGAATGGAACCTCCACAGTGAACGACAATTTTACCTCCATTACCCTCCTAAGTATCCAAGATTCATAAGGTTCACCATCTCCATTTCCTCTTTTTCTAAGCTCTGCACCTTTCTTGTGAACTTGAGTCCAAGCCTTACGTTTGCTTCAACAAACCGGATCATCTCTTCCAAAATCCAATAAGATAAACTCCTCAAAAATTCCTCCTTTAGTGCGGTTTCCATGGGACAACCCAATTGCTTGAGGACCACACAGGGTTATAGTTAATGCAACCTCGAGATCAATTAAGCGGAACATTAGGAAATGCCCCACAATGAGTGATAATCTCCCACGTGTACCAATTCGGAGAATACGAGAAAACTCAGCTAGCGGTAAGAAACCAACCACGAGACCAAATCAAGTTCTCCAAAATCTAACCCAAGGTCCTCGTTGAGGAATATGAGACCTCACCAAGAATAAAGCAAGGCGGAACAACACATCACTACTCCTTTTCTTTTGGCGTATCGGGTATGGATGTTGATGAGCATATCTGCTAGTAAAAGCTGATACGAGGGGTTCTCTGAAAGGAACACATTGATTGCGGTGACTCACATACTCATCATCATGACTCGGAAACAATACTACTCAAAGATCAACAAAGCTAGAATGGCCTTTGAGCGACCTCAATTTTCTTCCCCGACAATTCTTGACTCTTTTTCTAAGAAACTCCTAGAAATCCCTCTTTCCACTAACATCGGCCTATCTCTCGGATCGGAAGACCCAAGCGATTCTATATCTCGGCATCACATTCTCCCCAACTTGGTAAAAGGAACATTATCTTTTAGAGGCCAATTCAACAATCTTTGAATTCTTCAATTGTTGGAACCATCGGAAGTTTTGGAATGTAAAACACCTCAAGGAAGGATCAAAGAACTTTACCAAAGCCTTGAGCATTGTGATCGGTATCAATGTCCATGACTCCAAGATCCACCCATATCTGGCGTGAAAGTTGTTCAATTGTGCATGCTTCACCTTTCCCTAAGTCTCAGTAGAGTGTTTGGAATTTTGAAGTTGATGTGAGGATTGTTTTTAGGGATCCATTGCACCGTCGATTACTTTCAAGAATGAGTCCTTTAAAGATACACGAAAATGTTAACAAATGTGATGAACATGAATGATTAATGTAAACATGCAATGCAAATGAGTTAAGTGGAACCCAATAACGATGTAGATCACATGATAAGTCACGAGTTGGTTGGCCATGGTTTCGACGCCTACCGACAATATTCCCAAACAGGGTTGGGTCTAATGTTTTTGCTAAATGTTTCTCGAGTCTGGATCCCTTTTAAAAATATTATTGTCGAGACAATAGTATTTTCAAAAGTATACTCCAAGAAACGGCTCTTAAAGGGATACTCAAAACCTTTGAGCGGTTGGTTTCAATTTTGGACATCCTAATACTTAGAGTTGTAGGCCATTTGTCTAGAAATTGCTACCCGCACTAGCATCTGACAACAATCCCCAAAAGCGACCAACTCTAAGTTGTGGTCTTCACGTCGATCCAAGGAACACGGATGTCCAATGGACCTAAGCTACTCAACCACTCTAAACTTATGTTTCCTAGAAGCCTGGGTATTGGGCTTATCTATGAATCATAACCAAAACAATGCCCCAAAATCAAAATACATCACAGGATAGTATAATGCAATAATAATAAACATCAAAGCAATAAATAAACACACAAGCGAAGAATTAAATTAGGGTTAACTCGCTTTAAAAATATTCCCCAGTGAAGTCGCCAACTGAAGCAACTCGATTTTCAAAAATCTTTTAATTCTCGAAAACTAGTGAAATCGCCACTTAATTTTATTTGTTCTAAAAAGAGCGGAAAATATAGATAAAACCCCAAACAAGCGGATAAAGCGGTCTACGTGACCAAAAAGTGGAATCGGGTCGGTTATGTAAGGAAAGGTATTAGCACCCATCCATCGTACTCGATGGGACCCATTTAATTCTCGCGTTTGTGTGTGTGTTTATTGCTAAGTTATGAATACCAAAAGGAAAAGAAATTGTTTGTTATTATTTTGAGTTTGTACGGTTTGAACCGTGTGCCTACATATTCCCTTGTGCAATGGGAAAGTCAAAACTCTGTAGTTCCTCTTAAAAAGGTTTTAAGTTTGTTGTTTTGATTTTATAAGAAAAATCGTGCACTTGGTCATTTCAAATACTTTGAACTAGGACTTGTTTTGTTTGTTTGAAAAGCTTAAGTCCTCGTTCGTATTTAAAACGACTATTACACCCTCTTTATCCGAAAAGAGTTTTTTATGATCGCGTATGAGTGAGAAAAGGATTTGAATGGGTTGAATTGTTTTTTATGCGGGTGAAAAGTACCGAACCATAAGTCTAGCATCCTATGATTCAAATACTAGAAACAAGATGAACTCAATGCCCATCGAGTCGTCTATCATCCCAAAAGTTTTTCTTTTATGAAAGAGTGAAGTGAAACAAGGTTCACGTTATTAAGAATCTTTAAGTAGCTAGTCTAGCATCCAACGACTTAAAGATTTGAGGTTCATTTTTTGCAAGTGTTTAAACAACTAGTCTAGCATCCAATGGCTTAAACACTTGAGTTTTCTTTATGAAAGAATTTAGAAAATGCACTCGACGTTGGATCGAGGTTTGTAATTTAATTACGAAAGTGTTTTTGGAAATGCGGGTTATAGTTAATTAAGCATAGTGGACTAAAGTGTGATAATGGAAACGAACAAGCAATTGTATACAAGCATTCAATAAAGCGGGTAAATAAATTAAAAGCCCATACAAGGTGGCTGGCACAAATAAATAAACGACTTATCTCGTGTAGGTGCATGCGCGAAATAAATTTAAGCGACTAATTAAACAAAATTTAATCAAGTAATTAGTTTAATAAAATTAATTAGGTAAACTAATTAATTTTAAATAACCTAATTAGATAATTAAATAATGTTTAACTAATTAATTAAGGTTTCATTGTAAGCCCAAGAGTAAGCGTGGTGTGTGCAAAAAGGTGTGGCCGTTGTGACGCTTCAAAGCTTTGTCAACTCAGGGTTTAAAAGATGGCTCGCACGAGTATTAGTTTAGAAAATGTTTTTGATTTGTGCTTTGCGAATAATAAATAATAAAGCAATACAAATATTTACTAACTATTACAACCGATGGGGAGTGGGGGTACAAATTTACAAATGGGGAATAAATAAATAAAAAGAAAGAAAATGCTAAAAAATCCTAATAATAAAACCTTCCTAATATTAATGGCATTTTGGTATTTTTTGGATGTTACTAAATATCTTATTGGTTAAAAAAAACAAAATAACATTAATATTTACTAAACTATATTAATAATAATAGTAGTATGAAAGTAATAATAATAATATAACTAAATATATGATAAAAAAACAAAATACTAGTAATAATAATTTATGGGTGGTGCTATTAGTAGTAATATACATGTGACAGTAAAAATAATAATGGAATTAAATATGATAGTTAATAAAATAATATTAGTAATAATAGTATAATATAATAATAATAATATAGTAATATTAGTAATACTAATATAGTATAATAATAATAATAATATAGTAATATTACTGATCCTAATTTTTAAAACAAAACAGAAAAACAAAATCACACGATCCTTCTTCTCTCTTGAACGAAGCATGCAATGACCCAGAAAAACTAATTGCTCCTCCTCACCGTTCGATCTCTCCGCCGCTCTCTCGTTCTCGCAGACCTTCGATTCCGGTTGGAACCCAAAACGTCAACGGCTCTCTCTATGTTTCGACGGGAAAGCCTTCATCTCTCAGTTTCACTCGGACGGAACCTATTTCTCTCAATTTCGAGCTCTGTTGGATCTATTCTTGATCTCTCATTACATCTAATCGATAATCGCCTTGTGTTTGCGAGATAACGATCGATTTAGGTGAAAGCGAGGAAGGGTTCGAAGCTGACTCTCCGCTTGCGATTAAGCTCGACCTTGGAGGCGTCTGTTGAAAAATGGATCGAGTTATACAGTGAGACCGTTACATTTCTTCCTCTTCTTCTTTCTGATTGAACTAGATTTACAGCTAGATAATCTGAAGGGTCGGGTTGAGGAAAATGATGATGGTTAGTGTTTTCTGTGTCCTGTTTTGGGTTTGTTTGTTGTTGCTGTTATGGCTTTCTGGGTTTGGTATGCTTTGTTTTGGCTGGTAAGAACAGGTACTAGTTTGTTTTTTCTCTTTTCACTGGTGTTGGTTGATTTGGGTTTATACTGGTTTGTGAACAATGTTGTTGGTTTTCTTAGAACTGGTTTTTTGAACAACCTCCTCCCTCCTGCTGTGACCCTTCCTACTGATATATATCTCTTGTCATCCTTTAGAACAGATGCTGTTTTTTGGTCTTGGTCTTCTGAGTCCTCTGCTGCTACATACATACTTGAGTATATTCCTATTCTGGTGTATTCTTGTAAACAGATACTATACTTGACCTTTAGAATACCATGCCTTTCTATCATTTAGAACAGACTTTGCCTTGGTCTTTGCATTGGGATCACTTTCTGCTGTCCTGTGTTGCTTGTTATTAAACTCCAATTTCTTCTTTCGGCTATACTTACTGCTCTGTCATTTGGGATTTGAATTTGGCATCTTGCTTTTTCTGTAAATGCTACCTGCTGGTGCTGTTGGGTGAGAAATAGTTACTGTGGGGTGAAACAAAACTGTTTTTTGTCTGCTGATGCATAACTCATTATATTTTCCTTTTGGGCAGAATCAAATCTTTTTGACATTGTTGGGCTTTTCTTTGGGAAAATGATGCTCTATGATTTCCTTCTCTATACCTCCTTTGTGAACCAACAACGAAAGTTGTTGTGATTTGCAAAGGAAGTAACGGTAATGGCCGATGAAGGAACTTCGGTTCCGAGGCTTTTGAAACAATTGACCTTTAAACCTGATTCCTCAACCCCACCCTAGTGATGAGTCCGAAAAACACAATTTTCTCATTTCCGTATGAAAGAATTAATCTGTTGCTATTAATTATGTTCCTTTTTGTTGTTTCAGATGACGAACGGATGGCATGGAAGGAGAATGCTCGGGTATGAAGAAATTCGGAGAAAGCCAAATAGCTCGCTCAAACCAAAAATAGGCCTTAGAAGATTGTAGCAATATTGTAGAATTAGGATAGAATTAGGATAAAATTAGGACTTTTGTATTTGTAAAACAAAACTAGAAAATTCTGTAATAACGAACGAAATTCCGAAATTAATTCCAATTCCTCTTGCGAAATTTGTATTCTAAACATAAATATTTCATAATATCAATTTGATATATAAAAAATATTCAAATTCAAAAATACAATTCCGATCCCTTCTGGTTACGAACAAAATTCTTAGTAATGCTTCCCCGTTTTTGTATCTTTTTGGTAACTTCACGATCCGACATTGTAACCGAATTTTGAAGAAACAATTTTTTTCTCTTTTTTCACACTGTATCCTGAAATTCCACTTCTTGCACTTTTCTTGAAGTATCCACTAATTACCTCTAGCTAGCGAATTTACTCAGCAAAACAGTATTTTCATTCACCGAATAAGAAAAAAGAAAGATTTCTTTAAAACTTAAATTCCCAAATAATTGTTTTTGAATTCAAGTTCTAAAATTAATGATCCTTTTTCTGTCCAATGATTCCAAACAACCCTTTTGCGCGAGAAAAAAAAAATTCGAAGTCGTTCGAAACTTCCGGAATATAAAATGAATTGGTTACAACTTTTCCATGAAACAATCTCAGTAAGAATTCCTCTGAAATCATAATCAACAGACACATTTTTTTTGAAGATGATGGGATGAAACGGAGGGGAAATTTTGGGGTGCGACAGTCACACTAACTGCTGAGTGTAGCGCGATAATTCAAAACACGATGCCTCCTAAACTCAAAGATCTTAGAAGTTTCTATATTCCATGCGTAATAGGTAAATTTGTCATAGATAAAGCTTTATGCGATTTAGGAGCTAGTATTAGTGTAATGCCGCTGTCCATATGCAAGAAACTTGACATGGGAGAACTAAGACCAACCAAAATGTCCGTTCAATTAGCAAATCGATCTGTTAAATATCCTGCAGGAGTTCTTGAGAATGTTCCTGTACGCATAGGTGTGATACGGTGAACTGACTTTTTTAGTGTTTTGTATCGCAAATGTGCGGATAGCAAGAGTTGCCACCGACTTTTATTTTTATCCAATTAAGGGAAGGTAAAAGTACAGAAAAAGACCTTCGTTAGATTCTGAGTAAGGGAGAAGGTTATGAAAAGGGAAGGTATTAGCACCCCTTTCCATCCGTAGTTATCTACGAGCTCTTTGTTGCTCTTAGATCACTTTAAAATGCTTTCTGTGTGTTTGAAAAATGTTTTGAAAAGGCATTTCGCTTTGACTTTGTGATGACTCATGTAGGAGTGTATACAAAGTGTTCGGAAATGTTTCGTTTTGAAAAGAGTTTGAACTTTGAAAAAGTGTGAGGTGTGAAAAGTATTTGATTTGAGCAAGCAACTAAAAGACTTATTTACCCACTCAGAATTGGTCGTCTTCGTACTTCTACGTTCCTTTAGAATAGCGCTAGCCATACCATTAGTTAGTAGGTAGCTCCATTCGTTGGATGTAAGCGGGACATTCGAAGGGACATCGGATGGTCATAGAAAGCAACTTGTAGGAAGTATCCTAGCACATTCGAAGGGACTATCATCATTTTTCGTAGGCGATATTTGAGGGTCAAGATCATGTATTCGGAGGCGACATCGTGGGTCTTATGATCTTCGTATCGAAGGGACTATGATGATTTGTTTGGAAGGCAACGGTGCTAGAATACCTCTACGTTCGAGGGACATGACCATTTTGAATTCGTAAGGCAACGAGAGAGAATTACCCTAAGTGGTGCATGTGTGAAAGAAGTGTGTTGATTTCAGACATTTTATCTTGCAGATTAGTGGGCTATGTTCAATTATTATCTTGCCATACACGCCTAGTTACTAGCAATTGATAGGGTGCGGAAAGTAAAATGCGGAATGTAAAAGATGCGGAAAGGTAAATCCTACGCTATTACAAGGCTTTGGGGCAGATACATAATTTAAAATGCGGAAAATAAAACCCTAATTTTAAACTATTACATCCCATATCTGATTACATTATTGAAAAAAGTAAAATGATAAAGCAAGAATAAATGCAGAATCGGATCAACACAGTAAAAGAAGAAATCGGAAAATGCGAGATGAATTGAATAAGAGAAAAAATGTTAGAAAATGCAAATTTTTATATGAGAAAATTATTACATGTTGGAAATAATATAAATATGCTAAAATAAATTTTGGGATTTTTTGGATGCAATTTAATAATTAAAAACTAATTAAATGTGATTTAAATGCAAAAATATGAATATAAATAAATATGCATGCAAAATTGTATTTTTTAATTTATTAAATTAAATAAAGATTTTCAGAAAACAAATGCAAAAGGAAAATTAATTTTTGATGATTTTTAAATGCAGAAATAAAAATATGAAATTAATTAAAACAACATGCAAATATTAAAATAAATTAGAAAATAGAAAAATATGAAAAATAATGCAAGTTTGTAAAAGAAAAGCAAAACCAGGTCCCTATGAGGTTCGAACTGGAGACCATGGAGTGAAACCTTGAGATTGCCTGCCTCTACCACTACGCCACTTGACACTTGGTGTTTGTGAAATTGAAATTAAATGAAGATAAGCGTTCACGTGTCAAGGATTTTGAAAAGCAAAACACGGTCGACCGGGCCCGGTTATTTTGAATGGGCGAATCGGAGAATACGAAACCGCCGCATACCCTACTTTGAGTCAAGCAGTCGGCCAGCGAACCCTAGCTCGGTCGTCTTCTCATTGCTCGATTTCTCAACACAAAACACGATCAATAAACAAGAAGAAGAACCTATCCCCTAAATCGGCCATGGCGAACACGATGGTGGTGTTAGTTTTTCCTGAAAGTTCCTCTAACTACCAGTTCGAAACTCAACAGCTCCGAAACCCTAAACATGGCATCATGAGTTTTGGACGTTCAATCTTGCTAGCGATTGCCCAGATCGTGTATATGGAGTCTCATGAACATAAAAAAGGCATTAGAATCAATTGAAACAAGCAGAATAATAGAATGCAAAAATCAAGAAAAATTGAATATGTATGTATGTGTATGCATCGATTCTGGACGGTTTGATCAATGTCAATAGTGCATTCTTACTCAAACTTACTCTCTGAGCACGATGGAATGATGTTTGAAGGCTGAAAGTGGCTGGATTTTGAAATTCGAATTTCTCAAGTTTCTTGGAAAATTTTGACAAAATAAGGGTTTGGCTTGAGCTAGGGTTTCGTCCTTGTGGCTTGTGATCTTGCTGAGCATTTATAGAGGAATTTGAGAGAGGAAAATCAAGCAAAAAAGATTGATCCTTGATTGTGCAATATTTTCCATTTAAAACAAATTAAATTTCCTTAAAAACTTGATTTTTTCTTTCCATATGCATGTTATCACGAATTTGGTAAGGATTATGGGCTTTCTTGGACTTCAAGGAAAATATAAATCCAATCCTTTTCAAAAAATATCTTATTTTCATATTTTATATAATTTATTTTTGAATTAAATGTTATAAAATTCAAATATAAATCATAAAAATAGAAAATTACCATGGCCAAGCATTTATGGGTCAAAAATCATGTCATGAACAAGTTTGGACCAAAAGATTTTAGGCCCATTTGGAAAATTTTGCATTTTGACCAAAATGTCCTTTTGTGCAATTGTCCAAAATTGCCCAACTTGAATAGTGTATCTTGCTCAATTTTCCACATTTTTGAGTGTTCTTGGACTTTTTGGAAAGCTCTAAGAGTCCTCTAACCAACCTTTTTGGTCTCATCTCAATTGGAGTTTCCATGCTCAATATATCTTCAAAACAAAAAGTTTACTTTTTGTTGACTTTGAAAATGACCTGTAATGTTTTGAGATATACCTCTCAAATGAAGCATTTTTTGGACATTCTTGTGAGACATGAAGTTGTAGAGAATTGAATTTCCTTCAAAACAAGAGGTGGTGGAAAAAATTTTGAGAAAGCATGAGAAAGTTATGATCAGTCAAAGTTCAGTTGACTTTTCACCTAGAAACCCTAATTTAGAAAGTTTGACTTTTGAGCAAATCTTGAGTTTTCTTGATGAATCATGATCAGCCCTTGATCAAATGATGAATGTAACTTCAAAATTAGGATGTTGACAAAAAATTATGAAGTTTGACTATATGTTGACCACAGTTGACTTTTGTCAATCTGGTGATTTTCAACCATCGAGCAATTATGCGAAACTTGATCTGTGAAGCTTGAAACTTGACATGGAGAATCTTTGAAACATCTGAGGAGGCATGAAGACCATTGGAGATATTGGAAGTCCATCTTGACCTGAGATATACCAAACCCTAGTTTGGGTTGATTGTCTAGGAGAGAGTTTGTCTGACCAACTCTTGAGGAATCTTTGAGTATAGATGTATGAAATCTCTTGAGTAGATGGAGGGAAAATTTTGGGGTATGACAATAGGTCAATGCTATATCCCAACTGACTTCATCATCATGGACATAAGAGAAGACAAAGTTACCCCAATCATACTAGGAAGGCCTTTCTTAACAACTTCCGGTGCAATTATAGACGTGAAACGAGGAAAGCTTACTTTGAGTAGGAGAAGAAAATTGAATTTATCCTTTCTCACGAAAGCACTGCAATTGAAGAGACTTGCTACTTTATGGATATCATCGATGAATGTAGAAAAGAAGCAGAACTTGAAAATAAAGACAAGCTCAATGAAAGTCTGGATGATAATCTAAATGAATGTTTAGCTATAGCGCCAGATCCTACACAATGCTTAAGAAAACCAACCTTGGAACTTAAAACACTTCCTAAAAATCTAAGGTATGAATTCACGGATTACGAACTCGAGCGACCGGTAATAGTCAATGCGAACTTGGAGAAATCAAAGCGAGAAACTATTACAAATTAGAAAATATCCAACGACTTTAGGATATAACATCACTGACCTAAAAGGAATAAGTCCCTCTATCTTTATGCATCGTATTATGCTAGAAGAAGACTGTAAGACTTCTAGAGAACACCAGAGGAGACTAAACCCGATCATGAGCGATGTAGTGAAAAAGGAAGTGATGAAATTGTTAGAAGCAGGAATAATATATCCTATATCTGATAGAAAATGGGTTAGCCCAGTGCACGTAGTACCAAAGAAAGGACGTGTAACAGTGGTCAAAAATGAGAAGGGAGAAATTATAACCAAACGTGTTGAATCCGGATGGAGAATGTGCATAGATTATCGAAAACTTAACAAAGCCACCAGAAAGGATCATTTCCCTTTACCATTTATAGATCAGATGTTAGAACGTTTATCTAGGCATTCTCATTTCTGTTTCTTGGACGGTTACTCAGGTTTCTTTCAAATACCAATTCACCCTGATGACCAAGAAAAAACAACTTTCACATGCCCCTTTGGCACCTTCGCATATCGACGAATGCCATTTGGTTTATGCAACGCTCCTGCGACCTTTCAAAGATGCATGATGGCAATATTTTCCGATTTTCTTGACAACATCATGGAAGTCTTCATGGACGATTTTTCCGTTTGCGGGCAAAACTTTGAAGAATGCCTAGAAAATCTAGAAAGGGTTTTAGAACGTTGTGTGAAGGTAAATCTAGTGCTTAATTGGGAGAAATGCCACTTTATGGTACAAGAAGGAATTGTATTGGGACACATCATATCTAAAAGAGGAATTGAAGTAGATTTGGCAAAAATCGAAGTTATTGGGAACCTTCAACCTCCAAAAACTGTTAGAGCAATACGAAGTTTTTTAGGACACGCCAGTTTCTATCGATGATTCATTAAAGATTTCTCTAAGATAACTAAACCTTTAACTGAATTATTAATGAAAGACGCTGAATTCATCTTCGACGAAAAATGTTTAGAGGGCGTTCAAAACACTAAAGAAAGCATTAATATCTGCGCCCATCATGCAAACCCCAGATTGGAATGAACCATTCGAAATAATGTGTGACGCGAGTGACTACGCCGTAGGAGCTATCTTAGGACAACGAAAGGATAAAAGGCTTCATGTCATATATTACGCAAGTAGAACCTTAGATGAAGCGCAGATGAATTATGCCACAACCGAGAAAGAATTTTTAGCAGTGGTTTTCGAGCTAGATAAGTTTCGTTCCTATTTGGTAGGATCCAAAATAATCATCTACGCTGATCATGCTGCTATTAGATATCTCTTAACCAAAAAGGACGCTAAACCTAGACTCCCTGAGATGGATATTGCTGCTGCAAGAGTTTGATTTAGAAATCAAAGATAAGAAAGGAACTGAAAATGTAGTGGCAGATCACCTCTCTAGACTCGAGAACCTCAAACATGAACAAGTGCCAATCGATGATGAATTCCAATACGATAGACTCATTGCCCAATTGGAGGACAAAGAAACTGATAATTTCATGGAGACCACCTTAGTCATTTCTTTTGTGCCTTGGTATGCAGACTTCGTGAATTACCTCGCTGCAGGCGTTCTACCACCTGAACTTACCTACCAACAAAAGAAGAAATTCTTCCACGGCCTTAAACAATATTATTGGGATGAACCTTTGCTTTTCAAGAGAGGCCCCGATGGAATCTTCCGTCGTTGTGTGCCAGAAGAGGAAATTGAAATCATTATAACACATTGTCATTTTGCACCTTATGGAGGACATGCTAGTACATCTAAAACATGTGCGAAGATCTTACAATCCGGCCTCTATTGGCCTAACCTATGGAAAGATGTACATGCCACCATCATGAAATGCGACAGGTGCCAACGCACTGGTAATATATCTAGACGCGACGAAATGCCACAGAAAGGTATTTTAGAAGTCGAAATTTTCGATGTGTGGGGAATAGACTTCATGGGACCTTTTCCATCCTCTTCCGGTAACAAGTATATACTCGTGGCTGTAGATTATGTTTCAAAATGGATCAAAGCTATAGCTTCTCCAACGAATGACACCCGAGTAGTCCTTAAGCTCTTCAAAAATATAATCTTCCCAAGGTTCGGTGTACCCAGACTCGTCATAAGCGATGGTGGCTCCCATTTCATTTCCAAAATCTTCGAAAAATTATTAGGGAAATATGGAGTTCGACACCGTGTAGCTACACCTTACCATCCCCAAACAAGTGGGCAAGTAGAAATTTCAAACCGTGAGATCAAACAAATTCTCGAAAAGACTGTTGCTACTTCTAGGAAAGACTGGTCCTTTAAACTTCATGAAGCTTTATAGGCATATAGGACCGCTTACAAGACTCCAATAGGGACTACCCCCTTTAAGCTTATTTATGGTAAGTCGTGTCACCTTCCGGTTGAGTTGGAACATAAGGCTTATTGGGCCATTAAAAATTTAAACCTAAGTTATACAGCCGCCGGTGAAAAACGTATC
The DNA here is from genome assembly GCA_021764765.1 of Vicia sativa. Lineage (NCBI taxonomy): Eukaryota > Viridiplantae > Streptophyta > Magnoliopsida > Fabales > Fabaceae > Vicia > Vicia sativa. The sequence continues at coordinate 74,519,858 of CM038797.1, read as the reverse complement.
CTCGATACAAATGAATTAGAAGAACTTAGACAGGATGCGTACGAAAATGCTAGGATTTACAAAGAACGAACGAAGAAATGGCATGACAAGCGCATATCTAGGAAAAATTTTAACATAGGCGATATCGTATTACTATTTAACTCAAGATTAAAATTATTTCCTGGAAAATTACGATCTAGGTGGTCAGGCCTTTTGAAATTACTAAAGTTTATCCAAGTGGCGCCATAGAAATTAAGGGAACATCGATTGAACCTTTTGTAGTAAACGGGCAACGTTTAAAACACTACCATTCTACCGAAATCGATGAAAATTCACAAACATTAAATCTAGACGAGCCACACGCTCAATTAAAAGGCTAGCCCTTAGTTTTATTTGTCGAGCTTACGACATAAAACAAAGCACTTTGTGGGAGACAACCCACCATTTTTTATTTTTTATTTTTCATTCTCTTTATTTTATTTCATTTCTTCTTTATTCTATTTTTAAAAATTCTTATCACTATTTATTTTCTTCTCATTTTTTTTATATTCTTCTTTGTCTTATTTCTTTCTATTCTATGTTTTTCTTCTATTTTTCTCTTTATCGGCATTTGGCCAATGCTGATCTTCTTTTACTTTTCTACTCTTCAGGATAATTTCTAGTTGCTTATTCTCTTTCCACCATGTCTCGCACTGATAACATGCAAGTCACATTCAGAGGAAGACACCAGGTTGGAAGATTTGGAGTTTTAGGAAGGCGTGAGATGCTTCCAACTATCTACCCTCATCATGGTACTATGGATACACTTGGTATCCGTGATAGTGTGCTTTTTCTGCTTAACCAGATCGGGTGGGACAGTTCGCGCCTTATGACATGTTATGCCACCTATCAGAATCTCACCTTAGAGTTCCTTAGCTCTCTGACTTACTTGCCTAATCATGGGTTGGGTCCACGCCGTGGACTCATTCTTTTCAGACTTTTTGGTATTAATTACAAGTTCAATCACATGGAGTTGGGTAATCTTCTAGGATTTCCTAATGGAGTGGAAGTTTACCATGAAACTCAGGAGGAACAACTTGGTTTTAGAGAGCTTGATAACTTTTGGGGATCTATATCTGGAATCCTCAACCCTGAGCTGGCTGACTTTGTATCAGAAAATATCCATAACCCAGTCATCAGGTACTTCCACAAGATTCTGGCTCACACTGTTTTTGGAAAGCCCCAGAATGTCACCACTGTATCTCGAGACGAGCTTTTTATTATGTTTTGTGCTTCGCAGAACTGCCCGGTTAACGCGATCACTTATATGTTACGTGCTTTTGAGCATCTTATCGATACTGACCATGCACCCATTCAGATGGGAGGGCTTGTGACTATGATTACTAATGTTGTTGGACTCAGACAGCCTTTCCAGAATCTGAATGCTTTTAGTGGTGTCCGATGCATGACTATCCAGTTTTGTTTCAACACTGGCTTGATCGGTAATCTTGGTCCCACTCAGTTCACCTTATTGATAAACAACCAAGTTATGGATTTATTTACCTTACCTGACCCTGCTACGAGTGTGCACAACCGAGCCAATTGGCTCTATGGTCTAGATCAGCCCCCTGCTCAGCCTTCTACTCCTGAGACTCCACAAGCCTATGAGATTTTAGAGGACTCTGAGGAAGATCCTACTGCTCCCCCTGGTTATTACGACATTGCCCCTCCTCAGCATGCTTCTACTGCTCAGTCTGTCGCACCAGATACTGTTATGCATCAGGCTCCTACCATTGATTATGCTACGGCCATCCACGCTCTTCAAGTGGAACACCAGGCCCTGAGGGATGACTTTACTAGTTTGCAAGCGGATTTCTTCGGCTTTATGGACACGGTATCGGCACAGTTTCAAGAGGTTTTTGCTTATTTCCGATCCTCGTCTACTCCTAAGACAGGACCTTCCAGTGGCTAGAGTTTTAAGCAGTTTTTAATTATAGTTTAGTTTAGTTTAGGAGTTTCCATTTTTCCGTTATGTAATTTATTCCGTCTTATTTTGAACACTTGTCCCTTTAATTGTTAGCAACTCCATTATTAAATTAATGCAATTTCTGAATTTATATTTAATGCTGCAGTTTTTATTTTTCAACTTTATTATATTATTATTATACTGCTTCATATTTTTCTTTAAATTGCATCTATAAATCATATCGTTGCTACCTATTGCTATTCTGGAACACTGTATCATGCATTATCTTATAGTCTGTATAAAGTACTTCAGTCAGTCTGAATTACTTTAGATTCCCTGCATGCGTCCTTGTGCTAAACTGATTCACTGCCCCACGCATGATGTCTTGCATGCTTTACACTGCATGAGGCGGACGCCTCTGTTCACACACATTCACTTGAGACGCACGCCTCCTGTCTTTTTCTGCCAGGAACATATGGAGACGCACGCCTCCCTGCCCAATGCACAATCTGAGACGGTCGCCTCTGGCCTTTTGTTCTTTATGAGACGCACGCCTCCATGCATGTCCTCCTTGATGAGACGACCATCCCCATGCTCTTCTCCCATTGTCTCATTTTCTGTCTCCTTGACTTTGATGTTTCATCCGTTTCCTTCCCTTCAATAACAACAATAACTCCATTTCAACCATTCCATTAATCAAAATATTCTTCTTTTTATTTCCCACCATAATTTCCATTCAAACTCTTCTCTCTTCATTTCCCAACATATTATAATTATAATTTATTCTTCTTAAATCTCAAACCACTATAAATATTCTTCCATATTTCTTCTCATTTCACATCTCTTCCATCTACTTCTCATATATTTTCTCTCATCCACTCCATATTTCTTCCCTTTTATCCTTCATTACCTTCTTTTCCATGGCTCCACGAAACACACATCGTCAAGTGAAGCCCGACCGACCACCACCAGATTTGTCCACCGTGGTGTTCCGGGATAACGAGAGAAATACATGAAATTCTATTCACGTTCGGTTGTTCCCACCAAATATGTGGATGCCGACTGTTTAGATACTTTGGGTATGACGGAAAGCATCACTTTTATGCTTACAAACACGGGATTGTTTAGTCTCTACACAAATCCCTTTCCAACCTTCGAACCACTCGTTTTAGAGTTTCTCAGTTCGTTCTCATACAACACGCCTCCTGACGATCCATATACAACCGGCACCGCAAATTTCCGCATGTTTAACCAAGAGTATTCAATTGACCAAGAAAGGACCGCTGAAATTTTACAGTTCACTAGAGGTCAAAACGTTCACTACAAGCCTTTCGATACCGAAAGCGACATATCTTGGGATCAAGTTGGCTTCTCTCTTTGGCATGATCTGACCGGTCAACCCACTGAAAGTTGGCGAGATCTTTATGCTTCTCATATTCATAATCTCGCTCTGAGGTATTTTCACCGAATCCTTGCGAACACAATTTTTGGTAGGACCAATAACCATAAGGTCAACCAAAATGAAATGTTCCTTCTTTTATGTGCCCTCAACGGGAACGCCATCAACGCCGCTCCTTTCATGTTAAGTCATTTTCATACATGCGTCAATGCGGTAGGTACCAACCCTTTTATTTTCGGTGGGATCATAACATCTTTAGCTTTTGCTTTAGGCTTATCCAACGAGCTTCTGTCCATTGGACAATTTATGATGCCTGCAAATCTACTTGATGTTATTTACTGGCGTGATTCACATATTATCTCCCCACGACAAGATGGACGGTACACTTTAATGATAAACAGACGTCTGGTGCCTGGTGTAGTGCTGCCTTGTCCAAATCAGATCGACGTGCGAAACCGCAACAATTAGCGTTTTGCTCTTAATGCACCTGCTGCGCAGCCACGTCAAGAAAATCCTCCGCAGGCTGCCAATCTCGATGCAATGCATGCTGCCATTAACCGGCAGGATCAGCGGTTCCTAGCAATGGAACAAGGCCAAGCCGAAACTTTGCGTCTTATTTGAGAGTTACAGCATGACCAACGCGAGTATGCTTTTCGAAACGATCGTAACTTCGAAGCGTTGACTGCTCGCATAGCGGATGCTTTTCACCTTAGCGATTCTGATTCAGACAGGCGCTGACGACCTCGTACTAGAGGCAGAGGAGCAAGAGGACGCCATAATCCAAGCAACGAGTGATCACCCTCCTCCCTTCTGACTCTCCTGGTTTTATCGCATTGAGGACAATGCTCATTTTAGGTATAGAGGAGTTAGTCAGAACATTTCTTAGTTCGTTTTTATTTTCTTTGCTCTATTTAGTATTTCCCTGTTGTTTCCTTTTTCTGTATTGCAAAAAAAAATCCATTCAATAAAATACATGTTTATGTAATTTTAATCTTTTATGCAAAATCTAGTGCTTATTCGAATTCCTCCATTTTCTTGAGCCATAACGAAAAAAATTATTAAAAAAAATTATTAAAACGTATATCTTGACATACTCAACTAGTATTAAGGTTGCCTATTTTTATAAATAAGAACTCGAGTGCGACTAAAGCAAAATCGTTATCGTCCTAACACTTCAAAACCCCAGCGCGTTAGATCGATTTAAGTACTTATTATACCAACACCTTAAAACTTAGTTTTAAAGTAACCCCGAGTAGTTTATAAAAGCAGTCGGCACCGCCTTAAACACAAACTACGTGGAGAATCGATGAATATAAGTGATTGATCAACAAATTTAAGAGAAATTTTTTTCTGAAGATGCACTTACTAAGTTAGATGGTCCTTACCAGATCATTTAATCCAACAGTTGCGGAAACTATAAAATCTTTATGCAAACAATCCATTATGAATTGGTTTAGTGGTTCCTGGTGCTGAACTTGGTAGGGAGGATTATGGTCCGATCCCCCGCAATTTGTAATTGGATAAAGGAGTACCAAATATAATTACCAGAACTCCTAGCTGGATTATAAAGATCAAATTCACTAACCGGTTACTCCACTATGTGCGCGTAAGGCAAAGGGCTTAATGTGATTGCGCCAGAATGAAAGCGGGTGAAACGAAACGAAAGTATTAGGTCGAGCTATAATAGCATGATTTAAATTGGTTTGCAAAAATGGGGCTATCTAGTGTTTCTACGGTAGCTTTGGTGTCGAAGTTCAACTTAAGTTCTCCAACAAAGAATTAACTTGCAACCTAGTACAAATTGATGTGTGTTCTTATATCTGCGTTTGACTGGTGCTTAAGAGATTTTCATTTTACTTTTTGCTTGAGGACAAGCAAAGGTTCAAGTATAGGGGAGTTTGATAACACATTTTTTTATAGCATATTTGATTTAATTCTCATAGATAATGTTAGTATTTTTTATTTAATTATTTTGTTTTATTTATGTATTACGTTGGTATTTGAATTGTTTCAGGTATTTGCATTAAATAAGACCAATTGAGCAAAGAAATGAAAATTGAGGAATTATCTAATTAAAGTGTGAAAGAAATGAAAGAGGGGTGTGAAAGCAAAAGGAAGAATTAAGAAGATAAGAGATTATTATGAATTTTCAACCTAAAGCCCAAAGCAAGCAAGAGTAAAGCCCAAAGCATAGCGAATCTTCCGGTACACACGTGGCGCGCCTCGGCCTCCTACCCACTTGAGGCGACCACCTCAACTCCCAAGCATGAAAGTGAGACGTCCGTCTCTTTAGCTTCCACGTCAGCCCTTTGAAGCCTTTTGATAATTTGTTGAGACGACCGTCTCCAAAGGCAGTTGGATTTAAGAAACAAATTGGACGCACGTCTCAAGGAATTCCTATTATTTTCGGTCAAAGATATTTTGATTTAATGATAGCACAAATTTATATAACATATTTGACGTAATTTTCATAGATAATATTACTATTTTTATTTAATTATTCTATTTTATTTCCGTATTATGTTGGTATTTCTTTCGTTTCAGGAATTTGTATTAAATAAAGATTAATTGAGCAAAGGAACAAAATCAAGGCAAAATCGGATTAAAAAGATAAAGAAATGAAGCAAAAGGGGTGATATAGCAAAAAGGAGGAGTTAAGAAGAAATAAATAATTATAAGACTAAGCCCGGAAGAAAAGCCCGTTCGGTCCACTAGGCGGTCGTCGACCATACGCCACGGCCGTAAGACATCCATGAAGCGTGGCGACCGTACCACCACAGCCACGACCGTAACACGGAAAACATGAAACCTGCTCGTACGCACTTGTGACAAGCGTAATGCACCTAATATCGATTCTGAGAATAAGTGCGAGCGTGGAAAAGCTTGAGAGACTTCTCAACCACCCACTCATGCCACGTTCAACCCACTTCTCCCTTCCTTCTTTCTCTCCATGTTCTCCCACGTTTTGGCGGTTTACCCATGATCTCCATTACTCTTTGTATGAAATTGGAAAAGGGTAGTTACTAACAAAGGCTATAAATGACTTCAAAGCTTGAGCAAGGGTCGTGATTTCTTCGAACAACCGTTCTTCCATTTCCGCATTTTATTTTTCGAGTTTTGTATTTTTATTCGGTTTGTACTTTCATTTTATTTTTCCAGTTTCTTAGTTTTGATTTTCTATTTTAGTTTCTTTGTTTCTATAATTTTCTCACAACAATTTCTACACGAAATTGTTGTGTAATTCAGATCTAACCTTACGTTAGATCTAGTGCTTTATTTCCTTGTTGCAATTTTCTTTTCGATTCAAATGAAGAACAAGATTATTCAAGTATTATTATTTCCAGGTTCTTAATATAATTATTTTATTTTGTTTTAAATATTGTTGTTTGATATTTATTTATTTAATTTTGGGAATGTTTAAATATATTGAACCTTATTATTTCGGCAAATCCGAATTAATAAATATGTCAAGCTAAACCGTTTAGGTATCGGTAAGTAATAGTAGTAAAAGTAGGAATTGAATTGTTTCTAAGCTAAGATATTAATTAACATAATTTCTGGTTATAAATTTTTATAATTAAAATCTATCTTTTGTTACGAAAGTAAGTTAAGTAGAATAGGTTAGGATCGAGACCACGAAAGTGTGAGGTTTTAACCGGATAGCTAAAGTTAGACATTTGCTTTAAATACAGTGAAAGCGCTTTAAACCAAATTAGAATTAATTAAGTTTCCAAAAAGTACTTCTAAACACTTATAGGCTAGCGAAAGCAGGTATAGGGCTTTAGACGTATAATCCGAGATAAGACCATGAAAGTGTGAGTTGAGGGTTTTTAAACTGATTAATTCTACAGATAAATTAAGTTAACCATCTTTAAACGCTTAATTTCAATTTAATCCGCTTAGGTTCACTACGTTTTAGTCAGCATTGTTTTATTTTTATTGGAGATTCAAGAACCTTGGTGTACCAGTTATTCTGAAGAACAAAATTTGTTTCAAGGATTTAAGTTATTTCAGGTTTTTATTTAATTGCTTTAATTTATACAAGTATCTATTTGCATGAAATTTATCTGCCTGGCTATGGAATTATTTATGCATGTTGAATATTTTGGTTTATGCATGTCTGTTTTTATCAATATGTCTGGCTAATTAAATCTGATATCGGTATGTAACTAGTTAAACAGAAGGGATCCGGAACAAACTAGCTTAACTTTATTTCGTAAAATAAACACTTTTTCTGATTTAGATATCCAATTTAATTTATTAAAAGAAGCTTAGAAACCAACAAAGCGAAAGTTTGAGGTTAATAAACTGGACTAAGGTTAGAAACCAATAGAGCGAGAGTTTGAGGTTTAAAACCAGATAGTGGATACTAGGTATTGTTTTTAAAAGGCTGCAGCGTTTTAAAGCAGTTAAACTTTATTTATTTTCAAAAGTATTTTTAAAATCAATGGGATAGCGAGCATACATTAGAGTTTAAACTTATAATCTGATTCAATAGAGCGAAAGTTTGAGATAAGATTTTTAAATAAATACCGTTTGCTGAAAAAGGATTATTGTCAGTTTGAGAAAATAAGCTAGTGGAAAGTCGGATTCTCTAGGTTAACGAATTACATATCGATATTAACTTATCATTCCGACTAGATTAAGTTTAATTACCCAAAAATCCCCAGTTAATTATTCGATAGCTTTAGCTTTACTTTGTAGTTTTAGGTTACGTTAGTTCAATTTATAGTCCCTTAGGTTAGATATCTTTTAAAACTACGATAGAATATACTTGTAGTCTCCGATTAGAATAGGCGATAAAGTCGCGATCAAGTTTTAAGTTTGATAACTTGAATTTATATAGCATAATTTGATTAAATTAGCATAAGTAATGTTAGTATTTTTGTTTAATTATATTGTTTTTATTTTCGTATTACGCTGGTATTTTTAATGTTTCAGGTATTTAGATTAAATAGAGATTGCCTGAGAAAAGAAATGAAATTGAGAGGAAATTGATGTAAAAAGGCAAAGAAATGAAGATAGGGGTGATATAGAAAAGGAGGGGTATTGAAGAAGTAAAGCTAAATATGTGAAGGCCCAAAATGAAGGCCCAAAACGATCCTAGACCGGGGAGGTGTGACACCCCAAAATAATTCAATAATTAAATGTTTATGATTTTAATTAATTATTTAATTGAGAACATAATTTATTTAATAAGTTGGATTATTAAGATTAATGATGGAATTAATTGGAGGAGAAAGTGATATTATTTTATTTATTTATGATTAAAAGGAAATAAGAGGAATAAAAGGAATGAAATAAGGGAAAGAAGGAAAATAGATTCATTTGGAGAAAACAAGGCTACGTAGAAGTGAGAAGAGAAAGAAGGAAAAGACCTAGGGCGTCGAATCTCGAAGAAACCACCGGTGAGGGTGATTTCGGTGATTATAACTTATTATAGGTTTTGATGTTGATGATATGAGTTATAGCATGTAGGAATTTGAAATTGTGAAATTCTAGGGTTCCATGAATGTGTCCCTATAGGTGTCGGTTGTGTCGAAATATGTATGGATATGATTAGAGTGTCGAGATGAAAATAGATGATGGAAATATATTGTTTGAGGTGTTAGATGATGCAAAATGATGTATTTTGGTGTTTCCAATGATGGGATTCGTATGGGTAAAAATGGGTTTGAGTAAAATGGATGAATCTTTGTCAAAGCTAGAAAATCACTTTTAATGCGTAGGAACCGGTTCTGTATGGGTAGGAACCGGGTTCCACGATGAAAAAAAAAACGAAAAATGTACTCGGGAACCGGTTCTGTATGGGTAGGAACCGGGTTCCCATACATTTTCGAAGACCATTTTGAACCTGCGGAACCGGTTCTGTATAGGTAGCAAGGTTCGCCTTATTTTTAAATTTTCAAAACTTCAAAATTCATAACTTTCAAACCGTAAGTCCGTTTTGGCGCCGTTTTGGACGTTATTTCCTAAATTCAATGCTCTATCTTATGAAATGAAAATATTTTAGAAAATTTGAAATTATTTTGGGAAAGGGTATAATTTCTAAAGATGATGATTATTAGCTAATACATAATGACGATGTATGTGTAGTGATGTACTTAGTGATGAGGATCGATAATGTGTAGGTGAAATAGCATGGTTACGCTATTGTTTGATGTATGCATGATTGGTTTGGATATCTGATTGATTGTTTTGCATGTTTATCTTGATGTTAGATGTATGCATGATTGTTGATGTATCATGTTGATTTTGGTGATTCGGTTATGTTAAATGAATGTATACATAGGCGATTAATGTTGCATGCTATTGATGTGCGTGCATATGCATTATTTTGGTGAAGTTAATTCCCATTGTCGGAATTTGACTTGGATTGCCGATAACCGATGCAGAGTGAGGATGGGTGGTTAAATTGGATTAGTGTCAGAGTGGTTATGGACGAATCGATGGGCTATCCGAATGATGATGGATCGTGTTGGGTGACTTGGTCACGAAGTCGGTACCGCATGCATTGAGTGCATTAGTGTTTGCATAGGATTGTAACATGCTAGGATGTCTTCGGTGTTGCAATGCCTTTATTGTTGATTGATGATGTATGATGAATTGTATGACTATGATTGTGTATTGGATTACGATTGGTATTAAGTGGTGGAATAATAGGCTTGCAATTATATTATTGATTGAAGGATTTATAATATGCTTTAATTATGAGAAGTCTCACCCTTACTTTACCATTTCAGATTAAATTAGCAGTTGAGGAGTCGGTGAGGATGGCTCTAGAGCTTACCTTTTAGTCCGTGTGTCAGTGTCATGCTCTGATTAGATTGTAACACTGGGGAACGCTTAGTTAAGAGAATCATTATTATTTTAATAGTTTGGACTTGAACTCCTTGAGAACTATGATGTTTTATTAAATTTTGACTTTTTGTATTTCCATTTGTGTAAGACATGGTCTTATAATGATTAAGTTGTTGGATGATGATCCTCGATGTAGCATAGCTCTTGTTTGATGAAGGTTTATTTTATTTATTAATTGTGACATCCCGTGATTACCGTGTTAAACTCTGATTAGAGATGATTTAAATGTTAATTTAATTAATATATTCGGGGTATTTAGATGGGGTGTTACAATAGTGGTATCAGAGCATAGTCGGTCTTGTCACGTCGTTATCCCTTTAGTATGCGACTAGTGTGAAGTGACAGTCGATACTTGTGTGATGTAGATTGTTTTGTTATTTTACGAACAATGGCGGAAGAGGTAACGGAAGGAATGATCTTTGCTATCGGTGAGGCTTTGGGAATGTTGGTGGGAGTACTCGGAGGGGCAGCGAGGTGTGATTGGTGTTGACGGACAATTGGGGAATTTTGGAGGAACAATCCTCCATTGTTTAAACATGATCCGAAGGTGCTCGAGAAATGGTGAAGGAGATCGAGAGGATCTTGAGTGATTGATTGTCGGAAGAGGCAGGTGAGATATGGAACTCACATGTTGGTGAGGAAGTTGATGGTGGTGGGTTGCTACCAGGCTGAGCGGAAGAAGATGGCGTTGCGTTGAATTGGGCTGTGTTCGGAGAGCTTTTCGAGGAGGTATTTTCTGAGGATGTCGGAGGTAAGAAGGAGATTGAGTTTGGAGCTCAGCGGGGCAATAAGGCTGTCGGTGGTATGCTTGAAGTTTTCGAGTTAGCGGTATTATGCTCATTATCCTAACGATGTAGATGGAGAGTTTTCCAAATGTATCAAGTTTGAGAATGGTTTACGTGTGAGATTAAGCGGTATTCGGTATCGGCGTGTCAGAAGATTTTACGATCGGTTGATTGTAGTAGGATTTTAGAGGAGGATCTTGCTAACACTAAGTCAAATGCTCGGGGTATGTTGATAGAAAAGGTAAACAACGGATGGATCGTGGTAAGCCTTATGATAGGAGTAATCGAGGTCCGATGGTTGGAAGAAATCTAGTGGAGGAGATTCTAGTTCTTCCGCTAGGTGCTATAAGTCTTGGTGAGACGGGACATCGTATGGTGGTTGTAAGAGCAATGATAAGTGTTTCAAGTGTGGGAAGTTCGGCCATGTGGCCAATGATTGCGAGTAAAGGTGGTGACTTGTTACAAGCTGTGGTGAAGAGGGTCATACCGTCCTCGGTGCCAAAACTCAAGAAAGAGCAAGTGGTGGTAGAGTGTTTGCATTATGCGGATCGAGACAAAACCGGATGATCGGTGATTAAAGGTACATGTTTTATTAACGACATACCTTTGATTGCGATTATTGATCTTGAGCTACGCATTCTTTTATTGCGTTAGATTGTGCTAAGAGATTGAATTTGGAAATTTCTAATATGGATGGAAGTATGGTTATTGATACTCTGCGTCGGGTTCGATGACTACTTCATATGTTTGTAGAAATTGTCTGTTGTGATTTTGATAGGGGTTTGGTATGGATTTAGTGTGCCTACCGCTAGAACAACTTGATATCATCCTTGGAATGAGCTGGTTGGAATTCAACGAGGTTCATATCAGCTATTTTGAGAAGGCGGTCATTTTTCACGAAGAGGTTAAGATCGAAAATGAGATTATGTCGGTTAAGCGAGATGAACTTAGGCGTGAAGGATGGTGCGATTGTGTTTATGTTGTATACTGCGATAGGCGGAAGGAAAGCAAAGGTGATGGATTGCTGAATGAATTTCGGAGGTGTTTAGGAAGGCGTTAGTGGTGCCACACGAGAGAGAGAGTTTACTATAGATTTGATTCACGGAACTAGTCCTTGTCGATGGTGCCTTATCGCATGTCGGCATCTGAATTGGTTGAGCGAAGAAGCGTTAGAGGAATTGCTTGAGAAGAAGTTTATTAGTCCAAGTGTTTCGCCGTGGGGTGCTCGGTGTTATTGGTTAAGAAGAAGGAAGGTTCAATGAGGTTATGTGTTGACTACCGGCGGTTGAATAAGGTTACGATCAAGAATCGGTATCCTTTGCAGAAATGACGATTTGATGGATCAACTCGTTGGAGCTTGTGTATTGATAAGATTGATCGAGATCGGATATCATCGATTAGTGTGAAGTCGGAGGATATTGACGCATTAGAGCGAGCTATGGGCATTATGAATATTACGTGATGCCGTTTGGAGTTACTAATGCACTGGTGTTTTCATGGAGTATATGAGCAGGATATTTCATCCGTATCTCGATAAGTTAAATCGTGGTGTTTATTGACGATATTCTAATTTATTCGATGATGAGGAGCATCGCGAGCATCTTAGAGTTGTATTGGAATTGTTGAAAGAAAAGAAGCTTTATGCGAAGTTGTCCAAGTGTGAATTCGGTTGGAGGAAGTAAGTTTTCTTGGCCATGTAATTTCCAAGAATGGGATTCTTTGATCCTGAAGGTAGAAGCGGTGTCTCGATTAGGAGCGCGAAGAATGCTTGAAATCCGTAGTTTTACGGGTCTTGCGAGGTTATTATCGGAAGTTTATTGAGGATTTTCCAAACTAAGCGTTACCGTTGACTAAGTTGACGGGAAGGGTCGGTGTTTGTTTGGGATGTTGAGTGTGAAAAGGATTCCAAGAGGTGAAGAGGAGGTTGACAAGTGCTCCGATCTTGATGTTACCGGATCCGACTAAGTCTTTTGTGGTGTATTGTGATGCATCGCTGATGGGATTAGGTGGTGTGTTGATGCAAGATAAGTAGGTTGTGGCTTATGCTTCGCGACAACGAAAGTGCATGAAAGGAATTATCCGACCCATGATTTGGGTTAGCATTTGTTGTGTTTGTTTTGAAGTTGTGGAGACATTATACATGCGGTTCTCGGTTTGAGGTATTTAGTGATCATAAGAGCACAGTATCTCTTTGATCGGAAGAGCTGAACATGAGGCAAGGAGATGGTTAGAATTCCTAAAGGATTATGATTTGGGTTTGAATTACCATCGGTAAAGTGACGTTATTGAGATGCTTTGAGTAGGAAATCCTTGCATATGTCGATGTTGATGGTCCGTGAATTAGAATTGGTTGAACAGTTCAGAGATCTGAGTTTGGTTTGTGAAACTACTCCGAATAGTGTGAGATTGGGTATGTTGAAGCTGACCAGTGGTATTCTGGAAGAGATTAGAAAGGGACAGAAGTCTGACGTTGGTTTAGTTGATAAGTTGACGTTAATCAATTTCATTTGCTACATTTTAGGAAGACTAAGACCATGACGTGCTAGATTTTTGGAGAAGGAAGTTGCAAGTAAGAACTATATAAGGAACACATTGGACCAACAAAAGGGGTCGACATTTTTACCGAACAATCGATTTCTAGTTTTCCTTTATTCGCATTTCTATTTTCTTTTCAGTTTGGCAATTTTATTTTATTTTCCATTTCCGTTTCTTAGTTTTAGATTTTCTTTTAGTTCTAAGCTTCTCACAATAATTTTGTGTACTAATTTTCTTAGAATATTTATTTTGAAAATTGTGATGTGTGTGAAGAACAAGATTTATTGCGATATTCGAATCTAATTGTCTTAATTTATTCAAAGTATTTTTGCACGATATTTATTTGTTTGATTAGGAGATGTTTAAATGTATTGAATATTATTATTTATGCATGTCCAAATTAATAATAGCTAAATCTTTCGATATCGGTATTTAAATTAATCGAAGATAAACTTGCATAATATTACGTTGTTAAAATATTCTTTCGACTTTGGTATCCAAATTTATTCATTAAAGCGTTTAGAAACCAACAAAGCGAAAGTTTGAGGTTAAATAAATGGACTAAGGTTAGAAACCATTTGAGGTTTAAATGGATAGTGATTTATTGATTTTAAAGCGTAAATTTTAGATTTTCGATTATTTTTCAATCGAGCGAGAGGATATCTTAAAATATAATCTTGCGATTAATAGGATTGATTAAAATATTCTTTAATCATCATGAAATTGGCCTTATTTATAACTTAGGATAACAAAGATTATAATATTCTTTAAATACATCGATTTTGGCATATATCATCAAGTTTATATCGATTTTTTTTGTCGCTTGGTAGTCGGATCTGGTTACTATATATCTTTTCTACAATTAATTTTCACAATTATATCATAAATCTTGATGGAAGATTTCAATGCTTCACAAACTCACTCTTACCCAAATTACCTCCACAACTACCAATTCCAATATTTTGATTATAATTCCAACCAAACTTATCCTCATCCCTCTACAATTGCCATATTTTGAGAATCACGAACCATATAAATCCGACCTCGAAATATTAATGGAAAATTTTAATGAAACATCCAGGATGATAGAATGCTTTGGGGAAACACAAAAGGAGACTCTAACTCACTTTCAAGAATAAGAAGAATCACAAGATCTTAACTTCAAAACATCAATGGAGGCTTCCGATGAGATGCTAACTAACTCTAGGTTAGAGTCTATGATTGAGCACCTTGTAGAGACACAAACTGTCCAGAATGAAGAGTTTAGAGAACAAAGTCTTCGAAACAATGAAACCCTTAGGCAACTGACCACTGTGGTTGAGTCCCTCGCGACTCACAACATGGCCCTAGAGACTCAAATCTCCAAGCTTGAACAAAACCTTCTTGGACCCTTCCCCAAGGAGGATGTGGATGTTGAAACAACCATTAGCGAAAAACAATTTGAAAATCCTGAGACTGATAATGAGGTTGAGGAGAGTGATATTATGGTCGAGGAGAGTTCTGATGAGAAAAGAGTAGAGGTTGAGAAAAATCCACCAACACCATTCGAAAGGGAGGTTGTAAAAGAGGTAGAGAAGGAAGCACACATTGTCATCCCAAATCACTATACCCCACTGATTCCTTTCCCGAAAAGTTTTATGGAAACTCAGGTAGATTTCCAATCTAAACCGTTTGTCGAGGTATTGAAAATATCCACACCAATGCACCTTTGAAGTCTTGCCTAAAAGAAAATTAGAGGACCATGGAATTAGGGATATTATTACTTTTAAGAGGGTAAGGTTAACCTTTGAGGTGGTGGATGAAATCACTAAGCCCAAAAATGAAAAGTTGATACTTAGGATAGATCCAGAACCACCACCACGTGTTCAAAAGAATGAACCACCCAAGAAAGAAAAGAAAAGGTGAGGATATGTGAGATGGCTTGATAAGTGGCCATGGAAAACGAATATCACTAAAAGTTCAACTGAGGAGTGAATATTTAGTTTCCACTTCCCTTTTTCATCTTTTATCAATACATTGAGGACAATGTACAATTTAAGTATGGGGAGGAAGTATTTCCGGTTTTCTAGTAATTTTATATTTTCTTTGTAATTTCCCTTCTAGTTATTTCCCTTCAATAAATTTTTTGTCTTCATCAAATTATTTATGCAACGTTTGTAGTGTTTTTTCGATTCCCCTATTTTATTTATGCAACAATACGTTATACGCACCTGGACAAGCTCCTGCTACACCATAAATGTTTTCTTTCCTAATCTTTTCAAACCACATAAACGTTTGTGTTGTTTTTTCCTAGTTAACCTTATTTTTTTGATATATAAATGTTTCCAAACCTAATCTTTTTTAAAACCTTTTGTGAATATCTTTCAATTTTCAAAACCTTTTCAAAACTTTCAAAAACATTTTAATTGATTTAAGCACCTCTTTTCCATGATTAATTTGATTAATCTTTGAAAATACAAACCGAACTAGGTTTTTTTCTCAAAAATCTTTCGAACTCAAAATCAAATTGATCATGGGCCTCCCTTACGGTGTAAGTCCCAGCCCTCCTATGTACATACTTAGCTTCCTTGTACATATTCAATTTCCTTGTACATATTCAACTTTTTTGTAAATATTCAAGTATAAACTAGTATCGTTCGATAGTATTCCACTTGTTTATACACCAATTCCACTAGTATTAAGAGGAGCATTATTCCTAGTGAAACTGATCTTAAACCAGTGGGCCTCACTTAAGGTGTAAGTCTCCCTCCTTTGTATATATTCAAGTTACACTAGCTTTTATTTGCTTGTTTTATACACTTGTTTATATATTTCCTTCATAAACTCCTGTGAATGCACACACACACACACACACACACACTTTGTCATATATATACTTGTTCATGTTTATTTATTTCATTACAACTAGTATAACAACTAGGTTCTCCATAGCCTCCTCTTGGGCTTTGTACAAGATAACTCACCTGTTGAGTTAGCCTCCTCTTGGGCTTTGTACAAAAGATTTCCCCTGTTGAGTTAGCCTCCTCTTGGGCTTCGTACAAAAGAACTCCCTCGTTGAGTTTAGCCTTCTCTTGGGCATCATACAAGAAAGAGATCTGGAAATCTCTAACGGCCTCCTATTGGGCTTCCAATACAAAGAATCACCTTCGTTAGGATAGAAACCTAAGAGTATGGTTTCCTGGTGAAATCACTCTTAAAGCCAAGCCAGCCATACCCTATAGGCTCCTCTTGGGCTCACAATACAAGGACCCTCGACGTCCCTCAAAAAACCTCCTCTTGGGCTCACAATACAAGGACCCTCGATGTCCCTCGGATAGCCTTCTCTTGGGCGTACAATACAAGGACCCACGGGCTTCTTAAAAGCATCCCCCTAACAATAACAAAACAATTTATCCTAGAGATTTAGACATGTATCATCTCTATGGAAGAAGTGTCTCATCTATAACATCACATACTTTTTCAAATGATTTTTCAAAACAAACATTTTTTCCAAAACAAAACATCTTTCTTAACTTGTAAGTGGCAACGCTTGTACACTTAAGCAAAACGCCCAATGCTTACAATGAAAGATTCAAACATTTTTCAAATATCTTTTTTAACTTGTAAGTGGTAATGCTTGTACACTCAAGCAAAACACTCAATGCTTACAATGAAAGATTTAAACAAAAAAAATTTCAAAAATGTATGTGATGAAATAGATTAGATACATTTTTCATTAAGATGACACTTGTCGTTGTCTTTTTATCTTTGCTTCCACTAGCACATAAGTGGGAACTACAATTGTTCTGACTTTCCCAACCTCCTTTTGAGAATACGTAGGCACAAGGTCTCACCCTTGGAAAGCATACTTCTTTCTCCCTCAAACCAAAAAAACCCTAGTTCCCTTAGACCTGAGCTACTTATGCTTTGATTCCCATTAGGGGATATGTATGTAGAGGATCCCAATTATCCTTGCGAGCATAATAATAAATAAACTTAGGTTCCTGCCTAACCTACCCTTTCTTAAATCCCAAAGGAGAAATTTTCCCAAAATAGCATAGCAAATAAAACACACAAACATACAAAAAATGCATAAAAAAGTTCCTATAGAAAATTATAGATATATAGGGTTCTAATACCTTCCCTTTATATAACCAACCCTTTTACCCTGGTCTTTCCCCAATGTGTTGCGTCTATTTCACGCTAGTCGCATCGCATATCATATTTAGGGTATTTTAGCTTTCCCCTTTTCCATCTTCTCTCTTGTTTGGAAATAATAAAGCTTGGTGCTCGCGACATCTTTTAAACAAAAAAAATAAAAGATTAAATCGTTTTGAGCCGGAGATTCGAATTCCGATTCAATTCTTTTGTTTGTCACTTTTTACCGCGAACAGAAAAATGGCGACTCTACTGGGGAGTCACAAAGCTTTTCTTTGTTTTTAAAAAAGAAAAAAGGGGTTAAGCTTCATTTGTGCATATGTTTGTTTTTCTTTATTGTGTGTTTCGTTCTGTTACTCGCGATTTCATCTGATGGAAAAATATCCTAACCTGGATTTAAGAAACATTTTAAGAATTAGGTGGGGATATAGTCATATTAACTTACGAGGAGTATCAGTCCTTAATAAGTTAATTTGAGATCCCTCGCTCAGTGGAGGTTTTCTTGGGGTAATTATGTTTAGAAAGTTATTTGCGAAGACATTCTTGCTTTTCAAGTGAATCAGCGAAGCTGAGTGGCTGTAGAGTACATAACCCATCCTGGACATTTAGGATGTAGTGCAGAAACTATTCAGGTGTAAACTTGGATTAGTTGTCATGCGAGACTACGGTCATGGGAGTTTCTCTGGAAAAATATTATTGGACTACGAGTTAGTTTTTAAACCGATAATATTTCAAAGAGAAGCGTTGACCCTGTATTATCAGTAGAACATGTTTTGCAGGTGAATAAGCCCATAGAACTTACCCACGTTTGGTTCTTATCGTTGGCCTCATGCTCGTGACTTCAAACGCTTGAACGTGTGTATAAAAACTAACCATGTTTGTATCTTTGTGGCATTCATGCATTCATTCGAAAACCCCAATTTCTCATTTTCTTTCCATTAAAATTTCCAAAGAATTTAGAGAATTTTTCTTTGAAAACATTTTAGGTTAGAGGGATGGATGTAAGAAGAAGAAATACCAAGAGCTATGGTTTTAGATTTCCTGATGTGGAAAAGTTAAAAGAGTTACCATCCTTGGTAGAAGATCCCTCGGATTTCAGAAAACGCTATGGAACTCATCCTGAACACTAACGTTGATGAAGGAATTATTAAAACTTTGGTTTAGTTTTACGATCCAGTCTATCGTTGTTTCACTTTCCCTGATTATCAGTTGATGCCTACTTTGGAAGAGTACGCAAATATTTTAGGTATCGTAGTGTCTGACAAAGTGCCTTTTAATGGTTTGGAAGCCATTCCGAAGCCACAAGTCATTGCAACGATGACTCATTTAAGGAAATCTGAGATAGACAAAAACTTGACTACAAAAGGAAATCTCTTAGGACTAAATTCAAAGTTTCTAATGGAGAAAGCTTTTAGTTTCGCCGAAGCTGGTAGCATGGTAGCTTTTGAGGCTATTTTAGCTTTGCTCATTTATGGGTTGGTTTTGTTTCCCAACGTCAAAGACTTCGTTGATATCAACGCCATAAGGATTTTTTTGATTGGAAATCCTGTTCCCACTTTGCTTGGTGATACATATTTCTCTATCCATCATAGGAATCGTTAAGGAGATGGAATTATTGTGTGTTGTACACCTTTGTTGTTCAAATGGATTGTTTCACATTTGCCTAAGTCTCCAATCTTCAAAGAAAACAAAACTGGTTGGCATTGGCCTCGAAGACTCATGTATCTTACTAATGACGATATTCATTGGTATACTTTAGCCTACAATGAGATAGAAATCATTGAAAGTTGTGGAGAGTTTGCCAACATACCTCTCATTGGTACAAAAGGAGGAATTGACTACAATCCGTTCTTAGCAAGACGTCAACTTAGGTATGCAAACTCGAGTAGACCCCTTGGTTTTATAGTAGAGGGTTACTTTCATCGTGAATGGGAAGCTTCCCAAGGTTTGAAAGCCAAAATGATAAGAGCTTGGTACTATATTCGAAGGAAAGAATGATGTAAGGAACTACATAGCCAAGGAAATCTACACTTTTTGGGTAAAGAAAAGAGCGAAGGAATTCAGAATGTCTTATGCTTATGAAGAACCCATGTTCCTAGTGGTATCCAAATCGACCACCATTCCCATTGAGACTACGGGAGAATACCAAGAACCTTTGGCTAAGATGAGGCTAGAAAAAGATGCTTGGGAAGAAAAATTTCTTAAGGCTGACTTTGAGAATGTAAAGCTTAAGAAACAGGTCAAAGATCATGAAAAAAATGCTCTACTTTCAAGATGGATGGCTCATGGAGAAAGATGATAAGATTCGTCGAAAAGATGACGCGATCAAGAAATACATCAAAGAAAGAAAAAGAAAGCTTGAAGAAATGACAAATGGCACTCCTACTCTAGACAATTGGAAAAAAGATGTTAACAAGCTAAAAGTCGAGAAAGCTGAATTGAAAGCTTACTATGGGAAAGAGATCCTGAAGTTGAAGCTGCATTTGGTTCTTCATCTGACGAAAACGCTTAATTCACATAGTTTATATTTTATTTATCATTTTCTTTATTTTTGTAAGAGTTATGCTCCAAAAAAAACTTGTTGTAATCTTCTTTCACATATTAATAAAATGAGAGTTTTCTGTTCCAAATGTTTGCAAGAAATTTGTCTTTTAGCATAAATTCTTTGGAAAATCTTTTCTTTTGCATCCATAATCATGCATAATTTTTTTCATTTCGAGTTTGTTATTTAGAGTCTTATATTTTGGAATTTTCTCTAGAGAGATCGTCAAGTTGTCGTGTCTTAGAGTTTCTCGACTGCGTTCACAGTCAGCTTGCAAATATAATACTCGTGCAAATAGAAAGAAAGCAATGGAAGATTTTGAACAAGAGAATATTGAGCTTCGTGGTACAGTGATCACAATTCAAGAGGAAATGAAAAGACTCACTTCTTTGGTAAGCTCGTTGGTAGCTGCACAGAATCAGCAACCACCACCTAATAGTCAAATTCAAGCAACAATGATTTCAGAAATCACTACTACTCCAGTTTCTGCTGTTGCAGTTAGTAATCTGTTTTTCACTAGCTAGAGGGTTACCCTTGGGGAATGCCTTTCAACTTTGGCATAGGTTTTCGTTAAAATACTTTTGAAGTACCAGAAACCACAACTAAGGTTCCTACTTTGCAGAATTCAGCGTTCACTTTGCAACTCGAAGTAACCTTTCCTCAAGTCACTATGTCGGTTTCTCAACCGATTATGACGAATTCAACTCCCGTGGTTTATGCTATTGTGAACAACGAAGTTTATCATGATCTTGGTGACAACATGGATTCTCGTGGTCGTATGGAAGATCTCCAAGAACATTTCAATAAGATGCAAATAGAGATCAAAAAAATCTGTGGAAAGGATTTGTTTGGGAAAAATGCCCACGATTTGTGTCTGGTTCCTAATGTGAGAATACCAACCAAGTTCAAAGTCCACGACTTTGAGAAATACAGAGGCAAATGTTGCCCACAAATCCATCTTGTGATGTATGCGAGGAAGATGTCTACTTACAACGATAATCATCAATTGCTCATTCGCTACTTTCAAGACAGCCTTACTGGCGCCGCTCTAAAGTGGTAAATAGAATTGGATAGTACTAACATTCGAACCTTCAACGACCTAGGCGAAGCTTTTGTTCCACAATATAAGCACAACTTGGACATGGCTCCAGATCGAGATCAACTCAAATCAATGTCTCAAAGGGATAAAGAGACTTTCAAAGAGTATGCCCAACGATGGAGGGAAATTGTTGCCCAAATCAATCCACCACTTGAAGAAAAAGAGATGACCAAGATCTTCTTGAATACTCTCAGCCCTTTCTACTATGAGAGCATGATCGGCAGTGCTCCAAATGATTTCTCTGAAATGGTAAACATAGGGATGCGATTATAAGAAGGAGTTCGAACAGGACGTTTAACAAAAGAAGTTAGATCTTCAAGCAGAACCAAGAAATTTGGAACTAGTTTCCCAAAGAAGAAAAAACAAGATGTTAGAATGGTATCCCAAGGGAGACCAAGAAGAAACGTTAATCACCGACGACAGGTAGCTACTATCGCACCAATTGTTAGTTCAACTCCAAACGTGCGATTTACCCCACAATTTCAGCAACAAAATCAACAGCCTCGACAACAGGCTCAGCCATTCAACAACAATCAAAATCATGCTCCTAGGATTTTTTAGTTTGACCCAATTCCGGTGTCTTACACGGAATTATATCCTACCTTGATTGAGAGAAATCTTGTTCAAACCAGAGCACGACTGCCAGTGCCTGATAAGTTACCTTGGTGGTACAAAGCTGATGTGTCTTGTCCTTTTCACCAAGAGGCACATGGTCACAATCTCGAGCACTGTATAGCCTTGAAAGCTGAATTTCAAAGACTGGTTAGGACTAACCTTCTTTCTTTCAAAAATACAAATCCAAATGTGCAAGTGACCCCGCTGCCTAATCATGGAGGGCATGCTGTAAACATAGTATATAGATGTTTAGATTGATACCAAGTCTCCGACATAAACTTGGTGAGAGCATATCTAGTACAGATGCACGCAGCATTTTGCATAATGGGTGGCTTTGCTCGACATAACTACAGATCTTGTAGAATTTGTTCTGAAGACTCTCGTGGATGTTCTACTACAAAAATAGATCTTCAGCAGCTAATTGACAATGGCGACATTCAAATCTTTGGAAATAGGAATGAGAATAATGTGAATATGATTGGATGTTATCCGCATGAGCTTTTAGTCTCAGATATCAACTCGGTAACTCCTTAAGTAAAAGTTATCATTCCGCATTTCAACTTGCACGAGCGTATAGAAGTTACATACAACAATCCAAGGGATCTTGTTTCTCCTTTGATCATTTGTCTACCTGGACTTGTTCCTTATGACTCTAACAAAGCAGTTCCCTATCAATACAATGCAACAATGATGGAAAATGGGAACGAAGTACCCATACCTAATCTTTCATTTGTAGTTAATGTAACACCCCTTCTAAAATACCCCGCGAATTAATATTTAAATCTGAGTTTAACATATAACAAAGGGCATTACAATTCACTCGAATAGAAAATATCAAAACATTAGTCATGCTTCACTGAAGAACTTTATTGAAATAGTCAAAACCAATGATATGTTCTACACAGCGGAAAATAGCCATAAAACGAAATAATTTCAAATCATAATTATTCCTAAATTAAATCAAAGAACAAATGAATACAAAACAATTTCTCAACCAAAAGTTCCCCCAGTGTTACAACTTATTAGAGCATGATACTGACACGCGGGTAACTAACTAGCACAGCTCTATAAGCCATCCTCACCAACTCCTGAGCTGCTAACTTTAATCTGAAATCATCAAAGTAAGGGTGAGATTTCATCATAATTAAAATGCATTATAAGTTCATCAAAACAATAAAATGTCACAAGTATATTATTCCACTCTTTTAGCATAATTCAGATTTCAGTATACCATTACAAATCACAAAGCTCATTATGCACAACAGCAACAAATAATGAAATTGCAACACTGGAATCCATCCTAACATGTTACAAGTTCACATAAATGCAAATGCAGACTCAAATGCATGTGGTACCAAAACGTGAACTAAGTCACCAACATCGATTCGTCCATAATCACCCGGACACGAGTCCAGCCTCACCACCCAAATCACTTGGGAACGTTTATTGGCAATACGAGCCAAATTCCACACAATGGGAATTAACTCCACCAGAATGCATATGCATGCACACCAAAAGCATGCAATCATTCAAATAACGGAATATGATCACAACATCATTCCATACATAATCAACACCATCAAACAACACATAATCACACATAATCGTGCATAAAACAACAAACACAACACATAAGTGTATAGTCCTCAATCAAATCAGTCAGAATAATTCTAATCTGCTCGTCACATTTCAAAAATTGCATTTGGTTCACAAAACCGGAAAATAGGCACTTTTTAAAATAAAATTCATAAAATGAAAATTTCTCAATTTTATAAGATAGTGCGTTTGATTTAGAGAATGCTGGCCAAAACGGCACCCATATCGGAGTTACGGTTTGGAAAATACGAGTTTTCAAAGTTTGAAGTATTTTTGAAAATATCACAGTGGTAACTGGTTCCTCCCTGGGAGAACCTGGTTCCCATAAGTTTGAAATAACACGCCCCCTAGAAAATGTATGGGGAACCCGGTTCCTCCAGGCTAGAAACCGGTTCCCACAGAAAAATGCAATTTCTTTGGAAAATTTGAACTGAGAACCCAGTTCCTCCCCAGGAGTAGCCGGTTCCCACTGAGACAAAAATCATCCTCCCTGGTTTTTGTACCATGAACCTGGTTCCTCCTACATGGGAACCGGTTCCTGCGACCTGCAGAACCAAACATTTGTATTTTGATAGCAGTATGCATCCAATTCCGAATTCTATCAATTCCAATCGAATCCAGACAATCCAAGGCAGTATAATCACTCAACCAACAACAGTAACATGCAACATAACGTATACCAATCGTTCCTAATTATCCTATATCATGCAAAATAAATTAATTCTACACAATCTGACACCAATTGGGATAATTCCTACAAAACCTAGAATTACTAAATTGAGATTCTTAACATGCCATGATCAATCCTATTGCAATCAAAACTGATAAGACATATTAATCAATCGAAATCACCCTTGTGAGTTCTTCGAATTCCGGCACTTTTGCTGTTTTCCTCTTTCTCCTCTCTTCTCCAATTTCACGTATGATGAAAATTCTCAATGACCTCTCTTTCCTTCTTTTCTTATTATTATTCCTTTTATTATTCCAATAAATAAAATAAAATAATAATTAGTATGAGTAGAGTATTTTACTCCTCACACCCCACATTACACCTCACACCCCCACATTACACCTCACACCACCAACTCTTCCATTCATTTAATTAATTAATTAAATCAATAATCCAAAAATATTAATAATTAAATTAATAATTAAAATTCTAATTATTTAATAATTGAATTATTTGGGGTGTCATAGTTAACATCGCCGAAGTAAGTCGAGTAACTAGGAGTGGATGTGTGCATACCCCGTTGCCACCAAAACAGCCTATCGCTCCTGTAGCTAGGCAAAGTCCTGTCGATGTACCCATTGTGAATCTTGTAGGAATTCCTGTTGGTAATCCAGACTTAAACATTGGTCCGTCTGATGGAACCAATATCAATCCAGACTTTGATGAAATTTTAAAGCTGATCAAGAAGAGTGAGTACAAAGTTGTGGATCAACTGATGCAAACTCCTTCCAAAATCTCAATACTCTCTTTACTTTTAAACTCTGAAGCCCATTGAGAGGCCCTGATTAGGGTTTTAGATCAAGCCTTCGTAGATCACAATGTAACTACCGGTCAATTTGGTGGAATTGTAGCCAATATAACGGCTTGCAACAATCTGAGCTTCAGTGATGAAGAACTCCCTAAAGAGGGTAGGGATTACATTTTTGCTTTGCATATCTATATGAACTGCCAATATGACCCTTTGTCCAACGTGCTAGTGGACATTAGCTCATCCTTAAACGTAATGCTAAAAACGACTCTCGCTTGTTTGTCTTACAAAGGAACACCTATGAAATTTAGTGGTGTAGTAGTCAAAGCTTTTCACGGATCAAGAAAATCTGTTATTGGAGAAATTGACCTTCCGATGACAATTGGTCCGCATACTTTTCAAGTCACCTTCCAAGTTATGGACGTTCAAGCCGCCTACAGTTGTTTGTTAGGTCGACCGTGGATACATGAAGCTGGAGCAGTAACATCAATGCTCCACAAAAATTAAAATTCGTAACAAATGGAAAATTGGTAACCATTAGTGGGGAGCAAGCCTTGTTGGTGAGCCACTTATCCACTTTTTCTTTCATCATTACTGACGATGTAGAAGGAACGCAATTCCAAGGTCTCTCGTTAGAATATGAATATATCAAGAAAAATAGATCATCTATCTCCTCTTACAAAGAAGCAGTGCAAATAGTGAAAGACGGTATTGTCGTCGGTTGGGGACAAGTTGTGATCCTGGAAACAACGAAACCAAAACGGGACTCGGATTTACTCTAGTACTCTCAAAAGCCAATGAGAAGTATGAAACTCTTCGTCCAATCAAAGAAATGTTCCATAGTGGAGGTTTCCTTAATTCTGTTCCTCAAGAGGTTAATGTCCTTATTGATGAAAGCACTGAAGAAAATCTCTCTAGTTCTGAAGAATGGAAAACTTATCTCAATGACTCTGGATACATATCTCAGGAAAAACGGTATACACCGTTCTATCCTCCTTTAGACAAGTTCAAAGGCATGTTTCATCGAGATGATAAAGAAGAAATTCCACCTATCCCACCTGAGGTTTGGGATACCTTGGGGCAGCCAAGTGGAAAATTTGACTTCATGGTAAAATATACCGCCCTTGAAAGTTCAAGAATCTCAATTAAAGACATCCAACCAACTGGATGGGAAGATCCTCTTGAATATATCAGTCAACCAAAAGAGGCATACATGCCCTCTTAATCTCACCGTCCATTTGAGATCACGACTAAATATCTTTGCTTCATTACACCTGCCAAGGTTGTTGAACCTGAATTTATCTATTCCAACATAAATGCAATTTTCAGAGACGAGTGGGAAGATGGTCCCGAAAATGACTTGGAAAGTGTCTCTGATAACGAGTCTCTTCATCTAGAAGATTGGGAATTACATCCTAAAAGTTCAAAATACATGTCGCCTGAAGACACATGTACCTCATTTTATACTCCTCGACCTGTCAAACTAGTAGAGGAAGATCGCCTCAGCAGTACAAAGGACAAGGTTAACAAAGCAGAGCTTTTAAATGTTTTTCTCTTTGTCTCGCCCAAGACAAAAAAGTTTGTGTTTAGGCCCTTATTTCATATGTGAATCATAAATAAAGCGTTGTTTTGATTCCCATATTTTGTGTTTGTTTTTCGTTTTTTGCCTTTTTTTTGGAAATGTTAATCCTAAAAAACCCAATAAAAACAAACATCTTTCAAATAATTTGCATACACTTTTTGCATTTTCTTTTTTCTAAAAAACGAATATTAATCAGATGCGCAGATTAAACATGGATAAACCCATTGAATGCAATAACACTGTGCCCTCTCCAAACTTTAAATTCCCTGTGTTTGATGTCGAAGAAGAGGAAGAAGAAGGGATCGAATATGAGATTTCCCGACTAATTAAGCATGAGGAAAGAATCATTCATCCTCACGAAGAGCCTTTAGAAACAATCAACTTGGGTTCTAAGGAAAATATAAAAGAAGTAAACATCGGAGCGCTTGTGACACCCCAAATAATTCAATTATTAAATAATTAGAATTGTGATTATTAATTTAATTAACATTTTAATTATTAATATTTTTGGATTATTTGATTTAATTAAATTAAAAGAATGGAAGAGTTGGTGGTGTGAGTAGTAATGTGGGGGTGTGAGGAGTAAAATACTCTACTCTTACTAATTATAATTTTATTTACTTATTGGAATAATAAAAGGAATAATAAAACGGAAAAGAAGGAAAAGAAAGTCATTAGAGGTTTTCATCATACGTGAAATTGGAGAAGAGAAGAGAAAGAGGGGAAAAGCCAAACACCGAGAATTCGAAGAATCATCGCGAGGTAAGGGGTGATTTCATTCAATTAGTATGCCTTATGGGTTTTAGAATCCAATTGAATGACTAGTATGTTAGGAATCTTGAAATTAGATAATTTAGGTTTGTAGAATAAACCCCAAAATGCGTCGAATTGTGTGAATTGGAACCGTAGTAGTGTTATGGAATATTTGGAATTAATGGATTCATGTTAAGTGGCATAATACTGGTGTGTTTTGGATGATTTTGGGTGTTTTGATGCATTGGTTCGTAATTGGTTTGGAAGGAATTGAGTTGGAAATAAGTTGCTGTCAAAAACTGCATATTTTGGTTCTGCAGGTCGCAGGAACCGGTTCCCATGTGGGAGGAACCAGGTTCCTGGTATAAAAACCAGGGAGATGGAATTTTGGGTCTCTGGGAACCGGTTACTCCTAGGGAGGAACCGGGTTCCCAGTTCAAAATTTGTAAAGAAAACCATTTTTTAGTGGGAACCGGTTCCCAGTGTGGAGGAACCGGGTTCCCCATACAAATTCTACGGGGCGTGTTTTTGAGAAATGTGGGAACCGGGTTCTCCCTGGGAGGAACCGGTTACCACTGTGTTAAAATTCAAAATGCTTAAAACTTTTATAACTCATATTTTCTAAACCGTAACTACGATTTGAGTTCCGTTTTCGGCAGTATTTCTTAAATTAAAAATACTATCTTATAAAATAAGAAAAATATTATTTTATGGAAGCTATTTTAAAGAGAGTCGAATCCCCGATTTTTGTAAACTTTGGTAGTTGGAAATGGTGAAGAATTGTTTGTGATTTGTTCTGATTTAGTGGATGAGAATTAATACTTATATGTTGTACCTGTTATTCATTATGATTGAGTTGTTATCATGTGATATGTTGGTGTTGGCTAAGTGTGGAATATGCTGAGTGATCATGTTCCGTATTTGGATGTTGCATGCTTTTGATGTGCATGCATATTCATTCTGGTGATGGTGCATTCCCATTGTGTGGAATTGGACCTGCAGAGTCAATAACCGTACCCAGTGGATAATGGTGGTGAGGCTAGATTCTTGACCCAGTGGTGTAAGGGCGAATCGTTGATTAACGTTGTTTTCCGAGGTGTAAACGGAATAGGGTGTGAATTTAGTTCACGTTTGGTACCACATGCATAGAGTCTGCATTGCATATGAAATTGTAACATGTTAGGATGGTTTCTAGTGTTATAATTCATTAATTGTTATATTGCATAATGTTCTGCGTGATATGCATTGGTGAACTGAAATATGATTATGTTAATGATAGTGAACTAATATATTGACTTGTTCTGTTGTATTTAAAAACATATGATGCATTCTATATTGAAAAGAGATCTCACCTTACTTTAATGATTTCAAATTAAAGTTAGAAGCTCAGGAGTCGGTGAGGATGGCTTATAGCGCTGTGTCTTATTTTTATCCGCGTGTTAGTGTCATGCTCCGGTAGTTGTAACACTGGGGGAAACTTTTGGATGAGAGTTTTGTTTTATACTCTATTGGTTTTGATTTATGTTGGAAATACTTATGAATTAAAGTTATTCTGGTTTTTGTGATATTTTTCCGCTGTGTAGAACATGATGTTAATTTGAATAATTTATTTTAATAATTCCTTCAGTAAGGCATGATTACTGTGTGAAGTTGAGGTTTTTATATTTATTATGAATTGTGACATCCCTGTTTTCCATGTTACTCAGATTTAATTAATATATTCGCGGGTTGTTTAGAAGGGGTGTACAATAGTGGTATTAGAGCATAGTCGATCGTGTCTTAGTGTCGTTATCCCTTTTGTATGCAACTAGTACAAGGTAACACTATCGATACTCGTGTTCTAATGTGATTGTTTTGTAATGTTACAGAACAATGGCCGAAAGAGGTAACGGAAGAGACGATGCTGCTATTGTTGAAGCCTTGGGAATGCTAGCTGGTGTGCTCGGAGGGAATCAGCCGGGAGCTGGTATCGGTGCTGATAGGCAGTTGGGAATCTTCCAGAGGAATAATCCTCCATTGTTCAAGGGAACACATGATCCCGAAGGTGCTCAGAGGTGGTTGAAGGAGATCGAAAGGATCTTTAGAGTAATTGATTGTGCTGAGGAGCCGAAGGTGAGATATGGTACTCACATGCTGGCAGAGGAAGTTGATGACTGGTGGGTTGCTACCAGGACTGAAATGGAACAAGATGGTATTGCACCGAATTGGGCTGTGTTCAGAAGAGCTTTTCTGAAGAGATATTTTCCTGAAGATATTCGGGGCAAGAAGGAGATTGAGTTTCTGGAGCTCAAGCAGGGCAATAAGACCGTGAGTGAATATGCTTCAAAATTTACTGAGTTGGCAAAGTATTATGCTCACTACAACAATGATGCAGATGGAGAATTTTCCAAATGTATCAAGTTTGAGAATGGTCTTCGTGATGAGATCAAGCAAGGTATCAGGTATCAGCGCATCCGGAGGTTTTCTGATTTGGTAGACTGTAGTAGGATTTTGGAAGAGGATCTTGCTAGTACTCGGACAAATGCTCGAGCGTATGTGGATCGTAAAGGAAAACAACAGATGGATCGTGGGAAACCTTATGATAGGAATAATCAGAGATCCGGTGGTTGGAAGAAGCCTAGTGGGGGAGATTCTAGTGCTCCTATCAAGTGCTACAGGTGTGGTGAAATGGGGCATCGAGCTAACGAATGCAAGATTCATGCGAGGAAGTGCCACAACTGTGGAAGATTTGGTCATGTAGCTACTGAGTGCAGAGCAAGGAAGGTAACTTGTTACAACTGTGGCGAAGAGGGTCATACTCATCCGCAGTGTAGAAAACCCAAGAAGCTGGTGGTAAAGTGTTTGCTTTGTCAGGATCTGAGACTAAGCCAGATGATCGGTTGATTAAAGGTACATGTTTTATTAATGGCATACCTTTGATTGCGATTATTGATACTGGAGCGACACATTCTTTTATTGCTTTGGATTGTGCTAAAAGATTGAATCCATATTTCTAATATGGATGAAAGTATGGTTATTGACACTCCTGCGTTGGGTTCAGTGACTACTTTATTTGTTTGTAGGAATTGTCCTATTGTGATTTTTGGTAGAGGTTTCGGTATGGATTTAGTGTGCCTACCTCTAGAACAACTTGATATCATCCTTGGAATGAACTGGTTGGAATTCAACCAGGTTCATATCAACTGTTTTATGAAGACGGTTATTTTTCCTGAAGAAAATAGAGTTGAAGATGTGACTATGTCGGTTAAGCAGATGAATTTAGCGGTTGATGATGGTGTTGTGGTGTTTATGTTGTATTCCTTGACGGAAGTGAAAGGAAAAGCTAATAGTGAGGAATGGCCGGTGGTGAATGAATTTCCCGAAGTGTTTCCGGAAGATGTTATTGAATTGCCACATGAGAGAGCAGTAGAGTTTACCATAGATTTGATTCCTGGAACTAGTCTAGTGTCGATGGCGCCTTATCGCATGTCGGCATCTGAATTATCGGAATTGAAGAAGCAGTTGGAAGAGTTACTAGAAAAGAAGTTTATTTGTCCTAGTGTTTCGTCGTGGGGTGCTCCTGTGTTGTTGGTTAAGAAGAAAGAGAGTTCGATGAGACTGTGTGTTGATTACAGACAGTTGAACAAAGTTACAATCAAGAATCGGTATCCATTACCGAGGATTGATGATTTGATGGATCAACTGGTTGGAGCGTGTGTGTTCGGTAAGATTGACTTGAGGTCTTGATATCATCAAATTCGGGTGAAGACGGAAGATATTTAGAAAACTGCATTCTGAACGAGGTATTCTGTTATGTCGTTTGGAGTTACTAATGCACCTGGTGTTTTCATGGAGTATATGAACAGCATATTTCATCTGTACCTTGATAAGTTCATGGTGGTATTTATTGATGATATTTTGATCTATTCGAAAAGTGATGAAGAGCATGCAGAGCATCTCAGAGTTGTGTTGGAATTATTGAAGGAGAAAAAGCTTGATGCGAAGTTGTCCAAATGTGAATTCTGGTTAAGTGAAGTAAGCTTTCTTGGCCATGTGATTTCCAAGAATGGAATCGTTGTTGATCCTACGAAGGTAGAAGCGGTGTCTCAGTGGGAAGCACCGAAGAATGCTTCTGAAATCCGTAGTTTTCTTGGTCTTGCAGGATACTACAGGAAGTTCATTGAGAGATTTTCAAAGTTGGCTTTACCGTTGACTAAGTTGACCAGAAAGGGTGAAGTGTTTGTTTGGTATTCTGAATGTGAGAAAGGATTCCAAGAGTTGAAGAAGAGGTTGACTAGTGCTCCAATTCTGATTTTTCTGAATCTGGCAGAATCTTTTGTTGTGTATTGTGATGCGTCATTGATGGGATTAGGTGGTGTTTTGATGCAAGATAGGCAAGTAGTGGCTTATGCTTCAAGATAGTTGAAGATTCATGAAAGGAATTATCCGACTCATGATTTAGAGCTGGAAGCTGTGGTATTTGTTTTGAAATTGTGGAGGCATTATTTGTATGGATCTCGATTTGAGGTATTCAACAATCATAGGAGTCTGAAGTATCTCTTCGATCAAAAAGAGTTAAACATGAGGCAGAGAAGGTGGTTAGAGTTCCTGCAATATTATGATTTTGGTTTGAATTACCACCCTGGTAAGGCAAACATGGTGGCAGATGCATTAAGCAGGAAGTCGTTGTATATGTCAATGTTGATGGTTCGTGAATTGGATTTAGTTGAGCAATTCAGAGACTTGAGTTTAGTATGTGAGACTACTTCTGATAGTGTGAAATTGGGTATGTTGAAGCTGACTAGTGGTATTCTGGAGGAAATTCGAAATGGACAGAAATATGATGTTGGGTTAGCTGATAAATTGACATTGATCAACCAAGGTCAAGGAGGTGAATTCCGAATTGACGAGAATGGAGTTATGAGATTTGGTGATAGGGTGTGTGTTCCAGATATTGCAGAAATTAGGAAGATTATTTTGGAAGAAGGACATCGTAGTGGGTTGAGTATTCATCCTGGTGCTACTAAAATGTATCATGATTTGAAGAAGTTATTTTGGTGGCCTAGAATGAAAAAGGAAATTGCTGAGTTTGTTTATGCTTGTCTGATTTGTCAGAAGTCAAAGATTGAACATCAGAAATTGTCGGGGTTGATGGAACTGTTGTTTGTTCCGGATTGGAAATGGGATGACATTTCTATTGATTTTGTGTCTGGTCTGCCGAGGACAGCGAAGAACTATGATTCTATTTGGGTTATTATGGATCGGTTGACGAAGTCTACCCACTTTATTTCGATAAGAATGGATTATCCTATGGAAAGGTTGGCAGAGTTGTATGTCGAGAAGATCGTGAGTTTGCACGGTATTCCTTCTAGCATTGTGTCGGATAGAGATCTGAGGCTTACGTCTAAGTTTTGGACAAGATTGCAAGAAGCTTTGGGTACTAAGTTGCGGTTGAGTTCTGCTTATCATCCGCAGATAGATGGTCAGACGGAGAGAATGATTCAGTCGTTAGAGGATTTGTTGCGAGCTTGTGTGTTAGAAAAAGGTGGAGCTTAGGATAGTTACTTACCATTGATTGAGTTCACCTACAACAATAGTTTTCATTCGAGCATTGGTATGGCTCTGTTTGAGGCATTGTATGGTAGGAGGTGTCGGACACCGTTGTGTTGGTACGAATCCGGAGAGAGTGCGGTGATTGGATCGGAAATTTTCCAACAGACTTCGGAAAGGATTAAGATGATTCAGGAGAAGATGAGGACTTATCAGAGTTGTCAGAAGAGTTATCATAATAAGAGGAGGAAGGATCTTGATTTTAGTGAAGGAGATCATGTGTTTATGCGAGTTACTCCGAAGACTGGTATTTGTTGATCTTTGAAGTCAAAGAAGTTGACTCCGCGCTTTATTGGTCCTTTTCAAATTACCAAGAGAGTTGGGAAAGCTGCTTATCAGATTGCTTTACCACCGTCGCTTGCAAATTTGCATGATGTCTTCCACGTATCTCAGTTGAGGAAGTACATTGTTGATCCGTCTCATGAGATTCAGGTAGATGATATACAGGTACGAGATAATTTGACCGTAGACGCATTGCCTGCGAGAATAGGGGATCGGAAATTGAAACAGTTGTGGGGTAAGGAGATAGCTCTGGTGAAAGTGGCTTGGGGAGGACCAGCATGTGGAAATGTTACTTGGGAGCTGGAGAGCCAGATGAAAGACTCGTATCCCGAACTTTTCGTCTAAGGTATGTTTTCGAGGACGAAAACTCTTTTTAGTACGGGAGAGTTGTGACACCCCAAATAATTCAATTATTAAATAATTAGAATTGTGATTATTAATTTAATTAACAGTATAATTATTAATATTTTTGGATTATTTGATTTGATTAAATTAAAAGAATGGAAGAGTTGATGGTGTGACTAGTAATGTGGGGTGTGAGGAGTAAAATACTCTACTCTTACTAATTATTATTTTATTTACTTATTGGAATAATAAAAGGGAAAAGAAGGAAAAGAAATTCATTAGAGGTTTTCATCATACGTGAAATTGGAGAAGAGAAAAGAAAGAGGAAAAAAGCCAAACGCCGGGAATTCAAAGAATCATCGCAAGGTAAGGGGTGATTTCATTCAATTAGTATGCCTTATGGATTTTAGAATCCAATTGAATGATTAGTATGTTAGGAATCTTGAAATTAGATAATTTAGGTTTGTAGAATTAACCCCAAAATACGTCAAATTGGAACCGTAGTAGTGTTATGGAATATTTGGAATTAATGGATTCATGTTAAGTGGCATAATACTGATGTGTTTTGGATGATTTTGGGTGTTTTGATGCATTGGTTTGTAATTGGTTTGGAAGGAATTGAGTTGGAAATAAGTTGCTGTCAAAAACTGCATATTTTGGTTCTGCAGGTCGCAGGAACCGGTTCCCATGTGGGAGGAACCGGGTTCCTGGTATAAAAACCAGGGAGATGGAATTCTGGGAACCGGTTACTCCTGGGGAGGAACCGGGTTCCCAGTTCAAAATTTGTAAAGAAAACCATTTTTTTAGTGGGAACCGGTTCCCAATATGGAGGAACCGGGTTCCCCATACAAATTCTAGGGGGCGTGTTTTTGAGAAATGTGGGAACCGGGTTCTCCCTGGGAGGAACCGGTTACCACTATGTTAAAATTCAAAATGCTTAAAACTTTAAAAACTCATATTTTCTAAACCGTAACTCTGATTTGAGTGTCGTTTTCGGCAGTATTTCTTAAATTAAAAATACTATCTTATAGAATAAGAAAAATATTATTTTATGGAAGCTATTTTAAAAAGAGTCGAATCCCTGATTTTTGTAAACTTTGGTAGTTGGACATGGTGAAGAATTGTTTGTGATTTGTTCTGATTTAGTGGATGAGAATTAATACTTATATGTTGTACCTATTATTCATTATGATTGAGCTGTTATCATGTGATATATTGGTGTTGGCTAAGTGTGGAATATGTTGAGTGATCATGTTCCGTATTTGGATGTTGCATGCTTTTGATGTGCATGCATATGCATTCTGGTGATGGTGCATTCCCATTGTGTGGAATTGGACCTGCAAAGCCAATAACGTACCCAGTGGATAGTGGTGGTGAGGCTAGATTCTTGACCCAGTGGTGTATGGGCGAATCGTTGATTAACGCTGTTTTCCGAGGTGTAAACGGAATATGGTGTGAATTTAGTTCACGTTTGGTACCACATGCATAGAGTCTGCATTGCATATGAAATTGTAACATGTTAGGATGGTTTCAGTGTTATAATTTCATTGATTGTTATATTGCATAATATTCTGCGTGATATGCATTGGTGAACTGAAATATGATTATGTTAATGATAGTGAACTAATATATTGAATTGTTCTGTTGTATTTAAAAACGTATAATGCATTCTATATTGAAAAGAGATCTCACTCTTACTTTAATGATTTCAAATTAAAGTTAGCCGCTCAGGAGTTAGTGAGGATGGCTTATAGAGCTGTGTCTTATTTTTACCCGCGTGTTAGTGTCATGCTCTGGTAGTTGTAACACTGGGGGAAACGTTTATATGAGAGTTTTGTTTTATACTCTATTGGTTTTGATTTATGTTGGGAATACTTATGAAAATTAAAGTTATTCCGGTTTTTGTGATATTTTTCCGCTGTGTAGAACATGATGTTAAATTGAATAATTTATTTTAATAATTCCTTCAGTAAGGCATGATTACTGTTTGAAGTTGAGGTTTTTATATTTATTATGAATTGTGTCATCCCTGTTTTCCATGTTACTCTGATTTAATTAATATATTCTCGGGTTGTTTAGAAGTGGTGTTACAGTGCTACTCGATGACGATGTCAAGAGAAAATTGATAGATCTTCTCAAAGAATATGTCTATGTGTTTTCTTGGTCCTACCGGGACATGCCAGTGTTGGATACCAACATCGTAGAGCATCACTTGCCATTAAAGTCAGAATGTCTGCCAGTTAAGCAAAAACTAAGGAGGACTCACGCAGACATGGCTGATAAGATCAAAAAGGAGGTTCAAAAGAAACTCGACGTAGGTTTTCCCGTCACCTTTGAATATCCTCAATGGTTAGCCAACATAGTGCCTGTTCCAAAGAAAGATGGAAAGGTCAGGATGTGTGTTGACTGCCAGGACTTGAACAAAGCTAGTCCAAAAGAGGATTTCCCACTACCGCATATTGACATGCTGGTTGATAACACTGCTAAGTTCAACGTCTTTTCCTTCATGGACAGTTTCTTTGGTTATAATGAGATCAGAATGGCTCCCGAAGACATGGAGAAGACATCTTTTATCACGCCATGGGGCACATTTTTCTACAAAGTAATTCCGTTTGGATTAAAGAATGCATGCGCAACTTACCAAAGGACAATCACTACTCTCTTTCATGACATGATGCACAAAGAGATCGAAGTCTACGTGGACGACATGATAGAAAAGTCTAACACTAAAGAAGAGCATACAGAATATCTCTTGAAGTTGTTTCAACGACTAAGGAAATATCAGCTTTTCTTGAACCCTAACAAATGCACCTTTGGGGTGAGATTTGGAAAGCTCCTAGGTTTCATTGTCAGCCAAAGAGGTACTGAAGTGGATCCTGACAAAGTTAAAGCTATTCAAGAGATGCATGCGCCACAAACGGAAAAGTAGGTAAGAGGATTTATTGGACGATTGAATTACATCTCCAAATTTATCTCTCAAACGACTGCTACTTGTGGGCCAATATTCAAGCTTCTCCACAAAAATCAAGAGGTTGTGTGGAGAGAAGATTGCCAAAAATTGTTTGATAGTATCAAGGAATACATGTTAGAACCTCCAATATTGATTCCTCCGATCGAAGGAAAACAACTAATCATGTACCTTACCGTGTTAGAAGATTCTATGGGTTGTGTGCTTGGACAGCAAGACGAAACCGGTAAGAAGGAGCATGCCATCTATTACTTGAGTAAAAAGTTCACGGATTGTGAAACTCGTTACTCCATGCTCGAGAAAACTTATTGTGCTTTGGAATGGGCTTCAAACGTCTCCGCCATTACATGATCAACCACACGACTTGGTTAATTGATAACACGATTTTATATAACATATTTGATGTATTTTTCATAAATAATGTTAATGTTTTTATTCAATTATTTCACTTTATTTCTATATTACGTTGGTATTTTCTATGTTTCAGGTATTTGCATTAAATAAAGAGAAATCGAGCAAAGAAGTAAAATCGAGGAAAAATCGGATTAAAAAGCAAAGAAATGAAGCAAAAGGTGTGATATAGTAAAAGGGAGGTGTTATATAAGGAGAAAGCAATTACACCAAGCAAGCAGGCCCAGACGAAGCCAGCCAGCTGCCACGTGGCTGAGGCGGCCGTCTCAACCTCCCACGTCCCTTGGAGGCGCCCGCCTCCTTAGCAAAGTGGGGCCCACATATTCCACGTAGTTTGTGAGACGCACGTCTCACATTGGACCTATTCTTGAGGCGCCCGCCTCCTTCAATGTGGGGTCCACCACTTTCCCAACATTTTAGGACGCACGTCTCAACCTCCTTTTGCCACGTGGAGGCGTCCGCCTCCTACTCTTCAGCCAGTTATTTTTCACACACGATGTCCACTTGCTTGCGTACGAAATGGGAGGAAAATAGCAGTTACAAAATCAGCTATAAATACAAGTTCCAGTTTCAGAAGGAGGGTCGGCATTTTTACCGAACAACCGCTATTTCTTATTTCGCAATTTTATTCCAGTTTTGTACTTTGAATTTATTTTATTTCAGTTTTCACTGATCTAACCTTACGTTAGATCCAGTGCTTTTTATTCCTTGTCGTATTTTATTTTCCCTTTCAATTCAAGAAGTCAAGAACAAGATTATTTCCAGTATTCTTATTTCCAGGTTTTATTTATTTTATTTTATTTTATTTATTGTTGCCTGATATTATTTATTTAACTGTGGAAATGTTTAAATATATTAAACCATATTATTTATGCATGTCTGAATTAATTAATATGTCTGGCTAAATTGTTTTGATATTGGTATGTAAATTAATCGATCCAAAGGAATCCAAAATAAACTGGCATAATGTTACGTTGTTAAAAATATTCTTTCTGACTTAGATATCTATTTTAATTTATTAAAAGGTTTAGAAACCAACAGGCGGTTTGAGGTTAATAAACTAGACTAAGGTTAGAAACCAACAGAGCGACAGTTTGAGGTTTAGAACCGATAGTGGATACTAGGTATTAATTTTAAAGATCTGACGTTTAAAAGAGATTAAACTTTATTTATTTTCAAAAAGTGTTTTTAAATTCGGCGGGATAGCGAGAGCATACGTTAGGATTTAATTGCATAATCCGATTCAACAGAGCGACAGTTTGAGATAGGATTTTTAGATGAATATTGTTTGTGAAATAGGATTTTTATCAACTTGAGTAATAAGTCAGTGGAAATTCAGATCCCCTTAGGTTAGACGAATTACATACTAATATCTGTTTATTTATTATATTTTCCTTAACCAAAAATCTTAAAGAATTATTCGCCTTAGCTGTATACCGTAACTTAGGATAACAATAGATCGATTTATAGTCTCTGTGGGTTCGATATCTTTTAAAACTACGCGATAGGACTGTGCACTTGCAGTCTGGTGATTAATAGACGATAAAGTCGCGATCAAGTTTTTGGCGCCGTTGCCGGGGACTATTTAAGTCGATATTGTAACTCTGGTGTTACACCGTATAGACTAAGGCACCTTTTACTACCATGTATGACCCAAATTTTTCCTATGCCCATTATCAGTATTATGAGGAACCACAAGAATACCATAAATCCGACTCTGAAATACTGATGGAAAACTTTAATGCTTCACAAACCTACTCCTACCCCAATTACCTCCAAAACTACCAATCCCCATATTTTGAAGAACCACAAGAAATTTACAATTTCAACCAAACTTTTCCTCAACCCGATTCTTCCTACAATTATCACACCCAATATTTTGAAGAATCACCAAAACCATATAAATCTGATCTCGAAATATTAATGGAAGAATTTAATGAATCATCTAGGATGATAAGTCGCTTCGGGGAAACACAAAATGAGACTTTAACTTACTTTCAAGACTCTGAAGAATCGCAAGATTTTAATTTCGAAACATGAATGGAAGATTCAGATGAGATGATAACTAACTCTAGGTTAGAGTCCATGATTGAGCACTTTGTAGAGACCCAAATTATCCAAAATGAAGCACAAACTATCCAAAATGAAGAAGTACGAAAACAAAGTCTTCAAATTAATGAAACCCTTAGCCAACTAACCAATATGGTTGAATTCCTCGCGTCTCACACCGTTTGCTTAGAGACTCAAATCTCCCAACTCGAACAAAACCTTCTAGGACCTTAACCCGAGGAAGATGTGGATGTTGAAACAACCATTATGGAAAAACTACTTGGAAATCTAGAAAGCAATGATGAGTTTGAGGAGAATGATGTTGTGGCCGAGGAAAGTTCTGACGAGAAAATAGGGGAGGTTGATGAAAATCCATCAACACTGTTCAAAGAGGAGGTTGTAAAAGAGGTAGAAAAAGAAGCATCTATTGTAATCCCGAATCACTACATCCCACTGATTCCCTTCCCGAAAATTTTTATGGAAACTCCGGTAGACTCCCAATCTAAAACGTACGTTGCGGTATTGAAAAATATCCATACTAATTCACCACTATTGGAAGTCTTGCCTAAAAAGCGAAAATTAGAGGACCATAAAATTAGGGATATAATTACTTTTAAAAGGGTGAGGTTAACTTATGAGGCGATGGATGAGATCACTAAGCTCGAAATTGAAAAACTTATAAATCCAGGACCACTACCAAAATTTCGAAAGAATAACCCGCTCTACAGACGTAAGAAAAGAAAAGGTGAGGGATATGTGAGATGGCTTGATAAGTGGCGATGGAAAATCAACGAGTAGTCATTCAATTTTAAATTTTCTTTTTCGTATTTTCAATTTTTCTATTTTATGTTAAATTTTAAATTTTTAGTCGGTTATCTATTGCACCCTTTCTTCTGATGCGCTTGAACTATTTCCCCGTAATACCGATAATTAAACTCAATAAAAATTTCACGTTAATATTTATAATTATAATTGAGTAATATTTTAATTATCGCATTTCTCCTATTAATATACCAAATCAATATTTCCTAATGTTTATTATATTAATTAAAAGACATTATAAAAATTAGTATATATATATATATATATATATATATATATATATATATATAATTAATCAAAATTCTCAAGAAAACGAGTGATCACCCCTCTCCTTTCTGATTTCTCCTGGTTCTATCGCATTGAGGACAATGCTTATTTTAAGTTCGGGGGAGTTAGAACATTTCTTTGTTCGTTATTATTTTCTTTGCTCTATTTAGTATTTCCTTTTTGTTTCTTTTTCTATGTATTGCAAAATTTCCATTCAATAAAATACATGTTTATGAAATTTTAGTCTTTTATGTTTAAATTTCGTGCTTATTCGAATTCCTCCTTTTTCTTGAGCCATAACGACAAATTTTAACAAAAACTTAAAACGCATATATTAACACACTCAAATAATACTAAGGTTGCTTATTTTTAATTAAGAATTCGAGCACGACTTAGCAAAATTATTATCGTCCTAACACTTTAAAACCCCCGATGTGTTAGATTGATTTAAGTACTTATTATACCAACACCTTAAGACTTAGTTTTAAAGTAATCCCGAGTAGTTTATTAAGCAGTCGGCACCGCCTTAAATGACAAACTACGTGGAGAATCGATGAATATAAGTGATTGATCAAGATTTTTAAAGAGAATTTTTATTAGAAGATGCACTTATTAAGTTAGATGGTCCTTACCAGATCATTTAATTCAACGGTCGCAGAAACTATAAAATATTTATGCAAACATCCATTATGAATTGGTTCAGTGGTCCCTGGTGCTGAACTTGGTAGGGCGGATGACGATCCGATCCCCCGCAATTTGTAGTTGGATAAAGGAGTACCAAATATAATTACCAGGACTCCTAGCTGGATATTAAAGATCAAAGTCACTAACCGGTTACTCCACTATGTGCGCGTAAGGTAAAGGGCTTAATGTGATTGCGCAAGAATGAAAACGGGTGAAACAAAACGAAAGTATCAGGTCGAGCTATAATTCATTACTTAAATTGGTCTGCATAAATGGGGTTATCTAGTGTTATTATGGTAATTTTGGTGTCAAAGTCTAAACTCGAGTTATCCAACAAAGAAGTGAATTGCAACTTAGTACAAATTGAATTGTGTTATATATCTGCGTTTGACATATGCTCAAGTGATTTTTCATTTTAATTTTGCTTGAGGACAAGCAAAGGTTTAAGTATAGGGAGTTTGATAACACGATTTTATATAACATATTTGATGTATTTTTCATAAATAATGTTAATGTTTTTATTCAATTATTTCACTTTATTTCTATATTACGTTGGTATTTTCTATGTTTCAGGTATTTGCATTAAATAAAGAGAAATCGAGCAAAGAAGTAAAATCAAGGAAAAATCGGATTAAAAAGCAAAGAAATGAAGCAAAAGGTGTGATATAGTAAAAGGGAGGTGTTATATAAGGAGAAAGCAATTACACCAAGCAAGCAGGCCCAGACGAAGCCAGCCAGCTGCCACGTGGCTGAGGCGGCCGTCTCAACCTCCCACGTCCCTTGGAGGCGCCCGCCTCCTTAGCAAAGTGGGGCCCACATATTCCACGTAGTTTGTGAGACGCACGTCTCACATTGGACCTATTCTTGAGGCGCCCGCCTCCTTCAACGTGGGGTCCACCACTTTCCCAACATTTTAGGACGCACGTCTCAACCTCCTTTTGCCACGTGGAGGCGTCCGCCTCCTACTCTTCAGCCAGTTATTTTTCACACACGATGTCCACTTGCTTGCGTACGAAATGGGAGGAAAATAGCAGTTACAAAATCAGCTATAAATACAAGTTCCAGTTTCAGAAGGAGGGTCGGCATTTTTACCGAACAACCGCTATTTCTTATTTCGCAATTTTATTCCAGTTTTGTACTTTGAATTTATTTTATTTCAGTTTTCACTGATCTAACCTTACGTTAGATCCAGTGCTTTTTATTCCTTGTCGTATTTTATTTTCTCTTTCAATTCAAGAAGTCAAGAACAAGATTATTTCCAGTATTCTTATTTTCAGGTTTTATTTATTTATTTTATTTTATTTTATTTATTGTTGCCTGATATTATTTATTTAATTGTGGAAATGTTTAAATATATTAAACCATATTATTTATGCATGTCTGAATTAATTAATATGTCTGGCTAAATTGTTTTGATATTGGTATGTAAATTAATCGATCCAAAGGAATCCAAAATAAAGGCATAATGTTACGTTGTTAAAATATTCTTTCGACTTAGATATCTATTTTAATTTATTAAAGGTTTAGAAACCAACAGAGCGAAAGTTTGAGGTTAATAAACGGACTAAGGTTAGAAACCAACGACAGTTTGAGGTTTAGAACCGGATAGTGGATACTAGGTATTAATTTTAAAGGCTGACGTTTTAAAAGAGATTAAACTTTATTTATTTTCAAAAGTGTTTTAAATTCGGGGGATAGCGAGAGCATACGTTAGATTTAATTGCATAATCCGATTCAACAGGCGACAGTTTGAGATAGGATTTTAGATGAATATTGTTTGTTGAAATAGGATTTTTATCAACTTGAGTAATAAGTCAGTGGAAATTCAGATCCCCTTAGGTTAGACGAATTACATACTAATATCTGTTTATTTATTATATTTTCCTTAACCAAAAATCTTAAAGAATTATTCGCCTTAGCTGTATACCGTAACTTAGGATAACAATAGATCGATTTATAGTCTCTGTGGGTTCGATATCTTTTAAAACTACGCGATAGGACTGTGCATTTGCAGTCTGGTGATTAATAGACGATAAAGTCGCGATCATTAATCTCCAAAATGGATCCAATCAAGTACGTATTTGAAAATCCTGCCTTAACTAGAAGGATTTCCCAATGGCAGATGCTATTATCTAAATATGACATCGAGTACCGCGCCCAAAAAGCGGTCAAAAGAAGCATTCTCGCTGATCACTTGGCTTATCAACCAATCAACGAATAGCAATCTCTCAAATTTGACTTCCCTGGCGAGGATGTCATGTACTTGAAGATGAAAGATTGTGACGAACCGTTACCTGAAAAAGGTCCTGATCCTGAATCAAGATGGGGCCTAATTTTTGATGGAGCAGTTAACTTTTTTGGTAATGGAATTAGGGCAGTCATCATTACTCCCGAGGGTACTCATATCCTATTTTTCGCCAGATTGCTATTTGATTGCACTAACAACATCGTTGAATACGAAGCTTGTATCATGGGTATCGAAGAAGCCATCGACTTGAGGATTAAGATCCTTGACATATATGGAGACTCATCCCTTGTGATCAATCAAATCAAAGACAAGTACGAAACTCATCACCTTGTTTTGATTCCATACCGAGATTATGTGAGACATTTGTTGGCTTTCTTCAACAAAGTTGAATTACATCACATTCCTCGAGATCAAAATCGAATGGCAGCCTTGACTACTCTATCTTTCATGTTCAAAGTCAACCATCGGAAAAATATGCCTAAGATCAACATCAAACATCTTGAAAGATCTGTATATGTATTTGCAACTAAAGTAGTCATCAATGATAAACCGTGGTTCCACGACATCAAAAGCTTCCTTCAAACTCAAGAGTACCCACTCGGGGCATCGCACAAAGATAGGAAACCTCTAAGGAGGCTTTCTGGAAATTTCTTCCTGAATGGAGATGTGTTATACAAAAGAAACTTCGACATGGTCTTGCTCAGATGTGTGGATAGACACGAAGCAGATATGTTAATACACGAAGTGCATGAAGGATCCTTTGGAACCCATTCAAATGGGCATGCAATGTCCAAGAAAATATTAAGAGGAGGTTACTATTGGATAACAATGGAATCCGATTGTTGTAAACACGTTAAGAGATGTCACAAGTGCCAGATCTATGCAGATAAGATCCATGTGCCACCAACTCTACTCAACATTCTCTCCTCTCCATGGCCTTTCTCCACATGGGGTATCGACATGATTGGAATGATTGAACCAAAAGCTTCGAACGATCATTGCTTCATCTTAGTGGCCATTGATTACTTCACCAAATGGGTCGAAGCAGCATCTTACGCCAATGTTACAAGACAAGTGGTTGTGAGGTTCATCAAGAATAACATCATTTGCCAATATGGAATTTCAAGCAAGATCATTACAGATAATGGGGTTGAACTTGAACAACAAAATGATGAAGGAACTGTGTAAGGAATTCAAGATTGAGCATCATAACTCTTCTCCTTACCGACAAAAAATTAACGGTGTTATGGAAGCTGCCAACAAGAACATCAAGAAGATCATCCAGAAAATGGTCGTCACTTGCAAAGATTGGCATGAAATGTTGCCACTTGCTTTACATGGGTATCACACTTTAGTACACACTTCAATAGGGGCAACCCCTTTCTCTTTAGTTTACAACATGGAAGCAGTGCTCCCCGTGGAAGTTGAAATTCCATCAATAAGAGTCCTCATGGAGGCTAAGTTATCTGAGGCTGAATGGTGTCAAAGCAGATATGATCAATTGAACTTAAAGCGAAGAAAACGTGACCTGTCATACCCCAAAATTTTCCCTCCATCTACTCAAGAGATTTCATACATCCATACTCAAGGATTCCTCAAGAGTTGATCAGACAAACTCTCTCCTAGACAATCAACCCAAACTAGGGTTTGGTATCTCTCAAATCAAGATGGATTTCCAACATCTCCAATGGCCTTCATGCCTCCTCATATGCTTCAACGATTCTCCATGTCAAGTTTCAAGCCTCACAAGTCAAGTTTCCTCAGACAATGGTTCAGATGGTTGAAAATCGGGTGTATTGGACAAAACGTCA
Source organism: Vicia sativa (assembly GCA_021764765.1). Lineage (NCBI taxonomy): Eukaryota > Viridiplantae > Streptophyta > Magnoliopsida > Fabales > Fabaceae > Vicia > Vicia sativa. Next base: position 74,475,076 of record CM038797.1, on the reverse strand, counting down.
ACTGTGGTCAACATACAGTCAAACTTCATGATTTTTGGTCAACATCCTCATTTTGAAGTTACATTCATCATTTGATCAAGGGTTGATCATGATTCATCAAGAAAACTCAAGATTTGCCCAAAAGTCAAACTTTCTAAATTAGGGTTTCTAGATGAAAAGTCAATCGAACTTTGATGATCATAACTTTCTCATACTTTCTCGAAATTTTTCCACCACCTCTTGTTTTGAAGGAAATTCAATTCTCTACAACTTCATGTCTCACAAGAATGTCCAAAAATGCTTCATTTGAGAGGTATAGCTCAAAACATTACTGGTCATTTTCAAAGTCAACAAAAGTCAACTTTTGTTTTGAAGATATTTTGAGCATGGTAACTCCAATTGAGATGAGACCAAAGACATTGGTTAGAGGACTCTTAGAGCTTTCCAAAAAGTCCAAGAACACTCAAAAATGTGGAAAATTGAGCAAGTTACACCATCTACAAGTTGGGCAATTTTGGAAGAATGCACAAAGAGAGATACTTCAAAAAATCAAATCTTTTGCAAATGGGCCTACTTTTTCTTCATCCTAACTTGTTCCTCAAGCAATTAGGAGTGTCCAAGCCCAAAGCCACGAATTTTTGATTTATTTTTCTATTTAATTTGTAATTTATTCATTTAAATGCAAATTAAATCTTAAAATAAATTATAAAATTGAAATTAATGGCAAAGATTGATTTTATTCTTTCCTTAAGGTCCAATTAACTCACAAATGCCAGCAAATTCGAAATTGGAGCAAGAAAGGCAAGATTGGATTGAAATTGATCAAGCTTTGAAGATTTGATTTTCATGGAAATATCAAATTTGATTTCCATTGAATATTGATTGATTCTTTCCAAATTCAATCCCAAATCCATCCAGTATAAATGTACAATGCATACCTATCAAGAAAGAACGAAAAATTGCTCCACAAACCCTATTCCAAAGCTCAAAAACCGTGGTGCACAAGTACAAACCCTACTTAGGCCGTTTTCAATCGTTTTGAGGTGTCCAACATTGCTTGACATCTCTGAGTCGATCCAGACCCTCACATTGCACAAATCCATTCAGAATCGTGAAATCAGTGTTTGGTTTGTTCTTGAAAATCTCAAATTCGATTTCTCATATTCATGCATTATTAACTTGTTTTGATTGTTTGTCTGTGTTTAGAATCAAGTTTGCAAGCTTTCTGGGCAAACCAATTGGATTTTTATGACCGGAATCGTGTTTCACCATAACTAGGGTTTCTGAACACGATTTAGGGTTTCCTTTAAACGGAAAAATTGGACCTCGAGACCAATACCATTGCATTCGGAATGATGTTTCCAATCGAACCATGGCCTTAGAATGTATTTATATTATGTATGCTGCGTTTTCTATTTAGCCAGGGCCTGTAGCGTCGAAGAAAGACCGACGCTAGCTTCAAAAATTCAAAACGAAGAAGATGATGAATTGCGCGGCGGATGAAGGGTGGCGCGTTATTTTTAAATCGGTCCGATTCCAAAACAAGCCACTCATTGGTCAAGCATGTGGTTTTCAAGGTTTGAAAGGGATGTCTCCAGTTCGATTCCTGGTTCAGACAATCCCTTTTTTACACTTTTCCAAAACTCTATTTTCATGTTTTTTTTCATATTATTTAATTTTTGCATTCAATTTTAATTGTTTTCATGATTTTATTTATGCATTAAAAAATTACCAAAAACATTTTTTCTTTTTACATTATTTTTCTAAAAACCTTTATTTAATTTAATAAATTAAAAAATATAGTTTTTGCATGCATATTTATTTTATTTATATTTTTGCATTTAAATCATTATAAATTGCATTTTAATTATTAAACCTTTTCCAAAAAATCCCAAAAAATTATTTTAACTTATTTATCATATTTCCAGCATGTAGTAGTTTTCTCATATTAAAATTTTCATTTTTCTAACAATTTTTCTCTTGTTCGATTCATATTGCATTTTCCGATTTCTTCCTTTTGTACAGGTTGATCCGATTCAGACGATTTTCTCTTTATCATTTTACCATTCTATTTTTTCCAATAATGTAACTGTTTATGGGTTGTAATAGTTTAATTTAGGGTTTTATTTTCCGCAAGTTAAATTATGTATCTGCCCCAAAGCCATGTAATAGCGTAGGTTTATTTTCCGCACCTTTACATTCCGCATTTTACTTTCCGCACCTTTATCAATTGCTAGTAATTAGGCGTGTATGGCAAGATAATAATTGGACATAGCTCACACTAATTTCAAGATAATATATTCTGAATTCGACACACTTCTTTCACACACGCACCCCTTAGGGTAATTCTCTCTCGATGCCTTTCGATTTCAAAATGGTCATGTCCCTCGAACGTAGAGGTATTCTAGCACCGTTGCCTTCCAAACAAATCATCATAGTCCCTTCGATACAAAGATCATAAGACCCACGATGTCGCTTCCGAATACATGATCTTGACCCTCGATTGTCGCCTACGAAAAATGATGATAGTCCCCTTCGAATGTGCTAGGATACTTCCTACAAGTTGCCTTCTATGACCATCCGATGTCCCTTCGAATGTCCCGCTTACATCCAACGAATGGAGCTACCTACTAACTAATGGTATGGCTAGCACTATTCTAAAGGAACGTAAAAGTACGAAAACGACCAATTTTGAGTGGGTAAATAAGTCTCTTAGTTGCTTGCTCTATCAAATGCTTTTCACACCACACACTTTTTTTCAAAGTTCAAATTCTCTTCAAAACAAAAAAAACATTTCCGAACACTTTGTATACACTCCTACATGAGTCATTATGAAGTCAAAGCGAAATGCCTTTTCAAAACATCTTTGTCAAACACACAGAAAGCAATTTTAAAAAAGTGATCTAGAGCAACTAAGAGCCCGTAGATAACTACGGATGGAAAGGGGTGCTAATACCTTCCCTTTTCATAACCATTCTCCCGAACTCAGAATCTAACGAAGGTCTTTTTCTGTTACTTTTACCTTCCCTTAATTGGATAAAAATAAAAGTCGGTGGCGACTCTTGCTATCCGCACATTTGGATACAAAAATCCTACAAAGTCAGTTCACCGTATCACAACCGCTTTGTGTCATGGACAGTTGTATCAAAGAAGGATGAAGAAATCCTTCGACAAAAAGGTTCGACCTCATGAATTTCAAGAAGGCAACCTTGTGCTTAAAAAGATCTTGTCTTTTCAACCAGATTCTAGGGGCAACTGGTCTCTTAATTACGAAGGCTCGTATGTTGTTAAGAGAACCTTCTCTAGCGGTGTTATGACTCTAACAACCATGGACGGTGACGAACTCTCGCATCCTGTAAATGCTGATTCAATCAAGAAATACTTTGTCTAAAAAAGATAAATAAAAACGCAGTAAGTCGAAACCCCAAAAAGGGCGACTTAGGCAAAAATTAGCGTCTCGGTGGACTGAAAACCTGAAAAGGCGGTCCAGGCAAAAATTAGAGACAATAAACAGAAATTTATCCTGGTAGATTGAAAACCTGAAAATGCAATCTAGACAAAAATTAAGGATCAAAATGACAAAGTAACTGCATCAGTCCGTACTTCGTCAATCTGAAGCATCTTCCATCAATGGATCTTCAATTAAATCTTTTGAAGCAACAAGCATAGTTGGAACTCAAAGTTGTTAAGGAGAATAGAGGTTATTGCTTTCAATGTAGCCTTTTCGTAATATATTACCATTTCCAACTTTTGTAAATAGTCCATGGAATCACGCCTTTGGCTGATTACCATTCTATCAATAAATTTGAGATTTGTGCCCACTTGTTGCAATTCTTGCTTTATTCTGTTTTGCAAAATAACGCTTTTACTTGTGAAAATCACTTTTGAAACAAAAATGAAAAAAAGTTTTAAATGAATTTTTACTTCTAAAACTTTTCAAAATAAAAGCGAAATTTTCCTTTGAATTGTGAACATAGAAGGAACAACAACAGTTATCTCCATGAGTGTTTTAACCTCTAAAAGATAAACAATTGCTGAGAAGTTCTCTCTTCCTCGAAAGAGATCATCAAAGACGATATTCTTATCCAAAAAGAATCCCCAATAGGGTTTCCAGTAAAATTATTTTTCTCCTCGAAGAAATTTAAGCATCCAACTCTGATTCATCACCAGTGACATCTACACCATTGCTGAAGATTTTGCTGAGTATTTGATTAAATTGTGATAATCTTCCTTTTTCCAAATACGTTTTATCATCTTATCAAGTATCGTCAGCATACATATGACATTCATAACATTCATTAATTATACATAATTGCATCATTAATGCATTCTTGCATTTCTAAATGTTTGCTTCAATATCACTTATTTAGGTTGCATTTATTCCCAAAAACAAGTAAGGGCGTGTCATCTCTCCAGTAGATTGTCACCTTTAAGTAGAAAGAACACATTATTTCTCCAATTCCCCAATCGAGTTCGTTCCTCATTGGATCCAAAATCTTGTTTGACTATTTATTCCTAGTTCATTCATGGATAGAACCTCGTCTCCAAACAAATTCAGGTCTAGATTTCACAAAAAAAAAAATATACCTGCAAATAAGAAGAAATAGGCTCGTCATCTGAGCCGTTTATTTCCTTTTCATCTTTGAACTTATCATAAAACGATTGTCCTTCTTAACAAGTCCAATCATGAAAGTTCAAGAAATCCCCACAGTTGTCTTTCTCTCTGAGAAACCTGTATTTTTACAATCAAAACGCCCACATCTTCTCAAAAAGATCCCCGGCATAATTGTAATTGGGAAATAAAAACTCATTTGAGATTTGTTTCCATTACTGTCTATTATTCACAAGGCTGAATAATCAGTAAAAATTTCTTAAGAATTACCTTGTTATAGTTATCACTTTGCTGATAATTGGTAATATCTTCAAAACTCATACCATTTACCATCATAATGCTGATAATCGGTAAATGAGTCTTCATTCCAAATTACCATAAATTATCACCAGGCTGATAATTGGTAATATCATCTTTAATTACCTTGAACATTGTCACAAGGCTGATAGAAGGTAATCTTCTTGTTTCCAAAAGTGAAACGAATATTCACTTCCTTTGTGAATCTATTTTCCCAGTGAATCACATACTTGTTTCCCAACAAACAGGATTCTCCTTTCTTAAACAGATTGAGGTATCCTCACAAATGTTTTTCCCCAACATGTCATCCTGTGGTACCTCCTAGGTAAACTTTCTGCAATCACTTTGCATCATTCGCATTTTTTGGTATCTTAGGTCCAAAATTTACGTATTTTGATATTTAAGTCTCATCACACCTATCGAGACGAAGATTTTCATCTTCATATCTCAGGTTAAAGAAATTTAAATAGGAGCATCTGTCATACCCCAATTTTTGACCTAAGATACCATCTCATATCATTCACATATGCATCATTGCATCATTAACAACTTTGGCACAAGATAGATCGTGTGTGTGCTCCATGAGCCAAATTAGGGTTTTGATAAAAAATATTTCATCTGTTCAAGACATTATCAATTAGGGTTTGAGTCTTCACTCACTTCTAATGATCTATCTTCATCAATCATCAACATTTGATCTTCAAATTCCAATCATTTCCTCAAGATCTATCTTGAATCAACCAATTAGGGTTTTGATCGAGGATGGTGTATCATTGACTTTCTGATCAATGAATGACCTAATTGCTTGGATCATGATCTCAAAATCACCAATGCAATATCTTGACCTAATTTATTGGTTAAAAACATTTCAAAAGCCATGATTGATCATTAGAAAAATTCTAAATCATCTGACAAAAAAGTCAACTATTCAGATCAGTTAAACTTTGACTTTTAGTCAACTTTTTGAAAATCAAATTTTTTCAATCATCAAATCGTTTCAAATTATCCATCATGATCATAAAAAATCAAAATGTCTAAAAAAGTCAACAAAAAGTCAAAACTTGAAATTTTTCTTAAACTTAGAAAAAATGTCAAGTGTTTTTATCATGTTTTTCACCATTTTCATGACCATTTTTCACCTAGATCCATTTTGATTCAAGAAAAACTCAAAACATGAAAGTTGTAGATCTTTTTCCAAGATTTCCAAAATGTCCAAGAACTTGCAAAAATATTTTGTGTATCTAGGGTTTTGAAATTGAAACTTAGAGGTCCATAACCATAATTTAGAAGTCATTTCTTCAAATTTTTCAAGTCTTTTTGCAATTTCTTCCTTCTAGAAGCCTTGTCACCATAAGAGATAGTCTTTGGCTTGGAAATATTTGATGAGAATGATTGAGAAGAGGTTAAGATCACTTGAGTGATTTAACCAGGGTTGGAAAAATTAACCATGTGCATTAAATGTGAAAGATTCCATTCTTACCTCTTAAACCAAGTTGCCAAAGTTTCAATCCTATCCTTGCCTTGCTCATCATACCTCTTGGCCTATAAATAGAAGTCATTTTTCACTTCTAAATCACACCAAAGCAATCCTAAACAAGCTTTTTCACTTCTTTCTTCTTTTCCAAGTTTCAAGTTTCAAAAATGAGAGAATTTGCAAATCTCCAAACCTTGCAAGTTCTATCCAATATTTGGCTTCAAACACTCTTAAACATCATTAGGAAGTTGTTAGAATCATCAAGCTATCACAAAAATTAGCCAAACTCATAAATCACTTTCAAACTCCATATATGCACATATTGAGCCTTAACTTTCCATCTCTCAATCCACTCGTGCAAACTTCAATTTATCACTTCAAACATCATCCATACACTTCATAGAAGTGATCCAAACACTTAGATCACATATTTAACAGCTCCAACATCAAATTTGAAACTCACTGCAAGCAACTGCAGTTGGACTTGGGCAGACTGATCCAGGCCATTTCAATCCAAGTTGCGCATTCAAACACCTTCCATAAGGTCTAGTGAAGTTATAGTAATCATCAAAACACTTCTGGTAGCACTCCTTCGAGGAATTCGGTTTCTGCTCATAAAGGTAAGTTGCTTCAACTTCGAATTTTATGATTTTTGCATTACAGTCCAAAACTTGCTATGCTATTGTGTTTCTGCATGTGTGAGGATCATTAACCCTCAATCAATTGTTTAATTTGATGTACATACACGATTGCGCGATGATTTATATTTAGGGTTCATCTTATTTTATACGAATTTAGTCATCTTACACTTAAAATCAATGAAATTAATGACCACCATCATGTTCTTGGTAAAAATTCGAGCAAGTTTGATGTTTGGATCGTTCAAAACATTGAGAAATGAAGAAGTTATGAATCCATGAATCTTGAGGTTGAAGATAATGTGCTTGGCGCGTTTTTCAATTTTCAAAAAATTCAAAAATCCAGTTTATAATATACACATATGAAGTTAGTTTAATGAAAGGATGTATAGCCCCCCAATGGTAGAACGCGCGTCTCTTAGTCCTTTGCCTTGCCTATGGTCCAGGGTTCGAATCCCCTTGAGACCATTTTTTCACTTCACTTCCATTTTCCAACTATTTTCAACTTTTCACCTTTGAACCTTTGAACCTAAAGTCATGGGTTCAAACCTTTCAAAGCCAAAACAAATTTTTATACTTGTTTACTTCACTTTTCCATCAAACTTCAACATTTTCAAAAACCAATCAAAACTTCTCATTTTGAGATGATTTTTTGCACACTTGTTATTCAATATACCTATTTTATGATTATGTCAAAAAAATCCAAAAAATATTTTCTTTTGAAATATTTTTATTAGGTTAAAAATAGACGTTTTTTAAGAATTTTAATACTTTTCAAAAAATGTTTTCTTTTCGATTCTCAAACCTAATCTTTTTCATAACCTTTTGTGAATATCTTTAACTTTTCAAAACATTTTCAAAACTTTCAAAAACATTTTAATTGACTTACGCACCTCTTTTCCATGATTGATTCGATTAATCTTTGAAAATACAAACCGAACTAGGTTTTTTTTCCTCGAAAAGCTTTCGAACTCAAAATCAAATTGATCATGGGCCTCCCTTACGATGTAAGTCCCAACCCTCCTATGTAAATACTTAGTTTCCTTGTACGTATCCACCCTTTTGTGTACATATTCAATTTCCTTGTACATATTCAACTTTTTTTGTAAATATTAAAGTATAAACTAGTATCATTCACTAGTTTTATTTCACTTGTTTATACACCAATTTCACTGGTATTAATAGGAGCATTATTCCTGGTGAAACTGCTCTTAAATTAGTGGGCCTCCCTTAAGGTGTAAGTCTCACTCCTTTGTATGTATTCAAGTTACAGTAGCTTTTATTTGCTTGTTTTATACACTTGTTTATATATTTCCTTCATAAACTCCTGTGAATGCACACACACTTTGTCATATATATACTTGTTCATATACTTGTTCATGTTTATTTATGTCACTATAACTAGTATAACAACTAGGTTCCCCATAGCCTCCTCTTGGGCTTTGTACAAGATAACTCATCTGCTGAGTTAGCCTCCTATTGGGCTTCATACAAAAGAACTCCCCTGTTTAGTTAGCCTCCTCTTGGGCTTCGTACAAAAGAACTCCCTCGTTGAATTTATCCTTCTCTTGGGCATCATACAAGAAAGAGATCTGGAAATATCTAATAGCTACCTATTGGGCTTCCAATACAAAGAATCACCTTCGTTAGGATAGAACCCTAAGAGTATGGTTTCTCGGTGAAATCACTCTTAAAGTCAAGCCAGACATACCCTATAGCCTCCTCTTGGGCTTCATACAAGGACCCTCGATATCCCTTAGAAAGCCTCATCTTGGGCTCACAATACAAGGACCCTCGATGTCCCTCGGATAACCTCTCATCGGGCTTATAATACAAGGACCCACATGCTTCTTAAAAGCATCCCCCTAACAATAATAAAACAATTTCTCCTTGATATTTAGACATGTATCATTCTATGGAAGAAGTATCTCATCTATAGCATCACATACTATTTCAAACAATTTTTCAAAATAAACACTTTTTCAAAACAAAATATCTTTCTTAACTTGTAAGTGGCAACGCTTGTACACTCAATAAAAATGCCCAATGATTACAATGAAAGATTCAAACATTTTTCAAACATATTTCTTAACTTGTAAGTGGTAACACTTGTACACTCAAGCAAAACACCCAATGCTTACAATGAAAGATTTAAACAATCAACTTTTCAAAAATGTATGTGATGAAATAGATTAGATACATCTTTCATTAAGATGACACTTGTCGTTGTCTCTTAATATTTGCTTCCACTAGCACATAAGTGGGAACTACGATTGCTCTGACTTTCGCAACCTCCTTTTGAGAATATGTAGGCACAAGGTCTCACCCTTGGCGAGCATACTTCTTTCTCCCTCAAAACAAACAAACCCTAGTTCTCTTATATCTGAGCTATAGATGCTCTGATTCCCATTAGAGGGTTTGTATGATGAGGATCCCAATGATCCTTGCGAGCATAATAATAAATAAACTTAGGTTCCTGCCTAACCTACCCTTTCTTAAATCCCAAAGGAGAAATTTTCCTGAAATAGCATAGAAAATAAAACACACAAACATACAAAAAATGCATAAAAAAGTTCCTATAGAAAATTATAGATATATAGGGTGCTAATACATTCCCTTTATATAACCAACCCTCTTACCTTGGTCTCTCCCCAATGCATTACGTCTAGTTCACGCTAGTCGCATCACATCTCATATTTAGGGTATTTCAGCTTTCCCCTTTTCCATCTTCTTTCTTGTTTGGAAACTATAAATCTTGGTGCTCGCGACATCTTTTAAATAAAAAAAATCAAAAGAGTAATTCATTTTGAGCCGGAGATTCGAATTCCGATTCGATTCCCTCGTTCGTCACTTTTTACCGCGAACAGGATCTAGGGCTTACACCAATAATCTCCCACTAACACTAGAGCCAATCAGGCATACCCCTAATACCCATAGATCTAGTGTAGCCATCATGCTTCTGTTGTGCAAGAGGCTTTGTTAGTGGGTCAACGACATTGTCAAGTGTTGGTACTCTGCATATCTTCACATCTCCCCGATCGATTATCTCTCGAATGAGGTGATAACGCCTAAGTATGTGTTTAGATATTTGGTGAGATCTAGGCTCCTTAGCTTGTGCGATAGCACCATTGTTATCACAATAGAGATCAATGGGATCCATAATTCTAGGGACTATGCCAAGTTCACTAATGAACTTTTGTACCCAAACAGCTTCCTTTGCTGCATTTGAGGCAGCAATATACTCGGTCTCGGTTGTAGAATCAGCAACTGTATCTTTCTTTGAACTCTTCCAACTCACAGCGCTACCATTTAAGCAAAACACACAACCAGATTGCGATATAAAGTCATACTTATCAATATGGAAGCTAGCATCGTGTATCCAACGACATCAAGCTCTTCCTGACCTCCATATATCAAGAATTAGTCCTTAGTCCTTCTCAAGTACTTAAGGATATTCTTGACAGTCACCTAGTGAGCATCATCGGGATCAGATTGGTACCTACTCGTTGCACTTAAAGCATACGAGACATCTGGTCGAGTACATAACATGGCATACATGATAGATCTTATTGCATACGCATATGTAATCTTATTCATGTGATCCCTTTCTTCCTTCATTGAAGGGGATTTTGTTTTTGATAAACACAAGCCACGTTTCATAGGAATGAATCCCTTCTTATAAGCGTCTCCGCACTTTATCTATGTATGTACTCTGACTCAGGCCAAGCAATTTTTTTGATCTATCTATATAGATCCTGATTCCTAATATATAGGCTGCTTCACCAAGGTCCTTCACAGAAAAGCATTTCCATAGCCAAGTTTTTTACTTGTTGCAAGGTAGGGACATCGTTTCCAATGAGTAATATGTCATCTACATATAGTACCAGGAAGACGATCATGCTCCCACTAACCTTCTTGTAGACACAAGGTTCATCTTTATTCTTGATGCTATATTCTTTTATTGTTTCATCAAAACGAAGATTCCAACTTCTGGAAGCTTGTTTCAATCCATAGATTGATCGCTGAAACTTGCATATCTTTTGGGATTCTTCCGGTATGTCAAATCCTTCAGGTTGGGTCATGCATACATCCTCTTGAAGATTCCCATTTAGGAAAGTATTTTTGGCATCCATCTGCCATATTTCATAATCATGATATGCAGCGATTGCAAGTAAAATCCAAACAGATTTAAGCATTGCAACTAGAGAAAAGGTTTCATCATAGTCCACCCCATGAATTTGTTTATAACCTTTTGCAACCAGTCTTTCCTTATAGGTATGTTGTAACATCTTGTTTTTTAAATAGCTAATTATTAATTATTATGATATATTATATTATGTGATAATTAATTCAATTGCCTGATTTAATTGGAATTTGAATTATTTGAATAAGTGTGTTATTTAAATCATTGTGTTTTATGAATAGAATTATGGTTGTTTAGTATTGGGCCTATTTATAAGAATGAAAGTAATAGAGAGGTGTTAAGTATTAAGACCAATAAGAAAATCCTAGTTAGTAAGGATTAGAAGGGAATCATAATTAGAATTTCATTTGGAGAAAGAAGAGAAGAGAAGAGGAGAAATAGAAAAAGTGAAGAGGAAATCCTAGAAGAGGAATCTTCAAGAGGTAAGGGTGGAGAATCTATGTTATTGTTTGATTGTATGTAGTGGGTAATGATTAGTAACATGCTAGGTTGTTCAATTTCCATTTCTAGAATCTTTGAATGTTAGGGTTTGAAAGGAAATTGTGTTTTTCAACTTAGAATGATGACCCGTGACTAAAAACATGTTAGGATACCCTTTAATGATGTTATTTGGTTAATTGGAATGGGTTTTATATGGTAATTTCTTGGGAGAAAGAAACTGGTTCGTAGCAGAAAAAGTGCAGAATCACAGACCGCGCTTAGCGCGAGGAGAAGCCCGCTTAGCGCGAAATGTTTTGACTTTTGGAGTTGTTTGTTCAGGAAGGTGCGCTTAGCGCGATAGGTCGGGCTTAGCGTGACCTGGAATGAAAAATATTATTTTTAGGATCTTTTGACATGGAATCTAATATGATTATATTTATTATAGTATTTTCATATATGTGATTAATTGATTCAATTGTGATTGAATGTGTTTTGGATTGGTTTTGAATACTATTTCAATGTATGTTTGATTACTTGAGCATAGTATGTGCTAATCTTATTTGATGGAATGTTTTGAATAACATTGGTGGAATGGTATTCTATATGCTAATTGTTATGTGTGGTGATATGTATATGCTACATGTAATGATCGATGTGGTCTGAAATGATGTTGTGCAATTGATGGAAAATTCACATGAGTTGAATGGTGATGGTATGCTTGGATAATTGAGGTTTTGTGAATAATATTAATTTGCAAATGTTGTCTTGATGAGTTGTACGTGCATACATTTGGCTTGATCCCTGTGTGGATAAGTAGCGGTGAAACTGTGGGTTCACAAATTGGCTCGATCCATGATGGATAAGTAGCAGTGAAACGTTGGGTTCACATTTGGCTCGATTCTGTTGGGAATAAGTAACAGAGGCTTTTGGTCTTGTCTGGATCGGAAGTAAGGGCTTGGATTCTACGAATGAATCGGAAGCAGGGTTAACGAAATGTTCCCAAAAACTTGGTACCACATGCATATTGAGTCATATTTCATTGTGTCACATAAGTCATTATTGAATATGCAATGTGTGAAATGAAATTGTGATGTCTAATCATATGGAGTAATTGGATTATTTGAATGGATGATAATTATGCTATGTATGAATATATTATACTTGTAATGTTTGTATGATCATGTTATCTTGGAATATCACTTGAAGTGTGTGGAATTCGTGAATAGATGCGATTTCTTCATTATTTCCATTTATATACTTTTGAATAATGATGAGAATTATCACCCTTCTGTTAGGATGTTGCCTCTATGTGGTAACATGCAGGTTCCGAGGATAGTGGTGCTTCGCACGAGACTAGTTGAAGAGTCTAGCTAGTTCATCCATTATTAGGTAGTCTAATCATTGCTCTGGTCATGTAACACGGGATTTATCTGGATTTCTGCTTTGATGACATATTTGTTATGTATACTCATCTGTTTTGATTTGTATGATTGAGATATTATGCTGATGTGGCCTTGTTGTCGATGTATGAATTCTAATGACTTGAGTATGTTATGGATTCATCGCTTTTTCATCCGATGATTATAGTATGGGATGTAATCATTTATAGTATCTGTGAATAAGAATAATCCGCTGTGAAATGCATGATTTGTTTTAAAGCATGAGATTCAAATATGTGTTATGATTATGACCAGTGTGCATGTATTTTTTTAATTATAAAGTAAATCATATGACGCCCTCTTGTTATGCATTTTATTCACTCTGATTATGCAATAATTATGTATGGAATTAGAGGGGTGTTACATTATGGTATCAGAGCCTGGTTGGTCATATTTATTTGGCAAGGTTATTAATTGATTTAATTCCTGTTGTATTTGATTTGTGTATCTGACATGATCGATACCATTGTCCTAGGTTGGTTGCAGAATGGTTGCAGAAAGGAATGATGATATTGCTAACGCTTTGAGATTATTGGTTGGATCTCTTGGGCAGATTCCACGGGCGAATGCTGGAAACCGAGCTAAGGAAGATGAGTTTCGTGCTTTGCATAAGTTTCAAAGGAACAATCCTCCTACCTTAGAGGGTGAGCATGAACCTGACAAAGCTCAAGCATGGTTGAAGTCGATTGAGAAGATCTTCAAAGTTATGAATTGCACGAATGCGTAGAAGGTGCAGTTTGGTACTCATATGCTGGAGAAGGAAGCTGAAGATTGATGGAGCAACACTGTTTAGAGATTTGATGAGGAAGGTGTTGAAGTTTCTTGGGCTCTTTTCCGTGATGCATTTTTGGAGAACTACTTTCAAGAATATGTGCATGGAAAGAAAGAGGTGGAATTTCTTTAGCTGAAGCAAGGTAATGAACCATGGCTGAGTATGCTGCAAGATTTCAAGAGCTGATTAAGTATTATCCTCATTACAATACTATGAATGCTGAGAGATATAATTTTCTGAACTTTTTGAACGGTTTGAGACCTGATATCAAGAAGGCTATTGGATATCAAAAAATTACTCGTTGTGTTGAGTTGGTGAACAAGAGTAGGATTTATGATGAGGATAGTAGGAAGAGTGCTTCTTACTACAAGAATGTGAATGATAGGAAGGGAAAAGGTCAATTCCGTGTGAAACCTTATAAGGATAAGGAGAAAGCTAGTGGTGGCAAGAATTCAAGTTGGGGAGGATCATTTTCTCCGCTTAAGTGTTACAAGTGTGGTGTGGAAGGACATCGTGCTTATGATTGTGGGAAGGATGTTGGAAAGGATGTTATGAAATTCCATAGGTGTGGCAAGACCGGTCATAGAGTTGCTGATTATAGATTTAGTTCGAATGTGACTTGTTACAAATATGGTGAATGAGGTCATATTAGTACTAAGTGTGAGAAGCCAAGGAAGGAGCAAGCTAAGGGGAAAATGTTTGCATTGTCTGGTGTTGAGACTCCGGTTGAGGATAGACTTATCTGAGGTATGTGTTTTATTAATGGTACACCTTTGATTGCTATAATTGATACTGGTGCAACACATTCTTTTATTTCTTTGGATTGTGTTAAGAGATTGAATCTTGAATTTTCTAATATGCATGGAAATATGATCATTGATACTCCTACTATGGGTTCTGTTTGTACTTCTGTTGCATGTCTAAATTGTCCGTTGAGTATTTTTGGTAGAGATTTTCAGATGGATTTAGTTTGTCTTCCGTTAGATCAATTGGATGTGATTCTTGGTATAAACTGGTTGGAATACAATCATGTTTTTATCAACTGTTTTGACAAGTCGGTTATATTTCTTGATTCTGGTGTCGAGAATGATTTGTTTTTGTCTGCTAAGCAAGTGGATAAATCTTTGAAAGATGGTGCTGTGTTGTTTACTTTGTTGGCATTGTTGGATCTCAGTGAGAAACAAACTATGGGTAAATTTCCTGTTGTTTGTGATTTTCCTGAGGTATTTCTTGAAGATATAATTGATATTCCGCCAGAGCGTGAGGTTGAGTTTTCGATTGATTTAGTTCTTGGAAATAGTCCTGTTTCGATGGCTCCGTATCGGATGTTTGCTTCTGAGTTGAAAGAGTTGAAGAGTCAACTTGAGGATTTGCTTGAGAAAAGGTTTATTCATCTGAGTGTATCTTTGTGGGGTGCACATGTTTGTTAGTTAAGAAGAAGGAATGTTCTATGAGGTTGTGTGTTGATTATAGACAATTGAACAAGGTGACTATTAAGAACAAGTATTCACTTACGAGACTTGATGATTTGATGGATCAGTTGGTTGGTGCTTGTGTTTTCAGTAAGATTGATTTGAGGTCTGTTTATCATCAGATTTGTGTGAAATTTGAGGATATTCAGAAGACTGCTTTTAGGACAAGGTATGGTCACTATGAGTATTCTATAATGTCATTTGGTGTGACTAATTCTCCTAGTGTGTTTATGGAATATATGAATAGGATTTTTCATGAGTATCTGGATCAACTTGTAATTGTGTTCATTGATGATATTCTGATTTATTCCAAGAGTGAAGGAGATCATGTTGAGCATTTGAGGATTGTGTTATCTGTGTTAAATGAGAAGAAGTTGTATGCTAAGCTTTCTAAGTGTGAGTTTTGGTTGAAGTAAGTTAGTTTCCTTGGGCATGTGATTTCAAGTGGTGGTATTTCTGTGGATCCTTCTAAGGTTGAGGGTGTATCTCGATGGGAAGCTCTGAAATCTGTTTTTGAGATTAGAAGTTTTATTGGTTTGGCTGCTTATTATTGTAAGTTCATTGAAGTATTTTCTAATTTTACTTTACCATTTGTGGTGTATTGTGATGCTTCATTGATGGGTTTAGGATAGGTGCTAATGCATAATAGGTAAGTGGTAGCCTATGATTCGAGGCAACTTAAAGTTCATGAGAGGAATTATCTGACGCATGATTTGGAGTTAGCCGCAGTTGTGTTTATGTTGAATATTTTGAGGCATTATTTATTTGGTTCGAGATTTGAGGTGTATAGCGATCATAAGAGTTTGAAGTATCTATTTGATCAGAAGGAATTGAATATGAGGCAAAGAAGATGGTTATAATTCTTGAAGGATTATGATTTTGGTTTGAATTATCATCTAGGTAAAGCGAATGTTGTAGTTGATGCACTAAGTAGGAAATCTTTGCATATGTCGATGTTGATGGTGCGAGAATTGGATTTGCTTAAACAATTCCGAGTTTTGAGTTTGGTTTGTGAAGCAACGTCTTCATGTGTTAAGCTTGGTATGTTCACGCTTACTAGTGGTATTTTGGATGAGATTCGAGAAGGTCAGAAATTTGATTTGGTTTTGGTAGATAAGTTGGTGTTGATCAATCAAGGTCGAGGTGGTGATTTTCGGATTGATGAGATGGTATCATGAGGTGTCGTGATAGAGTTTGCATTCCTGAAGTTGAGGATTTGAAAAAGAGAATTTTTAATGAAGGACATCGTAGTGGTATGAGTATTCATCCTGGTGCTACTAAGATGTACCAAGATTTGAGGAAGTTATTTTGGTGGTCAGGTATGAAGAAGGATATTGCTGAGTTTGTGTATTCTTGTTTAATTTGTCTGAAATCTAAGATTGCACATCATAAATCGTCTGGTTTATTGTAGTCGTTACCCATTCCTGAGTGGAAGTGGGATAGCATTTCTATGGATTTTATTTCTGGATTTCTGAGGACTCCAAGTAGTCACGATTTTGTTTGGGTTATTGTGGATAGATTGACGAAATTTTCTCATTTTATTCCAATTTTGATGGATTATCCAGTGGAGAAGTTTGTCAAGTTATATATTGAGAAATTTGTGAGTTTGCATGGTGTTCCATCAAATATTGTTTCAGATAGAGATCCGAGATTTACTTTGCATTTTGGGAAGGTTTGCAAAGTCCTTTGGGTACAAAGTTGCGTTTGAGTTCGGTGTATCATCCGTAAACTGATGGTCAGACTGAAAGGACGATTCAATCACTGGAAGATCTTTTGAGAGCTTGTGTTCTAGAGCATGGGGGTGCTTGGGATAGCTATTTGTCTTTGATTGAGTTTACCTACAACAATAGTTTTCATTCGAGTATTGGAATGGCTCCGTTTGAAGCTTTATATTGGCGAAGGTGTAGGACGCCTTTATGTTGGTATGAATCTGGTGATAGTTCTGTAGTTGGACCTGAGATAGTTCAACAGACTATGGATAAGATTAAGATGATTCGGGAAAAGATGAAGATTTCCCAGAGTCGTCAAAAGAGTTAGCATGATAAGAGGACGAAAGATCTTAGCTTTGAGAAAGGTGATCATGTGTTTTTGAGAGTTACTCCTGTGACTGGTGTTGGTAGAGCATTGAAACCAAGGAATTCGACTCTGCATTTTATTAGTCCTTATCAAATTGCTGAGAAAGTTGGTGAAGTAGCCTATCAAATTCATTTTCTTCCTTCACTTGATAATCTTCATGACATATTCCATGTATCTCAATTGAGTAAATATATGCAAGATATATCTAATGTTGTGTCGCTAGATGATGTACAAGTTAGAGATAATTTGACGGTTGAGACTTTACCGATGCGTATTGAGGATAGAGAAGTTAAGCAACTTCGAGGGAAGGAAATCGCTTTAGTGAAGGTAGCATGGGGAGGTCCTTCTAGTGGTAATGTAACTTGGGAGCTTGAGAGTCAAATGAAGGATTTGTATCCTATGTTGTTCGCTTGAGGTAATTTTCAAGGGAAAAAATCTTTTAAGTGGGGGAGAGTTGTAAAATCCCGATTTTTAAATAGATAATTATTAATTATTATGATATATTATATTATGTGATAATTAATTCAATTGGGTGATTGAATTGGAATTTGAATTATTTGAGTAAGTGTGTTATTTAAATAATTGTGTTTTACGAATAGAATTGTAGTTATTTAGTATTGGGCCTATTTATGAGAATGAAAGTAATAGAGATATGTTAAGTATTAAGCCCAATAAGACAATCCTAGTTAGTAAGGATTAGAAGGGAATCATAATTAGAATTTCATTTGGAGAAAGAAGAGAAGAGAAGAGGAGAAAGAGGAAACGTTAAGAGAAAACCCTAAAAGAGGAATATTCAAGAGGTAAGGGTGGAGAATCCATGTTATTGTTTGATTGTATATAGTGGGTAATGATTAGTAACATGCTAGGTTGTTCAATTTCCATTTCTAGAATCTTTGAATGTTAGGGTTTGAAAGAAAATTGTTTTTTTCAACTTAAAATGATGACCCATGACTAGAAACATGTTAGGATACCCTTTAATGATGTTATTTGGTTGATTGGAATGGGTTTTATGTGGTAATTTTGTGGGAGAAAGAAACTGGTTCGTATCAGAAAAAGTGCAGAATCGCAGACCACGCTTAGTGCAAGGAGAAGTCCGCTTAGCGTGAAATGTTCTGATTTTTGGGGTTGTTTGTTCAGGAAGGTGTGCTTAACGTGATAGGTCGGGCTTAGCGTGACCTGGAATGAAAAATGTCATTTTTGGGATCTTTTGACATGGAATCTTATATGATTATATTTATTGTAGTATTTTCGTATATGTGATTAAATGATCCAATTGTGATTGAATGTATTTTGGATTGGTTTTGAATACTATTTCAATGTATGTTTGAATACTTGAGTATAGTATGTGCTAATCTTATTTGATCGAATATTTTGAATAACATTGGTGGAATGATATGCTATATGCTAATAGTTATGTGTGGTGATATGTATATGCTACATGTAATGATCGATGTGGTTGGTATATGATGTTGTGCAATTGATGGAAAATTCACATGAGTTTAATGGTGATGATATGCTTGGATAGTTGAGGTTTTGTGAATAATCTTAATTTGCATATGTTGTCTTGATGAGTTGTACATGATACATTTGGCTCGATCCCTATGTGAATAAGTAGCAGTGAAACTGTGGGTTCACAAATTGGCTCGATCCATGATGGATAAGTAGCGGTGAAATGTTGGGTTCACATTTGGCTCGATTTCATTGGGAATAAGTAGCAAAGGCTTTTGGTTTTGTCTGGATCGGAAGTAAGGGCTTGGATTCTAAGAATGAATCAGAATTAGGGTTAACGAAATGTTCCCAAAAACTTGGTACCATGTGCATATTGAGTCACATTTCATTGTGTCTCATAAGTCATTATTGAATATGCAACGTGTGAAATGAAATTGTGATGTCTAATCATATGATTTAATTGGATTGTTTGAATGGATGATAATTATGCTATGTATGAATATATTATACTTGTAATGTTTGTATCATCATGTTATCTTGGAATATTACTTGAAGTGTGTGGAATTCGTGAATAGATGTCGTTTCTTCATTATTTCCATTTATATACTTTTGAATAATGATGAGAATTATCACCCTTCTGTTATGATGTTACCTCTACGTGGGTAACGTGTAGGTTCTGAGGATAGCGGTGCTTCGCACGAGATTAGTTGAAGAGTCTAGCTAGTTTATCCATTACTAGGTAGTCTAGTCATTGCTCTGGTCATGTAACACAAAATTTATCTGGATTTCTGCTTTGATGACATATTTGTTATGTATACTCATCTATTTTGATTTGTATGATTGAGATATTATGCTGATGTGGCCTTGGTGTCAATGTATGAATTCTGATGACTTTAGTATATTATGGATTCATCACTTTTCATCCGATGATTATAGTATGGGATGTAATCATTGATAGCATATGTGAATAACAATTAATCTGTTGTGAAATGCATGATTTGTTTTAAAGCATGAGATTCAAATATGTGTTATGATTATGACCAGTGTGCATGTATTGTTTTAATTGTATAGTAAACCATGTGATGCCCTCTTATTGTGCATTTTATTTACTCTGATTGTGCAATAATGATGTAGGTAATTAGAGGGGGTGTTACATATGTACCTTATCATCCATGTCAGTCTTCTTTTTAAAGACCCACTTGCATCCTATAAGATTAACTCCTACAAGTGGCTCTACCAAGTTCCAAACTTGGTTAGTGTACATGGAATTCATTTCAGATTTCATGGCTTCTAGCCACTTCTCAGACTATGGACTAGTAATGGCCTCTTGGTAGGTCACAGGCTCATCTTGATCCATAAGCAATACATCACCTTGACCATTTATGAGATATCCATATCTATCAGGTTGGTGACGTATCATGTTTGACCTACATTAGTCTTGTTCTACTAGAGCAGGTTGTTCTTCCATAACTACTTGTGTTTCCTGCTCCAATTCCTCCACAGGTGTATCAATGCATTGTGATTCTTGAATTTCATCAAGCTCTACTTTCCTCCCACTGATTCCTTTGGAAATAAAATCCTTTTCCAAGAAAACTCCAGTTCGAGCGACAAACACTTTGCCCTCAGAAGGATTATAGAACTAATATACTCTTATTTCTTTAGGATACCCCACAAATAAGCATTTGTCAGATTTGGGCTCAAGCTTTGCTGAGATCTGCCATTTCACATAAGCTTCGCAACCCCAAATCTTCATGTAAGACATATGTGGTTTCTTACCACTCCATATCTTATACGGTGTCTTCTCAACCTTTTTGGTAGGAATACGGTTAAGTGTGTAAGCTATTGTCAACAAAGTATGTCCCCAAAAGGAGTATGGAAGATCGGCGTGACTCATCATGGATCAGAACATGTCCAACAAGTGTCAATTTCTTCTATTATATACACCATTCCATTGTGGTGTTCCAGGAGGAGTAAGTTGGGATACAATTCCACATTCTTTTAGATGGTCATCAAACTCTATGCTTAAATATTCACCGCCTCGATCTGGTCGAAGAACTTTAATATTCTTACCTAGCTGGTTTTGTACTTCATTCTTAAATTCCTTGAACTTTTCAAAGTTTTCATATTTTTGTTTCATTAAATACACATAACCATATCTACTGTGAATGGGGACTTTGTCATCTTTCCAATTAAACAAGACATGTATGTCTCATATGATTCATAATCAAAAGAGTCCAAAAGTCCATCTATAATCAAAAGAGTCCAAAAGTCCATCTTTATGGAGTTTTGAGATGTGTTTCTCATTTATGTGGCCTAAACGACAATGCCAAAAACTTGAATTTAACTCATTTGGTTTAATCCTTTTAGTATTACTGTTATAAATTGGAATTTCAAGATCAAGGACATATAATTCATTGTTCATTTGTGCAGAATCATAGAATATATCATTCAAATAAATAGAGAAACAATTGTTCTTTATTATGAATGAAAAACCAAACTTGTCTAAACAAGAAACAGAAATAATATTCATGCTAATTGCAGGTACATAATAACATTTCTCTAACTGAATTATTAATCCACTAGGTAAAGTTAATACATAAGTTCCAACAGCTAAAGCAGCAACCTTTGCTCCATTGCCAAAGCGTATATCAACTTCACCTTTTACCAACTCTCTACTTCTTTTTATCCCTGCACATTGGTACAAATGTGAGAACCGCATCTAGTATCCAATACCCATGATTTAGAAGTAGATAAATTAATTTCTATAACACAAATACATGAATTTGAAGTCTCTACTCCATTTTCTTTATCTTCCAAGTACTTTGGGCAGTTTCTTTTCCAGTGTCCGGTCTTACTGCAATGGAAGCAAGTGCCCTCTTTTGTTATCCCTCCACTAGGATTCAAAGCAGGAGCGGTAGGTTTGGATTTGGCAACAACTTTGCCTTTCCCTTTACCAACCTGCTTGGTGGGCCTTTTGTTCATCTTCTTTCCATTACTGATCATTAGTAGTTCTCAACATACTTAGAAGTTCTGGAAGACTTTTGTCCAAGTCATTCATATTGACATTCAGGACAAATTGACTGAAGCTATCTGGCAACGATTGCAAGATCAAATCAGTCGTAAGTTCCTTTCCAAGTGGAAAGCCTAATCTTTCAAGGTTCTTCATATACCCAATCATTTTGAGTACATGGGGACCTACAGGGGTTCCCTCAACTAACTTGCTATTAAAAAGGGCCTTTGAAACCTGAAACCTCTCATTCCTTGCCTCCTCTTGATAGAGCATTTTCAGATGTCCGGTCATATCGAACGCTACCATGTTCTCATGTTGCTTTTGCAATTTTGAGTTCATGGTGGCAAGCATGAGGCAAGCGGTTTCATTGGCTTCATCGAGATGCTTCTTATAAGCATCCTTTTCAGCCTTAGGTGCAGAATTGGGAGGTTTCTCAAGAAGAGGTGTCTCTAAGACATACAACCTTTTCTAGAAAATTTGTCCCAGATAATTTTTCCTTATCAAGGATTGATCGCAAAATATTGTTAGATGATGTGTTTTGAGTCATGGTAATCTACATAAAAGATATGAAAAATATTAGTATCATTAAAACAACATATTCAATTAGGTCTTTAATTAAATATGCTCCCACTATTTTACTCAAACCAAATCACTCTCACCATTTGATTCAGAAAATCCTGTTGGAAGATTTTCTAGTGGGTCGAGAAAATCACTTCGTTTTA
This sequence comes from Vicia sativa, assembly GCA_021764765.1. NCBI lineage: Eukaryota > Viridiplantae > Streptophyta > Magnoliopsida > Fabales > Fabaceae > Vicia > Vicia sativa. The sequence goes on along the minus strand of CM038797.1, from coordinate 74,452,512 downwards.
ATTCAGCGTTAGGCTGATTACACAAAACTCATTTATTTAGGTAGGAACTTCTTCCAATTGTATCTAATACAATTCTCGAATATCTTAGTTGGGAGAATAACTCCATATTCTAATCCATCATATGGATCATTCCCAACTCATGCTTCTAAACGCATATAATCTTATTAATTTGTTTAGTTAAGTTTAGCCCAGATTTTTAGCAATTGGATATTAAATTTATCCCATCACACCTTAGCAATATAGAACATGCACCCCGCGTTAGGCGAAACCTACATTGTTTGATACTAGTCTTGATGAGTGCTAAAACTTGGAAAACATAAACTAAATATTCATTTTGAGGGAATTTGTTATTAGTTTGATCTCACCGGCTTAACATGCAAATCGTCTCTCTTATGCATCAACATACAAAGACATGCATCAACATACATATACAAAGATACTGTTATGGCCCCTAGCGTAATTATTCTCTCAAGTCAATGAGAGAACCTAAGTTAAACCTAATTACGATCTAAACTTCTCCAAGCAAGATCTCCAAGGTTATCCTTCTTTGATATTGTATTCTTCTCTTTCTTTATAACATTACATTACATAAAAGAATACTCGTTTTACATACGAGGAAATGAGATGAGAAAAGAAGTTACATAAAGAGATTAAGAGGAAGGCACGACACGCAGATCGTATTTTAAAATCCCAAAAACAAAATAAAATAATCTAAGGCCATAACTGATCACCACAAGAAAAATAATAAAATACCTTTAATTATTATTAATTTAAATTCTGTTAATTAAATAAATCAAATAAAATTCCAGCGATTGATCACACTACGCAGAGTTAGCCGGGGGTTCCAGTGCCCGGTCAGCGGACGAGGGTTCAAGGGGGAAGCGCCTCCTTGCGGGGTTGTTAGGGGCAGAGCCCCGACGAAAATTTTAATGAACAGTTCATTTAAATCGACGTCGTTTCGCACAACTCTTGTGCTATTACAACCCTAACCGCATAACTCTTCGACAACACAACCCTTGTGCCGTCATGAATCCTAATGCAAATAATTTCATATCGTCCAACACAACTCGGTTGATAAATCAGTATGATCGATCAACATGCCATTTATTCAACATACTAAAGTCGAATTTCGAAGCGAATGAACAATGATCTCTCAAACGAATAACAATCATCATGTGATTGAATGGAAGAACTTAAAACAGTATATCCAATATACCATCTTTGCACCAGAATTGTTTATATCATATATAAAGTGGATCAATCATATTAGTGTAACTCATGGATGATCGATGTATCGCTGCTTCACCATACTAGTGTAGGATTCCGAAGCATAGTCAACATCGATTCATCCAAATCGTACACACAATGATGCCAAATTTTAATTTAATCGATTATTGTTTAATTCATTTTGAGTTTTAATCATATAAAAACAGAATGTACAGAAATTAAACAGATATCAGATCCATGGTTTCGTAAGTGGCTCTGATACCACTAAAGGAAAACCGCGATATAAAAACGCAGCGGAATTTCAATTTTCCTTTAGCGATCCTTATGAATGATCATGGTCAGTGATAGAATATGTTACCTCTTGTGGTGATTTCGATCTTTGATGTTGTGATCGCGAACATTGATGAAGAGTAACGTCTCTACTCAGTCCACACGAACAGATCGCTCCTGGTCACAATGCTAGCTGCTCATTAACGAAAGCTTTAAGTGAGAGAGTGAGCAAAAATACGGCTAGGGTTTCAAGACCAAATTTTCATCAAGTGAAGTGCTTCAGAACAAGGGTTCTATTTAAATAACCACAAGTGTAGGCTGCAAGCTAAAAGCCCAATAAAGGCTATAGGCTAAAAGACCAATTAATCATATGACTATCATTCCTTATGATGTACCGCATATCACTTAATCACGTGGTACCTTACCATATTTCGTATTCCACTTAAGTGCATTGTACCTTACGGTGTTCCTCATTTACTCTATCTCTCATTTATTTGTCCTTATGTGTGTGACCCTGTAGGTTTCCGCGGCGTTGGCAATTATATTAAATCACATTTAACATAATAAACAGTGAGCGGTATCTAACAATACATCACTGCTACCCAAGTCACGAAAATGTCATGTGATCTTACAAAAACCTTTCTGTGATAATGCTTGTGTGTACAATTACCCTTTTCCCTTATGTCTATATTGAACACAAGGCATAGACCATGTCACCCTTGTCTAGTTCAATATTGGGCCCTCAGATATTTATCATGTTACGTAGGATGGGCAAATTCTATCTAGGTCACTCATGTTCCTCAGTATGCTTTGTGAAGTACCCATCAACTGTCTTTATGGTCATCCAGTTACGGATAATGTTTGATCAAAAATAAAGCACTTGACTCCACATCTAGGTTCCATAGTGGTTTCAGGTCGAAGGGTGGTATACACCACTTATCACCATGAGAATAAGTTATGAAACTTATCATAACATTCTATGTAGTATTCTCATAGCGGATCAATCCAGTATAAATATTAGCCCTAATATTTATACATATGTCAAGACTTAATAACTCCTTATCCATGATCCATGCGATATGATCATCAGTCTGTCTACATAATAATCTCAATGCTTTAATGTTATCCCACTTCACATTAAAGCTCGGTTACAGATACTTTAAGAATTGTGTCCTTACGTTTAATGGGATCTCATGATTAAGTCATACTTAATATTTCATTAAATAAACTAACTATTCTAGGGACTTTATTATTTTCGAAAAGAAAACATAATAAAGAAATTTGTTTTATTATTAATAAATAATTCGATACAAGTACCAAAAAATATTGGCCTCTAGGACTTACACCAACATCGACAGTTTTCTCAACTTCATCAGCATCTTCTACTTTTTCGACTTTATCTGGGATACACAATTCACCATCAACATGCTCCACCAAAACAGGAATCTCTACTTGTTCCAGCTCTTCATCAAAATTTTCTGCACTTTGACCATTATCATTAGTTTTCTTGAAAGTCATTTCAACTTCATTGAAAACTACATCTCGACTGGTGATAATCCTTTTGTGACCTGGCTCTAGGAACCATATCCTATAAGCTTTTACTCCTTCAGGGCATCCCATGGACATGCATTTAAGAGCTCTCGGTTTGACCTTGTCTTGCCTAATGTTAGCATAGGCTACGCAGCCCAATACTCTCAATTTGTCGAGATTTGGTGGATGTCCCGACCAAACTTCTTCAGGTGTCTTCATATCTAATGGAGTCAAATGACATATGTTTATCAGATATGTTATTGTCGAAACAGCCTCGGCCCGTCGAAACAGCCTCGGCCCAAAACACCTTCTTTAATCCATCACTAGTCAACATGCATCTAACTCTTTCCAAGATGGTTCAATTAAATCTTTCAGCCAAATCATTTTGTTGTGGAGTGCCTGCAGTATTCTTGTGTCTTGCAATACAAGAGGCAACACAGAAATCGTCAAATGCCTCATTGCAAAATTCAAGGCCATTTCCTGTTCTCAGCCTATTGACCTTTCTGCTAGTTTGATTTTCGACTAGAGTCTTCTAACTTTTGAAATTCTCAAAAATTTCATCCTTAGTCTTTTGGATGAATACCCATGATTTTCTATATTAGCCATCTACTATGGATGGAAAATACCTTGCTACTGAATGTGATGGACACCTTGTAGGCCCCCAAATATCAACATGGATGTAATCAAGGGATCCATGTGTTCTTTGTTTGCCTTTGTTGAACTTCACTTTGTAAGATTTTCCAAGTATACATGGTTAAAAAAAATTCAACTTTTTGACTTTGTCTCCACCAAGTAAATTTTATTTCCCCAATTCGACCAGACCCCTTTCACTAGCATGGCCCAATCTCATGTTCCAAATTTCTGTCTTCGAAAAATGTTTCGTGGATACAACATTTGTCGGACCACTTACAACTTCAGCCACTTACAACTTCAGCCTCAAGGGTATACAAGTCTTGTCTCTTCACGCCTCTCAAGACCTCCTTCGACCCCTTCATGACTCTTAGGATACTTTTCTCTCCTTGGTAAACATATCATTTCTTGTCGAATTCACCAAGAAAAATCAAGCTTCTCTTCTAATTAGGTACATACCTGACTTAAGTCAATAACCTTATTGACTCACCATGGAGTTTGAATCTCACAGATCCAACACTCACAGATCCAACACCTGCAATCTTGCAAGCTTTGTTGTTTCCCAGTAATACAAATCCATCATCTTGATCACATAATTCCTCGAACAAGTCTTTGTTTGGAGTAATGTGCCAAGTACACCCAGAATCTATAATCCACTCCTTCGACAGGTTGCTGCTCGAAACCACAAGTACATCAGATGAGTCAAAATCATCTTGAACAATAGTTGCATTGCCATTATCCTTACCTCCATGATCTTTTAGCGTTCAGGGAACACCTTTCTTGTGTGACCCTCCTTCTTAAAATGATAGCATTGAATAACAGATGCTTCGCCACTGTAAAACTTCATCTGACTTTTACCTTTCTTCTTGTCGAACTTACTATCCTTTCGCAAGAATTTTCCTTTAACGGCCAAACCTTCACCAACTGTCGAAGGTTTATACTCCTTTCGTTCGTTCAAGTCCTTCGAATACAAGTTTGATTGAACTTCTTCAAAAGTCAGATACTTTCTTCCATACAAGAGGGTTTCTTTGAAGTGAGCATGTGATCTGGGCAAAGCGCACAACAGCAACAACACTTGATCTTCATCATCGATTTTCACATCAATATTTTCAAGATCAAGAACCAGCTTGTTGAACATATCCAACTGCTCAGCCAACACTTTGTCTTCAATCATCTTGAATGAATACAAAGCTTGCTTCAGGTAGAGTCGATTCACCAATGATTTGGTCATGTACAAACTTTCAAGTTTCACCCATAACTCTGTCGTCGTCGTCTCCTTTGATACATGTCGAAGAACCTTATCACCAAGGCTCAACAAAATTGCTATGTGAGTTTTCTCTATCATCGTCGTCTTCTCAGCTGTCGTTAACTCTTCGCTCATGGCTGCTTCTCCCTTCAACGCTTCCAAACAACCCTGCTGAACTAGTAGGGTTTTCATCTTCAAGCGCCACAGACCAAAATCATTCACTCCGGTGAACTTTTCAATCTCATACTTTGTTGAAGGCATCTTCTCCACGCTCACCGCACCAATTTGTTGTGAATCGGATGCCTTGTAAACAAAGTATAAACTTGTTGCTTAATATCAAGAGACAAACAAGGGTAGAAAATATGAGGAACAAGATGAACACAAGGAATTGGTTATTAAGTGTTATTCTTTCAATTCTCTTTAAACAAGATTACAAGTATACAAGAATAACAAATAACCCTCTCACCCTAAATTAGGATTTGCAGTATGCAATGATGAGAGACTAGTATGTTATTTATAATAAACCTAACATACTAAACTAATGGGCTTCTATCAGAAATACTCATTACAAGCTAATTCAAGCTACAAGCTAACTTAAACAATTGGACATAACAAACATGCTCAATTCGAAATACTAACATCCCTAGCATTTTGACACCCACGTACTAGAACACAATTCGACTATAGTATGTAGGTCTCCGACACCAGCATGTGAGCAAACTTCGACGACATGCTCAATCCTGTCGAACTAGAAACTACTCTTCGATCAAATAGAGTTCAATCTAATATCTCACGATCTTCGTAAGGTATATATAAATGTATTTCATGTTAATTATTTCCATTAATTTAAAAGTGTGTTGTATCCAAACCTGAGTGCATAATTGTAATTTCACACGGTGTTCTAGTAATGTAAGGTACATTAACAAATTCCCAAAATTAAATATACTTCTTTAGGAGACATTTGGTTGTGGTCATTCATCTCAAAAAGGTTTCAGCCCAAGCATAATCCAAACTTTCATGGCGATACATCAATTTAAATTAACTTTCTCGTGGGATAGAAAACAATTCTTCAAACGAATTTACATACACATAAATTACACAATCGATTCGGAAACCAGAAAAGAACACTACGTTAAAAGCTGTTGGTATTTTAAATTGTTTAATATACATTAAACAAAATTATGTTTTGAATTTTTGATTTACCTACATAATCAATCAAAATAGATTGTTGATTTTAACTTTCAAGTTTGATACCAAAATTAATGATGTTAATGAACTACCTCTTGAATAAAAAAGTACTTATGGAACACTCGGATTAAATTCCAATTTCTATTAAAACCAAAGAAAAAAAATTAAAAAGTATAGCATTTCTGAAGTCGAGGTTTAATTTGAACTGTGATTTATTGTACTCAAACAACATGAATTTAAAATATACTTCTGAATTAATTTTTAGTAAAATAAGAGTGAAATATTAGAAGTATATTTTCAAATTAGTTTTTAACAAAATGAAGGTGCGACTCTGAAATACTAGAAATATATTTTTCCAGATTAATTTTTGATCACTTATGAAATAATATGGTGGGTGTATTTGGGTGGAATTATACCTCCAATTTTAAGATTTTTACCAATTATTCCAGGTTGAAAACTAAGCTGATCTACCATGGCCAGCTCTCTTCTAATTTCAGTCAAACTTATTAGCATGCAGTTTGTCCAAATATAAAGATTATTATCCATTTATTCATCTTTAGATGAAATTACTATTGCCCTATTTGATTTACATCACTAGGAAACATCCTAAGGACAACTATTTTCTCAGGGTACAAAATTTCTAGATACCAACTATTTCTGCCACTAAATCATCTAATATCAATAACTCAACTTCTCTGCCTATTACATCAATGTCATCTCTCAAGTTCAACCATTGAGACCCCACAACCAGCAACTTACCCAGGACATCATCCTCTACCTTTCCTTGGCTCCCTAGCATCTGGAAAATACCATCTTGGAGCCCAGTAAGTCTTTTTGATCCAAAAGTTTTGCCTGCATTACTACCCACCCATGGTTGTGGGTCAGTAGATAGCTCATGAATCTTGACAATTCCTGAATTGATGCGGTCGAAAAGCAATCTCCTTTCAGACACTGAACAAACAGTACAATCACTGTACCTCTCTTCAAGCTCTTCAAACACGGACAGGCTCACGGGGCATTCTAGAGAATGCCAAACTTCCGAAATATTATCAGTTTGAGCCTTAACAATAGCAGATTCAGACAAGACATCAGTAATGTAAGAAGACTCCCAGCTATCTTCGGTTCTCCGTAATGCATTTTCTTCTAACATTTCAGCATATGCTTCCACACCATCTTCATCACTTGAAATTTGCATAGGTCCCTCCACTTGTTCTTCAGATTCCAACTTCAGCAACTGGAGTTGCATTCTAAGCCCTATCAATAATATCAACAGTAAAGGTTCAATACAACAAGGTAACCGGAAAAAGAAAAAAAATGCAAGCATCAGGTTATAAAGAAACATAGGAGAAATCTAATCAATCCCTCAAAGAAACATCTCTTGGGTTATAAAGCTCAAAAAACATTGATGAAAGTTTTGAAGCAGAAGATGGTTGAAATTATGAGCAACAAATTCATTTGTGCCGGTTACTAATCAAGCCTAACAAATATAACAGCTACTCAAATCACAGCCATCTCATATAATATAACATGATTAGCATTAGATTGTTAAGATATACTAAGACCTCAAAGGCATTAACAGGATTGCACAGAGATTGAAGAGCTTGTTATTGGGTCTTCGACACTGAAGTGTTTTTTTTGCGAATGAAAAACACCTCGCTATGGTTAAATAATAAATTTGCCAAAGAAGAAATCTAAGATTGAACATAGCAATTTGTTTCCACTTTCTACATTACACACTACTTTCTATTTATTATGATCAAGAAAGTGAGCAAGCTAAAATAGAAAAACATAAAATTGCTTTTCAGCCTATTGTTAAATCTCTATATGATCATAAAACTGTAAAGATTTTACCTTCATATATAGAATATTAATAAATAAGGTTTACGATTACACAAAATAGTTTAACGCTTGCAGTTTATTGGTATGGAAATTGTGAGAAAACCGTGGCAGAGAGGATTGACCAACTAAAGCAAACAGTGTGGGTCCAAATATAGAAGAACAGCAGTAACATTGAAGAATTATCAAAATAAATACCAGTTTCCTTACCTTGTAGGTCAGCACTGACACTTCCAAAACATTCAGAACAAGATGACACGTCATCTGTAAAAGAAGGATCTAGAACTGAGATTGGACTGGGCTGATCAGCATCTTTACAGCATGGAGATTCAAGTCCGGGTGCAGGTGCTTCCGAGAGGACTGAAATTTCACCAGTAGAACTAGCTGATACTTCCTGAAATATTACAACAATATCAAGTAAAACAAACAAGACACTTAACAGAGGTTTGATATATTTTTAGTTAGTAATTACTGGCAAGAACACTTTATCATTGAGAAAATAGAACTATCCTCACATAACTTCACAAAATGTATGGATGCAGGTAGCATTGAAACAGATGTGCAAAATCTTAATAGCAACAAAAATGGGCAGTTCTGTATTATTAACATCTGAAACATTAGAATGTTTATAAAATTTTACAAGATTTACTTGCGTGACACACTAAGTTCAAAATCTCAGGGAAAGACCTGTATGATCATAACATAAAAGAACTAAGAATAGGAAAATAGTATGACAAAAGCAGAAAAAGATAAGAAAGGAATGTTGCAACAAACAGGTGGTGAAAGATATTTAGAATTTAAGAAATGCGTACGGGTTCTCACATATTACATCTTTATTACAAAGCCGTTAGATATTGACTTAGTAATTTCCTATGTAAATTAAAGCAAGAGGTTTTGAGCTAATTATACTTGTAGAATTTCACAATCTTTATGAGAAATTAATTGGTTACTTGGCTTGAGTGATAAGAAGTGAATATAAAGTCAGAGTCAAATTACAACACAAAAGGTGAATTGAATTGTTTCAAAGAAATTGAGATGATCATGGATTTTGTAAATTATCAATAAATTTATCATAAAAAATAAAAAACATTCATAGAAACCAAACCTCTTGAATTGAATTGTCTTCAACAACACTATTGTCTCCTTTTATTAACACGGCTGTTCCAGGAAGCACTTTATCCGAAGAAGGTTCAAAAGGCACAACTGTGTTTCCATTTGCTACATCCACGACATCATCACTAACAACACTTGTATTTCTAAGGCGATGGCCAAAAGTTTCAGGAGAATGAACCTCTAGATTGGGCGAATCTTCTTCGAGATTGATCATTATGTTATTTTGAACTGCATTTAAGTCTGGAGAGAACTCATTAATTTCCTGCTTCGATGAAAGCAAAGACCAAGACTTCTTGTGACCAGATATAGTGCTCCTAGAATTCAAACCATGTCTATGATCAAGACTCATCGTAGCTCTTCTCCTCTCCCGTTTAAGGTCCTTTGGCCCCATATATCGATCATTACGAAGGGCTTCAGCACATACAAATGTTCTAGCATTTCCAAAAACAGTAGATGAAGCAGGAAGAGATTTTGACCTCGACAAACTTCCAATAGATGCATCCCTCCAACCATCCTTGCTGCTGATACCCAGTGGTTCAACCCACCCAGAAGGTTCACCATTGCGAGCAAACTTATCATAGAAACCTCCCCCACTTGCCATGCTGTCAAACCGTGTGCCCTTCTTACCAGGGAATGCTAGCATATCAGCCAGTGTGCTGCTCCTGCTTGAGCCTTGCACCTCTTGGGATTTGTGTGCCATCTTCCACCTCTCTGATAATCTCTTCTTTGCCTCTCTACTCACAGATGATTCAGTAGAATGCGGTGACCGCCTGCTCTGTTTATTTAAGTCAAATGGGTCACCCATAGTTGTTGTTATTTCCTCTGGAGATTCGTTCCCAGAAGCGCTGCTTGAACTATCGCTTCTAGTGCATCCCTTAAATCTAGAAGAGGAAGACATCATACAACCTCTGGTCAGACTGTTTTTCATTTGCCTAGTTACCACTTTTGCAATTTCGGTAGATTCTAAAGAATTGTGCCTAAAAGACCTGGCACTGTCAGGCAAATTAATTTTTTGATACAATTCAGTATCTCTAAATCTGACATCTGAAAATTCAACTTGATTTCCATGTTCTGACAGAAAGTTATGCGGAGAACAAGGTGATGACTGAATTTTGGTACCATTCTGTAATTTTCCAATGTTCGGTTTTAGGACTACAATATTTGTTGGGACTGCAGATTGTTCACGGCTACCCTTAAACCGGTGCTTCGATGATCTTGGTGAATTCTGCATCACACGCCTTTTGTCAAATTGGTTGTGATAATCATCAGAGTGCTTCTGATGAAACCTATTGTAATTCACATGTTGTGCCTCCTTATCTGACCTCCAATTTAAACCATGTTCAATGTTCTCCATATTGGGTGGTTCTACATGACCAGAAAGTGATTGAAAAGGGGTACCTTGTAGATCATTCAAATGCTTTTTAAACAAAGAATCTGGCTGCTTGAGATATTTTAGCAGAAGATCCTTGTTCGAGTCCAAAACCTCAAGTGTCTCATGGAATTCCTTTGAAGACTGATAATCCTGATAAGTTGCAAGGCGTTTGGCATCCATGAACTTCTGTTCAATGAATGACATTTCATCTTCACCAACATGAACCTTCAAGTCTGAAGACGAATGCCTACCACTCTCTACCTTCGGGATCTCTGAGACCTCAAATACATCCTTAAATTCTTCCTGATCCCTTGAGCTTCTCCTAGAGGACCGGCCTTCATTTGGTGCTCCTCTACTTCGAGTTTTCTCTAAAGGCACCGACTTATGTAGATCCTTGTGTTGCTTATTACCAGGATGCTGGGACGGAAGCCCGTCAAGACCCATCAATCTGGCTATAACCCCTGGGGATCTTCTCTTGGATTCAATCATTGGTGACATCTCTTCCGCCAATAACTTCTTAATCGGAGTTCCAACCGATTGTTTAGAAGATTTCCATCCAAATTTAAACGAGAACTGCAAAATTTCAGCACATTTGCCATAATTGTTAGTACTTGTTTTTTCCTTTTCTAAAACAGACACGGTGACATAAATGAAATAGCCTGATGATTTAACAAATTAACTTTCCGTATTCATGAATGCTGCAACATAAATTCATAACCAACAGTGAAAGTACTAAGACGAAAAAGGAAAAAACAGCTCACCGAATCTTTGTCTCCAACCCCACCACCAGAAGAGCTCGAATCAGGTGACAAAGGTGACAATTCTTGATGATGTCTCTGTTTATGAATCTGATCTTTCCCTGAAAACGAATTAAAATTAAACAATAACAGTATTAGCATGTAAATCTCAAACAAATACTTAAAACAATTAAATAACCACTGGTAAGTAAATACTGCTCTTAATTATAAGAATCAATGCAAGGAAACAATCAGAATCTTGTTATAGATTTTCATCAAAACAGAAAAGACACGATCAGATCAATAATAACAGTATAACAACAACCAGGGTTTTAAAAATAGGTCACGCTAAGACTTCTGCAATTTCGGTCGGTACAGGTGTCGTGACACTGATTGCAGTCATCGCAATGTGAATTAACTACAATTTATTCTTTAACATAAAAACGGTGATCGTTTTCGCCGTTGCGGACCGTTTTTTAAAACCCTGCCAACAACAATACTCCAGTGTGCTTCAATTGAAAATTGAAAGATGAAGTAAAGTTTAATCAAAGTGCATGATATCCAAAAGAAGAAAATCATGATGAAAATTAACAAAATCATGCCGACATAACCGGCGGAAAAGTTAAAAAAAGCAGAAACAATTCGGTCCTCAAAATCATTATTAATTTGACTTCCGATTAGCTTTTTCTCACAGTAACAAAATTTAAACTCTAGTATATACTTGAGTTAAAACCGATCGTAAGAGAAGACTGATCTATATCCATGATGAAAATTGAAAATCAAAATAGATAATTAAGCAACAAAGAAACTGCAATTCAAGTATAAAATCAACAAAATAAGTAAATTATGCAAGTAAAGCTGAAACAGAAGTTTGAAATGGTTGTAGAGAGAGACCTTGAGGAGCATGAAGTTTGGAGTTGGAGCGATGAGATTTGATTTTGATTTTGTCCATGGAGAATCATGAAAGAAGAAGAAATGTAGATCGAACAAGTAGAAAACCCTAGGAGGAAGAATGGTGAGGTGAAATTGGAAGTTGAAATTATAGTGAAAAGGGAGAGAAAAAAGTTGAAGCGTGATGGACGCGAGGAGACAGATTGAAAAAAGAGGTAAAAGGGATGGGAATGTGGATGGTTTTTTTTTAGCTACAGATAGATAGAGTAGAAAGTGTAGTAGTAGTAGTAGGAGTAGTAGTGGGAGTGAGGGTGAAAAAAATGTGGAGAGAGAAGCATTAATGGAGACCCGTTACTGGAGAAGAGAGGGGAGAGTGGGTTGATGAGAGAGAAAGAGAGAGAGAGTGGGGTTTATGTTTATGTATTTTGAACTTTCAAAATACTACATGAACAAGTGATGACATAAGGTTTTTTGTGGAGTCTGGGCGGGCTGCTGTGTGAAGGATGGTTACCACTATCTTCACACGTGTCACTGCCTTGGATGCCATTTTCTACTGTTTTTCTTCCTTTTTTCTTACTTCTACAGTTCTACTACCACACAAACAAATAGGGAGAGTATTTTATATTTTATGTTTTTTAATAACTAAATAATTCAAATTTCATTTTTTTAATTGAGTACATAGAATTTTGTCATTAAAACTAGCTTCCTTACATTTGGATATTTTTAGATAACTATTGTTTTAACTAGACTTTTTTGTGTGTTTTATTTATGGTATATTAACTTTATATATAATTTACAAAAGAAAGTCAATTATCTAAATAAAATAAGGCTGTCCAAAATTTTCAAACAAAATGATTATTTGTTTATAATTGAAAAGTCAAGCATTTACTATTTAAATAAAATTAGAAAATTGAGATTTATAAAAAAATATAATAAAATAAGAAATGAAATGCTCAGTTTATATAAATTTTCACTTATAATTAAGCGTTTTGTCGTTATTTTAATAAAAATAATTTATAGTTGATAGTTGATGATTAATAGTTTATAATTGATGATGATAAATTGTTGAAATGTTTGTATATTCGTATTTACACTAACCAAATATTACTATATTATAAGAATATTTTATTATATTATTAATAAACATATGCAAAATATTCTTAATATATATGTAAAATTAAAGATAACAACAAAATACATTAAATATTTATATATAAACTTTATAATGAAATTTTATAAGATATTTAAAATAAAAAACATTATAATTTTTAATTTATTTATATTTATTCAAAATTATAATAAAATACATATTTTATCTAACATTCTAAATAAACAATGTTATTACAAATTTCTTCATCTTGGTTAAACTGTTTGATTCTCCTCATATTAAATTTGATAATTATCAACAACATCTTTAAATTTATCATAAAATATATAATTTGAATATTGTTCAAAAACATTAATTATTGTATCATATTAAAAATTAATGTGATCATATATATATATATATATATATAGAGAGAGAAGGGATCAAATTACACCCGAAGAGTTACACTATGAGTTACACTCGCTCAAAAACGTCATTTCGGATTAATATTTTTTAAATTCAACCGTTGGATTAAAACATACCATCATATAGATCATACCTATAAAGTTTGAGATTAATCTATAATGATTTACTATGTCATTGAATTACATCAAAATTAATGTTATATGAAAGTCCATTTTGACGTTAATCTTTAGATATCTTGATCGTATAGTAAATCATTATAGATTAATCTCAAACTTTATAGGTATGATCTATACGATGGTATGTTTCAATCCAACAGTTGAATTTAAAAAATATTAATCCGAAGGGACGTTTTTCAGCGGGTGTAACTCATAGTGTAACTCTTCGGGTGTAATTTGATCCCTCCTCATATATATATATATATATATATATATATATATATATATATATATATATATATATATATATATATCGAATCGCTGATCGAATCGAGACTGTCGGACGGTTGATAATCTTTCGAGCAAGTTGATGAGAAGAGGGGGTGGTGTACCTGCAAGGCACTCCGATGCTAAAGTAAGCAGGTGATCGAATGAGTAGGTAAGAAATATTTGAGTTATTAGGGTATAAAAATGATATCTTGCCCTCAAAGATATGAGGGTTTATATAATGTCATAGGAGGATTCTCATTGGTTACTACATTTGGGCCGAAATATATGGGTCCACAAATATAGCCATCTGAGCTGACTAGGTCAAATCCAGGTAGATGCGACTGTTACTTACCATTATGTCGGGAACCTAGCGCCTGACGAGCGTTCGGGGAGATGGTTGTTGGTGTTGCCCTGTTCGACACATACCGAGCATGTAATGACAGATACGCTCGCGGGGAGCACCGTGGCGATGTTGTCGGGTCGATCGATCGCAGTACCATAGGGGGTGGACCACCTACCCGAATGTGTTCGGGCTATCCAGAACAATATATATATATATATATATATGTTCTGGACAACCCGAATGACTATCAGACAAGCCATCTTATTGAGCCCAGTGACGAGTCGAACAGACCGAAAAGCCTTTGTCGTTCTGCACATGGCCAGAACTCTTCTTCTTGATGATTTCGAGGATTTCATTCGTAATAGGGATGGCAGGACCGCCTCCCCCGAGTTCAACGAAGCTGGCGACCAAGATTCTCTCTTGGATAATCAAGAATCCAAGGACCAGGCAGACGATGTCGTCACCTTTCCTCCTTCGGTACCATTACTGACCAACAACGATCCAGCATTAGCTGTAATCTTGTCCTTCCTTAATCACACTAACAGCCTCCTCCTCCTGCAAGGTCAACGTATCGAGGCTCTTGGAAAGAACTGCCCATCGTCTCCACCTCAGATACCTAAAGCGGTTGTTTCCCATAGTCCCTCACCAAGAAGACCTGCTCGGAAAGAGGATCATCCCAACCGATCTTTTCCGAAAAATAGGGGACACACCCCTCCTCGGAAAAATCGGGGATCTCATTCACACAAGAAGAAAAGGAGTGAGCAACGTCGCCCCCGCGACCGAGACCTTTCTCCACCCCAGCGCATCAAGAACAATCGTTCTCCCTCTCTCTAAGTCAAAGTGACGAAGACGAGCATCGTGGCCCTCTTTGTCAGGCGATCATGGATATTCCAATCCCTTCCGAGTTAGAGAAACCCCCGAAGCTCGGACAGTACAATGGCACAACCGACCCATACGAGCACATCAAAAACACTGACGCCTTGCTCGACTACCGAGTCGTTAGAGGCGCCATCAAGTGTCGATTGTTCCCAACGACTCTGAGGAAATGGGCAATGTCTTGGTACAAAAGCCTCCCCAACGAATCCATCACCTCATGGAGGAAGTTAGGGAAGATGTTCTCAAGGCACTTCACTGCCTCTCGTCGTCACCCAAAGACAGAGACCTCACTAGAAGCGATCATACAAGGAGAAGACAAATCTCTCCGAACATACATCGAGAGGTTCAACAAAGAGGTCGTCCAGGTCTCCACGACCGACGAGATGAAAAAGTACTTGCTCAAACGAGGTTTACGCTCTCGAAGCAATTTTGCCAAAGCAGTTGGCATTGAAACACCGGTAACACTAGATGCCCTACTCCTCAAGGCCCAAGCATACATCTAATACGAGGAGAATGAGACAACAAATTATGCTCGACATTGCAACATAAATGACCTCGGCAGCCTCCCCGACGGGCGAGCATAAACAAATGGTCCCCGCGGACACAACTTCCTGGCCGACATATATTCCCTGCGAACACAATTGTCACGCAGACATATGTTCCCCGCAAACAAACCAGCCTCGCAGGCATATGTTCCTCGCATCTGAGTAAAAACAGAAAAGGGGCATTTTATCTCAAAAACCTACATAGGGAAGAACTTGCTCGATCATAAAACGCCAAAAAACTCAAACAATACTATAGTTAAGGCACGAACAGTTGACATGCCTCGGAATACCGTCCGAGCATCAAGAGCTCGACACCAAGCGCACGCCCCGGTATCAGCGATGCGCCACAAACACAACATTAAGGGATCCTCGCTCCACATATATAATGATTCAGATCCCCGCCTCAACACGGGGGACTCAAACGAGCCCCGTTGTCTAAGTACCTCGCTCGATAGAACACTCAGCTCATGATGGGACGTCCACGCCACCGATCTCAGGTCTTTAATCAAGACTTGAGTTCCAGATCAAGCCTGGTAAACAAACTGGCACCTTTTGACTAGTCACCCCACACTAGTGAAGACATGTTTTAAACAAGCAAACCCCCCAAACACCAAGCAAAAATAAACTTGTAAAATAGCTCAAAACTATGAGCAAACAAACGGACAAATCACGTGTGAGCATGTCCTCGTAAAAATCACAAACCGCATTTATGACAGATGACAAACGCCATCAACGCACTTTCCTCCTTAATGACAGGCTGACTTTAAGTCATCACTTCTATGCCTAGAAGCAAAGACGTGGGGGGGCTACTATTCTGGACATCCCGAATGGCTGTCGGGCAAGCCATCTCTTCGAGCCCAATGACGAGTCGAACAGACCAAAAAGCCTTCAAAGAGCATCATCTGCCCGTTCTGCACATGCCCGAAACCCTTCTGCTCGATGGATGCCGAGTAGATCGGACCAATTCTCCTCATTGAGGGCTATGCCCGTTATGTCCTGATCTGGTCGACATAACAGTTAGTTTCAGGCACCATCGCTTGATTTGACCTAGTAAGCTCGGACAACTATATTCGTAGATCCGCATATCTCGGCCCAAATATAGCAGCCAATGAGAGTCCTCCTATGATCATTATATAAACCCTCATACCTTTGAGGGCAAGGGACCACATTCTTACTCGAACAACCTTAATACTCTTTTGTTCTCATCTTGATCATTTGCTTACTTTAGCATCGGAGTGCCTTGCAGGTACGCCACTCCCTGCTCCACATCAACATTTCTCGAAGGACCTTTGTTCGCTCCGGCCGTCTCTAATTCTGATCACTTGTTCATATCAATATATATATATATATATGAGAGTTAGGATCCATTGACATGAGATGTATATCTAAAAAATATAAACTAAATTTTAACTGTTAATAGCATTCGATCAAATGATCAACCGTTAAAATAAGAGATTGAGAATTCATTTACACCAACCATTAAAATGATGGATCAAACAGTCATATTAAATTAAATAAAATATAATATATATATATATATATATATATATATATATATATATATATATATATATATATATATATTTGTTAACTCTTATGAAAATTACAGCTAGCTACCAAGCTTTTTTTTAAAGAAAATTAGTGATGCATTCAAATATAAAAAAAAAAATATATCATCAATCAATTACGACTATAAATTTCATCAAATCAGATTGTAATTTATAAATTATATAACATGACAAAATGATATATTTTTAGTGCATCTCCTTTAAACTTTTTTTAATATATAAATTATATGTTATAAATTAAAAGTTTAAACAAGTTCTTGTCAAATAAAATGAGTTTATTTTGACTAAAAGATAATTTTCCACAAAATTAATTATCAGTTGTGTAAATTGAGTTTTATTATTTAAATAATTGATTTTTTTTAGATTTTAGGGTTTAATTAATGACTTATAATTTATAAAACGAAATAGAGAAATAACTTATAATTTATATAGTCTGGTAATACTTTTATGGAATAAACTATAAATAAAAAAGTTTTAGAAATCACATATATTTTGGTTCAATATTTAGACTAAATACATTTAACATTTGATCATACCTGATCAGAAGGATCGCCGATGACCCACGAACTGCGGTTGGAGAAAGATGGGGGATACCTGCAAGACACTCTAATGCCAAAGTGAGAAAAGGCAAGAGGAGAGAGCAAGTAGAGAAGTGGGAATGAAAGAATGAATACCTGAACCTCTCGAATGAGAGGGTATTTATAACCCTCAGGATTAGGCCAAGGTCTAGTTAGTAGGTTGCTTCAGCAAAGCCCACTAAAGACTGTCAAGGTTTACGTGGGTATGGAGTCCAGCACGTGGCCTCCTCCTTGGTCTACAGATCCGAGATAAAAGGGGAAGTTGACTCGTTATTCTCGGGGGGCAAGGTGACGGTTAAGTAATTGTTTCCCATGTGGCCCCAGAGCAGTAGTCCTATCAAACTTATCTACCTTCTCAAGTTATCACATTACATTGGTCCCCGAGCAGTAACCAATCATCAATCAACTTATTATGTCAGACTCCGAGCAATAATAGGTTACTTAGTACCACGTCATTCCCCAGCAAGGTATGTACACAAGATATTCATCCCCAGCGGAGTATCTCCCAATGATTATCATTCCCCGACAGTAGCAATATCCAGACTCAAAACTTGGTCAGATAGTGCATCTGAGGAATCTACATCTCTTTTATTCTCAGTCAGGATTTTCATCCCCAAGCAGAAATCAAAGATCCTCGGCAGAACATTTCTATCTTCTTCAAGATGGATATGTTTTGAAATACCACGACAACTACATTCATACATTATTCATAAAAAAATCGTAACATGTGCATATCTCCTTCATGAGCATTATCATTATCTCACATGCATCATAATCTGCATATAACTAACCATATCCTTTCAAGCTAAATTTCCCAGCAGGTGTGTAATACGGTGGGAGAATTGACTTTTGGAATTTGTTTTGCTTTTTATCGCAAATGTTGCGGATAGCAAGAGTCGCCACCGACTTTTCTTTTATCCAATTAAGGGAAGGTGAAAAGAACAGAAAAAGACCTTCGTTAGATTCTGAGTAAGGGAAGGTTATGAAAAGGGAAGGTATTAGCACCCCTTTCCATCCGTAGTTATCTACGGGCTCTTAGTTGCTTTTAGCTCACTTTAAAATTCGCTTTCTGTGTGTGTGTTTGAAAAAATATTTTTGAAAAGGCATTTCGCTTTGACTTCGTAATGATTCACGCTGGAATGTATACGAAGTGTTCGAAAATGTTTCGTTTTGAAAAGTGTTTTAACTTTGACAAAAGTGTGAGGTGTGAAAAGTATTTTTGATAGAGCAAGCAACTAAAAGTCTTATTATCTACTCATAATGGTCGTTTTTGTGTTGTTTTACTTTTCTTTAGAATAGTGCTATCCATACCATTAGTTGGTAGGTAACCCTATTCGTTGGATGTAAAGGGACATTCGAAGGGACATCGGATGGTCATAGAAGGCAACTTGTAGGAGTATCCTAGCACATTCGAGGGACGATCATCACTTTTCGTAGGCAACAATCGAGGGACAAGATCATGTTTTCGTAGGCCACGTAGAGGGACTATGATCTTTGATTCGAAGGGACTATGATGATATGTTTGTAGGCAACGGTGCTAGGATACCTCTATGTTCGAGGGACTTGACCATTTATTCAAAAGGCAACGAGAGAGAATAGCCTAGGGGGTGCATGTGTGAAGAGAGTGTGTTGAATTCAGATATATTATCTTGGAATTAGAAGTGACCTACATTTGTTTTTATCTTGCCATACACGCCTAGTTACTAGCAGTTCATAGGGTGCGGAAAGTAAATTGTGGAAAGTAAAGTGCGGAAAGTAAATGTCCTACGCTATTACATGGCTTTGGGGCAGTTACATAATATAGGAGTGCAGAAAGTAAAATCCTAATTAAACTATTACATCCCATGAGCAGTTACATAATATTGGAAAAGAAATGTGAGAAAATAATCCTAACTATTACAACCTGTAAGCAGATAATAATCGGAAAAGAGAAGAAATTCGCATAAGAGAAAAATACGTTAGTAAAAAAAAGATTTTTAAGTTAGGAAAAAGTTTTTAGGTTAGTAATCCTAATTAGATGATAAAATAATGTTTTGGGAATTTTCTGGATTGGTTTTAGTGAGAAAAAGTAATTAAAAGTCAATTTTATGGTTAATTAACAATTAATTAAAATATGCATGCAAAAATATTAATTTTTATGCCAAAAATTAAATAAATATTTTTCTGACCTAAATGCAAAAAGAAAATATTTTTTGGTGATTTTTTAATGCATGAGAAAATTGTTTGAAAATAAATTAAATTGAATAAGAAAATATGAAAAAGAAAACAAGTGTTAAAAATTAGTTTGGCCTTGCTGAGGTTTTTGGTCTAGATCAATATAGTAGTCTAAACGAACCTAGTTATTGGAAACTTGGATATGCACAAGCCATATGGAATTAACATGATTAAATCAATCAACATAGTAATATCTCAATTAACCATTTAATATTTAACACAACATTTTCCTATTTCTATTGAAATCATATTAAAAACATAACTTGACAATTTATCGAACATGTGGCGCGTAATCAATTTTTCAAAATTTTCTTTGAGCTTTGTTGATATGAATAAACACTTACAACAAAAGTGATTTTAAGCTAATCAACAAAATTTTCTTTGAGCTTTGTTGATATGAAAAAACACATTCAACAAATTGCATATAGAAAGTAAATGAGAGTAAGAGATAGAGAGAGTGTGTGACACAAGAATTTGTTTAGGAAGTTCACCAATTGTCCTCGCTATAGATACGTATCCCCTCAATTCTAAATTTGGAATTCGGATACTTTCTTACTTTGCAAGAGTATGATTAATAGACAAGTGTTTAAGAGAAACCATACAAATCCTAATCGTTTGATGTTGATTCAACCCCTTCTCTTCATTTGATCTTTTACAAGACCGAAACAAAATAGTAGCCAATTGGTTATCTGGATCTTGATACTCCTTTGCATACTTTATCTCCAAACTTTCGCGCTCCACCAATTTCAACTATTGCAACACAATACTTCATATTAATTTTCCGTTCTCGTGCTACTTTGTTTGCCTTCTTTATCTCCAATGGATCATTTGAATTATTTATCTCCAAAAGGCTTCACTTGGCCACAATCCTCTTTTGAATGTCTTGCACGAAAACCCCCAAATCAATCAATGATCTTGGAGGACAAACCCGCAGTTTTTCCAGATGAAGACCCCTGCAAATCTCAACCCAATATTCTCGGCTACACAAGAATCTAATTGGACGTTATCAATTCTTGCCTAGATTGCACCCCAAAAAAGAAACGTTACAATGGTTTGTTAGAGTGTATGCATAGGGCGAAGATTGAAGATGAAGAGCAAATGCATGACACTTTTATTGTATCATCGAGTTAGAATGATGTATGACTGAAATAGTTATAGTTGAGAACTTTTTAGACAAAAGAGGGAAGTTTCAGAATGAAAAACACTATGAAAAAATGACCCACAAATTAGTATGTGTTGACCTGAAAAAATTTGTGTCGACACATGAAAAATAGTAGCTACATGCTTTAAAAATGCAGTACATGTGTCGACATGAAAATTGTATGTGTCGACACATGTGTCTGTGTTTTAAAGAAGAAATCTTGAATGTGTTACAGGCTTTAATATTGAAGTACATGTGTCAGTGCATAAATTCCATGTGTCAAAACATACAAAAGCTTTTAAGAAATTGCATGATTTTTTATTTTATGTGTCGACACATACGAATTTCAGGTTGACACATAAACATGTTTTTTATGTAGAAACTAATTTTTCATGATTTGGACCAATACCAAGCTTGCTTTAAATGATTCATAAGACCTTTAATACAAATGAGTGACACATGACATAGAGATACCATCCGATATACAAAAATACTAAGTTTTTCTAGTTTTGACATCATGCGAAATATCTAATGGTGAAGTTGCACTCACAGGACCATAAAGTTATCATAACATATTAGGGATTTATAAAGACAAACCATAACCCTAAATCCTAAAAAACAATAAGACGATAATTAACTACACTAAAAATGCATAAAGGTATTCTTTTTATCACAAGGACAACAAAATACATACCTGGGATAAAATTTAACCTCTTCATTGCTTTTTCATGATGTAGGTAGAGTGTCCATTGTAGAAGCACTACTACAAAACACACATACAACAACGCCAAAGTCACCACTGTTCGCCCCAAAACCGTAGTGACATTGCTAAACTAATGCACTAACATTTTATTTTTATTTTTGAATTAAAAAGTTAAGTTTATAATTATGGCTAATACATTAACCGTGGTTATACAGTATAACTTTCCTGAGTTCGATCCTCTACTTCCTCAAATAGTTTATCCCTTCTACTTTAATGCACGTCTTTTCAATTATATTTATATTTAATAAAAATAATAATTCATCACTACGAAAATTTTTTACATTCGTTGTTACACATTGGTGATTCTTTGTATATATTAAACACTAATTACTCATTCTTCCATTGATAAAAGAAACAAACCCTAACACCAACGCCGCCGAGAAGAAGAAAACAACCATAACACTAATTGTTGTTGTCCATTCTCGTCTCAATGTCTCCTTCAAAGGATGTAAAATCACGATCTGGAAATTTATGTGCTTGTGACAGCCGTATGGTTTTGTTCCTATGCAAGAGGAGTCAAAATAAAGGAAGACTTTTTTTAGAGATGTCAAATTGGTAGACTGGTGAAACATGTAATTTATTCATATGAGATGATGAACTAAAATTGGAAGATGAGAGTGCTATGATGCCAGAGTTGAAATTTGTTGGGTATTTGAAGGTTATGTATACATATTCAAAAAAGAAGAACAAGAATTTGAAGAAGAAATTGAAGTCGGAGAGATCTTCTCAAAATTTGAAGATGTTATGTTTTCTTATCTCCTTTTTGTTTAATATTTACTTTGTTATAAAATGTAATAGTTGAATTATGGTTTAAAATTTGAAAATGTTATCTTATGTTTAATATTTTCTGTACTTTATTATGAAATGTAATAGTTGAAGATGCAATGGACAAGAATATGCAACTAACAGACCATTTCTTACGAGTAAGTTCATCGCAATAATTTCCAGTTATATATTTTGCAGTTTACCTGATAGCTAGGCTAGGTTGAATGTTTAAGCTAAATGTTTAAGTTGAGTATTTAAGTGAGTTAACTAGATTAAAACTTCGTTACATTAGACTTTCATTACATAAGAGTTAAGAAGATCAAAAACCATACTCAAATCTTAATCCTCTCACTGAGATAAAGTTAGACCAATCATAGTCATCCTCGTCATCAGCATTAGAATTGAAAAAAATCAACAGTTTACTTCTCAACCTTCTTCTTCTTCTTCTTCTTCTTCTTCTTCTTCTTCTTCTTCTTCTTCTTCTTCTTCTTCTTCTCCTAACCCTTAGAGCTCTCATTTCAACACCCTCTACAACAACATCTTGAATATGATACTGGTTTGACACCCCAACCCCCACCTCTACAACAACATCTTGATTTTGAGGCTGGTTTGGAACCACATCACCCTCTACAATAACATTTGGGTTCTCAGTATTGTTGGTGGCTTTAGCAGGAGAACTCATTTTGATTCCTTTGGACGAAGTTATTTTTGTGTGTTTGGTTCTTTCGCTTTTATATTGTTCCATCTGATTCTTCATATTCTTATCTTGGAAGTTTAAAAACCAAAGTTGCTAACCATTGTTTCTTTAATTCTATACGCTTTCTTTTTAGGGATGACAAAAAATCAGTACCCGCAAATATCCGTGGATAAAATCTATCACGGATACGGAGCGGGTATCTTAATAGGTATCCACAGATAAAATAGATAGATATTTAAATACCTGTTTAGTAATAGATGTGGATACAAGTTTAATGATACCATGCCCGCGGATATCCATATCGGTTAATAGATTATCGAAATTATTTAAATATTAATTTATTATATTATGTGTTCTCATCTTTTAAAAAACTAGTTTGTTTTAAGTTTTGTTTGAAGAAAATCTTTAACATTCCATACAAATCATATTGGCTATTTCATATTTAATTTTTTTCTTTACTTCATACATCACGTCAATAATTCCACCTTTCAACCAACCACTTACCTTATCCAAGTGGTGTATTTTTTTTCTACTCATTTGTTGTTCGTTCTTTCACTATAACTCATAATCACATTATCTTTTTGTGAAAATGAAGAAAATTAATGTGATCATTTTTTTTGTTAAAATAAGATAAATTTGTATAGATGTTATGGGGTAATAATTTATTGTGTCTTTAAAAGAAGTTGAAAATATTTTTTTCAAATAAATTTTTTTAAAAAAATATTATCCATGGATATCTGTGAATATCCGCGGATATTTAAAAACTCGCGGATTATCCGTTTAGCAGATACTCGTACGAATATGGGGCGAATATGTATATCATATTTATCTTACGGGGAAGATACAAATATCATATTATCCGTCCCCATGGATATCCATTTACAACCCTATTTCTTTTCTCCTGGAAGTTGAAAAGATTGCATGTCCCGAGATGAAAATTTGGCATTTGTTGATATACTATATCACAACGGTTGGTATGAATAACTGTTGTTAAAAGGTGTGCGCCTTTTAGATTACTACGACAGTTACTGGACTATGATTGTATGTACCATATATACTATTATACGCTGCATCACAACGTCTGGTCCCGCGTAATTTTATATATTTCCCAATCGTTGTTAAAGTCCTTTTCCGTAGTAGTGAAGAACTCAAGAAATCACGAAAGCATGTGACAGAATACAAACTCACGCATGCAAAAGGCAAATGGTGATTAAGAACGATGAATAAAGAATAATGAATGTGTTCCATGACACTGAAGGATGGTTGTTTCAGAATGGTGAATAGGTTCAACAGTGGTAAATGATGATTGTTCAGAGCACAGAACACAAATGGTATTTTTAGAATTGGAGTTCAATTGAAACGAAAGAGTGAATTATTCCATTACTCAGACTTTTTAATTTTCATTGTTCGACTTAAATATAATTAATATAATTAACAAATACATAAAATGTTTTATATTTGACAGGTTAATTTTTCTTTTTTTAAATGTTCAGATAGACATTGTCACCTCATAAATGGAGATGAAAGTATACAATTTTAAAGGGGACAAAAAACCCAAAAAAATAACGATAAGAATGGAACGAAAACCTCATTTTAAAAAAAAAAATCAGACTAAAATGTTAAAAATTATAAATAAAAAAAAAACTAAACTACATTTAAACCTTAATATTTTACTCATTTTTAACTAGTCTTTCTAAACAAGTTAAACACATGTGTCTTTATAAAAAGTCCCGTTTATTTAACTTTTTTAAAAAATAAATTTTGTAGTGTTACATATTTTTGTATAAAAAAATATTATAAAGAAATTTTTTATAAAAATTTTAAAAATAAATTTGGTTTGAATAGTTATTCTTGTAATGTTATTTTAGATATTTTATTATTTTATATAAAAAATTTTAGATATCACAATTTCGAAAAAAAATCACTTAATTTTGAAGCTATTTTAAATAATTTTTTTAAAAAATAATTTTTGAAATATATATATTTTTGAAATTATAATTTCAATTATGTTTTGATATTCGATAATGTATATTTATGTTATAGGATGTCAAAAATTAATTTTTCAATTTAGAAAAAACGATTTAAAAAAACTTATAATATTTTAAAACATCTCAACTGTAATAACTGAGTAGCAGTTAGTTAGTTAAGTCAGTTACCAAGGTTTAGATTCACTACTTGCCATGCACTGCAGCTTACCATGTAACCGACATTTTGTATAAATAACTTTGTGTATCACATATCAATGTATGAGGAATTAGTCATTCTTTCTTCTATGCTTGTTATCATTCACAATTCATAATGTGGTATCAGAGCTCTGCACATAGTTCCTCATCACCTTCTTCTTCCCTCATCTTCTTCATTCTCCCTTTTCTGTTTTTTCTTCTCTTCTTTTCAACCTTTCTTCGATCCATCTTTCATGGCGCCTTCCCGCACCCAACTGAAGTCCAACAATGATGTAGATTCTGTATACAATATCCACCCTAGAGAAGGTCCGAATTCTGTCAAAATCACTCCTCTCCTCACGGGCTCTAACTACCTTTCTTGGTCCTGTTCCTTGCAACGAGCACTCGGTGCTAAAAACAAGCTTTCTTTCATCAATGGCTTCATTGAAGTTCTAGATTCTACTGACCTTAACCGTTCCGCATGGGAACGCTGCAACTATCTCATCCATTCTTGGATTTTCAACTCCGTTTCTGAACCAATTGCGCAAACCATCGTCTTCTTGGAGAATGCCCTTGATGCATGGCTTGACCTCAAGGAACGATTTGCCAAGGCTGACAGAATTCGTGTTGCTAACATTCGTTATGAGCTCAACAACATGAAACAAGGTGATAAGTCAGTTCTTGATTATTACACTTCTATGCGTGGCCTCTGGGAAGAACTCAATTCTCATCGTCCTCTACCAGCTTGTACTTGCATTCAACAATGCAGATGTGAAGCTATGCGTTCAGCTCAAGCTTTTCGTGTTGAAGATCAGATTATTCAATTCCTTACAGATTTGAATGATAGTTTTTCAGTTATCAAATCTCAAGTCCTTCTTATGGAACCTTTACCTTCCATTAATAGCATCTATTCTATGGTTATCCAAGAGGAAAGCAACCATATCGCTTTACTTCCTAAACCTGATCATAATTCAGTTCTTGATGAATCCAACGCATTAGTTGATGCATATGAGTCTAGAAAGATTCCTGATCATAACAAGACTAATTTTGCATCTGCATACAAGAAGGATCTTCGTGTTTATACTCATTGTAATCGTTGTGTCATGGTGTTTCTAAAACATGGCTTTCCTCCTCACTTTGGCAAGAAAAATACTTCTGCTAATGTTGTTAATGCAACTGAGATAAAAGATTCTTCTCAATCAAACAGTGAACATGGCAGCTCATCAAATGCCTAAGCCAATATTACTCAAGAGAAGATCTCTCAGTTAATTAGCTTGCTCCAAAATTCGAATCTAATGCCTCATGATACCCCCTCCAACCACGCTTCTTCTTCTAACCAAATTTCAACTCACACTAAATCACATAGTGTTTCTGGTATCACTTTAATTTCAAATTTGATTTGCTATAGCCATGTTTCTTCAAACTACTGGCTTCTAGACTCAGGATCTAATGATCATGTACGCTCTTCTTTAAAACTCTTTCATGGTTATCAATCTATCTCACCTATCACTGTTAGTTTACCTAATGGTGCTTTTGTGATAGCTAAACATGCTGGTACTATCATTTTTTCACCTCAGCTTTATCTTACCAATGCTTTATACATTCCTGAGTTTTCTCTTAACTTGATTTCTGTTTCCAAAATGTGTCAAACACTCAACTCCATACTTCATTTTTCTGACCACAAATGCATTGTGCAGGACCTGAAATCACAGAAGATGATTGGTTTGGCTAATGAAATTGATGGCTTATACAAACTCCTGCAAAGTCCTCATCCACCATCCTTTTTCCCAGTCAATCATCCTCATACCAGCATTAACACAGTTTCCACTATACCCCTTAAAGCTCTTTGGCATTTTCGATTTGGTCACATGTCACATGATCATTTATCTAAAATGTCTCAATTATATTCAAATATTACTCATGATAATAAAGTTGTTTGTGATATTTGACACTTTGCTAGACAAAGAAAATTATCATATAAACACAGTTTTTCTAAAGCTACCACTCCATTTGAATTGATTCATTTTGACATATGGGGCCCTTTATCCATCTCATCTATTCATGGTCATAAATATTTTTTAACTGTTCTTGATGATTTTACTTGATTCACATGGATCATTCTGTTAAAAACCAAAGCTGAAGTCTCTCAGCAAGTTCAACACTTTGTTGCTTTAGTTGAAAATCAATTTCATGTATGCCCTAAATACATTAGAACATATAATGGTCCTGAGTTTCTGATGCCTAACTTCTATTTGAATAAAGGCATCATCCATCACAGATCCTGTGTTGAGTCTCCACAACAAAATGGGAGAGTTGAACGCAAGCATCAACATCTCCTTAATGTTGGTAGAGCTCTCTTATTTTAATCTAAACTGCCTAAACATTTTTTGTCTTATGTTGTGTCGTATGCCACATACATCATCACTAGAACCAACACTCATTTGCTAAACCATAAATCCCCTTATCAATTTCTTCACAACACTCTCCCTGACATAACCCAAGTCAAAGTTTTTGGATCTTTGTGCTATGCATCCACCTTAAGCAGCAACAGAACCAAGCTTGCTTGTAGAGCACGAAAATCACTCTTTCTTGGTTACCAACTTGGTTTCAAAGGATATGTCCTTCTTGATCTTGCTACGCACGAAATATTCATTTCTCGAAATGTTCTATTTCATGAACACATTTTACCTTACCAACCTACTTCCCCTGATACCTCTCAAAGCTCGGATATTTTACTAACACCTCTATTCCCACTCATAACCACAATTCCATGCCATCCTCTTCTCAAAACACTGATCCTGAGTCTCCCCCTATTGATGCTTCTCCCACACATCTCTCTATTCCTCAAGACTCTGAGAATCATTCACCTTCTCCCAATGCCCCCAATGCCACTACCTCATCTAATCAAATCAATCCCCCGCTCAGAATTTCTTCTAGAACACGCCACCCACCTTCTCATTTGCAAGATTATGTTTGTGCCACATTTCATGATGCTTCTCACCAATCATCCTCAGGTACTCTTTATCCTATTTTTAATGTTTTATCTTATTCTAACATTTCTCCCTCTCATTACCGTTACACCCTTTCAATCACCACTCATACGGAACCCAAAACATATACTGAGGCTAACAAATTCGAATGTTGGCGGCAAGCTATGCAAACTGAGCTAAATGCTTTGGCTAATAATGGTACTTGGTCAATTGTTGATCTTCCTCCCAATGTCAAACCCATAGGATGCAGATGGGTTTACAAAATTAAGTATCATGCAGATGGCAGCATTGAACGCTTCAAAGCACGACTGGTTGCTAAGGGATACAACCAAATCAAGGGTTTAGATTACACAGATACTTTCTCACCTGTTGCAAAGCTCACAACTGTTCGACTTGTGCTAGCTCTTGCCTCCATCCATTCCTGGCACTTACACTAACTCAATGTCAACAATGCTTTTCTCCATGGAGAATTACATGAAGATGTCTACATGATTATCCCTCCAGGTCTCACTACCTCCAAGCCAAATCAGGTTTGCAAGTTATCTAAATCCCTCTATGGTCTCAAACAAGCCAGCCGTCAATGGTATGAAAAGTTGAATACGTTGCTTGTGCATCATGGTTACAGCTAAGCTGACTCTGATCACTCCTTGTTTGTCAAATTAACTGATACCAACATAACCATACTTCTGGTTTATGTTGATGATGTGTTACTTGCAGGCAATTCTCTCACAGAGTTCACCTTTATCAAAGACACACTGCACGCTGCTTTCAAAATCAAAGATCTGGGCATTCTGAAATATTTTCTTGGCTTAGAAGTTGCACATTCGTCCAAATGCATCTCTTTGTGTCAACGAAAATATTGTTTAGATCTTCTTGCTGACTCTGGACTCCTTGTTTCGAAACCTGCATCCACTCCATCTGATCCTTCCATTAAGCTTTATCAGGATGATGTTGAACCATATCTTGATATTCCAGCTTATAGTAGATTAATTGGATGTCTCATTTACTTGAACACGACACGGCCAGACATCACCTTTGTCACCCAATAGCTCAGTCAGTTTCTATCAAAGCCATCTGTCACTCATTATAATGCAGCATGTCATGTTCTTCGCTATCTCAAGTCGTGTCTTGGGAAAGGCTTGTTCATTCCACGTCACTCCAAGCTTCAACTATTGGGTTTCTCAGATGCAGATTGGGCAGGCTGCAAAGATACTCGACGATTCATTTCTGACTCATGTTTTTTTGTTGGCAACTCCCTTATCTCATGACGCACCAAGAAGCAGCAAACTGTGTCTCGTTCGTCCTTTGAAGTTGAGTACCGTGCCCTAGCTGCTGCCACATGTGAACTACAGTGGGTCTTGTATCTCCTTCATGATCTTCATGTCACATGTGCAAAACCTCCAGTTTTGTACTGTGACAACCAAAGTGCTCTTCACATCGCCGCCAACCCAGTTTTCCACGAAAGAACAAAGCACTTGGAGATAGACTGCCATATCGTACGAGAAAAGTTCATGGCTGGTGTTATGCGGCTTCTTCCTATTTCCTCTAAGAGACAACTTGCTGATTTTTTCACCAAGTCTT
The DNA here is from genome assembly GCA_021764765.1 of Vicia sativa. NCBI lineage: Eukaryota > Viridiplantae > Streptophyta > Magnoliopsida > Fabales > Fabaceae > Vicia > Vicia sativa. The sequence goes on along the minus strand of CM038797.1, from coordinate 74,422,311 downwards.
TACTACCTCAGCCCTTTAACTTTCTCATGTCCAATTTGAACTTGATCAACATATATCAAGTGTCAACTTGAGGGGGGATCTAAACTGTAATAACTGAATAGTAGTTAGTTAGTTGAGTCAGTTACCAAGGTTTAGATTCACTACTTGCCATGCACTGCAACTTACCATGTAACCGACATTTTGTATAAATAACTTTGTGTATCACATATCAATGTATGAGGAATTAGTCATTCTTTCTTCTATGCTTGTTATCATTCACAATTCATAATAAAACATATTGCTATAAAAAATAGTTTTTAAAAATATATAAAAAAACTATTTATTTAAAGTTAAAACAAATATGTCCTAAAAGATCATATGACAACATATTGACACAAACTTAAGATTAAATTGTGAAAATATATAATTTAATAGAAACTAAAATTAAGTATAACCTAAATTCGACTCTCACTTTACATCATTAAAAGAAAATGGAGTTCGCAATTGAAAGACATAATTGTCGCTGTCATTACTAGCATCATTTGTAGTATTTGGCTTTATAGAACAAAATTATGTTAGAATATTTTAATTATTTAATTAAATATTAATATTTTATGTGATCTAATATATTTATTTAATTATATTAGTTATTATTATTAAATAAAGGGTCCTAAATATTTATGTGATAATAGGCTATTTAGATTTTATTTAGGATAATATATTAGGAGTATTGGTTGAGAAAAAATCACACAAGCCATCACTTTTAAGTTATTATTAAAAAAAATTTTTTGATGGATTCAGATGTTACTAAAATTATTTTATGAATTTTTCAATTTTATAAATATTTGTATGACTATTAGATTTTTACATAAATTACATAAATTATATATTGTACCTTATAAATATATATTTGTAATTGACTGTTAGGTTACTTAATTCTAACTATTGACATTAGAGTCTCTATTAAAATTGCCAGAATTAAAATTTTCGATTACTGAACCAGAAATCATAATTGCCGTATTTGAACTAAAATTGGATTCAGATCGATGCATTATATATATTCTTTAAATACTATACGAAACTGGTGGTTATTCTGGATCCTCCGTAACAATTCCGAAAAAACTATGCATATAGATTAATGAAGTTTAACCGTGATTAACTATGAATTTTGAAGGGAATATTGATTTATTGGTGTTTTTTTTTATACACCGTAATAGTATTTTTCTTTGACAACTACTATATCCTTTATGAAATTGAATTATTATATATGGTTGTAAAATGTTTCCTAAGAAATTGGAAAAATTACTTTCTTAATATAATTGTGATTGTTCCTTATATGGTCGTGATTTTTTATTGTTTTGTTACCGTATGGTTTCAGTAGTCGTACGGAACAGAATAAGGATTCTTTTATATAAATAAATATTAATTTTATTTATCTATTTAAATAATACCCCTTAATTACAACTAATTTATTTTATTGGTCTGTATATAACACAAACACAATTATGTGTTTAATTTTCTAGTTTAAATTATGCAAGTATTTTTTTTATATAATTAGGATAGTTTAATAATTAATTGATTATTAAACGATCCAATAAACATACAATTTTAAGAATACATTTACGAGTAATATTTGTGTGAATTTTAAGATCTTTTCATTTAATTTATTAAATTTAATTTGTCTAGTGATTTTTGTTTAGTTGGTTGAAATAACAAGTTGCAAAAGTAACATTTGTTGTGTAAAATTGATTAATTCGGAATCACAAAAGATGTAGTATGTAATTTTTCATGCGAACTGTTATGGTCGGCCAAAAGGAAGACACAGATTGGCCAAAAAATTTGCATACATGCATGTAATGATAAGTATGTAGTAATTATCAAGGTTATCCATGTGGCTAATGATTAATGTCAAAGACATTCATTATCTGACATGACTTATTACTAATATTTTATCATTATGTGAGAGTACTGCTTACGATTAATTCTTACAATCAAAGATTGAGAAGCGATTGTGTTTTTTGGTATCTTGTATAGGTCTTATCTAATTTTTCATATAAAGAATATTGTGCATGTCTATATGGTTAATTGGCATGCCTACTAATGTTATTGTATGTTTGTTGTTCTCCTAAATGGATCTAGTTGATGTTGCTACCGCTCCAAACTTTGTTGCTCAGATTAACTCTATCCCTATGTTAAGTGGGATGAACTTTAAATCTTGGAAAGAATTAGTGGAGATTATCCTTGGATGCATGTATTTGGATTTATCTTTGAGGTAGAAGCGTCCTACTGCCACTGCTAAGAACCCAAATGAAACTAAAATAGAAAAATTGAACCGATCTAACCAAATGTGCCTCATGATGATCAAAATATTCATACCTAAAATGATTAGGGGCTCAATTACTGAGAGTGAAAGCTCCAAGAAGTTCCTCAAAACAGTGGAGCAATTATTTTCTAAAAATGATAAGGCTGCGAGAACTTTTTCTCAAAATAAGAAGGGTAATTTTCTCACTTTTGTTTGTTCTGAAATTAATTTAGCTTTTGTACCTAAGGATACTTGGTGGGTAGATTCTGATGCTACTACTCACATAAGTATGTCTATGCATGGTTGCATACGGAGTCGTCCGCCAAGTGATGATGAAAGATTCATCTATGTGAGCGATGGAAATAAAGTTGCAGTAGAGGCTATATGGATTCTTAGATTATTATTTAAAGATTGATTTTCATTTGGATTTGATTGAGACTTCTGTTGCACCGTCTATTAGACGAAACTTAATTTCTGTTTCTATTTTGGACAAATTAGGTTACACTTGTTCATTTGGAAACAATAAATTTAGCCCCTCATATTATTCAACTGTTGTTGGTTCCAGTTCCTTGATTGATAATCTTTATATGCTTGATATTGAGTGTCCTTTAACAAAATAATGCAAACAGAATCACATGGTACAAAACAAAAGTTAAATGAGAATTCCGCCACTTTATGGCATAAACGATTAGGACATATATCTAAACAAAGAATTCAGAGGCTTATGTTAGACGATATTCTTAGATCCCTTGATCTGTCAGACTTTCAAGTCTGCATTCAATGTATCAAGGGTAAGCAGACAAACAAGAGAAATTTCTATGCTGAAAGAGCTAAGGATGTCTTAGAGCTAATTCATACCGATAAATGTGGTACGTTCCCTACAGGTTCTTGGAATGGACAACGGTATTTTATTATGTTCATAGATGATTACTTAAGGTATGGATACCTGTATTTGATTCATGAGAAATATCAATCCTTGGACGTGTTCAAGTCATTCAAAGTTGAAATCGAACTTCAACTTGGAAAGAAAATAAAAGTTGTCAAATTTGACCGTGGTGGTGAATGCTATGGTCGGTATGATGTATCAGGGGAACAATGTCCAGGGCCCTTCGCACTTTTCCTTGATGAGCGTGGAATTGTTCCGCTACACAATGTCAGGAAAACCCAACATGAATAGAGTTGCAGAACGACGAAACCAGACTCTTAAGGACATGGTAAAGAGTATGATTAGTCATTCTTCTCTTCCAGAGTCATTTTGGGGAGAAGCATTAAAGACCGCAATTTATATCCTTAATAGAGTACCCAGTAAAGTAGTAGCTAAAACCCCTTATGAGCTTTGGACTTGAAAAAATCCCCGCATTAGAGACCTGCACGTTTGGGGATGTCCAACTGAAGCGAGGCCTTATAAGCCTCATGAAGGTAAGTTGGATGTAAAGATAGTTAGCTGTTATTTTATTGGATACATTGAACGCTCTTACGGGTACAAGTTTTATAATCCCATCACTAGAACAATTTTTGAAACGGGAAATGCAAGATTCCTTGAGGATGTAGAGTTTGGAAGGGAAGGAAGCATAAGGGGTGTTTCCTTTGATGAAGAAACTATTTCTCACGATGATCAAGTCTTTGTACCTATCTTATTTCCAGAAACAAATTCTGAAATAAACAATGATCTTATTCCTAACAACCCTCAAGAACAAGACATCATTAATGAGTTTTTTTCCTCAAGAACCACGTATAGTTCAAACTCAACAACCTCAAGAGCCACCATTAATAAGATCCACTAGAGAGAAGAAGAGTTCAATTTCAGATGATTATGTTGTATTTCTTCAGGAACGTGAGGATAACATTGGTTTGACTGAGGAAGATCCTATCAACTTTAGTCACGCTACGCGGAGTCCAAACTCTCTTAAGTGGGTTGATGCCATGAATGATGAGATGAAGTCGATGACTAACAATGATGTTTGGGATCTCATTAAATTACATGAAGGAAAGAAACCCATTGGTTGTAAATGGATATTTAAAACCAAAAGGGATTCAAAGGGTAACATTGAGAGATATAAAGCTCGTCTTGTTGCAAAAGTCTTTAATCAAAAGAAAGGAATTGACTATAAAGATACTTTCTCTCCAGCTTCTTCGAAGGACTCTCTTAGGATTATGATGGCATTGGTAGCTCATTTTGACTTAGAATTGCATCTGATGGATGTAAAGATTGCGTTTCTAAATGGAAACAATGAAGAGACAATATATATGGTGCAACCAGAAAAATTTGTGTCGGGAGTCCCAAAGTCTATGGTTTGAAAACTAAAGAAACCCATCTATGGCCTTAAACAGGCATCATGTCAATGGTATTACAAATTTCATCAAGTAATATCCTCATTTAGTTATGAGGCTAATCCAGTTGATAACTGCATATACCAAAAGTTCAGTGGGAGTAAATTTGTTTTCTTGGTACTATATGTAGATGATATCCTTTTGGCAAGCAACAATATGGGCTTATTGCACGAAACTAAGAGATTTCTCACAAACAAATTTGAGATGAAAGATCTTGGGGACACCTCCTTTGTATTAGGAATTAAAATACTTAGAGATTGTTCTGGAGGTATTTTAGGGTTGTCACAAAGGAGCTATATTAATACAGTTTTGGATAGATTTTCCATGAAAGATAGTAAGCCAGGAGACACACCCGTTGCTAAAGGAGTCAAGTTTTGTCTCAAACAGTGTCCCACTATGGATCTTGAAAAGGAAGAGACGCATAAGGTTCCATATGCTTCAGCTGTGGGAAGTCTTATGTATGCTCAAGTTTGCACCCGTCCCGACTTAGCATTCATTGTAGGAGTTCTTGGCAGATATCTAAGCAACCATGGTATGAAACACTAGATAGAAGTAAAGCGTGTAATGCGCTACCTGGAGAGAACAAGAGACTTTGTGCTCACTTATTGGAAGTCAGTTAACTTGGAAATCATTGGGTATTCTGACTCAGATTTTGTAGGATATCCAGACAATAGACGTTCCACATCTGGTTACATCTTTTTCTTGGCTGGAGGAGCCATCTCCTAGAAGTCTTCCAAACAAACTTTAGTGGCTTCTTCTACCATGGCAGCAGAGTTTGTGGCTTGCTTTGAAGCATCGAATCATGCAATTTGGCTGCGGAACTTTGTCACAAGCCTATGCATCGTTGAGAGTATTAAAAGGCCCTTGAAGGTTTATTGTGACAATAGTGCAACTGTTCTCTACTCCAACAATAATATGAGTTCTACAAAATCAAAATTTATTGATATCAAGTATCTTGTTGTGAAAGAAAGAGTTCAAGAGAAGCATATTTTGATAGAACATATAGGAACAAACTCAATGCTAGCTGATCCATAGACCCTAAACCCTAAAATTGTGACAATAGTGCAGCTGTTCTCTACTCCAACAACAATATGAGTTCTACAAAATCAAAATTTATTGATATCAAGTATCTTGTTGTGAAAGAAAGAGTTCAAGAGAAACAAATTTTGATAGAACATATAAGGACAGACTCAATGCTAGCTGATCCACTAACCAAAGGTTTGACGCCTAAGGTTTTTCATGGGCATGTTGCTCACATGGGTCTTAGTTTTGATTTTTCCTTGGATTAGTGGGAGTTTGGTTCTTATTTTCTATGTTCTATACTTTGGTTTTATTTTGGTACAAACTTTATGTTATGTTTAATTTTCTGCATAAATAAAAACTTATGAAGTACTATTGTTATAACTATATCATGTTTGAATTACACCTAAGAAACTTCAGTTGATCTCACTAAAGACTCCAGTAGGACCAGTTGGAAATTTGCATGATTTAGAGATCAGATTGCATGAAATTTCTATGTCACTCATCCATATCGATATATGTCATCAAATACACTGATGTGGTGGTCTTCGGAGTTTCGTCACGTTATACGTTAGTGACGACAGCCACGGTTGCCCCATTATTAATGTATGGGGTGGACCAAATTGTAAAGTTGAAATCTAAAGATAAATGCCTAAAAAAATATGATATAATTATTAAGATATATTAGCCAAGTGGGAGGTTGTTGGAATATTTTAATTATTTAATTAAATATTAACATTTCAATAATTATGTGGCCTAATATATTTATTTAATTATATTAGCTATTTTTATCAAATAAAGTGCCTTAAATATTTATGTGATAAAATGCTATTTAGAAATTATTTAATTAATTGGTTAAATAATTGGATATGGGCTCAAATATGAGTGGATGTGAGGATGACCCAATTTAGAAATAATGGAAACCTTAATTGGTCATCACACTATATTTAGGTTATGGTCCCCAATATACAGTATATATGCAAATTACCTATTTTCTCCATCTGAAGAGAATTTAAGGCATTAGGAGTACTAGTTCAGGAAGAACCACACAAGTCATCACTTTCAGGTTACCGCCAACAAAACTTTCTCGATGGATCCAAGTATTCCTAAAATTATTTTATCGATCCTTCAATTTTATACATGTTTGTATGACTATTGAGTTTCCGCATAAATTATATATTATATCTTATAAACATATATTTCTGATTGACCGTTAGGTCACTTAATTCTAACAAATTAAACTTTATAACATCAGATTTGATGTGAATCAATTGTTTCATTGAATCAAGAATGATGCGATGATATCTACAAACATTTTTAAAGAATAGTTAATTTATTTATTAAGAGTTCAAAATAATCAAATATTTATAGGGAAACATGTCATGGTCTAAATGTTCCTAATATCATTTAGGTTAACTAAGTAACATCTCCCAAGTATTAGACCAAATGTAACATTGATGATGCCTCCAAGAGGTCTCATGGATTATCGAGTTGTGTTGAAACTTCAAAGACTGCAAGGGTTTTTTAGGTATTTTTTCTAAGTCCCTTGGTATCATTAATCATTCAAATACCAAATTGGTCTAGTCTAGGAGATAGCTCATGCTAAGGATTGACACAACTTATGTCCAAAATGTGATTCTATGTTAGTGTTCCAAATTTTCTCTAATTCTTAACTTGTGTCTTGGATGCTTCAAAATCGTTGGACTAATTGTCTCAATTTAGTTAGAAGTTTAATAATACGTTTCTTTGACAGAAATTCATAATATATTTTAATGTATTTGTTTAATTTTTTTATATTTTAATTATATATATAAGTCGACTATATATAAACATGCGTTTCCATTTTTGTTACATTTATCGTGCAGACAATGCTTCTTTGCGGTTTTCAAGTGAGAATTGGACAAGTTTAAGTTATATTATATTTAGATGATAAGGACAAAAGTATATTATTTTAATAAACGGTAAGATTCACGATGCATCGATCCTCCTCGTTTATTCACATTTAGAAAAAGAAAATAAAACAACAAGACAAGAAAGGTGGCTAGATTACAAATTGCATGCAGACCAAAGAATCTTTTAAAATTTGAAAGTAAATTAATTGGCTTACTCTACACACTATGACAAACTCACAAGTGTTGTATTATATAGTTTTATATTTTTGGTAATGGTAATATTTAAATATAGTTGCCTATGCCGTGATTTGAAAGTTTATGTACTAGTATTTTTTTTCTTCAAGAGACAGACTAATGTATTTTACACGGATATCTTCGGAAATTTCATAAAAATTTGGAGTAGTGAGAAACAATAGATGAAGATGAAAGTAAGTAAGTTACTACGTCAAGATAATGTATATATGAAAGCTATGTAAGTAACTAGCTTAGTAAGTCATCCATTTTTAGAGGTAGTTAGATAGTTTGTTAGGCAATCTGTCATATTCTCTAACTAACTAGCTTTTGTACCATGTTTTTAAATATGATTCATTTATTCAAATACTTCATTTTCTAACTAAAGTTTACCGAATAAAATTATTTTAAAATGTATTTTAAAATTAATGTTTATTATTATTTAAAATATATATCATATATTTTCTCGATTCAGAGAAAAATTGAGGAAAAAGATCAGTCAAAGATAAACTTCGTCTGCAAAGGAAGTTGACCAATGTACATGACAAGATTCAAGCTTATGATTATTCTAAAACTCTTAGATTGGAGGAGAAGATTTGCATGAGCAGACTCCAGGATGTCCTTTACAAGGAGCACTTATTTTGGAAAGAAAAATCTAAAGTCAAGTGGCATTTGGAGGGGAACCGTAACACCAAATACTTTCACATGAGTTAATAAAATCATGAATGCTATCAAGAATATTTCGGCTCTTATAATTGACGGTGATCTCATATATGATCAACTAATCTTGGGTCTCACGTGGTTGATTATTATAAGAATCTCTTCTCTTCCACTACAAGCACATTCGTTGATTCAGATTTCATCAAAGATTGTATTCCCAACCTCATTAACCAGGAAACCAATCAAAGACTTACTGGAATCCCTTTCGACATTGAAAACAAAGACGAGGTCTTCGTCATGAACAAAGAGGGAGCCCTTGGTCCAATGGATTTGAAGCCTTATTCTTCTAGCTTTATTAGGATATATCACCAGGATGTCATCGATGCAGTTAAACAATTTTTCACTTCTTCCTGGATTATATCTACTTCAATTCCAACACTTTGGTTCTCATTCCTAAAACTTCTAACACTGATTCCATTGATGTTTTTAGACATATTGCCTTAGCTAATTTCAAATAATTTCTAAGGTTTTTGCTAATAGGTTAGATCTCATCATGTCTACCATCATCTCCAAGGAGCAAAAATATTTTATTCAAGGGAGATACATTAAAGATTGTATATGGATCACGTCTGAGGCAATAAACTTGATGCACAAGAAGTCCTTTAGTGATAATTTAGTCATGAAAATTGACATAAAAAGTGTTTGATATTATTGGCTGGTTGTTTTTTATGCAAGTTCTTAAGCAATTTGGGTTTAATGATACTTTTACTAATTGGATTTAGACCATCCTCAAACCTGCTAAGATTTTTGTTTCTTTCAATGGGAAATGCATGATTTCTTTGATTGTGGTAGAGGGGTTAGACAGGGTGACCCCTTTTTTTGCATCAATGAGGAAGTTCTTGGTAGAAGTCTAACTAATCTGATTATTTGTAAATAGATTAAGCTTATCTGCGGTCCTAGAGGTCTTGGAGTGCCTTCTCATTGCTTGTTTGTTGACGATGTTAAGATTTTTTTTTTGCAGGGGTGTGTTAGCTGAAGATTTTGATATCTATGATTTGGAACGGAATCATTGAGCTCGAAACGAAATGATATCATCGTTCGTTGGAATAAAGTGAATGTCATAGTTCGGGATGAAAGAATTGGCTCTTCGAATGGACCTGCTGAAACTTGGAGCTTCGAATGGAAATTATGATGATGTATGTAAAGCAAGCTTCGAAATGATAGTAAGGTTGTATCTGAGAAGTGAGTTCGAAGTCGAAGTGGTCAAGGCATTTGAAATTCAAAACGCGAGCGGGATAATTGGAAGTTAGAATGTATGTGCTGGAGACGGTTTGAAGACGCGTGGAAGCTAGAAACGCACAGTGTCCTGCATGTTCTGAACGTGGCAAGATCTCATAAGCCAGACCGTTATGGTCGAAATAGTATAAATAGGAGTCTTAGTGTTAGGATTTCGTGTGTCATATCTATTGTACAAAAATTCAGTAAACATTCAAAATACCACATGGCTAGGGAAACGAATGCTCGAATGATGTACGTATGATTGCACCAAAAAATTTATTATTCAATAATGTATCTTTATCCTTCCAGTTTATCTTTATTCTGCATCAATGTCTTTTAAATTCTTTACCTTCAAAGTCATTTAACTTTTCTTGTATTCAAACGATTTCTTCCATTTCGAAATCCTTTACTATTCTGAAACTTTTACATTAACGCTCTTATTTTCCAGAAAGCTTTTACATACTTGTTTTTACATTCTTGTCTTTTACATTTCATGCCTTTACTTTGAAAAGTCTTTTATATTTAAAAGTCATTTAAGCATTTCTGCACTTATATTTCTTCTGTAAATTGAATCTTTGTTTATTCACTCATTCAAATCAATATTATGTTTCTTTATTTAATCATGGCACTAAGTTACTGAACGCCGTGAATCGAAATACATTGGACTTGTATAAAAACACTCTAAATATAAGCCTTAAACTTGAATCCTTATTTTATTATTAATTCTATACAAACGACCAATACCCCATAGGATCAATCTAGTCGATCCTGCAAGTTACCAGAGGAATTGAATAACAATCACAACGCTTATTCGATAGTTTGGAAGACTAGCGGTTGTTTCACCAGAAATCACTGTGAACAAATTGGCACGCCCAGTGGGACCCATTGGTAGTTACAAATTAAAAATAAGGATTATAAGACGTAATTATTATAAAAGTTCCTTCTGAGTAAACAAAGTTCATTGGTATATGAACCTTAGGAGTGGTAGAATAACTAATAGTAACCAACCCTTACCCAGAAGAAAACGAAATAACAGGATGTCTGATCCAAATAATCAACAAGGGGAACAAAACGCCCCACATGGAACAGGCACTAGTGCGTCTGTTTCGACGGGAACGTCCAGCGCGATCCCTTCGAATGTACAGTCAGTTGCATCTTCGACCAGTAATATGGCCACGAACGGAACAAGTGGCATGTCAATAAACAATTCGACCCTAGGAAATACAGGGACCACCGGTTATCTTGGGGGACCTGTCCCACAAAGTGGGGCACAAATACATTTCGCTACCCCACCACCAACTAGACCACCCAGTTTCGATAGTAATAGACCCAGAAATCCCCCTTATGGGATGCCAACATCTTTTATGGCAGGTTTACAAACTTTGACTTCGAACACGTCACCACAATTAGGGTCTGGTTCTGGGGCTAACCAATTCATGACAAATAACCAAGGGTCAGTAGGTTATAGTGCATTGCCTATCCTAACCACGGAAAATCAGATAGCTTTTAGGCAGTTAATGGATGATAGTAACCATAATATGATAGGAGTGTTAGCACAAACTATGCAAGAAATCTTTGCCCCAATAGTGCATAATGTAACTGTGACAAACAGAGAAAACGCAGATAATATGAGTCGAATAGCAGACTTCTTCGCTCTGCCAGAGAGGCGTAGATAGAACCAGGCATTGGTTTGAGCGAACATACCTATCATCGAACAAGCTGCTGATGACCCACCTTATAGGCCAGTTAGTTAGAGAGGGGGTTAATTTGGGGGCAAGGGCACAAAGGGTAGATGCCCCAGTGATTCGAGAAGAACCACAAAGGGGATTAATAGAACCACTAGCAAGGGTCGAAAGATTAGATGCCCCAGTGATTCGAGAGGAACCACAAAGGGGAATGATGGAACTAGGGGCAAGGGTCGAAAGATTAGAAGCCCCACTGTTTCGAGAAGAACAACCTAGAGGAGTTGTCATGGTGGGTCGAAACCAAGATGCTGATGCAGTTGTCCATAGAATTCGAAATGACAACATCTTGGCAGAGAATAACCTAACCACCATGATAGAGAGGATTATGGCCCAAAACGATATTAATACAGGGATTAGAAGGCCAAATTATGCCTCTCCCATAGCAGATTATGTAATGCATACTGATTTACCAAGGGGATACAAGATCCCTAAGTTTACAAAGTTTGCTGGAGATACTAATGAGTCAACGGTCGAACATATAGCCAGATATCTGACCGAAGCAGAGGAGACATAGCAAATAGTGAGAACCTTAGAATTAAATATTTCCCAAGTTCCCTCACTAAAAATGCTTTCACATGGTTTACCACTTTGCCTCCTGGATCGATAGACACCTGGACCCTCTTGGAGAGGTTATTCCATGAACAATTTTATATGGGACAATCCAAGATAAGTCTAAAGGAACTAGCAAGTGTTAAGAGGAAGTTTACTGAACCCATAGATGAGTACTTAAATAGGTTTAGACTCTTGAAATCGAGATGTTTCACAAGAGTTTCCAACATGAGTTAGTCGAAATGGTCACCGGTGGCCTGACTATTCTATTCGAAAGAAATTAGATACACAATACTTGAGGGATATGGCTCTTAGCGGATAGGGTTCGACGTGTCGAAGACTAAAGGCCGAAAAGGCCGTGGCTTTCAAAAGTAATAAAAAGAAAGAGTTTCCTATGTCGAAACTGAGGAAGTCGAAGACTATCCTGAACTCAAGAGGTCGAAATAGATCTCGCTGAGTTGAAACAGGCTCCACCTTACTCTTGTAAACTATTAGTTCCCACCAAAGGGAAAGAAATTGTTGAAAATGAGAAAAGTGATAAGTTCCCAAAGAAGGTATATACCTTCGATGTGAAGTGTGATGAGATTTTCGATTTGCTTGTCAAAGATGGCCAATTAATTGTGCCATCAAATGTCAAAATACCTCCTTTAGATCAAAGAAAGAAAAGAGGGTTTTGTAAATATCATAGTTTTCTAGGCCACAAAACCTCACAGTGTTTTCTTTTCAGGGATTTGATTCAAAACGCAATTAAGGAAGGCAGATTAAAGTTTGCTGACAAACCAAAAATGAAAGTAGATGAAGACCCTCTAGACATTGCAGACACCAACTACTCCGAGCCTTCGAGCATTGGAGAAATCAATATGGTGGAAGCAGACCAAGGTGCCACTACATCGAAAGAGGAAAGCACTGAGAGTGAAAGTTGGGTGCTGGTCGAAGTCAACAATGGAGTCACTGAAGACATCCACAAACAAACAGAGACTTCGATCGAACCAGCGCCATCTGTAGTTTCGAAAGAAATCCAGGCTACTGAGGGCCAGGAAAGCCAGAGGCGAGAGTTGGTACAGGCTACTGAAGGCCTGAGGCTCAAACTAGAGAGAGTCTAGATTACAAAGCAACCCTCTCTCCTAAGAAAGAGATCTGGGATACCTTGGGTGAACCCAGTGGGAAGTTCAATTATCTGGTAAAATACTCTGCCCCAGAGAGTTCGAAAATCCCAATCGAAGACGTCAAGCCCGCAGGATGGGGAGACGATGATACAAAAAGGGAGGATAGAGATGGTAGCATTCGTCAGAGGAAACTCTGGGATACCTTAGGGGAACCTAGTGGAAAATTTGATTATCTGGTAAAATACTCTGCCCCAGAGAGTTCAAAGATTCGGATCGAAGACATCAAACCATCAGGGTGGGGAGATGATGTTGAAAAAGGAGAAGATGTGGATGTCAATATGGTTGATTTGGAGAGACCCTGTTCTGAGATGTAGGAAATGGAAAGATACCTCAAAAAAGAAAAATACAAAATGGAGGATGGTTATGCTGCAGACACCAGCCTCAAAGAATATCTCATGCTGTGCCACAAGGGAAATGCTGAAATGATGCTTTTTCCAAGATGCAGCATCATATGCAACCAGAGGATTGCTGCAGAGTTCGAAAGGAGACAAAGGGCTCGAACTGGAGTAAATTGGCGCCAAGACAACCAATTATTTAGATGCTACCCTAGAGCTGGGGAAAGTTTGTTGGAGTTCGTGGTTCGCTGTCACAAAGGGGCAACCAAGTGCCCGACGGCCAAGGTGCTCAAAGAACATATGACGAATATGGAGCTGCTCAAACCACCCCTTCGCCCCATGCTGGAATCACAAGGAGGTTGGCCAGATGAGTCAGCACTTCGAGGGTAATCATACTCAACGAAATCGATAGTCCCTACCCAAGAGGTGCTCAAGGGTGACGCTCAAGATCCCCTACCAGGATAAGTGGTCGCAAGTCAAGACCAATAAGGGAAAGATAAATGGAAAGGCAACGAGCGAAATGCACGCCACGCCATGGTGTATAGGAGGCGCTTTAACACTGCAAGAGGGAAGAAATGAGACTAGAGAATTACAAAGGAAAACCCCATGTCTAGATCACAATGGCGAAGGCAAATAATTCGAAGGTCGAAAGAGAAGCCTTGGCGATAAAGGAGCGGCTTCGACCAAAGAATAAGGAAGTGTCAAGTACCAACAAGCCAATTACAACAAACAATCAACCTGAAGATAAACCTCCAGTTAGTCGGAGACTTTTCTCCGAAACACAACCAGATGAATTGAAAGAATACACTCCAAGTCCAGAAGAAGACGAGGATATCGATGATAACTTCGAATCGGAGGGGGAGTCATCACTCAATTTAAACTGCAATGTGGTATCTGTACTACCATCTGAATTTGGCCAAGAGACCGAAATCGAAGAGCATGAGGAAGAGGATACCATATACTTGATGAAGCATAGACCAGTTTGCTACTATGTAATGGATAACGGTGCGGTCGAAGAGCAGAACGCATTCTTCGAGCACCCAGAGCCCGCAATGAAGAATCATTTGAAGCCATTGTTCATTCGAGCAAAGGCTGGAACCCATGGGGTGAACAAGGTCTTAGTGGATGGAGGCGCTGCAGTTAATCTAATGCCTCAATTCATGCTGAAAAAGTTAGGAATTCAAGAGAGTGATGTTAAACCACACAACATGGTCCTATCCAACTATGAAGGGAAAGTAGGTCAAACGCTAGGAGTGGTGCAAGTGGATTTAACCGTTGGATCGAGCTGCAGGCCCACCATGTTCATGGTGATCGAAGCGAAGGTCAATTATAACTTGCTGCTAGGAAGAGAGTGGATTCATGGCGTAGGGGCAGTCCCGTTGTCAATGCACCAAAGGTTAGTTCTGTGGAGAGAAGATGGTATAGTTGAGAATATCGAAGCGGACCAGAGTTACTTTATGACAACAGTCAATTTGGTCAACAAAAGGAATTATGACAAGTACCTGGCACGAATAACCCCTTGTACCCCTAGTGACGAAATGAACGAAACAAGGGATGCCCACTACTATATGACCCTTCGCCATGATGGCATGTACTGGGACAGAAAAATAATTAAGGGGGACGAAAGAGTCGAAGACACTTCGCAAAGACGGTCACCAGGCTGGGAGTTCGACAACCCTGCTCATGACTGAGCCCTCCTTCTTCGAAAGGATTTCGGCCTATATGGATGAGAATGAATGGAAAGTGGCTTCAGAAGTTGAAATACATAGAGTAGATGAAATGAAAGGGAATGGTTCGAAAGATTCACCCTATGAAGAAAACGAAATAGATCAAAGGCTTGATGCCATATATGACAAAGAACCCTTGGGCTTCGAGAAGGATCCTACAAACTCAGGCGCCAAAATGTTAGCGCAGGATTCGCTCGAAGAGGTGAATTTGGGGGATGATAACACAAAGAGAATAACCTACATAAGCACTAAACTCAGCTTAAGTTTCAAGCAAGAGGTAATCGAAGTCCTCAAGAAAAACAAAGATTGCTTTGCGTGGGATTATGACGAAATGCCTGGTTTGAAGAGAGAATTAGTGGAGCACAGACTTCAAATTAAAGATGGCAAGAAGCCCATCAAGCAAACTCCCAGGAGATTCGCGCCAGCAGTGCTCACAAAGGTCAAAGTTGAGGTCGAAAGGTTGCTGCGTTGCAAATTCATCAGAACCACGAGGTATGTCGAATGGTTAGCAAATATAGTACCTGTTATTAAGAAAAATGGTTCTCTGAGAATATGCATAGACTTTAGGGATTTAAATACTGCAACCCCCAAAGATCAATACTCTATGCCTGTGGCAGAAATGTTAATAGACTCTGCTGCAGGATTCGAATACCTAAGTATGCTAGATGGATACTCTGGTTATAACTAGATCTTTATTGCTGAAGAAGATGTTGCTAAGACAACATTTCGTTGCCCAGGAGCCTTAGGCACCTATGAATGGGTAGTGATGCCTTTTGGTTTATAAAATGCTGGGGCAACTTACCAAAGAGCAATGAATTCCATTTTTCATGATTTTATTGAGACATTTATGCAGGTGTATATTGATGATATAGTCATCAAATCTATTTCTGCAGAGACCCACCTGCATCATTTGAGCCAATCATTCGAAAGAATGAGGAAACATGGCTTAAAAGTGAACCCCCTTAAATGTGCATTTTTTGTGCAGGCTGGAGATTTCCTAGGCTTTGTGGTTCACAAAAAAGGAATCGAAATCAACCAGAATAAGACCAAAGCCATTATGGAGACTAAAGCGCCCACATCGAAAAGGGAGTTGCAATCTCTGCTGGGGAAGATTAATTTTCTCAGAAGGTTCATTTCGAATCTAAGTGGGAAAACTCAAGCTTTCTCCACTACTGCTTAAAGCAAGGCCAAGCCTTCGAGTGGAACGGCACATCAAGAGGCCTTCGACAAGATTAAAAATATCTCTCCCACCTCCTATCTTGTTCCACCTTCATGGGGAAAGCCCATGAGATTGTACATATCCGCTCGAATTTACTATAGGTAGTATGTTAGTACAAGAAGATAGTAATGGCATCGAAAGAGCCATATATTATTTAAGTAGGTATTGAATGATGCAAACTAGATATAGTAATATAGAAAAGTTGTGTCTTTGTTTATACTTTTCTTGTATGAAACTTAAGTATTATATAAAGCCTGTTGATGTTTATGTTTCATCTCATTTCGATGTTATCAAACACATGCTTTCAAAACCAATAATGCATAGCAGAGTTGGTAAATGGGCTTTAGCCTTGACAGAATATTTTTTGACTTTCATGCCTTTAAGAGCTATGAAAGGTCAAGTAATTTCTGATTTCATTGTGGACCATTCATTGGTCGAAAAGCCTGTCATGAGTTACGTCGAAATGCAACCTTGGAAGCTATACTTTGATGGTTCGATCCACAGAGAGGGCAGTGGTGTTGGAGTTCTCATAATTTCTCCTGAAGGAATTCCAACAAAATTCAAGTATAAGTTAGATGGTCCTCGTTGCTCGAACAATGAAGCTGAATACGAAGCGCTCATTGTTGGACTTGAAGCTTTGTTGGAATTGGGGGCAACTAGAGTCGAAATCAAAGGTGATTCAGAGTTAGTGGTCAAGCAGATAACAAAGGAATATAAATGCATAAAGGAAAATCTGATGACATACTTTGTCATAGTTAATAGGCTACTCAAGAAATTCGAATACATGGACATCCAACATATACCCAGAATAGAAAATCAAGAAGCAAATGACTTAGCACAATTGACTCCAGGGTATAAAGTTTCTGCCAAAAACTTGGAGGATTTGGTCGAAATTAGAGGTAGGGTTATGGCTACCAGACTCATACCATCAGATTTAGAAAATATTAAATTGGGATGTGGTGATAAAGATGGATTCGAAGTATTAGCCACAAGTACCTTATCAGATACAGATTGGCGAAGTCCATTAATAGCATACTTAAAAAATCCAACATATAATGTTGACAGGAAAATAAAATATAGAGCATTATCATATGTCCTCATGGGAAATTAATTGTTCAAAAAGACCCAAGAAGGCGACATTTAAATGCTTAGGAGAAAGTGAGGCATATTTAGCATTATCAAGTCCACAATGGGGCATGTACATCAAGGTGCCATAAAATGAAATGGTTGTTATTTCGATATGGGATGTACGCCCAAGATGCTCAAAGATTGTATAGATTTTGCTAAAGGGTGTGAAGAATGCGAAACATGCAGAATTCAACATGCTCCCGCAAGTGAGTTGCATTCGATCATTAAACCATGGCCCTTTAGAGGATGGGCATTAGATTTAATAGGAGAAATCAACCTGCTTCATCTAAAGGTCGAAATATATCTTGGTGGAATAGATTACTTTACCAAGTGGATCAAGCAATACCATTAATAGTCAGATCAAGAGGCTATTATTGAGTTCATACGTAAACAAATCATCTATAGGTTCGATTGCCATAGAGCATAACCACGACCAAGGTTCAGATTTATTGGTAGAAAGATGCGGAGTTTGCCCAAGAAATGGGGTTTAAATTGCTAACATCAACACCATACTATGCTCAAGCAAATGGTCGTCAAGCCAATAAAGTAATAATAGGTTTGATAAAGAAACATGTTGGTAAAAACCAAGAAATTGGCATAAGACTTTGGACCAAATACTATGGGCCTGTAGAACATCTCCTAAAGAGGCTACTAACACCACACCTTTTCAACTAACATTTGGTCATGATGCGTCTTACCAAGAGAAATTCATCTACAATCATCAATTCAAAGACAAAATGAAATCCCATCTTCTTTATATTGGGAAATGATGATGAATGAGTTAGTTGAATTGGATGAAGTTAGGTTGCATGCATTGGAAATCGATGAGGCAAAAGGA
This sequence comes from Vicia sativa, assembly GCA_021764765.1. Lineage (NCBI taxonomy): Eukaryota > Viridiplantae > Streptophyta > Magnoliopsida > Fabales > Fabaceae > Vicia > Vicia sativa. Next base: position 74,403,911 of record CM038797.1, on the reverse strand, counting down.
AAGAGTAGCTGGGCATATAACAAAAGGGTGAAAGGTAAAATATTCTGCTAATGACTTAGTTTGAAAGTTATACTGCCCATGGACAAAAAGAATAAAGCGTTAGGTAAATGGTCACCTCATTGGGAAGGACCTTTTCGAATAATGAAAACTTTTTCAAATAATGCGTATGAAATCGAAGAGTTGGCAGAGGATAAGCGAATCCTAAAGGTAAATGGGAAATATTTAAAGAAATATAAGCCACGCCTGCGGGAGATTCGAATATTAACAACGTAATCATAAAAATATAAAGAAATGCCAAAATGCTGATTTAACTTGCCAAAATGGCGTTGTTTAAAGTATTACAAACAAACATTGAAATACAAGATTCATTAAACAAATAAATTTTCAGAAATGGGTATTGTTCCTTAATCGATCGAAGATACTCCGATAAGACTCAAGCCTGTGTTGAGTGAAGCACTTGGCTCCTTCTAGGATAGCAACTTCACCCTTAAATTGCTCAGCTGCTTCAGTCTCTGCAAGTCCTTTATTAAGGAGCTCTTCGAATCGATTGCCAAAAATGTTGGTTTCATATGCCAGCTGTTGTTGTTGGGCCTCCTTAATTTTACCTTGAAGTTCTAGAATCTGTTTCTCCCAGAGAAGGATGGATTGAGCTCAAGGTCATAATCGCTTTAGCTTTGGATATGCGTGCGTGCTCTTCACTTCTTTAGAAAGCTTCAATCATGCTCATAAGCGCCCATTGCAGCTCGCTTCTCTTGAACCTTATTGGTAGTAGATTCATCTTGGAGGAAACACCCATCACGTTGTCTATTAAAGATTGAAGTTCGAAAAGAATGGTGCTAACCTCCGAGAACAATGAGGTCGACTTGGTTGAGAAGTCCCTTCATGATAAAGCAGTGTTCTTGCCTTTCTTGAGTACTTCAAATAAATCCACGTCTAGGATTATTTTCCTAATCTTGTGAAGAAGTACAACCCTATCATCGGCGCAAGATTCGAACCAAGACCACCTTGGGAAGAGGAGTATCTCTCCGAGCTAGTTTAGCCTTCATGTACCCAATAGGGTCATTCGCTTTTAAAGGGCTAACTCTTCTTCACCGTTTGACGGAGAGACTCGAAGTTCCATGCGCAATGGAGTCACATCCATTTCGACTTCCATTGGCTCATTGGTAGGAGCACCATCACCTTCATTATTTTCTTCCTCATCATCTTCTTCATCACCAACTAGGTCCACGACTGATGTCATCGTTTTCCATCGTGATTATCGACTGCTCCTTCACTCGAACCGCCTTGAGCATCTTCTCCTCTTTCGTCCTCGATCCTTCCTCGCTAGAATCTTCGCCTCTTGAGAGTCATTGGCTTTTCTTCTTCACTGAGTTGCCTTTTACCTCTTGAGGGATTTCGAGAGGATTTTGTTGAGAAGTTTCGAGGCACCTCCTCAAAGAACTTCACTGTTGGTTCATTTGTTTCCTTAAGAGGAGGCGTGCCTCGGTCATCTGGCTGTCGAAGCCCCTTGAAACCGCCATATTGAGGAACCTTTGTTTTGCACCAGACACTGAATCTCCATGAGGAGAAGAATGGATCGGAGCACTGTTTGTGGAGGAGGAGTCAAGTAGTCGGATCGGAGTTGAATCATCCTACACAAATAAAGAAAGATTAGAAACTTACAACTAAGGTACGAATAATCATGTTTTGAAAAAATTCGAAGTGAATTCACCTGTGGATTGTCTGAAGATATATTGCTGTCTATATGTTCCAACATTACGTTGGAGGTCGAAGGTGGATTTTTGGATTTTTGGAAGGGAGCAACGCCCCTGGAATCAAGTCCAGAGACGTTAGTATCCTTTGAAATGTCTTTCTTTTGCTTCTTCTTCGAAGCCGTTGGTGAATTTTCCCCGGTCTTGAGAGTCTTCCCACTGGTACTAGACTTTCGTTTTTTGGGAGTAGTTGGTGGGAGTTTACTAGTCTGAAATGGTACAAACATAAGTTAGACTTCAATCATAAATTTAGGCCTATTCGAAATACCAGAATAAACTGTTTACTTTTGGGGTCGGAGCAATTGCTGGAGGCGGAGCAGTTGTTGGAGTTGGAGAAATGGTTGGAGTTGGAGCAATGGTGTTTGTTGTTGTTGTTGTTGTTACAGGAGTAATCGTTGGAGTTGTTTTGGGCACATCATCATTGGTTTCGATGGTTTGTTGAGAGCTGCTTCCCTCCTTGGTCTTCGATGCAACGGTCTTGATTCTAATGGCTGAAAATCGAAACAATTAAGGTAAATGTTAAAATAAAGAAAGTAAGAATTATTTGGGGATTTCCCAAGCATTCACACCTGCGCCTTCATTCGAAAGAATCGACATGGCAGAAAGGTCATAGCGAAGATGCCACGGAAATTATGGAGCGTGTCGAGCCCATGTCACGCCTCGATGGCTTTAGTTTCTTTTGAGATCGATACTTGAACATCTCTTTGCAAGTTAACCACCAAGGGTATGGGGAAACCAAGCGAGCCGCCTCGAGGTAGGTAGTTTGGGTAACTTAGGTGGATGCATTTCGAGTGCCAACCTATACCTATCCTCGTGTGACAACCTCAAGGAAGTCGAACTTAGAGACTTTTTCTTTAAATTTTTCCTTCAAGGTTTGGGACGCCGATATCTGTGGACTCCAAGCGTGGGATCATAAGTTGTTTCAAGTAATTCTGAAAAGCTTTAATCTCTTGAGCATGAGTGAACATACCTTTCTTTTTGTGTACCTCACATCGAACGCAACAGTCAGTTTCTTTTGGATTGTGAGAGTATCAAACATATAAGTCTGGTAGAATTTAGTCCACCAATCCAGAAAACCCTTTGATGAGAAATGAGTTGGTTCAAAAGAAATTAATTCGAACTGGGCAAATTCTTGATACTGTTCCTGCTGTAATTTAGCTTCTCTGGCCTTGAAGGTTCGGCCGGAGGTAATAGCGCTTTGAGTTTGAAAAAGGGGTTCAGGGATTAGTTGACATAAACCAAATTGTCTCGAAACGAAGTTGGGTTGATAGGCAAACAGAAGGATTTGGTTCTTGGTCGGAGTGATTCTTGAGGAGATTAGTCTTGGGAGCAAGAAGGCTTTCCAGAGGTCTTGGATCTCTTTACTCTTAGCAGCCTCCGAAAGGGACATGGTGAACCATGACGGTTTATAAGTCCTCGAAGCGAAAGGTGCCATAGTCTCTTCGAACTTATGCTTTTTGGAGAAGAGCATAATATATTGTGAGAATAGAACCTGGAAATCAGCCTTATCATCACTTGGAGTCAATCTCCTTAGCCTTGTGCCTTCAACATTTCGATCCACTATTTCTGGGTCTTGCTCAACAATGGTATCAGCGATGGAGAGTGAAGATTCGAACATGGCATTTAGCCATAACTGGAGCAACCAGAAGGGACCAGCTAGCAAGATATTCTTAGGAGTGTGAGATTTCAGGCTCGAAACAGCTGATCTCAAACTTTCATAGAGATCAACCAGTAATAGTTCACTCAAGCAAATTCTCCTGTTTTCGTGTAAATCCCTTGCTAGAGGAATAAACCTACTGGCTACTTGTAGTGACCTACTGCAAAATACATATTTAGATAACCAAAGGGTGAGGAAAGCAATATGCTCTACGTCTGATACACTATCACCTTCAGTGTGATAATGATTGATAAACTTGGAGAAGCTAGCCAACTTGACGTCGAAGTCAATAATGCTTGAATGGTCTTCAGAATCAGGGATATATGTTTCTCCTACCGGTGATAAGCCTGTGATAGCGGTTATATCGAAGAATGTAGGTGTGATCATTCCTCCGGGAAGGTGAAAGGTATTATAAGTGCTATCCCAAAAGTACAAGGACGCAAATAGCAGAGGGTGGCTATAGGTGAAGCCTGGTTTCGACAACTTAATTAGATTGTAGATCCCTAGCTCCTCCCACTGATGGGATTTCTTAGTCCCCACCTTAGCAAACCAGTTTTGGTAAGCTATATCAGCAGTAGGGCAAGATCGAAACGGTTTAAAATTACTTTTAACATAGTCCAAAATAAAGGGATCTTTTGGAGGAACTACAAGGGTTTCTACGTTTTTTGAAGCAGAGGGTTCATTCACATTCTCAGTTCCTAGACTAGGGGTTTCAATTGTGTTGAACAAAGGTTTAAAATCATAGCAAACGGGGAAGATAGTCCTGGTGTCTTTCAGGATTTCAAAAACTGTAAGAGGGTGTTGCACCCCAAATTTTACCCTGCTATTTTTCTACTTGCATTATGTTTAAGATAAAATAAAATAAAAAAAACTATTCACCACCGATATGCATCATTTCAGTATTTAAACCGATCAAAAGTCACCTAAATCGATATTTGCATCGTTTTTAATTGTAAAATACCCGTTATTTTAGTTCATTTATTTTTACCTCTCTGCCTGATTGTTGCATTATTTTTAGTTATTTTTATGTCGATGATATCGATATTTCGATTTTATAAACAGACTGTTAAAGGCGATTCGATACTGTGCAAAATTAGCGGGAAAAATATTTCAAATTTTTATCTTTTACTCACTGCTTTATGAATCTACGTGTCGTAGATCATGAAAATGTGCTCTCCTAATTTTTCGATACATTTTGAGTCTCGTTTTAACCGTAAACGTTTTAAAATCGGGTATTCTTTATTATCATTTTATTTCAATTTTAACCATTTCAATAATTTTTATTTAATTTACAAGACTCGTAATTTATTTTAATGTACTCATTTTATTTTTTTCGGATAATTTATTGTCCGAACTTTTATTATTTTTAACAATTTTAAGTGTAAATTTTTATCTCAAAAAAATCAAACAAAGTACTGTTGGGCTTGCTAATTTTTACTAGATCAATTTTTGTGGCCCATTTAATTATGAGGTCATTTTAGGCATTTTAAAAATTGTTTAACCTAATGTTGTAGTATATATATGTATGATATAATTGAGACAAAGGAGACCAATTTGAAAAAAACATGGAAACGGCGAGAGAAAACAAACAGTGAGGAGCCAATTTGAAAAACAACACATGAGGCAACGGATAACAAAACAAAAACCAAAATTTATAAAAAAGAAAAACTCTCTTGTTTTCTGAAAAGGAGGCTCTCATCTTCTTCCAAAAGAAAAAACCCATTTGTAACCCGTACAGCCTCGTCTCTCTCACTCACGGCCATCGTCCCACACTCCCTTCTGTCTCACTGTCAATCTCTCTTCCAAACCGTGGCCACCCTTCATCCACGCCGTATAACCCCATCTCAACCTTCGTCACCCACGCTCCCTTTTCCTCACCGGAAACAGCTCCGTCATTCACCATCACCCCTGTCACCATCGCCGAAACCATTGCTTCCACCGTAAGCCTTCACAGAACAACAACTGTATCACCGAACCTCTCTGTAACCCTCCATTAACCACCCTGTTTCTTCCACATACATCTTCGCTGCTCCAAAACCAGCCTCATCATCGGCTCATCCCTTTCAATCTCACACCTCCATTCATACCGACAACCTCCTAGCTGCTACAGAAGCTCCTCCATTCCCCCCAACCTCCTGTTCCGATCCCTATTTCCTCCCTCACTCACAGAAACCCTCATCTCGCCGAAATTGCCGCGGTTCCGTCACCCATTCCCAGCAACATACTCCCTGTTCGTGTTTCTTCTGCAACTCTCTGTTTCCTCTCAACACTCAGCCGCTTCTTCACAACCTCGTAGCCTCATCTTCTCCACATTCTGCGAACAACACTAGCTTCAACAATGCAAATTCAAACTTCAAATTGGTAATTTCGTTGCGATTTTTGTTTTTGAATGGAGCTGTTATATTACGATTTCATATTGTGTTGTTGAAGTTTTGGTATTTTGTTTCTGGTGTTTTAATGTTGAGATGTTGCTTTGTGATAATACCTAATGGCTTGAGATGTTGTGTTAGTATTTGAGTTATTAATTTGTGATAGTTCATGAGAGATACGACCATTGTTAGAACGATTTTGGTATAATATGTAATAGCAAATTATGGAAAGTTGTTTTGATATGCCATGATTCGTCCAGCTAAATAGTGTCGATTTTTGTTTAGATTTCGTGTGAATCTTTGCTGTTGTAATTTTGTTTATGCAGGAAATTGAGCAATTATTTGTGTTAATGTTTGTGTCGAACTTGAAATTTTGAAGTTTCTATGGGTGTTTAATATATTTTAATTGAATTTGTTAGGAGTATTTGTTAATGTATAGCTGCTGCCCAAATTGTTAATTGTTAAGTTTTCGGGATCAAATTCAATGATATATCATGTTTTTTTAGATGTGTTGAAAGAGACGTCGATGACATTTTTTGTTGCGTTTGAGTTGAGCTTGAATGAGGATACATTTGGTTGTAGTATCGTTTGTGTTTTCCGTTCGTTTTAAGTATGTTTGAATCAAATGTTGCTGACCATTATTGTTGTTATTAAGCTGCTGCCCGATTTTTCCAATTTAGTTGATTTGACCTCATTTTGAACGTGGTTCATGCCTAGAAGTTTGATTTGGATCGTGATATAAGCATATGCTATCTAGTTCCGATTTCTAACGAATTAAAATGTGATTCGAGTTTGTTTCGAGACTTTAAATTCATGAAGCTTGTGATTGCACTTTACATCTTTACGACTTCCTTGCCAATTCATAAGTTGTGATTCGATTCATGTTTATGCATGTATGATTAGTTTTCTAATTGTGAAGTTAGTTTGATAATACATGTGATTTCATACGAGTTTGATTTCGATTTTAGCATCTTGCTTATTAACCATGTTTATCTTATTGCCATTTCATTTCGATTTTATCCCACTAATGCTACTGATGCATCTGTTACTTGTGAAGATATTCGAGGAAAGTTTCAAGCATACATTTTTATACTGTTGCATCTACATACATTTTTATTTATATACTGTTATCTATAATTATGTTACTGTTTTGATTTAATATTTAGTAATGTATGTATAGATATACCTGTTATTTTTATGTTTTATTTTTATACTGTAAATTTAATTATACATTATACTTTTATTGTTATATTTAGTACTGTAAATATATTTATACATATTATTTTTATTTCATATATTTAGTATTGTAAATATATTATATACATACTGTCATTATTATATTCTATCATATTAATTTATAATAAGTTCGAATTAATATTTATAGTTTAGTCTAATTAATAAAATAAAATACAATAATCGATATTTAAGTTTCGCCGTATTTAATTTCTGTTTGTATGTTTTTATCAATTTACCGTTTTCTCTTTAATTTATCTTTATCCCCATTCGTACAATTGTACCCCAATTCCCTTGATGCATTGTAATTAATTTACCGCTTTTTATTTTATTTTACCGTTTAATTCCCATTTACAATTCATGTATCCCTCTCCCAAAAAACAATTCTTGTAATAATTTAGTGCACATTTATTTTATTTAATTTAACTGTCACTTACACAAAACAAAAAAAAATCTTTTTTTAAACTAATATTTGTAAATCATTTTTAATCCCGTAAGTCGACAAAGCTACGAAGCGTCGCGATGACCACACATGCACACATGTACGCTTGATCCTGGGCCTTCTTACAGTGAGCCTATTTCGATTAATTGTTCCAATTAGTCGTTATAGTAGACTAGCCCACTTTGCTAGTACACATGTAATTTAATTATTTTATACTTAGGTTGGCCACCTCGTATGGGCTTTGTCGATTTTACTTGTGATTTACAATTGTCTCGATTCTATTCTTTTTCCATTCATCAAGCATCTAACACACTTTCAATAAAAACTCGATCCAACGTCGAGTCTTCTTCTCAAACCTCGATCCAACGTCGAGTTATTTTCAAAAATGAATTTCTACAAAAAAGAACACTTGGATAAGATTTGTTTTAATGGTTAGAGGTTAGCCCAACGATTAAAACAAATCGAAGTTTCTAATTGATTAGAGGGTAACCCAATAAATTGAGAAACTTCAAATCCATGTTCTAAAACAAAAAACATGGTGCTATGGTATTTAAGTAAATCGTTAGAGGATATCCCGACGATTTAATTAAAATGTAAAGTATTTGGGCCATTAGAGGGTAACCCAATGACTTAAATACTTTATTCCATACACTTAATAAAAGTGAACTTTGTTTCACCTCACTCTTTTCATAATAAAGATTTTGGATGAGAGATGATCGGTTGACCTCAATCACCAATCTCGAGTATTGAATCGTTAGAGGATAGCCCAACGTTTTGGTACTTGTCAACCACAATTTAAAATCAATTCCAACACATTCAATATCTTTTGTGCGCTCCAAGCACCATTTACCTTTAAACCCCTTTTCAAGATTAGACATGATTCATTTATAATTGAGATGCTTCTTCCTCTATTCCCAAGGTTTTCGACTTCTCCACTTGAGTACTAGAGGCGTTGTCAAACCCTCCCTCATATTGGTGCGTAGTCCTTTATTCTTTATCACACCTTGTGGATGTTAGACGAGTCTTCTCCTTTAAAAATGACGACTTGTCTTTTCATTTAAAATCAATCAACAAACAATCATTTTTTAGAAGAACTACGGAGTTTTGACTTTCCCATTGCACGAGGGAATACGTAGGCACACGGTTCTGAAACCGTGCCAAACTCAAAAATAATAAAAACATTTCTTCTTCCTTTCTTTCTCATTTCAAAATTTAGAAGATCGTAAAATTTTCACATAAACACACAAACACACTTTGAACTAAATGGGTACCATCGAGTACGATGGATGTAAGGGGTGCTAATACCTTCCCCTTGCATAACCAACTCCCGAACCTATATCTCTTAATTTCGTAGACCGTCTTATTCTTTTATTCGTGGGTTTTATCTATATTTTCCCGTTCTTCTTTTAGAACAAATAAAATTAGGTGGCGATTTCATTGTTGTTTTGAAAATTCATTTAAATGATTTTTGAAAAACGAGTTGCTTCAGTTGGCGACTTCACTGGGGACATTTTCTCAAGCGAGTTAACCCTAGTTTAGTTCTTTGTGTGGTTGTGTGTTTATCATTTTATTTTACTTTCTTCTTTGTACTTTATCTTATGTTTATGTTTCAATTATTTATTTTTCTATGCTTTATTTATTATCTTGTTTATATATCCATTGTGTGGGAATTCTTGATGGGATTATTTATACATAGATAAGCCCACTACCCAGGCTTCTAGGTCGCCTTTTTAGGAATAGAGGGGTTGCGTAGCCTAGGTCCACCTGACTCCATTGTCTTGTTGGCCCGGCCAAGACTCCCTTAGAGTTGGTTGTTTTAAGGAGGTTGTTGGCCGCGATAGCGCAGACATCAATCTTTGGACAAATGACCTATAACTCTAAGTTTGTTCATGTTGTCCTAACCGAGACCAAACGCTCAAATTTTGGATTTCGAGCATCCCGTTAAGAGCCGTTTCTTGGGGTATACTTTTCCAAATACTATTACCACGTAGGCCTCTCGCGTGATGATAGTGTTTGTTAAAAGGGATCCGAGACTCAGAAACACTCAAAGAAAACCTTAAAACCTTCCTGTGGGGAATTTGGGTAGAAAGCTTAGAGCCATCCTATCATAGGAGCCCACATAAATAAGTTGTTCTGATCACTTGTATCATCCCTGTTTCACGTCTCTGTGAACCTATACTATCATTATGTTGCATTCCATTTGTGTATGTGACATTGCATTTCATCACATATTTTGCATTAATGTCATTACATTTCAATGCATCATCTGTATATTTCATGCATACATCCAAGTTGTCAAAAGACTCATTTCGTCTGTCTCCATCTCCAGTTGTTGACTTGCTGTCAAGCTGATTCCTCTGCACAAGCACGGAACTAGAGCCAACGTCAAGAGAAGAATGGAATACCAAGAGCAACACGATGTAGAAGTCCGAATGGAAATCGATGAGTTGAAGTCAGGCATGACTAGACTTACTGAAATGATGCAAGTTCTGATCGCCAGAGGTTAACAACCTCAAAGGACCGTAATTTCTGAAGTCTCAGCTGCTGTTGTTGATCCTCAGTCTTCTCAGATGCCAGTTACTACTTGGCCAGAATTTGGGTTACCCCGAAATTACGTTCCACCTCGCAACTACTCCAATGGTTGGCAGTCTTCTTCCGACCAGTTTTCCGTGCTCCAGCCACCGAGCCTCAACCGATCATGCATCTGCTCCTCTTCGACCTTTTGTGCATCAACCTCGCGAAGTTGCTTATGAGAATCCTCTCTTTGATTACCGTAGTGACGCTCCCCGAAGTGTGAGTCGAGAAGATTTTGATGAACTTGAAGAAGTCCGCGAGCAATATCAGACTCTAGAAAGAAGGATGAGAGCTATGGAAGGCAACGATGTCTTTGGTATTGCTGCAGAGAACATGTGTCTTGTTTCTGATCTAGTTATGCCTCATAAATTCAAGACTCGGATTTCGAAATACAAGGGCACACTTGTCCAAAAGTCATTCTTGATGTACTTGGAAAATGTCGCTTATACGAGGAATGACAAGCTTCTTATCCATCGTTTCCAAGACACTTGTGGAGCTTCATTGAAATGGTATATGGGACTTGAGAAAGACCATATTCAATGCTTCCAGGATCTGATTAATGCTTTCATGAAACAATACCACTACAATCTTGACATGGCTCCTGATCGCCGTCAATTGCAAAATATGTCTCAGAATGATAAGGAATCTTTTAAGGAATACGCTCAACGGTGGAGAGAGTTGGCCTCACAAGTTGAACCACCTTTATCTGAGAAAGAGCTCACTGGTTTGTTTATGGATACCTTGTCTCCTTTCTATTGGGAGAAGATGATTGGTAGCGTGTCCTCTCGCTTCACAGATTTGGTGACTATTGGCCAAAGGCTAGAAGAGGGAATCAAGAGAGGAAAAGTGTCTGTTGCTGGTGAATCCTCTAGTGGTGCCAAGAAATATTTTGGAAACTTCCATAAGAAGAAAGATGGTGAAACTAATGCTGTCTCGATTGAAAGGAGAAGACATCGCCGTAGGCCTCAATACTATGACCAACCGCAAGTAGATGCCATCACTCCTACAGTCAAGGCTCAACAAATTCAGATTCCTCAACGTCAAGTTGGCGGACAAAATCAGAATAATAATGCCAGGAATAGGAATCAGTTTGACCCTATCCCAATGACTTACACCGCATTGTATCCTCACTTGGTTGAACTAGGTTTAATCACAACTAGGCCTCTAACTCCTCCAAATCCTCTCCCAGCCGGATTCAGGTCTGATCTTCATTGTGAGTTCCACCAGGGAGCTACTGGTCACGATTTGGAACAGTTACCCATCAAGGCTAGAGTTCAAGAGCTAGTCGAAGCAAGGAGATAAATTTCGGAGATCCTCCGCCAAATGTTATCAACAATCCATTGCCAGGAAAAAGTGGCTGAAGAATGGGTCAGAATATCCCATGTCACCTCCTAAAGCCAGTGTTTCAGACAGGACAGCTCATCCGTGTAACTGATTAGTCACTAGGCCATGTTTCTTCTAGTTTGCATTTTCCTTTTGTTTATGTTAAATTGTTGCTTTCAAATTTTGTTTGTAATTTCAAGTTAATTTTAATGAAATGAGCATTGCACTCTTTTGATTCAAATAATTTTTGTTTGCTGCTTTCTTTCCAAATATATATTTTCCCTATTTAATTTCTTTACCAAACTTTTGTTTTTGCAAAGATTGGAGGGAGGATGATAAAAACAAGATACCCATAATTGATGTTGGTATGCTTTCGAGTAAAACTTTGCTGATGATATATAGGCATTGTTTCAATTCCCAAACACTGGAGAAATAAGGAAGTTAATCCCTTGTCAGCCCCTTCGAGCCTAGAAGTTGGAGTTTCTTTCTACACGAAAAAACCCGCAATTTTTTAACCTGGGGCAGGGTATTTCTCAGTTAATTCGGATGTGCATTCATTCAAGACGCCTTTCAATAGAGGTTGTATTCGATCAAGCTTCCTTCGCACACATCAAGAAGTGTTGGAGATGTCATACAAGTCAAAAAGTGATGATGATGGTTCTCCGTAATCATAAAAGTCAAGCAGTCACTATCTTTCCAAAAATATATATAAAAAAATTGGGGCATCCCGCTGACCGTAATCTCAAACGGAACGGTTCAGGCAAAATTTACGGATGGCAAATTCAAAAAAGGAGTTGACCAAAGTCCTCAAACAGCAAAATGTTGCAAAAAAGAAGTGACTGCTATTTCAAGAATCTATCACTATCAGTGTACAAGTTCAAAATCTATTGGAACTTAAATGCACAATCTGATTTAACTGAGCGTAGGGCTGAAGAACATCACGAAGATTGGGTTGGGTACAATTAAATTTTGAGCCTTTATCCTTTGTTTCTTAAACCATGAACCAGACCACGTTACAACCCTCAAAAGACCTAATTGAAGCCATGTTTCTTTTGAAAGTATACTACAACAAGGTTGCGTAATATGACTCCTAAGATTTTTTGCAAATCAACTGTCTTGGTATATCCATACCTTTGTTTTCTTTTTCACTTTTAAATGTTTAAACCTCTGTGTTTTAACCAGTGGTTCATTTTCTATACAGCAATTACATCATTTCAAAAAATGATTTTTATTTCAAAACTTTTGCATGAACTTTGCATTAAATTTACCGTGTTTGAATAAACAATTTTTGCTTGTAAACAAGTTTTCCTCATCATCAAGGAAGTCCAAACTGTTAGGAAACTTGGTCAGTGATCCTAATCAGGGGCAAGTATTTTTCGGATCCTATTGTGAATCAGTTTAAGATTTGTTGCTCAACGCAAATCATGCTCAGGATTATTTTAATCATAAGATCTTTTTCAAGACTTATACCGGGGCACTCCTTTCCCCTCAGTCATTTCAAGAGTTGAAGCCATGATCGGTTTATCCTCGACAATCATCTAATCCGGGGCAATCCTTAAGCAGCGTTGCAGTCCTTCCTCCAAGGATCATCATTTCAATAACAATTCGCAAGTGTGTTAGAAGTGTTTCTCAAGATATTTTCTCTCTAAGCAGAGTTGGCAGTGTTCCCTGTGTTGAGGAATCAGAGTTCCCATCTTACCTCCATAAAAGAGTCAATCTCTGTTGTCATGAACGTCTGCATTACATACTGCATGCATAGATCATTCATATATCATGCATCACAAAATTCATATATCATGCATAACAAGAGTATTTTATCCTCATTTGCATTTTCCCGAGGTCTTGTTACAGCCAATGTCTTACCTTGCAGTCAAAATCCAACTTACTCGGTACCTACCAAACCTGATGTAGCTTCAGATCTGTTTAAAATCTGACTGTCTTTTCCAGTTTATTTCCCTGATGTAGCTTCAGATCTGTTTAAAATCATCTTTTCCGTTTATTTCCGATGTAGCTTCGATCCGTTTAAAATCATTGTCTTTTCGTTTATTTCCGATGTAGCTTCGATCTGTTTAAAATCGATTGTCTTTTCGCTTTATGTCTCGATGTAGCTTCGATCTGTTTAAAATCGATTGTCTTTTCAGTTTATCTGTCGGCGTAACCGCATCTGCTTAAAATCGATTGTCTTTTCAGTTTATCTCTCGATGTAGCTTCGATCTGTTTAAAATCGATTGTCTTTTCGGTTTATCTCTCGATGTAGCTTCGGATCTGTTAAAATCGATTGTCTTTTCCGTTTATGTCTCGATGTAGCTTGATCTGTTTAAAATCTGATTGTCTTTTCCAGTTTATCTGTCTGACGTAGCTTCAAATCTGTTTAAAATCTGATTGTCTTTTCCAGTGTATCTCTTTGATGTAGCTTCAGATCTGTTTAAAATCTGATTGTCTACCATAAATTTCTAGTTTCAAAGTCTTCCAATAATTACCACAAATTACCATAGTGTCTGTCTCATATCATTTATCATTAAGAAAGGTGTCAAAAATATTGCATTCATTGCGTTCTCCTCATATGTCATTCATCATGCCCATTGCATCTCAGGGCAAAATCTTGGGTTTTTGGTATTTAACTATCTCCCACTGCGATAATATGAAGCTTGATCATCTTCATATCATCTGGTTGAAGATATTTAAATAGGGGCAACTGTTGCACCCCAAATTTTACCCTGCTATTTTTCTACTTGCATTATGTTTAAGATAAAAAAAAACAAAAAAAAAACAGTCATTCAGTCACTGCATATGCATCATTTCGTCGTATTTAAACTGATCAAAAGTCAGTCTAAATCGATATTTGCATCGTTTTTAATTGTAAAATACCCGTTATTTTAGTTCATTTATTTTTACCTCTCTGCCTGATTGTTGCATTATTTTTAGTTATTTTTATGTCGATGATATCGATATTTCGATTTTATAAACAGACTGTTAAAGGCGATTCGATACTGTGCAAAATTAGCGGGAAAAATATTTCAAATTTTTATCTTTTACTCACTGCTTTATGAATCTACGTGTCGCGTAGATCATGAAAATGTGCTCTCCCTAATTTTTCGATACATTTTTGAGTCTCGTTTTTAACCGTAAACGTTTTAAAATCGGGTATTCTTTATTATCATTTTATTTCAATTTTAACCATTTCAATAATTTTTATTTAATTTACAAGACTCGTAATTTATTTTAATGTACTCATTTTATTTTTTTCGGATAATTTATTGTCCGAACTTTTATTATTTTTAACAATTTTAAGTGTAAATTTTTATCTCAAAAAAATCAAACAAAGTACTGTTGGGCTTGCTAATTTTTACTAGATCAATTTTTGTGGCCCATTTAATTATGAGGTCATTTTAGGCATTTTAAAAATTGTTTAACCTAATGTTGTAGTATATATATGTATGATATAATTGAGACAAAGGAGACCAATTTGAAAAAAACATGGAAACGGCGAGAGAAAACAAACAGTGAGGAGCCAATTTGAAAAACAACACATGAGGCAACGGATAACAAAACAAAAACCAAAATTTATAAAAAAGAAAAACTCTCTTGTTTTCTGAAAAGGAGGCTCTCATCTTCTTCCAAAAGAAAAAACCCATTTGTAACCCGTACAGCCTCTCTCTCTCACTCACGGCCATCGTCCCACACTCCCTTCTGTCTCACTGTCAATCTCTCTTCCAAACCGCGGCCACCCTTCATCCACGCCGTATAACCCCATCTCAACCTTCGTCACCCACGCTCCCTTTTCCTCACCGGAAACAGCTCCGTCATTCACCATCACCCCTGTCACCATCGCCGAAACCATTGCTTCCACCGTAAGCCTTCACAGAACAACAACTGTATCACCGAACCTCTCTGTAACCCTCCATTAACCACCCTGTTTCTTCCACATACATCTTCGTCGTTCCAAAACCAGTTTCCCCTGCTGTCATCGGCTCTCATCCCTTTCAATCTCACAGCCTCCATTCATACTGACAACCTCCTAGCTGCTACTCGCCGTAAGCTCCTCCATTCCCCCCAACCTCCTGTTCCGATCCCTATTTCCTCCCTCACTCACAGAAACCCTCATCTCGCCGAAATTGCCGCGGTTCCGTCACCCATTCCCAGCAACATACTCCCTGTTCGTGTTTCTTCTGCAACTCTCTGTTTCCTCTCAACACTCAGCCGCTTCTTCACAACCTCGTAGCCTCATCTTCTCCACATTCTGCGAACAACACTAGCTTCAACAATGCAGAATTCAAACTTCAAATTGGTAATTTCGTTGCGATTTTTGTTTTTGAATGGAGCTGTTATATTACGATTTCATATTGTGTTGTTGAAGTTTTGGTATTTTGTTTCTGGTGTTTTAATGTTGAGATGTTGCTTTGTGATAATACCTAATGGCTTGAGATGTTGTGTTAGTATTTGAGTTATTAATTTGTGATAGTTCATGAGAGATCGACCATTGTTAGAACGATTTTGGTATAATATGTAATAGCAAATTATGGAAAGTTGTTTTGATATGCCATGATTGTTGTCCATGATTAAATAGTGTCGATTTTTGTTTAGATTTCGTGTGAATCTTTGCCGTTGTAATTTTGTTTATGCAGGAAATTGAGCAATTATTTGTGTTAATGTTTGTGTCGAACTTGAAATTTTGAAGTTTCTATGGGTGTTTAATATATTTTAATTGAATTTGTTAGGAGTATTTGTTAATGTATAGCTGCTGCCCAAATTGTTAATTGTTAAGTTTTCGGGATCAAATTCAATGATATATCATGTTTTTTTAGATGTGTTGAAAGAGACGTCGATGACATTTTTTGTTGCGTTTGAGTTGAGCTTGAATGAGGATACATTTGGTTGTAGTATCGTTTGTGTTTTCCGTTCGTTTTAAGTATGTTTGAATCAAATGTTGCTGACCATTATTGTTGTTATTAAGCTGCTGCCCGATTTTTCCAATTTAGTTGATTTGACCTCATTTTGAACGTGGTTCATGCCTAGAAGTTTGATTTGGATCGTGATATAAGCATATGCTATCTAGTTCCGATTTCTAACGAATTAAAATGTGATTCGAGTTTGTTTCGAGACTTTAAATTCATGAAGCTTGTGATTGCACTTTACATCTTTACGACTTCCTTGCCAATTCATAAGTTGTGATTCGATTCATGTTTATGCATGTATGATTAGTTTTCTAATTGTGAAGTTAGTTTGATAATACATGTGATTTCATACGAGTTTGATTTCGATTTTAGCATCTTGCTTATTAACCATGTTTATCTTATTGCCATTTCATTTCGATTTTATCCCACTAATGCTACTGATGCATCTGTTACTTGTGAAGATATTCGAGGAAAGTTTCAAGCATACATTTTTATACTGTTGCATCTACATACATTTTTATTTATATACTGTTATCTATAATTATGTTACTGTTTTGATTTAATATTTAGTAATGTATGTATAGATATACCTGTTATTTTTATGTTTTATTTTTATACTGTAAATTTAATTATACATTATACTTTTATTGTTATATTTAGTACTGTAAATATATTTATACATATTATTTTTATTTCATATATTTAGTATTGTAAATATATTATATACATACTGTCATTATTATATTCTATCATATTAATTTATAATAAGTTCGAATTAATATTTATAGTTTAGTCTAATTAATAAAATAAAATACAATAATCGATATTTAAGTTTCGCCGTATTTAATTTCTGTTTGTATGTTTTTATCAATTTACCGTTTTCTCTTTAATTTATCTTTATCCCCATTCGTACAATTGTACCCCAATTCCCTTGATGCATTGTAATTAATTTACCGCTTTTTATTTTATTTTACCGTTTAATTCCCATTTACAATTCATGTATCCCTCTCCCAAAAAACAATTCTTGTAATAATTTAGTGCACATTTATTTTATTTAATTTAACTGTCACTTACACAAAACAAAAAAAAATCTTTTTTTAAACTAATATTTGTAAATCATTTTTAATCCCGTAAGTCGACAAAGCTACGAAGCGTCGCGATGACCACACATGCACACATGTACGCTTGATCCTGGGCCTTCTTACAGTGAGCCTATTTCGATTAATTGTTCCAATTAGTCGTTATAGTAGACTAGCCCACTTTGCTAGTACACATGTAATTTAATTATTTTATACTTAGGTTGGCCACCTCGTATGGGCTTTGTCGATTTTACTTGTGATTTACAATTGTCTCGATTCTATTCTTTTTCCATTCATCAAGCATCTAACACACTTTCAATAAAAACTCGATCCAACGTCGAGTCTTCTTCTCAAACCTCGATCCAACGTCGAGTTATTTTCAAAAATGAATTTCTACAAAAAAGAACACTTGGATAAGATTTGTTTTAATGGTTAGAGGTTAGCCCAACGATTAAAACAAATCGAAGTTTCTAATTGATTAGAGGGTAACCCAATAAATTGAGAAACTTCAAATCCATGTTCTAAAACAAAAAACATGGTGCTATGGTATTTAAGTAAATCGTTAGAGGATATCCCGACGATTTAATTAAAATGTAAAGTATTTGGGCCATTAGAGGGTAACCCAATGACTTAAATACTTTATTCCATACACTTAATAAAAGTGAACTTTGTTTCACCTCACTCTTTTCATAATAAAGATTTTGGATGAGAGATGATCGGTTGACCTCAATCACCAATCTCGAGTATTGAATCGTTAGAGGATAGCCCAACGTTTTGGTACTTGTCAACCACAATTTAAAATCAATTCCAACACATTCAATATCTTTTGTGCGCTCCAAGCACCATTTACCTTTAAACCCCTTTTCAAGATTAGACATGATTCATTTATAATTGAGATGCTTCTTCCTCTATTCCCAAGGTTTTCGACTTCTCCACTTGAGTACTAGAGGCGTTGTCAAACCCTCCCTCATATTGGTGCGTAGTCCTTTATTCTTTATCACACCTTGTGGATGTTAGACGAGTCTTCTCCTTTAAAAATGACGACTTGTCTTTTCATTTAAAATCAATCAACAAACAATCATTTTTTAGAAGAACTACGGAGTTTTGACTTTCCCATTGCACGAGGGAATACGTAGGCACACGGTTCTGAAACCGTGCCAAACTCAAAAATAATAAAAACATTTCTTCTCCCTTTCTTTCTCATTTCAAAATTTAGAAGATCGTAAAATTTTCACATAAACACACAAACACACTTTGAACTAAATGGGTACCATCGAGTACGATGGATGTAAGGGGTGCTAATACCTTCCCCTTGCATAACCAACTCCCGAACCTATATCTCTTAATTTCGTAGACCGTCTTATTCTTTTATTCGTGGGTTTTATCTATATTTTCCCGTTCTTCTTTTAGAACAAATAAAATTAGGTGGCGATTTCATTGTTGTTTTGAAAATTCATTTAAATGATTTTTGAAAAACGAGTTGCTTCAGAGGGCCCATTAGGGCAAACCTCTTTCCAGAAGCATTGGTTGGGATTAATACCTGAGAAGAATATAGGAGTTCTTGCTCTTTGGAGATTCCTTGGGGAATAAGCACGAATTGGCCTTGGTGAATGCCAATTTTGCTTTCCAGGATCGTTCCAGCGTTCTTGTTCTTCTTCTTGGAAATCTTCTTCATCTGGGATGTTGTTGAAGACATTGTTGGAAGTTGTTAAGAACTTAGGGTTTAGACGAGGAGAGAAGAAGAGAAAATAGTTCAGAGTGTGGAAAAGATTAAAAGACTAAAAGCTGTTTAGTTTTATAGTAAGGAAGTTGAAGCACTCATCAACTAAAACTAAGATACGTGGAGGACGTGGGTTGGACACGGAGTGAGGTGGCGTAAAGTTGGCATTGGTAACAAGCATGATTAAAGGTAATCATTGTCTTTAATAACCGCACCATACCGTGGCAACTGTTTTGAAGCGGTTCGGAAACCCAAGAGCCGTCGTGACTGACGTAGGGGAAATCATATACAGTGTCATGATTACTCAGGGTCACATCAAAATCTTGTGGATGTGTTTAAAATAAGTATTTCTCAGAAAGAGATTCAAAATACATATTTTAAAGGGGCATTTTGTTAGCTGAAGATTTTGATATCTATGATTTGGAACGGAATCATTGAGCTCGAAACGAAATTATATCATCGTTCGTTGGAATAAAGTGAATGTCATAGTTCGGGATGAAAGAATTGGCTCTTCGAATGGACCTGCTGAAACTTGGAGCTTCGAATGGAAATTATGATGATGTATGTAAAGCAAGCTTCGAAATGATAGTAAGGTTGTATCTGAGAAGTGAGTTCGAAGTCGAAGTGGTCAAGGCATATGAAATTCAAAACGCGAGCGGGATAATTGGAAGTTAGAATGTATGTGCTGGAGACGGTTTGAAGACGCGTGGAAGCTAGAAACGCACAGTGTCCTGCATGTTCTGAACGTGGCAAGATCTCATAAGCCAGACCGTTATGGTCGAAATAGTATAAATAGGAGTCTTAGTGTTAGGATTTCGTGTGTCATATCTATTGTACAAAAATTCAGTAAACATTCAAAATACCACATGGCTAGGGAAACGAATGCTCGAATGATGTACGTATGATTGCACCAAAAAATTTATTATTCAATAATGTATCTTTATCCTTCCAGTTTATCTTTATTCTGCATCAATGTCTTTTAAATTCTTTACCTTCAAAGTCATTTAACTTTCCTTGTATTCAAACGTTTTCTTCCATTTCGAAATCCTTTACTTTTCTGAAACTTTTACATTAACGCTCTTATTTTCCAGAAAGCTTTTACATACTTGTTTTTACATTCTTGTCTTTTACATTTCATGCCTTTACTTTGAAAAGTCTTTTACATTTAAAAGTCATTTAAGCATTTCTGCACATATATTTCTTCTGTAAATTGAATCTTTGTTTATTCACTCATTCAAATCAATATTATGTTTCTTTATTTAATCATGGCACTAAGTTACTGAACGCCGTGAATCGAAATACATTGGACTTGTATAAAAACACTCTAAATATAAGCCTTAAACTTGAATCCTTATTTTATTATTAATTCTATACAAACGACCAATACCCCATAGGATCAATCTAGTCGATCATGCAAGTTACCAGAGGAATTGAATAACAATCACAACGCTTATTCGATAGTTTGGAAGACTAGCGGTTGTTTCACCAGAAATCACTGTGAACAGGGTGACAAATGCATTGTTGATTCTCTTCTTGGTCTTTTTGCTAAATATGCTGATTCTTCTAGTCAAATGGTGAATCGTCAAAAATATTTCATATTTTCTTGATTTGTGAATGAGGTTATATTTTTCCATACTTCTAATCAATTGGGGTTTAATATTGGCCACCTTCCATTCTCTTACTTGGGTATTCCAATTTTTAAGGGTAAGCCTAAAGTCAGGTATCTTAAAGCATTCTTGACAAAGTTAAAGCTAATTTGTCCAATTGGAAGGGGGTCCCTTTTAAGTTTTGTGATAAAAATTCAATTGCTTAAATCTTCTATTTCCTTTATGCTTGTTTATAGTTTTACAATATACTCTTGGCCCATATCTTTCATTAAAGAGTTGGAGAAAAGCATAAATAAATTCATTTGGTTTGGTGACATCAAGAAGACTAAACTTATTACCGTGGCTTAGGCAAAGGTGTGCAAGCCTCTGGAGCAAGGTGTGATAGGTTTGAGGTCCATTGTCACCATTAATAATTATTTTAACATGAAACTTTATGGGGACCTTTTGAACTCTTCTAAGAACTGGGATCTCTTGTTGAAAGTTAGAGTGCTCAGAGATAACATTCCTATCAAGTACTATATTACTTATTTTATTTGGAGCAACATAAAAAAATAAGGTGGATGGTATCAATAACAACTCTAGAATTATCTTAGGGAACAACTGTAACACTAATTTTGACTAGACTCTTGGTGTGGTTCTCCACTGATTTCTAGGATACATGAAACTAATGATATCAACTTCAACACCCTGATTTCTGACTTCTTACTTCTTACTTAATGGCACTTGAATTTTTCCTATTCACGTAACCAATAAAATTCCTAACTTATTTTTGCTTGCAGATAAAATCATTATCCACACTGATAGCATGCCTGATGAATGAGATTTGGATCCATTGTAGCTTCGGTGACCTACTCTTAAAGATGCTTATTCCTTCAAATCAGATATTGCTCAAGCCCAGGCTTGGTCCAAGCAAATTTGGAATGCGGATATCCCTTATTCTAAGGCGCTCATTCTCTAGAGAATTTTTCATAATCGTTTGCCAACTAATGATATTCTCATGTTGGGAGGCTATTATAGTCTTTTGATGTGTAGCCTTTATGGTTCTCATATTAAACAACGACACATCTTTTCTTTCAATTCTCTTTTTTTCTTCATATTTGGCATTGGTTTACTAAAATGATAAAGATGCTCATTGTGTCTAATATCTTGAATATTTTGGATATTTGTGATAGATTGGAGCCCTCAATGCAAAGTTATTATTCAAGCTTCCATTGTTCACATCATTAACAACATTTGATAGGCCCACAATCAAGTCAGATTCAATAATGTTTTTATGCACTGAAAGAAGACCCTCAACCAAATTCTTATTGAGGTTGCTTTTATTAGGAATATTACCTACAAAATGGCATGCTCCTTCATTCATTTGTTTTCTATTATCAAGGCTTTCAATTTCAATCTGAATCCTCCCAAGGCGCCTAAAATCATTGAAGTTTTATGGAAGAATTTGATTGTTGGTTGGTTGAAATGCAACATAGACAAATTCTTCTCTTATGACAGGGCTTCATTTGGTGGGTTGTTCAAAAATCACTTCGGTGACTTTGTTTTTGGTTTTGCTGAAAAAGCATGACTACTCATCTTTGTGTATTGTGGAGCTTTTTGGAGTTGTTAAGGCCACTACTTTTCCTTCTTCTTTTTGGCTAGAATAGTATATGACTTGAAACTGGCTCTACTTTTGTTTTGTTTGTTGTTACTAGTCCATATTTGGTTCCTTGACATGTTAGATCCATCTGGATTAATTGTTTAGCTAAAATTAAGAATTTGAGATTACACTTTTTTCATATTTTTAGAGAAGGTAATCAATGTGTAGATTTGTTAGCTTCTTTAGCTCTCAATTCCCCTTTTCCTTTGTCTTTGGATAGTTCTCTTAGGACCTTCTTACATGCGGTTGTTAGAAACAAATTGGAGGAGATTCTCAATTATAGATTTGTTACTCACTAATAGGATTTTGGTCTAATCCCCCTCTCTCGTACCTTTGTTTTTTCTAATGTTATTGCTCGACTTTATAAAAAAAAATTCATATCTTATTCATAATTATAATGTAACATTCTTTTTTTATAATTTTAATCTAATAAATAAATATCTTTTTCTCTCTTTTTTAAGAAAAAAAGGGAACATGTTACCCTAAGTTTATATATAAAGCAACAAGTTCTCACTTTTCCCCTAAACTTATATTTCTATCTCCAAATGTCATATTTCTTCCCTAAACCAAACTCTATTTTATGTTGTTATTGTTATTGTTGTTGTAGTTGGTTTTTTAAGAATAATTTCTCAACGTTGTCATCAAGACAAACATTAAAAAACATATTCATGATCATTCTTAAAGATATTGCATCTAAAAAATAAAATGGTTAATGGTAACAAGTTGTATATGATATTTCTTACCGTTCGTGATTTTTTTGCCTTCAACAGAAACTAACTATTCCCTTGTCTGGGCTTAAAATTGAGGAAAAAGCCCCTAAGGGACACACTTCGATTCCCAACAACTAACGTTTTATGTTTTTAATTATTTTAAAATTACATGGTTATTTTATTCTATATATTTATTAGTATTTAAATTAGATATTCTCTCGATTCTAAATTCCAACCGAGAGGTAAACTAATGACTTCCTTATTTTCTAATATTATTATGTTAGCTCTCATTTTTCTCCTAAACTTCTTGAGCCCTAGCTAACAGAGCAGTTTCTTCATCTTTTCCATTAAACAAACCCAAACATCATCTTCCAAGATGAACGAAGTAAGCAAGGAAGGATGGAAATTCAAAACTCATACCAACTCATTTCTTTGACTCTTCCATTGCGTTTTTGATACATAAATACTTTCTCCATCACATTTGTTGTTGTTGTTTTGATATTTAAAGTTTTTAATGTTAATGTTGTTTTTGAGACTAATGGTTTAATGTTGTTGTTGTAGGTGGTATTGTTGGTGGTATTGTTGGTGTTGGTGTTGTTGTTGTTATAGTTGTAGTTATTTTATTGAGGTTGAAGGTTTAATGTTATTGTTGTTTTGTTGAGAACGAATATTTATTGTTGGTGTTGTTATTATTGTGTTAATTTTTTTAGGATTTGTGTATGGTTTTACTTTATTTTCAGAAAGTACGTAATTATGAATTGTATTTTGTAAGAAAGCTATTAGATTAAGTGTTGAGTACGGGAATGTAGTTTGTCGATTTCTTGAATGTTTTGAAAGAACCCTTCTTGATGATAAAGGAGTATTTTATTGTGCTCGTAAAAAATGCGGAAATAGGAAAAACATGAAAAGGAAGAAATATTCCATCATCTAGGTTATGACAAAGTTTGTCAATATTATATAACATGAGTGTCGCATAACTAAAGTGACAAAAAAATGATATGTGTCACATAAATTTGAACTTGATAAAGACGTGGATGATCAAATAGAAGATATGATTCATACTATTGGATAATATTCTTTTACGAGAGCCCATCTAACACCCCAAATTCTACCCAAAATTATACAAAAATCAGAGTATTTAAAAACTTCTAACACATTCAGGATATCATATTTCAACATAAAACAAAACCTGTAATTGCATTTATCATAGATACATAGCAATTAGATGAACAATTAACAACATACTTTATTCCTATGAAAACAAAATAACCTTTTTGTTAAATACGCAACAAAATCACAACTTCCAACTTGAAATTATTTAACAACTTTATTCAACTAAAACAACTTCACCGTTAACAACTAAAGTAGTAACAACATTTAAACAACAATATAGACAACCCCCAAGTGCTACGTATCAGAGCAACTGAATCGACTTGGACAAATAGCAACTAATTCTTCATTCTCGAAATCCTGCACGTTACCAGTATAACGGCAACGAAGAAACAAGTAAAGGGTGAGATATCAACCAATATAAACAAGTGTATGATAAACAATATAATAGATTAGATCATACGAATATCACCACTTTAAAGCAACAATTATGCAACAACCAGCAAACAACTTAATAACAACAGCAAGACACTTTAACCAAACAACATAACAACTTAAATCAACACAACTAAATAACAACAACAAATTTAATCAACCAAAACATCAATATAACAACTTAGAATATACAACTTCAAATGCGACACAACTATGCCCATGCATGTTGTACCATTGGAGCAGAACTCCCAACGTAAAAACTGTCATATTATGAGGCATCAACAAGGCATAAGCCCTCAATGTAATAATTTTTCCAATCCAGGCCAACGTAGTGCTAATCCAGGCCAACTTAATAATGCAAATGTATGTGACTCAATGAATTCAACAATCACATACAACAACAAAATCATCATCACAAAAGGCACAAGCCCATATCAATATTGTACCGATAAACAGAGGTACTCAACATCAATGCATCAACAACAATATATGAAAACAGCAGCTCAACAACAACAACAACACATTCAAAAACAACTCAATTCAATCAACATTGGTCATAAAACCTACAACTTAATAATGTCCATAAACGGGATAATTCAGCATAATTCAACTTCACCCGCAATTCAACTTATTCAACATAATTTCAAAAAAATAATCCAACCAAGAATACCTACTCGTATACACGACTTACTCTGACAATTTTTAACTAATACCGGACAACTAATTTTACCGCTTAATTCTACTTATTCGACCTATTCCATACATCAAACCAACCAAAAATAACTACAAACATTTATAAATTATTTTTGCAAAATTTCAACTAATTTCAGTTAAACGATTATACCGGTTAAAACTACTAGTATTACTATTTGACACTATTATATATACTGTTATTACTACTATTTATTTATACTACTACTAATCAATTTATTATCCTGATGCAAGATTATTCCTGCCACCAAAAACTACACTGCTATTGTAACCTCCTGCTACATATACACCACTTTCCTACTACTTAATTGTCTCTGCCCTTTTCCAATGCTCCCGCTTCAAACTCATATCCACTAACACTGCTATTGAAACTCCACTGATTTATTCTACTATAATAACACTGGTGTATTTCTACTAGCATTAATTAAATGAGAACTACTACTTATCTGCTAAAATATATACTACCCCGTGAGTACCAAAATTCCTGATATTACTTCTAAAACTGCAACTAAATTTATTTTCATCAGTACCATGATTTTCTGCCATCTGTTATTTATTATACTACAACTATTATTTACTTACTTAATTAAATATGCTAAACCATTACATGCTACTTTAACTAAATGTTAAAATAATGTACTACATGCCATTGCCATGTTACAGTAACAATCAAGGTGAAAAAAAAAACAAACATAGGATAAAGGGCACCCATCCCTACAAATGGGGCCCTCGCCATGATGTACTACAAGGGTGGGGCACCCATCCCTCATCCATAGGTCGTCTTCCCCTCAATCTAAGTGGCCCTGCCACTTTCTTTTCCTTGCCTGGGGCACCCACCCCTCAAAGGTGTGGCCCCGCCCCTTAACTTTTCTTTTCTTCTTCTTTGCTCTATGTTCTTATTCAGTCTCGTCTATGAAACTACCGGTGAAATCATCAGATATAATATCAATAAAGTCTCCACCGAACGTTTTTATCCTGCGAGAGGAAAGGAAAACATCGAGTAAACCTGAGAGGTAGAAATCATAGTCTTTCGACCAAGATATCAGGTAAGGGAGTCAATTACGTGAGGGGAAGGTATTAGCACCCCACATGTCTGTAGTACTCTACAGTATCCACTTCTACTTTCTATCTATTGGATGTGGGTATCTATTTACAACCTATGTCTAAGGCAAAATGAATTAATGCAAAGTATTATGTACAAAAAGAAAGGTTTTTTTAGTCGTTCTTGCCACGGTTGCGAACCTTTAGTGCCTACATAACCCATTTATGCAATTAGGGATCAAAGCACTATGTAGTTCTCCTAAAACAAATTTGTGGGTTGTAATGGTAGTTCTCCTAAAAAAATTTGGTGGGTTGTAATGTTTTTCACAGTTCTAGTTTCTCAATCGATCCATAATTCCGAATTAATAAAACACGTTTGAGTATAGCAACGAAATTTCCAGAACAACAACACTAATTTTCAACCACTGGTGCAATGAATAATTTCATCAATTCCGCGAACAATTTATACAAATATTACTAACTTTTTACTAACAATCGACATAACCAATAATCAACAGCAACAATCAATTTTCATGAAAACAAAACATCACCGAAACCACAACAATTCCATGGAATCAATTTATACAATCTAACCCCACTTACGGTCTATTATATACCTGGTTATAGAGATTGAACCTCACCCTTACCTCGTAATGACGGTTGCTCTATAATTATCCAGTCAAATCCAAAATTTGCCGCAGCTTCCAACTTTTTCCTCGTCTGAACTCCTACGGTTAAATTCCAAGCTTCTTCTCTACTAGCTCTTGCGCCTCTATTCTTTCACCAAACCCTTACTGCTACGTGCATAACCTAATTTCACTACTACTACTACTACTACTACTTCTTATAACAACCTCATAAAATATTATATCTTACCACATTGTCATATTGGGCTTACTAGATAATACCTCCAACTTTTTTATTTATCACCCAACAACTAAATCCAATTGTATTAAATAAATAGTCTAATATAATAATATTATTTCTCCGATTAAACCGACTAATTACTCGACTATCCACTGAACAACTTAAACAACATAATAATCCAATTTCTCCTCTTAGAATAGTACCAATAAATCCCAACTTCGACAATTTTCATTAATTAAATCCTTAATTAATTTAATTAAATAATTAATTAAATTTTGGGCGTTACAACTCTCCCCCACTTAGGATATTTCCTTCCTCGAAAATCTATCAGACACAACCATCCTCAACGCGAATTCCGCATCCAACTCTGTGGTCCTCAAGTCGCGTTTGGCAACACTTCGACCACTACTTTCCAACATAGAAAAACTCAACATGATTTGAATAAGATACACGCATACTAATCATTTAACATATTCACGACATACTTCGTCACTAACTTATCAACTGCTTTATCAATATCTCGACACATCGGCTTCTAGGGTAGTAACAACCATAATCTACTTATACTTGGGTTACACAACATCACCCTACCGTATTCACATCATTCTTCTACACCAACAACCTACCCAACTTCATTCCTATTAATGTGCATGTCAATTATCAACAAACACCAACCACTCTACTCATCTCTTCGTAATACTCTTATGGTGACATCAACATAGCCAACATAATTAACTTCGTAATCTTATGAAATATTACTTCTTACTTACGGTAACCAACAACAACATGATGACAACGGAAACAGAATCAATATCACGTTAAATTAATAACTTAGCTCAACGAATATACTCACAACTCACCATCGACCAACAACCATAATAACATCCTTATAGAATCATCAAAATTTACGAGAAAGCACAGTACTCTGACACATCACGCTTCAGCTGCGCAGTTCTATTCATCCATCTTAAGTCACCGTCCTTATTAAAATTTCCATCAATTATATGGTTTACAAGTTTCAATCCAACTTCGAGCTTTCCTTAACATCCGCCATAAAATCGTCGTTCACTTGATATTCTTAATCTTTCACTTTGCGACGTTAGCTCGCACACAAACCATCTATTATGAATTGTTCAATACTCCTCAACTTTTCCATGGATACTTCTCTATTAATTCACACCACTGGTGGGTGACTATTCTCACGATAAAACATCCATCACTTTACGCACTATAAAGATAGCAAGATACGTCTATACCATCCAACACGATTTCGTCCACTATTAACAAGGGATTAAGGGTGATCAGTCCCTCAATTTGTAAATAGATAGCCGAAAATAAAAATGGAGTATAAGCCATCATTACTAACATTAATAGTGTTCTTTTCCAACTTGTACTCGAGTCACCTAAAGCTCCATCTCCAATTTTGCTATTACATATGATACAACATTGGCATTATAACCACGACTCTAATTCCTCTTAAAAGCATTTTCCTTTAAAAGGACATCTTCACTTTCTAAACTTACCCGCCAACAACATATTACGCTTTGACTTTGTCTCAAACAACTGCGATAATAACCATTTATTCCTAAAAGCCTCCAATTCCGTAACTGACTTCAGAGTTCCTCCATATCAGAATGCATCTAACGTATTCGAAAACACTTCCAAAGGATAAAATATATTTTCATCTCCTCGTAGGTTCAACCGGCACAACGATTCGATACTCGGACCACAAGGTAGTAATTTCCAAAGTTACCAAAAATGCGAACACTTATATCTTGTGGCGACACACTAATACACCTCTGATGGTAACATCAGACATAATTCCTTTACACCATTATCAACATTTCCTATTCTTGGAATCATACTCTTCGTATTTCTAACTATGACTCGCGGTTCAAAAGATCCCAACAACTCCAACAACTTCTACAACTTTTTCAATCACTTACCAATAATTCCACATTAAGGCCTAACTCAATCCTTCACTTAATCATTGATCCAACATTGACATCCTACGCAAAGGCTACTCAACTGACAACTTTGTAGTCCACCAAAAGCGCTGATACATCGCAATTTTCTAAATTCCATCTTCTAGAAATAACCATCAACTACGTCTAATCATCCTCCTTCAAGATGCTCCAACTTTATTAACAACGAAGTCTTGAATCCATGTCACCTTAGGAAACAACACAACTTAAATAATACTAGCACTGTCGCCAACAGCAGCATACTGAACCAAAATTTTATAATTGAAACATGTCCGAAAAGTAGGGCTTCTCCCCCACTTATCTTCAACTTAAATCCTACATACAAATAATTAGAAACATAACAAGTACTGACAGTGTTTCACACACTTATCGCATAGTGAGGAATAAACAACATTAGACAACATTGGCCGGACAGACCGACCTCCTCTGATACCACTTTCTGTAACACTCCAAATTCTACCCAAAATTATAAGAAAAATCAGAGTATTTAAAAACTTCCAACACATTCGGGATATCACATTTCAACATAAAACAAAAACTGTAATTGTATTTATCATAGATACATAGCAATCAGATGAACAACTAACAACATACTTTATTCCTATGAAAACAAAACAACCTTTTTGTTAAATATGCAGCGGAATCATAACTTCCAACTTGGAATTATTTAACAACTTTATTCAACTAAAACAACTCTAAAACAACATGTATCCCACAATTGCAACTTAACCGTTAACAACTAAAGTAGTAACAACATTGAAACAACAATATAGACACCCCCCCGAGTGCTACATATCAGAGAAACTGAACTGACTTGGACTAACAACAACTAATTCTTCACTCTCGAATACCTGCATATTACCATTATAAAGGCAACGATGAAACAAGTAAAGAGTGAGATATCAACCAATATAAACAAGTGTATGATAAATAATATAATAGATTATATCATATGAATATCACCACTTTAAAGCAACAATTATGCAACAACCAACAAACAACTTAATAACAACAGCACGACACTTTAATCAATCAACATAACAACTTAAATCAACACAACTTAATAGCAACAACAACTTTAATCAATCAACACATTAACATAACAACTTAGAATATACAACTTCAAATGCGACACAACTATGCATATGCATGTGGTACCATTGGAGCAGAACTCCCAACGTAAAAACTTCCATATTATGAGGCATCAACAAGGCATAAGCCCTTAACGTAATAATTTTGCCAATCCAGGCCAACGTGGTGCCAATCTAGACCAGCTTAATAATGCAAATGTGGGTGACTCAATGAATGCAACAATCACATACAACAACACAATCATCGTCACAAAAGGCACAAGCCCATATCAACACTGTACCAATAAACATAGGTACTCAACGTCGCTTCAACACTGGCCATATCAACACTGTACCAATAAACATAGGTACTCAACGTTGCTTCAACACTGCCCATATCAACACTGTACCAATAAACATAGGTACTCAACGTCGCTTCAACACTGGCCATAGGCCTACAACTTAATCAATGCATCAACAATAACATATGACAACAGCAACTCAACAACAACATCACATTCAAAAACAACTCAATTCAATCAACATTGGTCATAAGACCTACAACTTAATAATGTCCATGAAACGGGATAGTTCAACACAATTCAACTTCACCTGCAAGTCAAATTATTCGACATAATTTCAACAAAATAATCCAACCAAGAATACCTACTCGTTTACATGACTTACTCCGACAATTTTTAACTAATACCGGACAACTAATTTTACCTCTTAATTCTACTTATTTGACCTATTCCATACATCAAACCAACCAAAAATAGCTACAACCATTTATAAATTATTTCTGAAATTTTTTAACTAATTTCGGTTAAACGATTATACCGGTTAAAACTACTAATATTACTATTCGACACTATTATATATACTGTTATTACTACTATTTATTTATATAACTTCTAATCAATTTAGTATCCTGATGCAAGATTATTCTTGCCACCAAAAACTACACTGCTATCGTAACATCCTGCTACATATACACTACTTTCCTGCTATTGTACCCCAATTGTTTCCTCTAAGATTCTCTCATACTTCATACAATTGCATTGCACAAAGATCACAAATTGGTTCTCTCTCTCTCTCTCTCGTATCTGTAGGGTTTTCCCTTTTAGGAGATCACCAAGAACCTTGTGGAAGTGATTATTGATTGTGTGTGATAATTGATATTTTACTAACCATGATGTGTATACTTTGCTCTCTAAATGTTGTAGGTGAATGATGCACAAGTTCCTCAAAGATTTTGAAAGTATTGTCTCTCATTGAAGACTTCTCTTATCATCAACCATGATCTCTTATGTTGAATTTATGCTTCATGCTTGAAAGAGATCATCAAATTCAAAGAATTCTCCATCCTATGGCCATCTCTCTTGAAACTGGGGTTTTGGACTTCTAAGGACGATATCTTGATGTTTGTGTGAATTTTGTGGATGAATTCAAAGCCATTTTATTCTTAATAGGACTTCCAATTGAATATGCTTGTATCCAAGAAGTTTAATTGATGAGAAGATTGTTTTAGAAGTCTATGATTGCCCACCCTCTAGACTGATGCTTCATCTATCTTGTATGACTCCAAAGGATCATAACTTGGTCATCTCTTGTCTCCTTGAGCTCATTTGTCTTTCACAATGAACCAAACTATTTCTAATACAACTTAGTTCAATTGGTGAGAAAGAAAATGCTTAGAAACTTGCCTATGAGGTCCAAAGAACACAAGTCCTTGATGAATTCCTCAATTTTTGATCAATCAACTTCAAATGAACATATCTTGATCATCATTTATCATTTTAAGGTCATTATTTTTGCACAACAATATTGAAGATGTGAAATTTATATCCATATAAGCCTTGAAGATTGAAGGTGTTTGAAAGTTGCTTGAAGAAGTCAAAAGATTATAGGTCATTTCACAAAATTTCATCAACTTCACAAGGCCATAACTTGCTCAATTTTTGGAGTTTTTGGTTGGTTCTTTTTTCAAAATGTTCTTTAAGAGATCTACTTCATTTCACATTTGAAAATCTAGAGAAAATTTTGGGTGGAAGACCATGTTTGGATTAAAAATATTATAGGTCATTTTTTGCCAAACTTTGAAATTTTTCTAAGTGTGAAAATTTCAGATGGTTTTTGGTGATTTCAAATGATCACAACTTTCAGCTCAAGTTACCAAATGCTACCTTACCAAGTCCATTATGAAGCTGGCAATCTCAGCTTTTCAAAGAGCCCAAGATTACATCATAAAGGTCCCTGAGCAATAAGTCATTCATGTTTGAAGGAGGCTCAATGTCATCCAATTTTGTTTCGAATCAGAAAAATTATAACATGTAAACTTGGATTACAAGGAAAATAACTCAAAGTTTAGATGCTAAACATGTTTAACTAATTGTCCAGATGCATTTTGATGCAAATTGCACTTGAAATGAGGTTGTTTTGATGCCATTCGAGTCACATGTTTGGCATGATTTCAGCCAGCTCGTTTTGCACGAATTCACCAAGCTTTGATAGAGGATCATTCCCCAAGCTCCTATAAATAGAGGATCATTCCTCACTCATTTCCTCAAGCTTTGATAGCCAAAAAACCTCTGCCAAACTTCCTCCATAACCAGTTTTTCTGTAACTTTGCATTCGTGTTTAGACCACTTCCAGTTTGAAATTAACCCTTGATTCTTCTTCCTTGAACATCACTGAAGCTAACAGAACAAGAATCGTGCCTTGAAGCCTCCTGAATCGTGCTATCCAAGTCCAGTTTCAGTGCTCTAAAAGTGAACTTCGTTCAGATAGAAATCTCAATCAAATCTGGCAAAATAAAACATCATTGCACTCTCCCCATCTCCCTGATCCTTGTGATCTTCACCATTTGCATTTTCATCATGTATTGACTGAGAATTTATGGAAACAAGTGCTCGCTATTATTCCTGTTTTTTCTAAATTGTTCATGATAGAGGTGAAATAAATTTTTCGCGAGGGTACCATTAGAATCGTCTTGAAGAGACGAAGTGAATGGTACTGGTCTGGGAAATTTATTTCACAATTCGAGGATCACGTATGGATAAAGGCTGGAGGTTGAAGACGACCTACATGTCTGTCTTCAACCAATGAAGGCGTGACATGTAATTTTTTCAAATTGGATCCGGTGTTTTGATTCTACCATACGCGCGTGATGTGAGCCCTTGGATCTGATTACTTTTGTGAGTCAGACTCCACCCAACGTGCAATATTAGTTTTGATTTTATTTTTTTAATTTTAATTTAATTGGTGATCTGGTGTGATTTCTAAAGAGGTCCATATCAACACAACGCGTCTGATCCATTGGATTAGCTTACTAACGCGTTTTGACTATGATCAAATGGTCCATATTTTTTAGTTTTTATTTTATTTTCTGCTTTTATATTTTAAATGTTTTAAACTTCAAGAAATCATATAAAATTCATTTCTAGTCCAAAAATTATGAAAAGTTCACAAAAATATTTTAAAATATTATCTTTCTGAATTTTATTTTTTTATAATTTTATTTTCAGATTTGATATTTTTTTATTTTTATTTTTTATTTGATGATTTTAATTGTTTTAAAATACTTTTTGACATTTAAAAATTCTGGAAAAATTAAGGAAGGATCCAATGGCCATTTGACAAATATTAGTGACCTCTTTTTATTTTATTTATGATTTTTACTATTTTTTTGCCATTTTTAGTTTGGTTTATCATTTTCTTTATATTTTAAAAATAGTTTTTGACTTTAGAAAATTCTTAAAAAATTTTCCAACACTTGTTGACCTCTGATTGACTTTAGAGAATTTTCTTGGAATTTTATTTTGATGCAAAAATACTATTTATGTATTTCGTCAATAAAGTTCAATTAAATAACCTAATTTCAACATTTTTATTTTTACTTTTATTTTCATTTTATTTCGTCAATAAAGTTCAATTAAATAACCTAATTTCAACATTTTTATTTTTACTTTTATTTTCATTTTATTTTGCAAAATTTTGAACTTATTTTAGAGTCATAAATTTCCTCAATATCAATGGAACTTGGGTGCTGATAGGTCTCTTGACCAAATCCACCAAGAAAATTGATTGATTTTGACGAAGTTAGACCGAATAAATTCATTTGATACAAAATAAACTTAAAAATTACTTCTTCTTCTTCATCTTATTTTTTTCTTTTCGTCCTGACTCGAAAAAAGTGATCAATTGGTGGCATGAGCTTTAATGTTCTAACATAAGCCCCAAAGGATGACTTGAGCTTTGATCTTGGTTCAACACATGTGGCGTTTGTCGTGTGGTCACGTGTAGTTTGGGTAAAAAAGACTAAAATTGTGTGTTGGTTGCTTTTAAGAAAATGTTTGTTTAGAAAAGCCACAAAGGACTCAAAAAGTTTGAATGATGTTAGGTTTTTTTTAGTCTTAACAAAAGAAAAGTCAAAGTATAATTAAATAAAATTGAAAGTTTATTATGAAAAAGAAGTTTGAAAAATACATGGACCTAAATCCAAGTTTTTTATGAAAGCGGTCCGAGTTTTGAAAACAAGAATCCTTTGAAAAGAGAGGGGAGATTTTGAAAATTAAAGAATATGGGAGGAGATGAAGAGTCTAACCTAAGTGCATAAAGTAAAAAGTAAGGGTAAAGAAAGATCTAACTGGGTGAGAAAACTAGTACTTGATATAAAGAGCCAATACCATATCTCATCCTTTGGATTACCACATAAGTAACAAATAACCAGACAAAAAACCAAGTTTCATATAAATCAATGCCTCAGATAGATTCACGTCTCAAGAAAAGAAACGGGCAGAGTAACGACTGTATTTGGAGGAAATTCACTCTTAATCGAGTATAACGGAATAACCTACATATAAAGATCATAACCAAGCAAGACAAAATAACACCAAGGGCACATAAATCTCCAAGTTGAGGTAAGGGTCCTAATCCCAACTCCAAAGGTCAAACTCCGAGCATAAGGATAGTAACCAAGTCCAATTAAAAGTTTTTTATGTTTAAGTTGAATTATTAAGTATCTTGGGAAAAAGAGAAAAATAAAGCTCAAGTGAGAAAATTCAAAATAACAAGAAAATAAAATGCTCAAGTGAGCAAAGAAGAAAAAATGACATGAAATATAAATGCTAAAATTAAAGTGCATAAAAGTAAAGAGCATAAAAGTAAAAACGGAAAGTAAAGAGCATAAAATAAAAGGCAATTAATAAAGGTTAGCAAGATGAACATCTTGAAACTTGTCAAGTGTGTCATCGAATTGTTAGTAATTAGTCGTCAGCAAGGTGACTGAAATTCCTGGCAACACATACGTGATGTCACAGAGAATGTGTTTCTGAATTAAACAGCAGAAAAGAACACAATCAATCATTTACCCAGTTTAGTGTGTAACTGCACCTACATCTGGGGGCTACCAAGCCAGAGAGGAAATTCACTATTAGTAGAATTAATTCAGGAATAAACCAACCAGTTTATGTCCTTCGCTTAAAACCTACCCAATGCAACTTCAATCTAAGTCCTACTTAGACCATAGTTCCTACTCACTCTCCCTCAATCACAGCAGTGATATCAACCTATTGATTAATTGAATTGTGAAGACACTCTTCAATAAACATACTTGATCTAGCTTCAAAGCTTTAATCAAGAGACACAACACTCGTGCTTCAAAGCTTTGAGTGATAAACAACCCTTACAACCAAATCCTAGTCTGAGGCACTTATCAATTGATAATTGCTTGGCTCACAAGAGTAACTAGAATACACAAATAAACAACCTGCTAAATCTTCAATACAGTCCAAGAGGCGCAGCAGCAGAGTAAGGGTTCTATTCCTATTATAGAAGCAGTCCTAAAACTTCAGTTTTGGACTTCCATAATAATAGCTAGGGTTCACTTAATTAATCCTAAAGACTTGGTCTTTTTAACAAACCAATTTAGGGTTAACTAAGATTAACCAAACAGCCACGTGAGCATGTGATTCAAATACATAAATCATAATAAAAACAGCTCAACAAAATTCCTGAAAAGTCTCAGGAAAAGTGATTCTGCAGAACAACAAAAGTCACACAGAATGTCATAACATCAGTTATGACATCAGTTAATTTTCTGTAGAATTCCAGCATAGTATTTAGCTTCCAATCTGAGCTGTACTTGAATCATCCTTCTCATGCAGAATTTATCTTCAACTCTGAATGTCATGACATCAGTCAAGACATTGTCATATCCTAGTTTTACCAAAAATTAATGCCAACATAAAAGCACTTACAAACTCCCCCTTTGGCAAATTTTTGGCTAAAAACAAACTAAGCTATCAGAGAACTAAATGCAGCATAAATAACATAACCAGTCTAAGCTAACCAAGCTAAATAACCAGTCCTAATAAAGATAAATTCTACCCACAATTTTCCATACAATTGTCCATAGCCCATAAATTCTTCTCCCCCTTTTTAGCCACAAAGGGGCCAAAGGTACCAGTACAAATGCCCAACATTCATCATATTAATAAGTACCATCAAAGTTAAATATTACAACCCATCAAAAGAAATACAAAATTCAAACAGGCAGAACAAAAAATAGCAGAAACAAAATTAACATCAGAACAACAAAAACAGAAAAACAATCAGCAGCAGGTGACCATAAATCAGGTACTTTCTTCTCTAGAAGAAGCACTGTGGTATGTTGCATCTTCTGAACTGCTCTCAGCACCAATTGCTTGATCAGCACCAGCATCTTCATTCAGATTTGCAGCAGAAACATCACCACCTAGCCCTTCATCCTCAACCTCTGTGTCTTGCTCCTTTTCCAGTGTAGAGATCAGCTCTTCAAGACTTTGCTTTCTTGCTTCAAGCTCCTTGCAAGTTGCTTTCAGCACAGCAATGACATTTGCCTTCTGAGAATTTGCCTTGACATTTGATGTCTCAGCAGATGTCATGACAATGTCTGGGACATGTTTCCCATGAAAGAGCTTGTAATGGAATCCAAGGGCAGGAGCTCTTTTACAGACTGAATCTCTATCAACCAAAATGTCAGGGTATTGATCAATTATGATTCCACACATGAGGGAGGGAAAGGCTATTGGTCCCTTAATTGCATAACTGTCACCATGTTTGAGGGTTTGCTCAAAGATGTAAGTTCCATAATCAAATTTTGCTTTTGTACCAACAGCAAAAATGAACCTGCCCAGACCAATAGAGATGGTTGACTTGTGGTTTGTTGGAACCCAGTTGGCTGCACCTATTTTGTGCAAAATAGCAAACTTTACACTCAATTTGCTGGCAATTAGCTTTCCTTTTAATGGCCAATGTTTCACTTGTTTAGCAGTGATTGTTTGGCAGACCTGGTTGTCAGTTTCCTCAAGCTCAGGTTGAGCATCATCTGATCTTCCCAAGTATTTGTTGATCACACTAGGGGAAAACTTCACTCTTCTCCCTCTCACATACACAGTCTTGAAATCAGCTGACCTTCCATCAGCACATCCATTTGTCAAGTTCACAATGAACTCCTTCACCAGCACATCATAACAGTTTGAAAATTTCACCACAGTTTTCATTAACCCAGCTTCCTTGATCAGATCAATAACATCCTTGCATTCAAGGGCACTCTTGTTCAGTTCCCTTTCTAGAGCAATTCTTTTCAGGCACACATATTTCCACCTGCTATCACTCTCAGGGTGGTGGAAAGAGATGTTATCAATAGCCACTTCAGGCACTTTAGGCAATTTACCAAGAGATGGTTTCTTCCTGGGTTGAATGTCTGAGACATTCTCTTCAACATTAAAATAAGAATCTTGATCAGATTCTGAAGGTTCAGGAACCTTCCTCTTCTTCATGATTGGGGTTCTCTTGGGTCTAGAGGTACCACCAATAGTCTTCATCCTACCCTTCCCCTTGGAAGTTTCAGCCTTGTTGTCCTTACCAGATTTTTCTCCAGTCTTGTTCTCAGCCCTAGGAGACTTATGCACAACTTTAGCAACCTTCTCCTTAGAAGGACTTGGAGTAGCATTCTGCTTCCCTTTCCTATTCATCATTCTCTTAGCAATGCTAGGATTAACACTATCAAGGAGGTCATTATCAGGGAATTCTTCATCCAGGTCTATGATAGGAGGTTCCACAACATTTTCAGAATTCTTCACTGGAGAGTTTTCCAGGTTGTCATCAACTGGTTTCTCTGGGGATTCTTCAAGAATTCCATCAGAGGAGCTTTCTGGAGTCTTTTCCATGTTAACATCAGCAGGTTTTATAAGAGATTCTTCAAGAATTCCATCAGAAATATCATCATCAGAAATCACAGGGGGCTTATCAGCAACACAATTTTCAGGGGTTTTATCAGAGGTATCAACAACACATTTTTCAGGGGATTCAACAGAGGGTTTAGTAACAGGATTCACAGGGGTTTTCTTAACTTTATCACCAGATGTCTTGACATTCTCTGTGACATCTGGATCAGTTGCTAAACTAGGGCTAGTAGATTCTTGATTTAAAGGGACAGAAACCCCAGGCACAGAATGATTCTCATTCAGAATCCTAATGACTATTCTAGCTATAGCTTGATGGACATGCCTAGAACCTTCCCTGTTTGCTATTTCAGGAGGAATAGAGGATGTTGGTTCAGAGGTCTTACCAGAAGGAGATGCTTGAGATCTTCTTGCATGTCTTGTGCGTAGTTTCTTGACCCTTCCCGGATCAGTTGCCATGGCACGTAGAGGAGTAACATCTAGAATCTCAGTCTGCATTGCTTCTGCATTTTCCCTAAACCCAGAATCAGTGGGAGATGGAGAGCCAGCTTCCTTTGATGATGAAGAAGACGAAGACATGTTTTGATGAGACATCTTGAGGAAAAGAGGAAAAGTTTGACAGAGAGTTTGAGAGTTTCTATTGAGGGAATGGCAAGTGATACTTTCAAATGAAGAAACTGAAATATATATATGTCTCTTCCTATTCTTGGACTTTTGAAAAGTAAGAGGGAAATAATTAATTAGCCCACATAGAGTTAAATGAAATAAAAAGTCTCTTCCATTCCTTGTTGTAAGCAATGTTAATTTCTACAACTCTTCATATTGGCAAATACCCAACTTGCCCCTTAAATTCTCAAACTGACTAGCATCAAGAGCTTTAGTAAAAATGTCAGCCAGTTGAAGTTCAGTGGCTACATGCTCCAATTTAATCACTTTCTCTTCCACAAGGTCTCTGATGAAGTGATGTCTAATGTCAATGTGCTTAGTCCTGCTGTGCTGTATAGGATTCTTTGAAATATTAATAGCACTCAGGTTGTCACAATAAAATGTCATGACATCCTGTGTGACATTGTACT
The DNA here is from genome assembly GCA_021764765.1 of Vicia sativa. Taxonomy (NCBI): domain Eukaryota; kingdom Viridiplantae; phylum Streptophyta; class Magnoliopsida; order Fabales; family Fabaceae; genus Vicia; species Vicia sativa. Next base: position 74,364,389 of record CM038797.1, on the reverse strand, counting down.
CAGTTAACATCTGCTTCATCCAGACCATTTGAGAACAACTGCTACCAGCTGCTATGTATTCAGGTTCAGCAGTGGATAAAGACACACAATTTTGCTTCTTGCTGAACCAAGAAACAAGATTGTTCCCCAAGAAGAAGCATCCTCCAGAAGTGCTTTTTCTATCATCAGCACTACCAGCCCAATCAGCATCACAATAGCCAGATAGAATTGGTTCACACCCATGAGAATACAACATACCATAATTGTAAGTTCCACTCACATACTTCAGAATTCTTTTCACCTGATTAATGTGACTTACTTTAGGTTCAGCTTGATATCTTGCACATACTCCAACAACAAATGCAATGTCAGGTCTGCTGGCAGTTAAGTACAACAAGCTTCCTATCATGCTTCTATACAAGCTTTGATCAACATTTGCTCCACTTGTGTCTTTGGACAACTTTAAATGAGTATGAGCAGGAGTCCTTTTATGGCTGGCATTTTCCATCCCAAATTTCTTGACAATATTCTTTGCATACTTGCTCTGAGAGAGAAAAGTTGAGTCTTCCATCTGTGTGACTTGTAGTCCAAGAAAGTAAGTCAATTCCCCCATGAGACTCATTTCAAACTCAGCTTGCATTTGGTTGGCAAAATGTCTCACCATTTTATCTGATATTCCTCCAAACACTATGTCATCTACATAAATTTGAGCTACCATTATCTTTCCTCCTTCATTCTTGACAAAGAGAGTTTTGTCCAAACCTCCTTTCCTGTAACCTTTATCAGTAAGGAACTTTGTCAACCTTTCATACCAAGCTCTAGGAGCTTGCTTCAGACCATATAAAGCTTTCCTAAATTTGTAAACATGATCAGGAAAGTTAGGATCCACAAATCCTTTAGGCTGTTCTACATATACCTCCTCATTTAAATAGCCATTTAGGAAGGCACTTTTCACATCCATCAAACGACTTGAATTTCAGAATGCAAGCAACTCCTAGCAATAATCTGATTGATTCCAGCCTGGCCACAGGAGCAAAAGTCTCATCAAAATCAATCCCTTCAACTTGAGTGTATCCCTGAGCAACAAGTCTTGCTTTATTTCTGGTGACAACCCCTTCTGCATCAGACTTGTTCTTGTAGATCCACTTTGTGACAATGATGTTTGTTCCTTCTGGTCTAGGAACTAACTCCCATACTTCATGTTGCTTAAACTGGTTCAATTCATCTTGCATTGCTCCAATCCAGTATTCATCAGTTAGAGCCTCTTTGACATTCTTTGGCTCAATCTTTGACACAAAACAAGAGTTTGAGACAATTTCTCTGGATCTTGTAATGACTCCACAATTAGGATCTCCAATGATGAGTTCCTTTGGATGATCTTTCTGAATTCTGATGGAAGGATCTTTGTTAGCTTTCTCTGGTTCAGACTTTGGTGAAGTAGGGACAGGCACATCATCCTTATCAGAAACTTGTGGTGATGTCTCAAACAATGTCTCAACATCATATGGGACATTGTTTTCCTCATGGTGATCATCAACTATGACATTAATAGACTCCATCATAACTTTTGTCCTGGAGTTGAATACCCTATATGCTCTGCTGTTTGTAGAGTATCCCAGAAAAATGCCTTCATCACTTTTAGAGTCCATTTTTCTCCTTTGATCACGATCTGTCAGAATATAACATTTACTACCAAATACATGAAAATATTTCACAGTAGGTTTTCTTCCCTTCCACATTTCATAAAGGGTGGAGGATGTTCCCTTTCTCAAGGTGACCCTGCTGTGAACATAGCAGGCTATATTCATAGCTTCAGCCCAAAAATGAATAGGAAGTTTCTTAGCATGAATCATTGCTCTGGCAGATTCCTGTATAGTCCTGTTTTTCCTTTCCATAACTCCATTTTGTTGAGGAGTTATAGGAGAAGAGAACTCATGATTGATTCCTTCTGATGAACAGAATTCATCAAACTTGCTATTCTCAAATTCCTTTCCATGATCACTTCTAATTCTGATAATGCAGCCTTCCTTTTCTCTTTGAAGTCTTTTGCATAATTCTCTAAAGACATCAAACACATCAGATTTTTCCCTGATGAAGTTTATCCAGGTGAATTTGGAAAAATCATCCACAACAACATAAGCATATCTTTTTCCACCAAGGCTTTCAACCTGCATAGGCCCCATCAAATCCATGTGCAACAGCTCCAGCACCTTGGAGGTGGTCTATTGTCGTGACATTGGATGTGACATTCTGGTTTGCTTTCCAACCTGACATTCACCACAGACTCTCCCTTCATCAATATGCAGTCTTGGAATCCCTCTGACAGCCTCCATGGATATGATCTTTTTCATCCCTCTAAGATGCAAATGACCAAGCTTTTGGTGCCACAGTTTCACCTCCTTTTCATCTTTGGCTGTAAAACACATAGTGGACAGGTTAGTGTTCTCAAACTCCCACAAGTAACAGTTATCTTTTGATCTGACTCCTCTCATTACAACTTCTTATTTTTCATTGGTCACAATACATTCAGACTTGGTAAAGTTGACCTTGAATCCTAGATCACACAGTTGGCTGATACTTATGAGATTGGCAGTCAAACCCTTCACTAGCAGTACCTCATTTAGGTTTGGAACTCCAGGGAAGTCCAAGTTCCCAACACCTTTGATTTCTCCTTTAGCTCCATCTCCAAAAGTGACATAACTGGTAGTATGAGGTATGACTTCATTTAAGAGATTCTTGATTCCAGTCATATGCCTAGAGCAACCACTGTCAAAGTACCAATCTTCCTTGGCAGAAACTCTAAGGGAAGTATGAGCTATCAAAGCTGCAATCTTCTTCTTCCACTGTTGAGAGTATGGAACCTTGTTGGTCTTAGGCTTGACATAAGGAGTCTGATTAGGATATCCATGTAGTCTATAGCAAAAAGGCTTTATGTGTCCAAACCTTCCACAATAATGACATCTCCATCTCTGAAACTTTTTCTTCATGTTTCTCTGATCTTGATGTTGAACCCAATGTTGTGACATCTGCTTTGACATTGGTTTATTAGGTCTGTTCTTCTTCTTGTTATTAGCAAATTTCTTTGCAGCCACATATCTTGAACCGACATTTCGCCTTATGTTGTGACATACGCTTTGACATTGGTTTGCCAGGCCTGTTCTTCTTCTTGTCACCAGCAGGTTTCTTTGCAGCCACATCTTCTAGACCATGCATATTTCCTGCATTTTGTCCAAGCTGAAGGATTTCCTCCAACTTATCAGTACCAGATGTCAACATCTTGACAGACTTAGACATCTGATCAAGTTTGGAGTTCAACACTATAATTTCACTGTTGAGGTGACTTATAGTAGCATTGTTTTCCTTCTTCTCAACCTCCAACTTCACATTCTCAGCCTCCAACTTCACAATCAGCTTTTTTTGTTTCTCATTTTGCTGACATACTTCACCACTTCTGATACATAGCTTCTTATAAGTTTCAGCAAGCTCTTCAAATGTCACTTCCTCATCACTAGAATCATTATCAGATTTGCACACTCCAGAGAGAGCAGTGACAAGTTTGGCTGATTCTTCTTCAGATTCACTTCCTGAGTCACCATCAAACCAAGTGACAGCCATTCCTTTCTTTTGTTTCTTTAGAAAGGTAGGACATTCAGCTCTAATATGCCCATATCCTTCACATCCATGACACTGGATTCCTCTGCTTTGACTTTCCTTTTCTTCTGACTTGGATCTTCTGCTGGAGTCATAAGTTCTGCTAATGTCAGATGGAATGTTCTTGACATTGGACCTTGACTTTGGATCAATTCTCTTGATGAGTTTGTTCAACTGTCTTCCAAGCATAGCTATAGCTTCAGATATCTTCTCCTCATCATCCTCCTTGCATTCCTCTTCAGTATTGGATACAAGGGCTATGCTCTTGTTCTTCTTGTCAACATTTTCACTGATCCCCATCTAAAATGTCTGAAGAGATCCAATAAGTTCTTCAACCTTCAAGGTGCAGATATCCTGAGCTTCCTCTATAGCAGTCACTTTCATTGCAAACCTTTTAGGCAAGGATCTGAGAATCTTTCTCACCAGCTTTTCTTCTGACATCTTTTCTCCCAATGCTCCTGAGGTGTTGGCAATCTCCAAGATATTCATGTGAAACTCATGAATGGTCTCATCTTATTTCATCTTCAGATTCTCAAATTTGGTAGTGAGCATCTGAAGTCTTGACATTTTCACCTTGGATGTCCCCTCATGAGTAGTTTTGAGAGTGTCCCAAACATCCTTGGCCAGTTCACACTGATGTACTAGTTTGAAGATATTTCTGTCAATTCCATTGAATAAGGCATTCAATGCTTTAGAGTTGCCCAATGCTAGCTCTTCTTCTTCTTTGCTCCATTCTTCCTCAGGTTTCAGACTAGTAGTCCCATCTTTCTCAAGCTTGGTAGGATGTTTCCATCCTTTGTCAGCAGTTCTCCAAGCTTTAATGTCCAGTGACCTCAAAAAGGCAACCATACGAGGTTTCCAGTAATCATAATTAGATCCATCCAATATGGGTGGTCTATTTTCAAATCCTCCTTCCTTGTCCATAACGCCAGAAACTATTATCCCTAGATCTCACCCAGAAATAATAGGCAGGGTGCATGCTCTGATGCCAATTGAAATTCCTGGCAGCAAATACGTGATGTCACAGAGAATGTTATGACACAGTATCTGACGCTCTGTTAACAATTCACACAATTAATTTAAACAGCAGAAAAGAACACAATCAATTGTTTACCTAGTTCAGTGTGTAACTGCACCTACATCTGGGGGCTACCAAGCCAGGGAGGAAATTCACTATTAGTAGAATTAATTCAGGAATAAACCAACCAGTTTATGTCCTTCGCTTAAAACCTACCCAATGCAACTTCAATCTAAGTCCTACTTAGACCATAGTTCCTACTCACTCTCCCTCAATCACAGCAGTGATATCAACCTATTGATTAATTGAATTGTGAAGACACTCTTCAATAAACATACTTGATCTAGCTTCAAAGCTTTAATCAAGAGACACAACACTCGTGCTTCAAAGCTTTGAGTGATAAACAACCCTTACAACCAAATCCTAGTCTGAGGCACTTATCAATTGATAATTGCTTGGCTCACAAGAGTAACTAGAATACACAAATAAACAACCTGCTAAATCTTCAATACAGTCCAAGAGGCGCAGCAGCAGAGTAAGGGTTCTATTCCTATTATAGAAGCAGTCCTAAAACTTCAGTTTTGGACTTCCATAATAATAGCTAGGGTTCACTTAATTAATCCTAAAGACTTGGTCTTTTTAACAAACCAATTTAGGGTTAACTAAGATTAACCAAACAGCCACGTGAGCATGTGATTCAAATACATAAATCATAATAAAAACAGCTCAACAAAATTCCTGAAAAGTCTCAGGAAAAGTGATTCTGCAGAACAACAAAAGTCACACAGAATGTCATAACATCAGTTATGACATCAGTTAATTTTCTGTAGAATTCCAGCATAGTATTTAGCTTCCAATCTGAGCTGTACTTGAATCATCCTTCTCATGCAGAATTTATCTTCAACTCTGAATGTCATGACATCAGTCAAGACATTGTCATATCCTAGTTTTACCAAAAATTAATGCCAACATAAAAGCACTTACAGTGACCATCTTGAAACTTACGCATGAAGACTTGCCAGAAGCTTGATTAAAATCAACGCAACCGCGCGACGAGTTTCAATTGCTATTTTGTCAAGTATATCACCGGGTTTAGAATTATCACATCACTTGATTAAAGACGGTTGAGAATTTCAAAAGGACAAGATTAGTGGAAACTTGCCAGAAGTTTGATTAAAAATCATAGCGATCACGACAAGCGCCATATGTGTTGAACCAAAATCAAAGCTCAAGTCATCTTTTGGGGCTTAGGTTTGAACATTAAGGCTCATGCCACCAATTGATCATTTTTTCTGAATCGAGACAAAAAATAAGAAAAATAATAAGATGGAGAAGAAGAAATAACTTACAAATTTACAATGTATCAGATGAATTTATTCGGTCTCGCTTCATCAAAATCAACCAACTTTCTTGGTGGATTTGGTCAAGATACCTATTAACACCCAAATTCCATTGATGTTGAGGAAGTCTATGACTCCAAATAAGTTTAAAATTAGCAAAGTAAAAAAATAATTAAAAGTAACTTAAATAATGAATAAAATACAATTTGAAATTAGGTTATTTAATTGGATTTTATTGATGAAATACATAAATAGTATTCATACATCAAAATAAAATTCCAAGAAAATTACCCAAAGTCAAACAGAGGACAACAGGTATTGACAAAAAAATTCAGAATTTTTAAGTCAGAAACTCTTAAAATAAAGGAAAAATGGTGAAATAAACCAAAAAATGATTAAAAAAATAGCAAAATCAGAAATAAAAATAAAATGAGGTCACCAATATTTGTCAAATGACCATTGGATTCTTCCATGATTTTTTAGAATTTTTTAAATGACGAAAAGTATTTTAAAATAATTAAAAACATCAAATAAAAGAGAAAAATCATAACAAATACCAAATCTGAAAATAAAATTATGAAAAAATAAAAATTAGAAAGAGAATATTTAAAAATATTTTTGTGAATTTTTTCATAATTTTTTGAGTCAAAAATAAATTTTCTATGATTTTTTGAAGTTTAAAACATTTAAAATATGAAATCGAAAAATAAAAATAAAAGCCAAAAAATATGGACCATTAGATCATAGTTAAAACGCATTAGTAAGTTAATCCAATGGATCATAAGCGTTGTACTTGATATGGACCTCCTTGGTTTCAACACCAGATCACAAATAAAAATTAAAATAAAACAAAAACATGTGGCGCGTTGGATCGAGTCTGACTCATAAAAGTAATTAGATCCAAGGGATCAGGGAATGTGCTTATGGTAAAATGTTATCACCGGATCCAATTCAAAAAAATTACATGTCAAGCCTTCATTGGTTGAAGACAGACACGTTAGTCGTCTTCAACCTCCAAACATCCTCCATTCGTAATCCTCAAACTATGAAATAAATTCTTCAGACCGGTACCATTCGCTTCGTCTCTTCAAGACGATTCCAATGGTACCCTTGTAAAAAATTTATTTCACTTGTGCCATGAACTATTTGGAAAAAACAGAAAAAATAACGAGCACTTGTTTCCAAGAATTCTCAGTCAATTCTCAATGAAAATGCAAACGGTGAAGATCACAAGGATCAGGGAGATGACGAGAATGCAATGATGCTTTATTTGACACGATTTGATAAAGATTCCTACCAGAACGAAGTTCACTTTCAGAGCTTTAAAACCTTACTTGGTTAGCATGATTCAGGAAGATTCAAGGCACGATTCGTGTTCTATTAGCTTCAGTGAGGTTCAATGAAGAAGAATCAGTGGTTAATTTCAAACTAGAAGAGCTTTGAGAGTAAAAACGAAGTTGCAGAAAATATGATTCGGGAGAGATTTTGGCAGAGGTTTTTTGTCTATCAAAGCTTCGGGAAATGAGTGAGGAATGGTCCTCTATTTATAGGGAAGTGAATGGTGATGAGAATGAGAAGGAGTTGTGAGATTTGGAGCGAAATCGTGCAAGGTGTGTGCACGAAGGAAGTGTGACCTCATGTGTATCAAAACTCAGCCAAAATTTTGTTTCAAGGTGCTAATTAGCTCTGGGCAACTTCTAAACATGATTAATCACGAAAACATAGCTTAATTTTGGGTTAAAAATGATCTACACGCACAAATGCACAAACTGATGGTGAATGTAAAATAGATTTTGGCTCAAACTTTGCACTAAGGCCAAATCAAATTCCCTCTTGCATTTTCCAATTTTCTTGGAGCCAAATAAAGTATTCAAATAGTATAACATAATGCAAAAAGAATCAACTTCAATGGATGCTTGAGCTGAGAGATATTTCCTTTAGGATTTATGAAAAAACACTGATTTTTCTGGTCAGGCCTTGGTCAAGCATGTCAACTTTCTAAAAATGACCTATAATGTTTCTCTTTCAAACATTCTCTTCCACTCAAAATTTTCTCTTGATTTTCAAAGATGATATGAATTAGACCTCTTGAATGGCCTTTTGCAAAAAGAATCATCTAAAAACTCCAAAAATTGAGAAAGTTATGGCCTTGTGAATTTGAGGAAACTTTTTGAAATGACCTATAATCTTTTGACTTCTTTAAGCAACTTCGAAACACTTTCAATCCTTGAAACTTAAATGGAGATAAAGTTCATATCTTTAAGATTGTTGTGCAAAAATAATAACCTCAAGATGATAAATGATGATTAAGATATGGTCTCTTGAAGTTGATTGATCAAAATTGAGAAATTCATCAAAGACTTGTAATCTTTTGACTTCTTCAAGCAACTTCCAAACACTTTCTCTTCCTACCAATTGAACTAAGTTGTATTAGACATCATTAGGTTCATTTTGAAATAATAATAAGCTCAAGGAGACAAGGGATGACCAAGTTACGATCCTTTAAAGTCATACAAGATAGATGAAGTATCAATCTAGAGAGTTGACAATCATAGACCTACAAAACAATCTTATTATTAATTAAACTCCTTGGATCAAAGTGAAATTCTGGTGCCAACAACAGACTCAGATGTCATATAAGGGTGTCTTGACATCTGATTTGACATTATAAAAATAGACAAGGTAGAAATACAATTAACGATGCAGGAAACAAAAGAACACACATAATTGTTCACCCAGTTCAGTTCTAACCAACCTACATCTGGGGGCATACCAAGCCAGGAATGAAGTCCATTATTAGTAGTCTTAATTCATATTTAAACCTCCTTTTTTACACCCTTCACTTAATCCTTACCCAATTTCCCTTCTACCTAAGATACCTCACTTAGATATATAATATCCCCATTCCACTTCCAATCACCACAATGATGTCTAGCAGTCACTATCCCAGCCACTGCATCAACAACTTGATACCTAGCAACTCACAAAACTAGTTTGGAGATTCCTCACTCCAAACACAAAACAGTCAAACTTGTGACTGAAACAAACTTGGAATTACTTCACAGCTTCTTCCAAGGACACAACTGCACTCATTTCTTCACATCTTCTGATTGAGTAAAATAAACCTCTTTCCTACAGGCTTCGAGGCACAAATCAGTGACCATCCCACAATCCGGGTGGTTCACTTACATGGCTAACCCTAAAGACTATATCTTTCTAAAACCGGCTAGCTTCCTAAACTAGGTTACAATGTCGTTATTTATAACCTATTACTCAACTGGATTTGAGCCTTCAAATTATAACAAACTGCTGCTAAAAATGCTCCACAATATTCTCCAAAATAGCTTGCTAAAACTGCTCCAATATATTCTCCATAAATTTAAGACTTCAAGTAACAACAATTAAGTTGTTACAAATATGCAAAAGATTCTCTTATAAAATCTTCCTTCAACATTTAGTTTCATAAATTTTCTCCTTCAATATAGCACCACATAGGATTCATAAGATCTTAGGAATATTCTGTTTTTGTTAAAGACATAACAAAATCCAATTTGTCAGCTCAAACACGATGTCGTGACATCTTATTCGACATATTGTTCCAGATGTTGCAACATTTCAACACAATATATTTCTTCATTAAATAGAATTTCAACCTGCTTTCTCCTTACAAGTTATAAATCCTATTTAACCTATTATTGTTGTATTAGTTTTACCAAACATAAAGCCAATCCTAAAAATAGAGAATCAACAATCTTCTCATTTGGCTTATTTTGGCTAAAACTAATTTACATAACCTTTGTGTTACAGAAGCGTAATAAAATATACAAGGTTTTAAACAATTTAATCCATCAGCATCAATTTAGAAGTCTTCATTAGTCACTGTTTATGATATTTCAAACTTTACACGTGACAGTCTTCGGTCTTGATGTTGAAACATCATACTAGGACATCTTTTTGGCATGTCCAACTCTAATGTTCTCTCTCTTTAAAGGATCTCACAGATTACACAGGGTTTCTCCCCTTAAAAGTAGTTCTTCATAGATAACATAACATAATCACTTCTCCCCCTTTTTAGCCATAATATGACAAAGGCTTCTTGAAAGAGAATTTACTATAGCACAGGAAACATAACACCATAGACTGCATCTTCTCAAAGAAGGAGAAATACTGAGGCCATGATGCACATGAGGAAGAAGATACTGAATACTCCACCTCAAACTGAGAACTATGCTACGATACAGATTGACACAACATCCTCTTTTAGAGCACAAGAGGAAACTCACTAACAAACACTTGAACTATCCATTTAAAGACATTGAGGACCAGACCTCTATATTGGATAACTCATAACATATGACACAATTTGTGTTCATAACTTAAAAACAAGACACAGAACAAAGATACTTGCAGAAAATGCAAGAACCAACAGACTCAGAATAGGATATCCTATTCAACATCTTTGCAAAAACACCTGCAAAGATTGACCTCAGACTTAATAATGTCTGAACACTACCCTTTTCCCTATGTTTGACACAAGTTGACAAACATAACCTTCACAGACTCTAAACTTACCCATATCTAAGCACAGGACATGAGAGCAAGACAAACAAATACTCAACAAAGAGTAAAGGGAAGAAAAAGAAACAAAAAGACACTTTATATACCTGAGCAACCATGCTGATTAATTCCTCCTTCTGGACATTACATTTACTAGTAGTTGTTGATACTAGTAAAGTCTTCAAACTAGAATAGTAGTTATGCATTGCCAGAGCATACTACTCTAAACAAACTTAGAATCTTCTTATTCTAAACCAAAGATAGAACTACCACTTCTGAATGAGGTGATAGAATATCAAGATCCATAGTCCTAAGTCTCTTCAACAGAATATCATCAACAATGATATTACAACATCATTTAGGACACCATCAACTTTACTAGAGAACTTATCAGCTTTGGTTATGAGATTATAATAAAACTGCATCTTCAAGATTTCAGGACACTTCAACATATAACAGTATACACTCCCCATCACATCTGCTAACGAATAATTTCTCCCCCTCAATAGACATCTCCAATAGCACAAGACATAGATGCTTCCTTTCAGCAAATAATCACAATTTACAATTATCAAAAGTTTCTCCACATCTGGACAGTTGCTCCTTATGCAGACATTTTCTCCCCCTTAATATCATCACTTCTCCCCTTTAGAAGCTTTCCATAATATTGTTACTCCCCCTGAGTTATACAACATAAGGACATCTTTGATGTTGATCCTTATATTACTTGAAGCATTCTTTATTTGGAGTTTGCCACAGTTTCCAAATTAGGAATCCTTAGTTTGCTTGCTACACAAGATTCAGATTGCAATACTGTAACTTGTAATAGAAGCAACCACAAAGTTAACCATAGATACGTCTTCAAAAGATAAGTCTGAACCTTATTTGCCTTCTTCAATCTCTGGAGTCTTAAATAGTTGTGATGTTATATCTTCATTTATAACATTCTCTTTTGTACACCACATACTTCATCTCTTCTTCACGCAACTATCACACAAATATACAGCTCCCATCAAGATATTTGACAACATCTATATGGATCTCCTAAATTGAATCAACTCTTCAAATAATCACCAAATAATGTTGCCACATATCCTAAACTTGTGAAGATCACAGTGAACTTAAATATTTTGGTTCACAATATACCATGAATCCTTTAGACAAACACTCAGCTCCTGACAGAGTATATGCAGTTTGGTAATCAGGTTACATACTAATAAGTACTAAGTCTCTCGTCAAAGTACCTACCAGTTTAGTGAGTTAGAATTATCTACTCACACTAGATCATCCTGACTAATTACATCTTCACACTCACATACTTCCTAGCAACAATACATACTTTCATTACTGAAAATATTATGATGATGTTTCAACATCTGATACGACATCATCCATTATGGTTCTGGGGGTAACATATATCATCCATAACACTTGGGGGGAACATAGGAAGCACAACAAACATCATCTTTACAGTCAAACAATCAACATAACCAAGGGATAATATGAGCCACATCTCAATAAGCTTTTCTTCAGACTTTCATTCTGATTTTGAGATGATGGATGCCATAGTCTGTACCTACAGAGGAGATTCCCTCAACTAGGTTTCTGGAACAGACTTAATCATGGCATAACACAGAATTATGCATATAGCAATCTGACTCCCTTGATTCTTCCAGACAATACCCTTCCAATATACTATTTAGGGTAGTCAAACACTCAGGACCATAATTCATTGTGGTTGGATCACAGTATTCAGCTCCAATTAATATATGTTCTATGGTCATGAACAGAACTCCACATATCTGGTTTCTTTGATCAGAAGAATATCCCAGATATAAGCTGATCTTGATTTCATATAAAGGAACAATAGAGTGTACCTTTATGAATCCTTATACTTGAATTGAGCTCAACTCCCATACTCCCATAAGCTTAGGTCATAAATAAACAGACATCTGGAGTAAAAAAACTTGTTGATCGTGTCTTGATCAACTGATACAAAGAAGATGTTTCCTCTTCCAAATCAGGAGTAGGTTCCAAACATATGTACCCACACTACATTTATTTAGCACCCAAAACATCTGTTCTTCAACTGGTAGCTGCATCCCATTAGAAATGATGTTCTAACATCCCATAGAACATTAGCCCCATCTCCTTGGAACACATCATCCTTGATAATCTTCAAGGTCTTCAAACAACTTTCAGATGTATCTTCAAACAACCTTATCCTTGATCAATTGATGCTCATCAACTCTATTAATAAATGCCTTTATGAGTGGACTTGAGGAAGGTCTCAAGTATCTTTGACACTTTTAATATAGATGTGAAAATCTGCGAAATATTATGTTGAATAAAAATAACCCTGGAATTCTTCTTGCACTTTGAGGGTTGCATCAGAGGCTATACAGCAGAAAATAGCCATACTTCAACAGAATTTACACAATGCTTACTCCATATTTTAATTTTAAGCATGACACATAAGGATTAAAAGTAAATCATCCCTACAATATGCTTTCTTCTTCACCAAGCAATAAACTAGATCCAACCAATATCCTGACCATATGGAAACACATAAGCACAAGAGTTACCTTATCAATGTCTTCACTCCCGCATGAAGGTTTTGACAATTTTCTTCTCCGTGCTAGATATAGGCTAAAAAATTTAATCCAAATTCTTCACTCCCGCATGAAGTCTTTGAATTTTACTCTCTTGTTCCAGGTTCATTATCTTATTTCTTTAAGAAGGTACAACAGTTCTGGTCAGGTTGGTCTAGTTCTCCATAAATAGGTCCATCATACAATATGAACACTCCTTGTTCAAACAATATTCTACCTTGTACACAACTAGAAATTATCCCCCACGGATCTCATCTAGAAGTAGACAAGATGCCTGCTCTAATACCAATTGAAATTCTTGTGCCAACAACAGACTCAGATGTCATATAAGGATGTCTTGACATTTGAGCTGGCATTATAAAAATAGACAAGGTAGAAATACAATTAACAGTGCCGAAAACAAAATAACACAAAGAATTGTTCACCCGGTTCAGTTCTAACCAACCTACATCTGGGGGCATACCAAGCCAGGAATGAAGTCCATTATTAGTAGTCTTAATTCATGATTAAACCTCCTTGTTAACACCCTTCACATAATCCCTACCCAATTTCCCTTCTACCTAAGATACCTCACTTAGATATTGAATATCCCCATTCCACTTCCAATCACCACAATGATGTCTAGCAGTCACTATCCCAGCCACTGCATCAACAACTTGACACCTAACAACTCAAAAAACCAGTTTGGAGATTCCTCACTCCAAACACAAAATAGTCAAACTTGTGACTCAAACAAACTTGGAATTACTTCACAGCTTCTTCCAAGGACACAACTGCACTCATTGCTTCAACACTTCTGAGTGAGTAAAATAAACCTCTTGCCTACAGGCTTCGAGGCACAAATCAGTGGCCATTCCACAATTCGGGTGGTTCACTTACATGGCTAACCCTAAAGACTACATATTTCTAAAACTGGATAGCTTCCTAAACTAGGTTACAATGTCCTTATTTATAACCTATTACCCAACTGGATTTGAGCCTTCAAATCATAACAAACTGCTGCTAAAAAGGCTCCACAATATTCTCCAAAACAGCTTGCTAAAACTGCTCCAAGATACTCTCCATAAATTTAGGACTTCAAGTAACAAAAATTAATTTGTTAAAAATATGAAAAAGATTCTCTTATCAAATCTTCCTTCAACATTTAGTTTCCTAAATGTTCTCCTTCAATATAGCGCCACATAGGATTCATAATATCTTAAGAATATTATGTTTCTGTTAATGACATAACAAAATCCAATTTGTCAGCTCAAACACGATTTCGTGACATATTCTTCGACATGTTGTTCCAAATGTTTCAACATTTCAACACAACATGTTTCTTCATTAAATAGAATTTCAACCTGCTTTCTCCTTACAAGTTATAAATCCTATTTAGCCTATTGTTGCTGTATTAGTTTTACCAAACATAAAACCAATCCTAAAAATAGAGAATCAACACAGAGCATATTCATATTAGAAGTACTTTTAAGAATCAAATGACTTTGAAATCATCCACGAACTTCATACCAACACCAAAATATGGTCCTCAGAAGTCCAAAACCCTAATTTCAAGATAGATGGCCATAGCATGGAGAATTCTTCAAATTTGATGATCTCCTTCAAGCATGAAGCATACACTCAAGATAAGAGGCCATAGTTGATGACAATAGAAGTCTTCAATGAGAGACAATACTTTCAAAATCTTGAGAATTGAGGAGAGAAGACATGTAAATAAACACATGAACCTATTGACTCCTTGAATAAGAAACTTGTGCACCATTCACCTACAATATTTAGAGAGAAAAGTGTATGTCATTGTTAGTCAAGTATCAATTACCACACACATTCAAAGGTGTTTGGTGTTCTCCCAAGAGCAAACCCAAAGATAGGAAAAAGAGAGGGAAAGACCATTTGTGATCTTTGTGCAATGCAAAGGTATGAAGTATTAGAGAATCTTAGGGGCAAAATTGGGGTACAACAATAATGATCAGTGAAATTTCAAATTAAATAACGTGATGATGCTTTAAATGATTATTTTTAAAATGAACCATGATGTGTTGAATTTTAGTCAAATTACCTAACACATGAAAATGTTAACTTTTTTACTTTTGAATTCCTATGGGACTGCCTGATCAAATAAAATGCACATGATACGCAGATGAATTAAAATACAATTGAAAAATGAAAATCTATGGACAAAATTTATGGTATGACATTGAGGATGAATCACACAAAGGGAAAAATAAGAGTTTAGTTGAGATTGAAAGAGTTTAAGTAAGTTGAGATTATGTCTGCAGTGATGGGAGTTAAAGTAACCATTACTTAGAGCCATATGGTTTAGCTCATTGGTGTGATAAATGAAGATAGATGTGTTCTTAACACTAAAAAAGCAGCAAAGAAGTAAAATTGATCAAATCAAGTCTGTTTCTCAACTCTAAAGAATTTTGGAAGGTGAAAAATATGTATAATGTATATAGGATTTTGTTTAGAGTTATAATTGGTTGTCTAATTCCTAGGAAAGGTATTACTTATCAAATATCATGGGATTACATACATCTAATTTGGTTTCTCATAAATAGAGAGAAAAATAATTTGGTTGTGTGCATATTCAATCATATATATGAAACTATCAAGGAAAGCCACAAGAACGAGAAGAAGAATGTACATTATGCTAGGCTTTTGTCTCGACTATTCCATCAGAGTAGATTGATTGGGAATTTGAAGGAAGTTGGTGCTACTCATCTCAAAGTAGGACAACCCAGAGGTGATTCAGGAGTATGTAAAAATGGCCAGAGAAAAAGCTAGTGTTATTTTGACAATGGGTGATATTTTAGATGCATTAGAAGAAGTGTACAAGCCTCCAACAAATAGAAAAGTGACAGATTCTAAAGTTTAAAAGGAGATTTAGAAGCCAGCTAAGAAAAAGGCTACGAAAGTGGTTCAAAAGGAAGCCCAAGAGGTAGTCTCATCAACTATTTTGATGCCTACCAAGACTATAAGTGTATCATTTGAAGAAACTCCTATGATGATAAATATTCATCTATTACATCATCATATCATGTGAAGAAACACAAGAAGATGATTCTACCTATTGAAGAAGAAGAAGAAGAGTTGATCAACCTCTAGTTAAAAAGACCAAGGAAGTTAGAAACTAGCTCAGAACGTGTTCATAGGATCTATTCAAGAAGGAGTCAAAATGTTAGCATCTGCATTGAAGAATAATAAGAATGAGCCTTCAGATGTTAGGGTTCTAGAGCAAAAAGACAATGAAGTAAGAGTTGCTGCTGAAAATATCCTAAAGAATTATGAGGAAATTTTTGAAGTTGGGGTTCTATAGTTGACTATGGGTTCTACATAGTCTCGGGATCTAGAAGTTATTGTGTGAGTAGAGAAAGTTGCATAAGCTACAACAGAAATTGCAGAAGTTGTAAACTTATGTATTACTCTGTATTATATCTCTGATTTGATTCTAGATTATCGCTCATCCTCTATATGTAACCCTTATGCAAAACCCTCGTTAATCACCTACATATTCTTTTGAACACACACCCTCGCCAAAATCTAACATGTTTCATCCTTTAGATATTTCCATGCCTTCCTCTAAATCAACCTTAACCTCAAGATTTGATTTTGATTAATCAGATTTTATAGCTATAGAAGTCACACCACTCCAACCCATACCATTAGAAACCAAAACATCTGAAACTCACCAACCTGAAGACCAAACAACCCTTGTTCAACCTGAACCTTCATCAGAACAAGCCATACAAAACCAAACCAACCTGGTTCAACCTGAAGATGAACATGCACCTGAACATGTGTAATACGGTGAACTGACTTTGTAGATTTTTGTATCGCAAATGTGCGGATAGCAAGAGTCGCCACCGACTTTTCTTTTATCCAATTAAGGGAAGGTAAAAAGTACAGAAAAAGACCTTCGTTAGATTCTGAGTAAGGGAGAAGGTTATGAAAAGGGAAGGTATTAGCACCCCTTTTCATCCGTAGTTATCTACGGGCTCTTAGTTGCTCTTAGATCACTTTAAAATTGTGCTTTCTGTGTGTTTGACAAAAAATGTTTTGAAAAGGCATTTCGCTTTGACTTTGTAATGATTCATGTAGGAATGTATACAAAGTGTCCGGAAATGTTTCGTTTTTGAAAAGAGTTTGAACTTTGACAAAAGTGTGTGGTGTGAAAAATATTTGATTGAGCAAGCAACTAAAAGTCTTATTACCTACTCAGAATTGGTCATTTTCGTGTTATTTTACGTTCCTTTAGAATAGTTCTATCCATACCATTAGTTGGTAGGTAACCTTATTCGTTGGATGTAAACGGGACATTCAAAGGGACATCGTATGGTCATAGAAAGCAACTTGTAGGAAGTATCCTAGCACATTCGAAGGGACTATCATCATTTTTCGTAGGCGACAATCGAGGGTCAAGATCATGTATTCGGAGGCGACATCGTGGGTCTTATGATCTTTGTATCGAAGGGACTATGATGATTTGTTTTGAAGGCAACGGTGCTAGAATTCCTCTACGTTCGAGGGACTTGACCATTTGAATTCGTAAGGCAACGAGAGAGAATTATCCTAAGGGGTGCATGTGTGAAAGAGTGTGCTGATTTCAGGTATTTTTATCTTGGAGTTAAGAGTGAGCTATGTCCAATTTTTATCTTGCCATACACGCCTAATTACTAACAGTTTGTAAGATACTGAAAGTAAATTGCGGAAAGTAAAGTGCGGAAAGTAAATCCTACGCTATTACATGGCTTCGGGGCAGATACATAATTGAAAAATGCGGAAAGTAAAAGTCCTAATTAAACTATTACATCCCATAGGCAATTACATAATATGAAAAGAAAGCGATAAAAATTGTCTGAAACGGAATAACCTGTGAACAGATGAAAAATCGGGAAATACGAGGAAATTGAATAAGAGAAAAATGTTAGTAAAAATAATAATTTTTGAATGAGAAAAATTTTTCATGCTGAAAATAACATTAATATGCTAAAATGATTTTTTGGGATTTTTTGGAGTTAATTTAATAATTAAAAATCAATTAAAAGTGATTTAACTGACAAAATAGAAATTAAATTAAATATGCATGCAAAAATAATATTTTTAATTTTAAAAATTAAATAAGTATTTTTATGATGAGTATGCAAAAAATAAATATTTTTTGGTATTTTTAAATGCATGATAAAAATTATGAAAGATAAACTAAAATGGATGAAAATATTAAAAGAAAATAAAATAGAAAAATAGAAAAATAGTTAAGTTTTGCAAAAGGAAAAAGAGAACCGATCCTGGTGTGGTTCGAACTGGAGACCATTGAGAGAATTTCCTCCATCCAATGCCTTAACCACTGCGCCATGATGCACTTGGTGTTTGGAAAGCTGGAATTAATTGAATATAAGTGAATACGTGTCCTGATTATAACACCAAGCCCAGTCTACACGCGTGGACCCCAGTTGGCACGAGAGAGCGAATCAGAGTGAGCCATTACGCCAAGCATGCCTCGCCGGTTTCAACATCGGTCAACGACGCCGGAGCCCTAGCTCCGGTCGTCTTCTCCGATCGATCAAAAGCTCAAACCTGCAAAATAAGCCAAATAAAGGACAAAGGAAGACCTTATCCCCCTAAATCGACCATTCCGGATTCAATGGTGGTGTTGGTTTTGGCTGAATCGACCTGTAACTACCGGTTCGAAGCTCATCAGTTCGAAAACCCTAAACATGGCATTAAGCGATTCCGACGTTCAAACTCACAAACGATTGCCCAGATCATGTATAATGAACTCCAAATTACCTCAGGAACAAGTTTGGATGGTTGAGAGAGGCTGAAAGTGGCTGCAAAGTAAAAATTGAATTTTGACAATTTGAGAAAATTTTTGACAAAATAAGGGCTGTGTATGGGGCTAGGGTTTCGTCCTCTTTGATGTGCAATAGGTTGAGTATTTATAGTGTATTAGGAGAGCAAAAAGAGTGAAAAAAGATTGGATCTTGATTATGCAATAAATTCTTTTCAAATAAAATCAAATTTTGGGAAAAATTTGATTTTCTCTTCAATGTGAGAGCTAGCACGAATTTGGTATGTTCCATGGGCTATCTTGGACCTCAAGTTTGATAGAAACTCACTTCTTTTGAAAAAATATCTTATTTTCATATTTTATATAATTTAATTTTGAATTAAATGGTTTTAAATTCAAAAATAAATCAATAAAATGGAAAATTGTCATGGCCAAGCATCAACGGGTCACAAATAATATTATGATCAAGTTTGGATCATAAAATTATAGGCCCATTTGGAAAAAATTGCATTTTGACAAAGATCTCCTTTTGTGCAATTGTTCAAAAATGCCCAACTTGTGAATGGTGTATTTTGCTCAATTTTCCACACTTTTGAGTGTTCTTGGACTTTTTGGAAATCTCTAAGAGTCCTCTAACCAACCTCTTTGGTTTCATCTCAATTGGAGTTTCCATGATCAATAAATCTTAGAAACAAAAAGTTGACTTTTTGTTGACTTTGAAAAGGACCTGTAATGTTTTGATCCATACTTTCCAAATGAAGCATTTTTTGAACATTCTGTGAGACATGAAGTTGTAGAGAATTGAATTTCCTTCAAAACAAGAGGTGGTGGAAAAATTTCTGAGAAAGTATGAAGAAGTTATGCTCAGTCAAAGTTTGCTTGACTTTTCACTAAGAAACCCTAATTTAGAAAGTTTGACTTTTGAGCAAATCTTGAGTTTTCTTGATGAATCATGATCAACCCTGGATCAAATGATGAATGTAACTTCAAAATGAGGATGTTGACCAAAAATCATGAAGTTTGACTGTATGTTGACCACAGTTGACTTTTTGTCCAATACAATTGATTTTCAACCATCTGAGCAATTGTCTGAGGAAACTTGACTTGTGAGGCTTGAAACTTGACATGGAGAATCTTTGAAGCATATGAGGAGGCATGATGAACATTGGAGATGTTGGAAGTCCATTTTGATCTGAGAATCACCAAACCCTAGTTTGGGTTGATTGTCTAGGAGAGGGTTTGTCTGATCAACCCTTGAGGAATTCTTGAGTATGGGTGTATGAAATATCTTGAGAAGTAGGAGGGAAAATTTTGGGGTATGACAGCTGCCCCTGTTCAATCTTCTTGTACTAGAAGGGTTAGATGGGCGTGTTTGCCTTTCGTGACCTGGAGGTAGAAGATGATTGAACACTCGAGTACACCTGTAAATTTGCACTCGCTGTTGGCTGATGATGCGGGAATGGGCTTATAGATGCCATCTGGAGAAGTTGGAGACTTCGCTGGGGAATGAGTCATACGCTAGACTCAAGATTGTTGTCTGAATAGGAGAACTGTCGGAGATGGGCTTAAGATGCCATCTGAAAAGATCGGTGCTGGAGAGTGAGTCGTATGCTAGGCTCTGTAGACGTTCTGGAAATGAAAGGGCAGGGAGATGGGCTTAAGATGCCATCCGGAGGGAGTCGTACGTTAGACTTCGTGCTCATCTTTGAATGAAGTTATTGGTTTGTATTGTTTTTTAACCAAATATGCAGGATTCTGAAAGTGGAGAAATGTTGATAAGTAGTCGGAGATGGGCTTAAGATGCCATCCAAGGCAACTGAGTCGTACGCTAGACTCTATAGTTGCTGTTGATAATAAGAGAAAGTCAAAATACATCTTCGTGCTGATTATTCTGAGGGGATAGTAGTTGGAAAAATGTGGATAGCTTCCCTGTTGTGCTTCGGGTATTGATCCAATGCCTGTTATCGGAGGATAGCTTGTGATCGTTCAGATAGTTTTCCCGTCTGGCTTCGGGCATTAATCTTGGATCTGTTGTCGGAAGACAATAAGGGCGGTCGTTCAGATAGTTTTCCCGTCTGGCTTTGGCTATTAATCCTAGACCAGTTGTCGGAGGACAACTAGGGTGGTCTTTCAGATAGTTCTCCCGTCTGGATTCGGGTATTAATCTTGGACCTATTCGCGTCAGAAGTGATTTTCACCTGTTTTGGAGAAAACAAGAGAAACTTTGATAGAATACTGTTAGTCTTATGCAAATTATGATGCATGATGATGTTTATGAATGACATATGCATAAATTATGACTTTTATGAGTAATGTATGAATGATAGATGTTGTGGTATTTCAAAACATATCCATCTTGAAGAAGATGTGGATGTTCTGCTTGAGGATTTCTGACTTCTGTTTGGGGACGGAACGGATAGAGACCCTGAGAAGAAAGAAAACTTTGATTCCTCCGATGCATTATCTGACCAAGTCTTGGGCCTAGATATTGTTGAGGCTGGTAGAGATCGAGAAACACGTTGTTGAAGATCTCATACATAGACCCTGCTGGGGAGAGTCTGGAAGGTACTCTGCTGGGGATCTTGCGTGTAAATCCTGCTGGAGAGTATTTGATAGTTGCTTGGAGACCGGGTTAGAAGGATCTGGAGCCCGTTGACATCTCTGGCTGAGGAATAAAAGATGTAGGTTTCCTCCGATGCACTATCTGACCAAGTTTCAGGTCTGGATACTACTGCTGGAGAAAAGGGGAATCGTTGAGAGATATCTTGTTGGGGATGAATACTTCGGCCGGGGATGAAATGTTATTGCTTGGAAACTGATGTAACACAACTTTAGTTGAGTGGAATCACTGCTCGGGGATTCGCCTCTACTCCGCTGGGGAAGGTTTGTGGTGAGTGACACCTCTGTGGGGATCATGTTCTGCGGGGGAATGTATTGGTGACTTTCGTCGTGATCTCAACTCCTGGAGCTTGTAGTAATTACTTTTGTATGTTCACTTTTCGCATGTTTGTGAATAGATTTTTATTGTCAGATGCATATAATCATTCAAAGCAAACGTTGGACTTTATGCAAACGACAACAGAAACGATTGTAAAGAGAAAGAAAACTTATATTTATTTGAAAGGTGGCGTATGGCCAAGTAGTTTGTATACAAGAGAAAAGAAAAGCTATGCGGAAACAATCTCGTTAAGTTCCAACTATGCTAGTACTCATATATTTCAACTATCTCATCTCCTTGCTATCAGTAGAAAGTGAGTAGACTGATCTTCGCCATTTGAATCTTGAATGCTGATAGTAGTCTGGAAGTAGGTGATCTGGACGAGACATAATCGTACGCTTAAATCCCTAACTTTTTCCTAGACCGCCCTTTCGGGTTTTTAGTCTACCGGGATACCCCTTTTTGCCCAAGCCGCCTTTTCAGGTTTTCGACTTGCCGGGTGTACATTTTTTGTATATATCCTTAACTTTTGCCCGAACCCTTTTGGTTCGCCAGGATGCCCTTATTTTTGCCTAGGTCAGTCGACCTAGCGGGTCTCTTTTATGCGTAGTATTTTTTGACTATGTCTGCGTTCACAGGGTGTGGGAAGTCTTCACCATCCATGGTGCTAAGTATCATAGCTCCGGGAAAATCTCTTGACTACAAATGGTCCCTCATAGGTGGGAGTCCATTTGCCCCAGGGATCACCTTGTGGAAGAATGATGCGATTGACTACTAGATCACCGGCTTGGTAGACTCGATGCTTGACCTTCTTGTTGAATGCTCTGATCATTCGTTTCTGATAGATATGTCCATGGTAGATGGATGCGAGTCGTTTCTCATCAATCAAGTTAATCTGGTCAAGGCGAGTCTGGATCCAATCATCTTCGACTAACTCCGCGTCCTGGAGGACTCGGGTTGAGGGTATCTGAACCTCGATTGGTAGGACTGCTTCCATACCGTATACAAGAGAGAAGGGGGTTGCCCCTGTTGATGTTCGTACTGTAGTGCGATAACCATGAAGAGCGAATGGTAACATCTCATGCCAATCTTTGTAAGTCACTGTCATCTTCTGTATAATCTTCTTAATGTTCTTGTTGGCGGCTTCCACAGCGCCATTCATCTTAGGCCGATATGGAGAAGAATTGTGATGCTTGATCTTGAACTGCGTGCAGAGTTCGGTGACTATTTTGTTGTTGAGATTAGAGCCGTTATCTGTGATAATCCTCTCAGGAGTGCCATACCGACAGATAAGATTATGCTTGATGAATTGAGCCACAACATTCTTGGTAACAGAGGCGAACGAGGCTGCCACAAGGATGAAACGATGTCCGTTGGAAGCTGTAGGCTTGATTTCTCCAATCATGTCAATGCCCCACATTGCAAAAGGCCAAGGAGCTGTTAGAACATTCAGAGGTACTGGAGGTACGTGCACTTTGTCTGCAAAAATCTGGCATTTGTGACAAGATCGAGCGTAGCGGT
This sequence comes from Vicia sativa, assembly GCA_021764765.1. Taxonomy (NCBI): domain Eukaryota; kingdom Viridiplantae; phylum Streptophyta; class Magnoliopsida; order Fabales; family Fabaceae; genus Vicia; species Vicia sativa. Next base: position 74,340,982 of record CM038797.1, on the reverse strand, counting down.
GACAATCAGCTTCCATGGTGGACCAATAGTAACCTATTCTCAGAATCTTCTTAGCCATGGCGTGTCCACTGGAGTGGGTACCAAATACGCCTTCGTGTAACTCTTCCATGATATGTTCCGCTGTTTTCCGGTCTACACAGCGAAGTAAGCACAAGTCGTGATTGCGCTTGTATAAGATGTCGTTGCTGAGGAAGAATTTGGATGCGAACCTTCTCAAAAACTTCTTATCATTGACAGATGCCCCTGCGGGATATTCCCGAGTCTCAAGATACCTCTTCACGTCATAGTACCAAGGTTTCTCTTCTGTATCAAGCTCATAACAATACGATGGTTCGTCAAACTTTTCAATGATGATCTGGGGAGCCTCGTTGTCCCACCTGACCTTGAACATAGATGACATAGTGGCTAACGCATCTGCTAACTGATTCTCTTCTCGTGGAATGTGATTGAAAGTGATCTCTTCGAAGTAGGGGATTAAGCTTAAAACATGTTCTCGATACAGAATGAGATTCGAATGCTTCGTATCCCACTCACCCTTAATCTGACTGATCACTAAAGCTGAGTCTCCATACACTTGTAAGAACTTGATTCTTAAGTCAATAGCAGCTTTGATACCCATGATGCACGCTTCGTATTCAGCCATGTTGTTAGTGCAACTGAAACATAATCTGGCGGTGAAAGGAGTATGTCCGCCTGTAGGGGATGTAATGATGGCGCCAATGCCATTGCCAAGTGCGTTTGAGGCTCCATCAAAGACCATGGTCCATCGGGATCCTTCTTCACAATCTGTAACTAGTAAAACATCCTCATCTGGAAATTCGAACTGCATAGACTGATAGTCATCTACGGCTTGATGAGCCAAATGATCGGCTACTACACTTCCTTTGATTGATTTAAGAGAAGTGTACTGGATGTCGTATTTGGTCAAGATCATTTGCCATCTTGCTATTCTTCCGGAGAGAGCTGGTTTCTCAAATATGTATTTTATCGGATCCATCTTAGAAATTAACAAGGTAGTGTGAGTCAACATGTACTGTCTTAGTCGGCGAGCAGCCCAAGCCAAAGCGTTGCAAGTTTTCTCGAGTTGTGAGTATCTTGTTTCACAGTCGGTAAACTTTTTGCTAAGGTAGTATATTGCATGCTCTTTTCGATCAGACTCGTCATGTTGCCCCAACACACCCATTGAATTCTCTAACCTTCAAGTACATGATAAGAGGTCTTCCTTGACGCGGCATCAAGATAGGAGGACTGTAGGTACTCCTTGATTTTGTCAAAAGCGATCTGGCAATCGTCGTTCCATTCCACTACTTGATCTTTCTTAAGTAACTTGAAGATTGGCTCACAAGTAGCAGTTAGATGTGCAATGAACCTGGCAATGTAGTTCAATCGGCCCAAAAAACCTCTGACTTCCTTCTCGGTGTGGGGAGCTGGCATTTCTTGAATAGCTTTAACCTTGGCTGGATCAACTTCAATACCTTTACCACTGACAACAAATCCTAAGAGTTTACCGGATCTGACTCCAAAAGTGCACTTGTTAGGATTAAGTCTTAGTCTGTACTTCTTCAATCTGTCAAATAGTTTCTGCAAATGATCAAGATGTTCCTCTTCAGTCTGTGATCGAGCTATCATGTCGTCGACGTAGACCTCTATCTCGTGATGAATCATGTCATGAAATAATGTCACCATAGCACGCTGATAAGTGGCGCCTGCGTTCTTCAGTCCGAACGGCATAACCTTGTAGTAGAAAGTGCCCCACTGTGTAACAAAAGTAGTCTTCTCCATGTCTTCAGGAGCCATTTTGATGTGATTGTAACCGGAGAAACCATCCATGAAGGAGAAAACCTTATGCTGAGCGGTGTTGTCAACCAGAACATCAATATGAGGAAGTGGGAAATCGTCTTTCGGACTCGCTTTGTTTAGATCTCTGTAATCCACGCACATCCGTACCTTGCCATCCTTCTTAGGTACGGGTACCACGTTTGCAACCCATTGTGGATAAGAAGTAACAGCTAAGAAATCGGCGTTGAACTGCTTCATAAATTCGGCTTTGATTTTCTCTAACATCTCAGGACGCATGCGACGAACCTTCTGTTTCACTGGGAGAAAACCTTCTTTTGTCGGCAATCGGTGTACCACAATATCAATGTCTAAACCCGGCATGTCTTCGTATGACCAAGCAAAAACCTCAATATAGTCTCGTAGCATCTATATCAACCTTTCTTTGACACTGTTCTCAAGACCCGCTCCTATCTTGATCTCTTTTCTGTCTTCATCAGTACCCAAATTCACCACCTCAACTTGCTCTTCGTGTGGCTGTATAACTTGTTCTTCTTCTTGTGATCGGACAAGTTCCCCTAGCACTTCACAATCTTCCTCACCTTCTTCTTGACTTGGTAGATCGGATTAACGAGTCATATTTAGCAATAGCATAGTGTTATCAATGAGATTCGGAGTGATTCTGCGTTGTATCACGTGGGTGTGTAAGAAACACACGCTTTTTGAAGGGGTGGTAAAGTAAAAGAAAGAAAGCAACAAATAATGCAAAAGTCCAACGATTTTATTGAATGAAAATATGCAAATGACGGATAATAACCCTCACAAACGAGCCATGATTCCCCGGGCAAGGCACTAGGCTTTAGAGTTTATTGTTCAAAACATAAAGAAAGTACGAAAAGCAAAACAAAAACAAGAGCAACTACTCCTGTCTAAAGGAGATTGGTATGACGTCTTCAGTCTTCCAATTACTGAGTCCGTTGTCTGGAGTTGGGAAGATCCATTTGTTGATGTCGAAGTCGTAGTCGCCGTCTTCTATAGCATGGATTCCACTCTGGCTGATGCGGAAAGGAAGTTGGCCGGCACGCTCGCGGCGTATCATCTTCTGACCTTTGATGGTGAAGCCTAAACCAGTCTTATCAGATTTGAAAGAAAGATTAGGGAGCTGTCCCCAAATAGTACTACCTCCTTCTTCAACTGCAGCTTGAGCATCTTTCAACGAGGCCATCCTAGGCGGAACTTGCATAACTTCAGGAGTGACGGGAGAGTCAACAGGCATGACTCTGGGAATTGTTTCAAAAGCTTGACAGGGAGTCTCGAAGAATTCACCCTCTACCTCGAGGTATCGGAATGACTGTAAATGACTGACCATATATTCTTCTTCACCACACACTGTGAATACCTTCCCTTTCACCGGGTACTTCAACTTCTGATGCAAGGTAGAGGTAACAGCGCCTGCCCCATGTATCCAAGGGCGTCCAAGTAGGCAAGAGTAAGCTGGACGGATGTCCATGACAAAGAAAGTGGAATCAAAAGTCTGGGAACCGACTTTAACAGGCAGAGTCAGCTCTCCAAGTACTGTTCGCTTAGAACCATCAAAAGCTCTCACAATTATATCACTGGGCTTCAGGACCAACCCTTCAACATCAAGTCGATCAAAAGCATTTTTCGGAAGGATATTCAGAACAGAACCGGTATCCACTAAAACATGAGACAATGTAACGCTCTTGCATTCAATAGAGATGTGCAAGGCTTTGTTGTGTTTCTTTCTGGCAGAAGTCAGATCAGCATTAGAGAAGCCTAGGCCGTTGATGGCAGCCAGGCTAGCAATACAAACTTCAAACTGGTCAGTAGTAGTGTCTTGCGGTACGTGAGCATTCTTCAGAAACTTCACTAAGGCATTAGCATGAGCCTCAGAGCACAAGAGCAGAGCAAGCATGGAGATCTTGGACGGGGTCTGTCCCAACTGTTCCACAACATTGTAGTCACTCTTCTTGATAATCTTGAAATTTCCTCCATTTCTCGTTTGGAGGTGTCTTGACAACTTCCTTTGGTACGGTGAGGGATGAGTTACTGGCTCTTTCCCTCTAGCTTGGGGAATGGGTTGAATAGCTGGAATGCGAGCTGGAGTCGCGGTGTCTTTTGGAGGAGAGATATCTGGAGAGAACACTCTTCCGGTTCGGGTCACCTTACTTGATCCGGTGATGTTTTCAATGTCAAGAATGGTAGCTTCAACTGTAAGATCTTCAACGGTCAGAGGGTCTTGCTTGACGCCATGATAATAAACCTCAGCTCCATAGTTCCAAGGGATAGCTTTGTCAGAGGAATATGGGACTGGTCTGGGAGAAGTAATGATGAGAGGTGCCACCCTAGGCACAGGATCAGCAGAGGAAATCCTTATAGTGTTAACATCAGCATAGTCTTCTAGGAAATCGTCACCCCATCCGGTTACCTTAACATCTTCAATAGGAATCTTGTAGCTCTCAGGAACAATATACTTCACCATGTAATCAAACTTTCCACTTGGCTGCCCCAAGGTATCCTATGCGGATGGTACAGCTTCATTCACATCTTCGATCTTCAATTTCTTAGACATGTCTTTACACAGACTCTCCACAGGTGGTTTCAGGAATAGTATTTCACGGTTATCCATCATGCACTGAACACGTCTTCTCAACCAAGCACAACCATCAGGTGCAGATGGGCACCAACGACAATTCTCTGGGCATCCTGGATTGACACCGGCTTGCAGCAAATTCTTCTTAACAGTCATCAGAGGAATGGTCAAGTCATCTATGTTGAAAACGTAAGTATCTTCTCCAACAGCATTGGAACTCTTGTCATGGTTAGGCATAGGCGCGTTGATCACATTCGGAGTCTCAACAGGGGGGTCAAACTCAATCTGCTTAGCTTCCATCATATCTTGAATCTTGTTCTTGAGCCCAATTGTCGATGTCGTGCCTGGGCTATTGGAGTGGTAAGCACACTTAGCATTAGGATTGTATCTCGGAGAGGAGGTGTTGACACTCTGAGGAGGATCCTTCAAAGTAATCAGCTCTGCTTTCAACATGTGTTGCAAGGCTTGCGACAATGGCATGTTGATCTTTGTAAACTGTCTTGGCGGCGTTACGCTCTGCGTTGTCTCGTTGAGGTTGTCTTGATGTAGGATTGGAAATCACAAGCGCCCCACAGTTGAGCGGTCGGTCTTGGCTCGGCTTTTTGACCATACACGCATTAGTTTCTTTCTTACCACCAAAAGATCTCTTGACATTTGAAGATGTCTCTACATGAATCTTCCCACTCTTGATACCGACTTCAATACGCTTGCTGTCAATATCATTTCGTGAATCCGTGAAGAGTTTCCAATCGGATGATTGGAGAGCGGGCTGTCGGTGTTCCATGAACATATCAACCAACTCCCTATTGGACAAGGGTGGTTGAACTCACTGCTAGATCCCTCCACTCGAGCATACTCCTTGAACTTCTCATCACGACCCATAGACATGCTTTGTAGTTGCATGCGAGTGGGTGTCAATTCAACATTGTATTCATATTGCTGAGAAAGCATCAGCCAAATCACTCCAAGTACGGATACGGTCATTCTCTAGTGATAGTACCATTCCAACGGGTTGGACAAACTCTCTTGAAAATAGTGCATCCACAACTTTCATCATCGGTGGGGGTTGATCTTCTGAACATAGGACTTCAAATGCAGCTTCGGACAAGAAATGCCATCATACTTGGCAAAAGTAGGAACTTTGAACTTGGGAGGAATCACAACACCGGGAACAAGACTTAGATCATCAAAATTCAGCCCGGACATCTTCAGATTTTCCACAGCATTCAGACGGTCTTCGAGTTGTTTGTACTTGTCATCTTCATCAGAGTACTGGCTATAATCAGAGCGGTCCTCTCCTTCTTTCTTTGGCTCACGCTGGGCATCTTCATCACCCTTGGTACTCCCCTCAGTATGGACACTTCCTTCAGAGAGCTCGATCCGACTGACCACTTTAGGACCCCCTTTGTAGCGTCTACCCATGTTGAGGAGACCAACAACCTTCTTCTTCTTGTTGATGAGTTTCTTCAGATCTTCTTGGCCTTGGACCAAGCTGGTGAACATCTGGCCGAGCATTCGAGCTTGGAGATCTTTGACAGTCTGTTCAAGAGCCATTTCTGCTAAAATAAATAGCGAGCAAATGAGAAAACCAATCTCCAATGTACCTGTGATGCAATGTTATGCTATGATATGCAATGTTTATGCGAATGCAATGCTATGTTTTCAAGGACCTAAGAGATTTAAATTTGTTAAACAAGCAATGAACAAACATTTATTAGTACTCTCTTTATTATTCTTTTTCTTTTTAAGTACAAGAGATAGTTCAAAGCAATAAAAGAAAACAAAAACATCCTAAAGCTCTTAGTCTCCCATGGGCGCTTCCTCTTGGTGCCGATGTATGCATTGATGTTTCGCTCCTCGTGAAGTAGCTTGGTCAACTCTAACACTTTCTTCTCACTTGCATAACACTGAGCTTCAAAGGTATCCCTCTCTTCTTTAAGCTGAATCCAGGATCTCTTCAAGTCTTCAAAATCGGTAGGCATGTCGGGATGGAGAACAGCATAGGTACGTCACCTATAGCAGGTTCCATAATTCTTGGTAAAACAGTGAATGGCATCATGAGGTTTTGAGCTCGAGCTCGCACCCATTTGAGGTAAGGTTCCCAAGGAATGGAGTTCGGTGCCCCAAAGTCTTGGTATCGATCTTTTTACCATGCCCCAAGCATGTATAAACCTTCGCGATAATTCGGAGATCGTGATTGTAGTCGAACACAATATCTTGGAGAAGCATATCATGTGGACCATCTCTTCGAGCAAAACCAAACTGACGTAGAGCTAGAGAAGGGTTGTAAGTAATACCTCCCCTTATACCAAGGAGTGGTACATTAGGGAATTCTCCACAACGCTCAATGAAGGTGAAGTCTTTTTGAGAGAAAAGATTCCAACGGATATCTGAATGAGAGAGTGACATCAATCTTTGAGACCATCTCAACCTTTGTTCATTCTTCAAAACTGATGGAGGAAGGTGCGAAATAAACCACCTTGAAAGTAACGGGACACAACACATGAGAGTCCCTTGTCGCTTAGTAGTACAGTGTGGAGAATGCGATGTCTCCAAGTAAAGTAGGCATGGATTGCGGGTAAGGAACAACTTGATGGCATTGATATCAATGAATTGATCCGAGTTAGGAAATAGAACCAAACCATAAATTAGCAAGGCCACAATGTTTTCAAATGCATGGAAACTCATAACTTTGAGGAATTCTCGGGCTTTCTTGATTAAGAACTTGGAAAGTAAACCCTTAACTCCACTTCGGTTTCCCAATTGGCTTCAATGTCTGAGCGCTTAAGATGTAAGGCGGATGCGATGTCTTCGAACTTAGGAACCTTTTCCAAACCGGTGAATGGCATTTGGTCAAGAATAGGTATCCCAAGTAGCTTAGAGAACTCTTCTAAGGTAGGAACCAACTGATAATCTGGAAATGTAAAGCAATGGTGTTTCGGATCAAAGAACTGGAATAGGACATGCATCATATCTTCTTCAAAACCGAGATAACCAAATCAAGTAGATAACCATGTCTTTTGATGAACGAGCATGGTCGGGAATTTCGAAACCAATTCTTTGAGTTGAGAAGGATACCCATGAAGTTGATTCGGATAGTCTTTCTAGAAGCCATAATCCCTACAAAAGCGAGCAAAGATAAATCCCTAGGTCCTTGAAATAGTTAGAAATGATATGCAATGCGAATGATGTCATGATGTCATGTTTACACACAAACAATTCACACAATGAGCCTAGGGTTAAGGCTTGCATGAGGTATAGGTGATTACCCACCAAAAGTTTGAGTTGGTTCATCCTGTCCTATAATAGCGGGTTCTAGGAATCTCATATCACGATCTTTCTCGTAGCGCTTATTTCAATCGACGGCCAAGTGGTCGATCGAAAATGTCCCAAAGTCTAATCTCAATGAGCGTAGCATCGAGTATCAACCAACCTTGGTCTACACCAAAGCCGGCCATCTCACTACCTTCTAATGGCTAAGATGGGTCAATTAAGGTTCTAAAAGTTTAGTTAGCGCTTGATGACACCACGCAGAAGCCAAATACTATCTTCAACTTGGGAATGAAGAGTATCGGGACAACCAAAGTGTCACGCTAACGTAGCCATCATGTTGACCGCGTAGTTATACGTCTAGCGGTCGCGATGATCTAATGCTACTTACCTAAAAGGAAACCCGGATCCGGGTGTAGGATCCCCCAACAATATAGTACCCAAGCAACCCTTAAAGATAAAGCATACAAGTCAAACAAAAAGTGATAAAAGTTATCTAGAAATCCCTAAGGCAATTCTCTCTTTTAGGGTGTTTCCCAGTAGTCGCCGTTACGTGATACGGTGAAGCGACTTTGTAGGATTTTGTATCCAAATGTGCGGATAGCAAGAGTCGCCACCGACTTTTATTTTTATCCAATTAAGGGAAGGTAAAAGTAATGAGAAAAGACCTTCGTTAGATTCGAGTTCGGGAGAATGGTTATGAAAAGGGAAGGTATTAGCACCCATTTCCATCCGTAGTTATCTACGGGCTCTTAGTTGCTCTAGATCACTTTTTAAAATTGCTTTTTGTGTGTTTGACAAAAATGTTTTGAAAGAGGCATTTCGCTTTGACTTTGTAATGACTCATGTAGGAGTGTATACAAAGTGTTCGGAAATGTTTCGTTTTGAAAAGAAATTGAACTTTGAAAAAGAGTGTGTGGTGTGAAAAGCATTTGATAGAGCAAGCAACTAAAAGACTTATTTACCCACTCAGAATTGGTCGTTTTGTTGTACTTCTACGTTCCTTTAGAATAGCGCTAGCCCTACCATTAGTTAGTAGGTAGCTCCATTCGTTGGATGTAAGCGGGACATTCGAAGGGACATCGGATGGTTATAGAAAGCAACTTGTAGGAAGTATCCTAGCACATTCGAAGGGACTATCATCATTTTTCGTAGGCGACAATCGAGGGTCAAGATCATGTATTCGGAAGCGACGTCGTGGGTCTTATGATCTTTGTATCGAAGGGACTATGATGATTTGTTTGGAAGGCAACGGTGCTAGAATACCTCTACGTTCGAGGGACATGACCATTTTGAATCGAAAGGCATCGAGAGAGAATTACCCTAAGGGGTGCGTGTGTGAAGAAGTGTGTTGAATTCAGAATATTTTATCTTGAAGATTAGTGTGCTATGTTCAATTTTAGTCTTGCCATACACGCCTAATTACTAGCAATTTATAGGGTGCGGAAATTAAAATGCGGAATGTAAAAGCGGAAATGTAAAGGTGCGGAAAGATAAACCTACGCTATTACATGGCTTTGGGGCAGATACATAATTTAAAATGCGGAAAATAAAAGTCCTAAATTAAACTATTACATCCCATGAGCAATTACATTATTGGAAAAATAGAATGATAAAATGATAAAGGGAAAATCGTCTGAATCGGATCAACCTGTACAAAAAGAAGAACTCGGAAAATGCAATATGAATCGAACAAGAGGAAAAATGTTAGAAAAATGCAAATTTTAATATGAGAAAATTATTATATGCTGGAAATAAGATAAATAAGCTACAATAATTTTTTGGGATTTTTTGGAAAAGTTTTAATAATTAAAATGCAATTAAAAGTGATTTAAATGCTAAATTACAAATAAAATAAATAGGCATGCAAAAATTATATTTTTAAATTTATTAAATTAAATAAAGGTTTTTAGAATATAAATGCAAAAGGAAATATTTTTTTGGTAATTTTTTAATGCAGAATAAAAAATATGAAAAGAAATTAAAACAATGCAAAAATATTAAAACATGAAAAATATGAGAAAATATGAGATTTGCAAACTTGTAAAAGAAATGTCATGGCCAGGGATCGAACTGGGGACATGAGAGAGCATCTCACAATAGTGAACGCCTTAACCAACTGAGCCACGTTGCATCTGATGTTTGAAAACGAAGTAAGTGGAATACAAGCACGCGTCACCCTCCGATTGCCTCGTTTCCGCGCCAAGATCTTCATCTTCAACCTTTTGAATTTTTGAAAACATAGCGTCGGCCTCAGTGCGACGCTATAACCCCTGCAATTTCCAAAATCTCATACACATAATATAAATTTGTTGTGAGTACATGAATCGATTGCAAATTGGATTCTAAACACAATGGTGGTGGTCTCATGTTCCAATTTTACGTATTCTGTGAGTTCCCAATTCGTGCAAGGAAACCCTAGCTATGGTAAACATCGATTCTGGCCATGAAAACTCAATCAAACTATGCAGAAAGTTTGCAAACTTCCATCTAAACAAAAAACAAACCACGAAACATGTTAAAAATGCATGAGAATTAGAAATCGATTTTGGAAAAGGAAGAACAAACCGAAACTGGAATTCCTTGATTCTTGATGTTTTTGAATGATATAAGAGTCTGGATCGACTCTAAACAATCCAAGGAACACGATGGGATGCTCAAAATCGATTAAAATCCACTGGAACCAAGGCTGCGGATTGCTTGAAGGTCACAGATTTTTGGCTTTTAGGTTAGGGTTCTTTGAGCAATTTTTTCGTCCCCTTGTGATTGATATGCATCAAGTATATATGCTGGATGGATTTGGGATTGATTTTGGAAAGAATTGATCAATAATCAATGGAAATCAATTTTGATTTATTCATGAAATCAAATTTTCAAACTTTGGTCCAATTTCAATCTAATCTTCCCATATTTGATCCAATTTCGAAATTGCTGGCATTTATGGGTTAATTGGATCACAAGTAAGCAATAAAAATCAATCTTTCAATTAATTTGGATTTTATACTTTATTTTTCAAATTAATTTGTATTTAAATGAATAAATTCCAAATTAAATAGGAAAATAAAATAGAAAATCGTGGCATTGGGCTTGGACATTCCTAATTGCATGAGGAATAAGTTTGGATGAAGAAAAGTAGGCCCATTTGCAAAAGATTTGATTTTTTGAAGTATCTCTCTTTGTGCATTCTTTCAAAATTGCCCAACTTGTGGATGGTGTAACTTGCTCAATTTTCCACATTTTTGAGTGTTATTGGACTTTTTGGAAAGCTCTAAGAGTTCTCTAACCAATGTCTTTGGTCTCATCTCAATTGGAGTTACCATGCTCAATATATCTTCAAAACAAAAAGTTGACTTTTTGTTGACTTTGAAAATGACCTGTAATATTTTGAGCTATACCTCTCAAATGAAGCATTTTTTTGACATTCTTGTGAGACATGAAGTTGTAGAAAATTGAATTTCCTTCAAAATGAGCTTTGGTGGGAAAATTTCTGAGAAAGTATGAGAAAGTTATGATCAGTCAAAGTTCAGTTGACTTTTCACCTAGAAACCCTAATTTAGAAAGTTTGACTTTTGAGCAAATCTTGAGTTTTCTTAATGAATCATGATTAACCCTGGATCAAATGATGAATGTAACTTCAAAATGAGGATGTTGACCAAAAATCATGAAGTTTGACTGTATGTTGACCACAGTTGACTTTTTGTCCAATACAACTGATTCTCAACCATCTGAGCAATTGTCTGAGGAAACTTGACTTGTGAAGCTTGAAACTTGACATGGAGAATCTTTGAAGCATATGAGGAGGCATGAAGGCCATTGGAGATGTTGGAAGCTCATCTTGACTTGAGAGATACCAAACCCTAGTTTGGGTTGATTGTCTAGGAGAGAGTTTGTCTGATCAACTCTTGAGGAATCCTTGAGCATAGATGTATGAGATCTTTTGAGAAGATGGAGGGCAAATTTTGGGGTATGACAGACATGCATCATATCTTCTTCAAAACCGGAGATAACCAAATCAAGCAGATAACCATGTCTTTTGATGAACTAAGCATGGTCGGGAATTTCAGAAACCAATTCTTTGAGCTGAGAAGGCATACCCATGAAGTTGATTCGGATAGTCTTTCTAGAAGCCATAATTCCCTACAAAACAGAGCAAAGATAAATCCCTAGGTCCTTGAAATAGTTAGAAATGATATGCAATGTGAATGATGTCATGATGTCATGTTTAGCACACATAAACAATTCACACAATGAGCCTAGGTTTAAGGCTTGCAAGAGGTATAGGTGATTACCCCACCAAAAGTTTGAGTTGGTTCATCCTGTCCTATAATAGTAACCGGGTTCTAGGAATCTCACATCATTGATCTTTCTCGTAGGCGTTTATTTCAATACGACTACCAAGTGGTCGACCGAAAATATCCCAAAAGTTTGATCTCAATGAGCGTAGCATCGAGTATCAGCCAACCTTAGTCTGCACCAAAGCCGGCCATCTCACTACCTTCTAATGGCCAAGATGGGTCCATTAAGGTTCTAAAAGTTTAGTTAGTGCTTGATGACACCACGCAGAAGCCAAATACTATCCTCAACTTGGGAATGAAGAGTATCAGGACATCCAAAGTGTCACACTAACGTAGCCATCATGTTGACCGTTTCGATATAACGTCTAACGGTCGCGACGATTTATTGCTACTTACCTAAAACGAAACCCGGATCCGGGTGTAGGATCCCCCACAAATATAATACCCAAGCAACCCTTAAAGATAAAGCAAGCAAGTCAAACAGAAAGGTGATTTAGAAATCCTTAAGGCATTCTCTCTTTAAGGTGTCTCCCCGGCAGAGTCGCCAGTTCTGTAATACGGTGAACTGACTTTGTAGATTTTTGTATCGCAAATATCCGGATAGCAAGAGTCGCCACCGACTTTTCTTTTATCCAATTAAGGGAAGGTAAAAAGTACAGAAAAAGACCTTCGTTACGAGTAAGGAGAAGGTTATGAAAAGGGAAGGTATTAGCACCCCTTTTCATCCGTAGTTATCTACGGGCTCTTAGTTGCTCTTAGATCACTTTAAAATTGTGCTTTCTGTGTGTTTGACAAAAAATGTTTTGAAAAGGCATTTCGCTTTGACTTTGTAATGATTCATGTAGGAATGTATACAAAGTGTCCGGAAATGTTTCGTTTTTGAAAAGAGTTTGAACTTTGACAAAAGTGTGTGGTGTGAAAAATATTTGATTGAGCAAGCAACTAAAAATCTTATTACCTACTCAGAATTGGTCGTTTTCGTGTTATTTTACGTTCCTTTAGAATAGTGCTATCCATACCATTAGTTGGTAGGTAACCTTATTCGTTAGATGTAAACGGGACATTCGAAGGGACATCGTATGGTCATAGAAGGCAACTTGTAGGAAGTATCCTAGCACATTCGAAGGGACTATCATCATTTTTCGTAGGCGACAATCGAGGGTCAAGATCATGTATTCGGAGGCGACATCGTGGGTCTTATGATCTTTGTATCGAAGGGACTATGATGATTTGTTTTGAAGGCAACGGTGCTAGAATTCCTCTACGTTCGAGGGACTTGACCATTTGAATTCGTAAGGCAACGAGAGAGAATTATCCTAAGGGGTGCATGTGTGAAAGAGTGTGCTGATTTCAGGTATTTTTATCTTGGAGTTAAGAGTGAGCTATGTCCAATTTTTATCTTGCCATACACGCCTAATTACTAACAGTTTGTAAGATACGGAAAGTAAATTGCGGAAAGTAAAGTGCGGAAAGTAAATCCTACGCTATTACATGGCTTCGGGGCAGATACATAATTGAAAAATGCGGAAAGTAAAAGTCCTAATTAAACTATTACATCCCATAGGCAATTACATAATATGAAAAGAAAGCGATAAAAATTGTCTGAAACGGAATAACCTGTGAACAGATGAAAAATCGGGAAATACGAGGAAATTGAATAAGAGAAAAATGTTAGTAAAAATAATAATTTTTGAATGAGAAAAATTTTTCATGCTGAAAATAACATTAATATGCTAAAATGATTTTTTGGGATTTTTTGGAGTTAATTTAATAATTAAAAATCAATTAAAAGTGATTTAACTGACAAAATAGAAATTAAATTAAATATGCATGCAAAAATAATATTTTTAATTTTAAAAATTAAATAAGTATTTTTATGATGAGTATGCAAAAAATAAATATTTTTTGGTATTTTTAAATGCATGATAAAAATTATGAAAGATAAATTAAAATGGATGAAAATATTAAAAGAAAATAAAATAGAAAAATAGAAAAATAGTTAAGTTTTGCAAAAGGAAAAAGAGAACCGGTCCTGGTGTGGTTCGAACTGGAGACCATTGAGAGAATTTCCTCCATCCAATGCCTTAACCACTGCGCCATGATGCACTTGGTGTTTGGAAAGCTGGAATTAATTGAATATAAGTGAATACGTGTCCTGATTATAACACCAAGCCCAGTCAACACGCGTGGACCCCAGTTGGCACGAGAGAGCGAATCAGAGTGAGCCATTACGCCACGCATGCCTCGCCGGTTTCAACATCGGTCAACGACGCCGGAGCCGTAGTTGCGGTCGTCTTCTCCGATTGATCAAAAGCTCAAACCTGCAAAATAAGCCAAATAAAGGACAAAGGAAGACCTTATCCCCCTAAATCGACCATTCCGGATTCAATGGTGGTGTTGGTTTTGGCTGAATCGACCTGTAACTACCGGTTCGAAGCTCATCAGTTCGAAAACCCTAAACATGGCATTAAGCGATTCTGACGTTCAAACTCACAAACGATTGCCCAGATCATGTATAATGAACTCCAAATTACCTCAGGAACAAGTTTGGATGGTTGAGAGAGGCTGAAAGTGGCTACAAAGTAAAAATTGAATTTTGACAATTTGAGAAAATTTTTGACAAAATAAGGGTTGTGTATGGGGCTAGGGTTTAGTCCTCTTTGATGTGTAATAGGCTGAGTATTTATAGAGTGTATTAGGAGAGCAAAAAGAGTGAAAAAAGATTGGATCTTGATTATGCAATAAATTCTTTTCAAATAAAATCAAATTTTGGAAAAAAATTGATTTTCTCTTCAATGTGAGAGCTAGAACGAATTTGGTATGTTCCATGGGCTATCTTGGACCTCAAGTTTGATAGAAATTCACTTCTTTTGAAAAAATATCTTATTTTCATATTTTATATAATTTAATTTTGAATTAAATGGTTTTAAATTCAAAAATAAATCAATAAAATGGAAAATTGTCATGGCCAAGCATCAACGGGTCACAAATAATATTATGATCAAGTTTGGATCATAAAATTATAGGCCCATTTGGAAAAAATTGCATTTTGACAAAGATCTCCTTTTGTGCAATTGTTCAAAAATGCCCAACTTGTGAATGGTGTATTTTGCTCAATTTTCCACATTTTTGAGTGTTCTTGGACTTTTTGGAAATCTCTAAGAGTCCTCTAACCAACCTCTTTGGTTTCATCTCAATTGGAGTTTCCATGATCAATAAATCTTAGAAACAAAAAGTTGACTTTTTGTTGACTTTGAAAAGGACCTGTAATGTTTTGATCCATACTTTCCAAATGAAGCATTTTTTGAACATTCTGTGAGACATGAAGTTGTAGAGAATTGAATTTCCTTCAAAACAAGAGGTGGTGGAAAAATTTCTGAGAAAGTATGAAGAAGTTATGCTCAGTCAAAGTTTGCTTGACTTTTCACTAAGAAACCCTAATTTAGAAAGTTTGACTTTTGAGCAAATCTTGAGTTTTCTTGATGAATCATGATCAACCCTGGATCAAATGATGAATGTAACTTCAAAATGAGGATGTTGACCAAAAATCATGAAGTTTGACTGTATGTTGACCACAGTTGACTTTTTGTCCAATACAATTGATTTTCAACCATCTGAGCAATTGTCTGAGGAAACTTGACTTGTGAGGCTTGAAACTTGACATGGAGAATCTTTGAAGCATATGAGGAGGCATGATGAACATTGGAGATGTTGGAAGTCCATTTTGATCTGAGAATCACCAAACCCTAGTTTGGGTTGATTGTCTAGGAGAGGGTTTGTCTGATCAACCCTTGAGGAATTCTTGAGTATGGGTGTATGAAATATCTTGAGAAGTAGGAGGGCAAATTTTGGGCTATGACAACATGTCATACCCTTCCAAATCATACTAGGAACCCAACCTGAACCACAATCTCCTCACCCATAAAACTCTTAACATAAACACTCTAATCACCATTCTATCCCTTTAGGAAAGCTATATGTTGTGTCAGGATCTGGCATGGTACTTTTATCCTTCTCAAAAGAAATATTTTCACCTATCACTTCACCAGTTCAACCCACTGAGATTCTGAAACCTCCACCTTATATACAAACCCAAATGGAAGAATTTAGAATTGTTATATTTTTTTTTTTGATAAACAATGAAATATATTACTTAAAGAGTACAAATTATACTCAAATTATAGGAAGCAGAACTACAATTGTACAAGACACTAGTTACAAAAATCCAATGGCCTATGACTTCAATCATAAAAACTACACAGCCTTTTTTGCTTATTTCTAATTACCATCCACCACCAGGAATACATTTTGATATTACGCAGAATTTCTTCAACATCAGGCACTGCATTATTAAAAATTACGTCATTCCGATGTTTCCAAATACACCAGCAAGATGTCATCCAGATTCCTGCTACTCTTCTGGCTGAACCTTTTCGTTGCAGTGCCTCGATCATGCGAAGGAAATGGTTGACAATATTATCTTCCAGCACCGGTTCCAAATCCAGCCATGAATAGATTAAGCCCCATAACCTTTTAGAATAAAAACAATTTATAAATAGGTGATGGATGTCTTCAACCTGAGCACAACCAAAAACACATAAAGCAGCATCATTGTCCTCAATAATTACTCTTTTTGGAAGCTGTGCTTTAGATGCAAGTCTGTCATGAATCAACCGCCAGCCAAACACTGATAATTTTGACGGAATCAAAAGCTTCCATAAAACATTCAATGTTGCCTTCATCATAGGTTCCATTGTCGTATAATTCCTCTGTTGCAGAATCTTCTTGTAGTACGAGGATACCGAAAATACACCATCTCCTTCCAGTTTCCACAAAAATTTATTTGGTTCATTCTGCAGCAACTCCACTCCCTCCAGAACCATAAGTAACTCCTCAGCCTCTTTTTTAGCTTCATCATCGAGCACAAAATCAGTTTCAGGAAAAAACCAAAAAGGAATTTTTTCTCCATTGCCTATTTTAATTGTAAGCATATCAGTAAAAGTTACTTCTCCCTCTTCATCTGCTATATTCGAAATATCTCTCCACCACAGTGATTCTGCTTTATTTTTTTCCAGTCCTATTGTTAAACATTATCCTTTCGTAAAGCCTGCCATACCGTGCCTCCAGAATTCCTTTCCATATTGTATCTTCATCTTTAAGAAATCTCCATATCCATTTTGAAAGAAGTGCTCTATTAAAAGCCATCATATCTTTAACTCCTAAGCCACCATCTTCTTTAAGCTTACAGACTGTGCTCCAGCTAATCCAGTCCACACCCTTCTTCACTTCTGCATTATGCCATAAAAAGTTTCTCTGTAATTTGATTATATTTTCCTTCACTTTAGATGGAATCCTGAAAAAAGACAAGTAGTATACAGGTAGATTCGTGATAACTGCATTTAGTAGTGTAATTCTACCACCCACGGATAATAGTCTTGCTATCCATGGCGACAATTTCGCCCTCATCTTTGCAAGTATTGGATTCCAAAAGTTTAATCTTCTATGGTTTCCACCTACTGTGATACGAAGAAACTTAAATGGGATACTGTCAATCTTACAACAAAGGAATTGGCTTGCCGCTTGTAAGAAATATCCCTCAAGACGTACACCGTAAATCTTTCTTTTACCCATGTTAACCCTCAATCCCGAAGCCATTTCGAAACCTCTGAGCAGTACCTTTATGGCCCATAGGTTACTCCATGAGCCCTCTCCCACCAAAATTGTGTCATCTGCAAATTGAAGCAAGTCATACGATACATCTTCTTGTATATGAAATCCTTTGAATTCTCTGCGTGCTACTGCATTGCGAACCAACCCTGCCAAACCTTCAGCTGCTATTGAGAACAAGAACGGTGACAGAGGGTCCCCTTAACATAGCCCTCTATGAGCTCTAAACTCATTTGTCGGACTCCCGTTCACCAGAATTGACATAGTGCTGTTAAATACTCCTGCATGCATCCATTTGAGCCACCTTTCATTGAATCCCATCCTGACCATCACGAAATTCAGGTATTTCCAATCAACACAGTCATAAGCTTGGGCAAAGTCTACTTTAAACAATAGACAACTTCTTTTCTTCCTATTAGCCAAATCAATTACTTCATTAGTAACTAAAACACCATCTAGAATCTGTCTACCGGGGATAAATGTTGTTTGGGACTTAGAAATCAACTTCCCAATAACCTTGCCCAACCTTGCTGCAAGGAATTTTGAGATAATTTTGTAGATGCTGCCAATTAAACAGATAGGCCTATACTCCTCTAAACTTTGTGGACTGTCAACTTTTGGGATGATGGCAATGAATGTTGTTGTCATAGCTTTTGGTAAATTGCCTTTTGAATGAAAATCTTGAATGCATTGCACAATCTCCTCACCCAGCACTTCCCACCCCTTCTTAATAAACTCCATATTAAAACCATCAGGGCCTGGACTTCTATCCCCATCACAACTAAACACAATTTCTTTAATTTCCTCCTTTGTGAATTCTTCTTCCAATCTGGTACTTTCCTCCACTGATAGACTGTTAAATTCCACCCCTTCCAGCTTTGGCCTTGGTAACTCTTGCATCTTAAACTTCTCCTCAAAAAATTCCTTAATCTTATTCTTGACTTCCACCACCCCTTCAACTAATCCCTGATCCGAATGAATAGCCACTACCATATTCTTTCTGATTCTTGATTTTATCACAGAATGGAAATATTTTGAATTATTATCACCCTCCTTGATCCACTTCACTCTAGCTTTTTGCTTCAACATACTTTCTTTATGATTCAAATTTCTCCAAATACTCTCTTGTAATTGTTTTCTTCTAATAGCATTTTCTTCACACAATTGTGAAGACAAATCATTCTCTGTTAGTTCAAGATTATTTAGTTCATCCACATCCTCCTCCACCATCAAATCCAGCTTCCCATACACTCTTTGATTCCACCCTCTTAAGTTATCCCTCAATTTTTTAATCTTCTCTTTGAGTATAAATGCACCGGATCCCTTCACAATGAAAGAGTTCCATTCCTTCTTAATGAACTCGAGAAAATCCGCATGTTCGTACCAACAATGGAAGACTTTAAAGGGTTTGGGTCCCCGGTTCAACGAGCTTGTTTTCACCCACACAGGTCTGTGGTCAGAAATGTCTCTATTACCTGAAATGTGAGCTACAACATTCCAACTGTCAAGAATTCTCTCTGATAACAGTATCCTATCAATCTTGCTCCTTGCCTTCCCATTAGAATTTATCCAGGTGAATTTATTACCTATTAATGGTAAATCCACAATCCCCATCAACTCAATAAATTTTGCAAACTCCTCCATTTCCACATTGCTTGCCTGCACTTTTCCTCTTCTTTCCTCCTTTAATTTGACAGCATTAAAATCTCCCCCCACTATCCACTCCCCTATTGGCAAATTCTGCTTCCAGTCCAGCAATTTTCTCCACAGTATTCTTTTGTCAACACAGTTACATGGTGCATAGACATTGACAAAATAACAATTTATTCCTTTCCAATCAGCATTTACAACCAGAGCTCCCTTAGTTCTAAAGCTAAACCCTGGAGAAATTGCATCTTTTCTTCATATTGTCAGCAATCCCCTAGAATTACCCTCTGATTCCATCGTTGACCATTCACACTCCTCAAAACCCCAAAAGCTTTTTACCACTCTCTCTTCCAATTTCTTCAATTTTGTTTCCTGGAAGAAACAAAGATCTGCCTTCTCTTTGATGATAATCTGAGCAATTCTTCTTCGCTTGGTAGAATTGCCTCCCCCTCTAATGTTGAATGTTCCTACAATCATTGGCCCATATTGTTCTTCTCCATCCCTGCCTCAAAACATAATCGGTCACGTGTCTCCATATCCCAAACAATTCCTTCAAACACTTCATCATCTTCTTCTCCTTCGATCCCCAGATCCTTGATTGATTTCCACACTTTTGCCGGCACCCCTTCTAATGTCTTTAGAATTCTCTGATTTCTTGGATGAAATGTCGAATCCCCAATAGAATTCCCAATAGATTCTTCACACAGTAGCAAATCATTTGAACTTCTTACTAGTAGTTCCCCACCGTTGCAAGACGAATGTTGTGTTGGCAAAATTTTAGGATTTCCTTGAGATTTTAGTAAAGCTGAAAAATATGAAGGTTCAAAAGGAATTATGGATTTTTCGTATATATTTTCCACTACTAATTTCTTTTTGGGCCTCCTTCTCAACATTGCCCCATAAGAAGAGGAAGAAATAGAGTCTGAATCCATATGTTGGGCCCAATCCATTCTATTAATTAAATCTGCATTTTGACCCACCCCCTTAAGCCCACCAGAATGGGAACACTTTTCACCTGATACAATTGGAGACTCCCTTTGACATATAATTTATTCTCCCTTACCATCATGCGTACTTGTTCCTGCCCACGTCCCAATATGCAAATCTCCTTTCCCATCTGCATTAAATGTTGGCTTATGATTCTGCTTATCCTTTCTCCCTTTTCAGAGCAACCCTCAGAATTATTCAAAAGTCCTCCTATATTCTTCTCTTTTACTACCATAGATTGACTAGGTACCTCCAAAGCATGTTGACTTGTTCCATCATCCGAAAAAGATTCATCATTGACCCCTGCACACTTTTAGTTGATGTGACCAAATTTTCTGACATGCTGGCAGCATTCCCAACACCGTCTTCCTCATCTTCCTCGTCACTTTCCTCCCAGCCCTCCTCCCCTTCACTAGATTATGATAAACCACCGTTACTTCTCTTCCCCTCTGACGATTTTCCCACTATTCTCTTAGGACCATGCATATCCTCGACAAGTTTGATGCTGTAAGTATTGTCGTTAACTCCAATATTAAAGCTTTCATTAAGAGTCATGGAATACTTGGTCCTTATAAGGAATCTTGCTATGTCCATCTTAGACTGTTTCTTAGTTTCTGGATCCATACATACAAAAGCCCCAACCGTTTTTTACATGAATTCGAAAAACTCTTGTTTCCAAGCATGACATGGAATACCAAAGCACCGCATCCATGTTAGTCGTTCATTATCCACGTCTGCCGGCGACCATGGGTGGATATTCTCAAACCATCTACTAATCCATTGAGTTTCTTCCTTCACCAACGACCTTAGCTCTCCTTCCTCTAGTTCTTCTAGCAAAACCAGGTTGGCTCCCAAAGGAGTAGCCTTAATACTGAAAAACCCTTCCGCGTGTAAAGCCTCTTGTATATTATAAGTTGTTCCCGGTTTTTCTACCACTCCAACAAACGCTTTTTCAAATCTCCTGATATCCGCATCTTCCACATCAAACTGCAAGTGAACAAACTTAGGTTTTCTATTGATCCACCCACTTTCCATAGGTCTTCAATTTTGAAGTCCTGCTTCTGTCGGAATGTTCTTTGTTATCGCTTGAACATAAGACAGACCACTCTTTCTACTGTTATATTGGTGGATATATTTTTCCTTGGTTCCTGCTGTAACATCTTTAATACTCACCTTCTGACGCTCTACTCCAACATACACTCTTCCTCTTTGAAACCTTGGGATATTGGCATGTAGCTTTCTACCACTGATGAATATGTTATCCAGCTCCACCTCTAACATTCTAGTATCCTTTACTTTTCTGAATCTTACAAAACCATACCTCCTACCTCTTTTGTCTCTCTTTGGTGGTATAATCACCTCAGATACCAGACCAAAGTCAACAAAAATGTTAAACATTTCATCGGCTCCATATTTATCTGGAAATTCAGAAAAGAAGAAACTTGTCTCCTCCCCACCCTCTATATTTGCTTTTCCTCTACGTAGATCCCAATAGTTTTCATTTTTTTCCACCCTGTTTCCATTTTTTCTTAGAAACCACCTTCCAATCTTTATTTTCTCTCTCCACTTCTCCCTCTCTTTCTCTCTCTTCTTTCTCTCTCATCTGAAGTTGCAAACAAAGGATATTGTTATATTTTCTAATATTAAGGATTTGGTTATTTAGAGACTCACAACATCTGACTTTATTGCTTATGTTGCTAAGTGCGACACTCTCAAAACATATATGGATACAACTCTACAGAATATGAAGACTTTCACTTTGTAGTCTGTAGATTCTTCTAGCGAGACGGAAGGGTAATTAAAGGCAAAACTGACTAATGTAGTTGTTGCTCAAAAAGTTATGGGAGCTCAGCTTCATAATTTGGTTGTTAATCAAGATTCTATAGTCAACAAGCAAGAAGAAATGGATGATCAATTAAAGTATGTGGTTGCAAGGAAGAATGATAGAGGATCTGATATCAAGGCCATTCTGGAGATTCTAACGAAACCCTAAGCTTTAGAACTTATCACCTTCTGTTATTTTTTATTGTTGACTTATTATTATTATTATTATTATTATTATTATTATTATTATTATTTTGCAATCTAATAATAATTTTCTTTGGTGTAATGATATCTTTCTGCAATATATTTTCTTACTTTCTTTATTTTTTTTGTTGATGGCAATAGGGGAGTAAGATAAAATTAGTATTAAAGCGCCTAAATCTGATAGTTAAGAACTAATTCTTCCTTAAATTATGAAGAATAATTTATTGTGCTTTAAAAATCAAATTTAATTTACCTGGATAGAATTATGGGGAGCTCACAAACCTCCCCTTTTTGAACTATTAGACTCAGGGGGGCTTACAAACCCCAGATCCTGAAGTCAACTTGTTAATTAACTTAACAACCATTATTCTTAAATATTTATATTTTTCATCATAAAAAAAGAGGAGGTCGTTGGAACAAAATTGATTTGTATCATATCTCTAAAGTTTTGTTGATAACAAAATGTTTAAAGAATAATTGGGTATAGTAATATATGTTCAAGTGTGCAAGATCATAGACTAAAATTTATGATATAAACTTAGTACTGACACTGAAAATGAGCATTAAAGAGAAGCTAAAAGATCTAGAATCTGAGAATCAAACTCTAAAGGAGGTCAATTTTTTGAAGATCGGACTCTGAAAAAAGTCAACCTATGAAGATCTAAACTCTAGAAGATAAGAACCTGAGATCCAAACTCTGAAGACTCATACCCTGAAGCAGGTCAACGTAAGGATCAAAAAGACTTTGATAGGTCACTATCAAACTCAGAGATCATTCTGTCTTCTTCTAATCACGTGCAGATCCAAACAAAAATCTACACATACAGTTGAGACGTAATAGATAATTCCTCTTGAAGCAAAGAGAACTAAAATGTCTTTCCAATGATATTAATCATATCAAAAAACATTCCAACATATATGATCAAGTTTCTCCAAGACTCACTTGTGCAAGTTCTTTTCTTCAACGACTCTTCTCTGTCTCTCTATATAAGGAGCTGAAGACTTGAAGAAATATAATCAATCTTTGATAGTTATTACTCTGCCAAATTAAAATCACATTTTAACTTAGAATTTCATAAGTCTTAAGAGTTTTTTGATTCGTATTCTATTTACATCTCTGATCGTATATCAAGTGTAATATTCAAATAATCGTTAATCTGATTAACTTAGATTATTAGAAGTCTCTTGCATGTGTACTTGAGCATCTGAAGTCTATTTCTTGTGTGCTTGAGCATTAGAAGTCTCTTGCTTGTGTGCTTGAGCATATGAAGTCTCTTGCTTATGTGCTTAAGCATTAGAAGTCTCTTACTTGTGCGTTTTAGTATTGAAAGTCTCTTGCTTGTGTGCTTGAGCATTTGTAATTTGTTGTGATTATAGTAAAATCTATTGGAAGTGCAAGGGGATTGGATCACTCTCGTTTTGTGGAAGAAACCAATATAAATTTACTTGTGTCTCTCTTTCTTTTACTCTCAAGCTCTGAACTTGTTTTTAGCTTCTACAATCACTTGACTCTGTATCAAATTCTAGACCTTGAGTTCTGAATCTTAAAAGAGATTTTTAATAATTCAATCCCTCTTTCTTGTGATTTTCTCACCTTTAAAAATGATCAAACTAAATATCTTGTATGCAGTTAGCAAGGTGTGTCAATTCATGCCTAGCCCTACTAAGACTAATTAGGCTACGGTCAAGAGGGAACTTAAGTATCTCAAAGGAAATATTTATCATAACTCACTTTTTCATCCTACATTTATCATTAAGCTGATTCCTTTGAATGTCTTTTATGATTATGATAAGGGAAGCACATCAGGAACTATAATTTATTTTGCCCTTAACTTAATCTGAAGATGCTTTAGAAAACAACCTATTATAATTCGATACAACATTCAGCCTGAATATAAGAGTCTTGCGTGTATCGAACGAGCTTCAATGAATTCAAACTCTCCATCAAAAATTGTGTTTCAATGCAGTCTTCTCTAATACTATGTGACAATCTATCATTGGCCAAAATCCTATCTAAAATGTTAGGATCAAGCACATGAAAATTGACTCTTTTTTCTTTTCAAAGAATGAAAGTTCTTGCAAAACAACTCACTTTGTCTATGTTCCGGGAAGAGACATGTGTTCAAAATTGTAACTATAAGTGATAAAACATCTCTATTAATTTTATCAAACACTATAACTTCATTTCTGTAGCTGATTTTGAAATAATAAGAAAACAAATTAGCAAAACTAAGAATCAAATAAACTCTATCACTCTATTCTAATATAAATCAAACCCAAAATTTAATTCAATTTAATTTATTTTATGAATTAGATACAACTTAAGTTAAGACTATTCAAATCAGCTCTTAATTTTGTTTAAAGAAAAATGCATCATCCACATGAATTTCATCAAATAAAAAGACAAATATTAAAAATAGAGTAAGGTGGGTGTTCTTAACACTTAATGTTTATTTGTACTTTATTTATTATCATCTTAAACTTTGTACATTATTTTCGTTTCATTCAATTCCTCTATCTCAAGATAGAATTGGAATTAAGTATTTTGGTCCTCTTGTAATTGCGTGACAAGCTTGCAGGACCAAATAATATCAACCTTTTCTCCAATGCAAGTCTTTGACCTACACAAGTTAAAAGTGGTAGTTACCGAATTATGGGCCCAAATTTAGGTTAGATGATTGACTTACGAGACCATTAATTGGTTGTTTTTGGTCACTCACTTCCCTTTGCCTTCATCTTTATCTTTGGTTTCAGTGTCCTCTTGATTGATCCAAAGGAATAGACGTCATAACGATAAAGATAACTCTGTCCCCAACACATCATTGAGATTAAAGTTGCAAAAAGCACCATGTGGCATTACAATGATTCTTTACCTCTATGTCGTCATTCATCTTTTTTATATGTGTCTTCTAGAAGAGAGTGAAAGCGAAGAGGACTAGGATAATAAATTAATGAAACATATATAATGCTTCTTACTACTATATGGTAGATTCAAATATCGACATTTAACAAGTTATTTTGGTTAAGAGTGTATGACAGGTTTTGTGGATACAAGTAAGCCATTCCATATTGGCTGGTGTGTAGCGATTGGCTCAAAATGTTTGACATTGCATTTATCATATAGGCAAATTGAGGCATAAAAGATAAGAAAAACTACTACTACTCAAGGTGTTGTGATGCATGGTACTCTTGTGTATGAAAGATAATGCATGAAATACATTTTTAACTAATTTTTTTGACATGTAATTAGTTCCAACTAGCATTATTACCAAAATGAGTATTTTTGTTGAAGCTTTCAACATTGTTGTTGTGGTAGTAGAGGTTGCTCTTTATAAAATCCTACTATGAATTAAAAAGTGAAAAGAAGTCACTCTTGTTGCAATAGAATTTTTGAGACACATGAGATCTCCCAAGAAAAAGAAGAAAGGTGAAAAGACCAATCATCATCGATTATGATGATGAGGATGAAGTATATTATACTTGGTCAAACTATATCTCATCAAGAGGATTTAGATATAGCTATTAATATGATAGAGCCTATTTGTAAGGAATATCTAATAAAAATTTATTCAACTTAATTTTTACTATGATGTATACTCTTAGGTTATATGCTACAAAATTTAAATAAAATAAAAATGAAACAACCCTGATTTGCAACAAAAACAATGGAGAATAACATCAACAACAATAATGGAGAACAACAGTAATAACATACCGAAGAACAATGGTAAGAGAGTTTTTTCGTTCGCTATGACTCTTTCGAGAAGAAGTATTCTTTTATTAGTTGGAGAAGAAGTGTTCTTTCGCTAGGGTTCGAAAAGAAAATGAAAGAGACGATGAGGGATAAAAATTATAAAGAGTATTTATCTCAGTTTTACTTAAAACCGATGTAACACATCAGACGTAAAATATATACAAAATAATGGCGTCTTTTTGGTTGCAAAAAGAATAAAAATTAGGGAATTTTCATCTCAGATTTACAGAAAACTGATGTAACATATCTGACGTAAAATCTATAAAAAATAAAGGCGTATTTTTTATTCCACAAAAAACATTAAATTGCAAGAGATGAGAATCAAACCTCAAACCCTTAGCATATATTTTTGTCGATTTTATTTAAAGCCGAGATAATAGGTTTATTTTATGAAAAAAAGGAACTCCGCTCACATGTACCCTCGATTTTTTATGGTACGCGATGAAAGCTTCGTCATAAAAAGTGTTATTTATTGTAGTGTTAACTATGAGACTGTATTGAACTACAACATATCATATACCTATTTATAAACAATCAAGGCTCAAACCCAAAACATACACTACTACAAAACGCGCATCCAACAATGCCAAAATCATCACGGTTCGCCTCAAAACCGTAGTGACATTGTTAAACAAATGCGCTAACATTTGTTTATTTTTAATTGAAAATTTAAGGTAATAGTTACGGTTAGTTCCCTAAACGTGGTGATACAGGCCATTTTTCATGGGTTTGATCCTCATCTCTCTCAAATAATTTATCTCTTTTACGTTAATGCATGTCTTTTCAATTATATTTATATATTAAAAAATAATAGGGATATAACTACGGCTCGTTTGTACAACTGTTGTTACACACTGGTGATTTTATATATATATATATATAAACACTAAGTACTCATTCTTCCAACAATAAAAGAAATAACCCTAACACCAACGTCGTTGACATTGTCGGGAAGAAGAAAACAACTCTAACATCACATTCATGGTTGTTGTCCAATCTCGTCTCAATGTCGCGTTTGAAGAGTAACTAATCCAGAAATGTAAAATCTCGATCTGGAAATTTTTGGGGTTGTGACAGTCGTATGGTTTCGTTCCAATGCAAGAGAGGTCAAAATAAAGGAAGGCTTTTTTGGAGATGTCCAAATTGATGGTGTGGTGAAACATGTAATGTGTTCATATGGGATGATGAACAAAAATTGGAAGATGAGAGTAGTATGATGCCAGAGTTGGAATCTGTTGGATATTTAAAGGTTATGTACACAGATTCAAAAACTAAGAACAAGAATTTGAAGAACAAACTGGAGTCGGAGAGATTTTATAAAAATTTGAAGATGTTACGTATTCTTATATCCTTTATCTTTAATATTTACTTTGTTATAAAATGTCATAGTTGAATTAGGGTTTGAAATTTAAAAATGTTATGTTATCTTATATCCTTTATGTTTAATATTTACTTTGTTATGAAATGTTGAAGATTAAGTGGACTTGACAGGAATATGCAACTAGCAGGCCCTTTCTTACGAGTAAGTTCGTCGCAATAATTTTCAGTTACAATAATGTGTTTTATATATTTTGAAGTTCAAGCTGATAATTTAAGTTGATAACCTTAAGAGAGTTAAGTAGATAAAAACTTCATTAGATAAGGCTTTCATTACATAATCAAAAACCCTAATCAAATCTAAATCCTCTTGCTGAGATAAAGTTAGACCACTCATAGTCAACCACATCATCATCAGAATCTGAAAAAAATCATCATTTTCCTTGTCAACCTTCTTCTTCTTCTTCTTCTCCTCACATTGAGAGTTCTCATTAGTCTAAATACAGCACCCACAAAAACAACATTTGAACTCTCAACATTGTTGGTGGCTTAAGCATGATAACACGTGTTGATTCCTTTGGATGAAGTTGTTTTTGTGTCTTGGTTCTTCCGCTTTTATGTTGTTCCTTTTGATTCTTCATCTTCTTATCTTGGAAGTTTAAAAACCAAAGTTGTTCATCGTTGTTTCTTTAATTAAATACACTTTCTTTTCTCTTGGAAGTTGGAAAGATTGCATATCTCGAGCTGTTCAAATTTTATTATTTACGTAAGGTAAGTTTTTATGTCAATTAAAAATTGGTTTAGTGTTGTTTCTGGTATAAAAAATTGACATTTATTCATATACAATATCACAACGATTAATATGAATAATCGTTGTTATAAGGCGCGCGTTTTTCAGATTATTACGATGGTCATTGGATCGTGATTGTAAATACCACATATTCAACCACGTGCTACATAACAACGCAAGGTTCCGTGTGATTATATATCTTTCTCAACCGTTGTTAAATGACTTTTCTATGGTAGTGATACAATTCAAGCCCAAAATATATAAATTTATATCTTGGATTCGACACAACAACTATATATTATATTCAACTATGTCAAATACATCTGAGTTTCATTATTTCAACTAAATCAAACATGGCTATATCGACAGTTAAAGGCGTCATGCCTCTTCCCCTCCCATTACAACATTTTGAAAAAACAAAACACTAACACTCTCAAACTCTCTAAAACCCTTCTCACCAAAACCAATTTTTTTTCTCAAAAAATCAACACAAATCATCAAACATTGAATACATATAACATTCTAACAGAATCAAGCAAGCAACAATCACTACCAATCAATCAAGTAAGTGATTTAAGCTAGTTTTAGAGTTTATGTAATTTCTACTCAAATTAGTGAAATAGAGTTTTAAATATGTTAATATATCTAGTTTACATCATTATGACTCATTAGAAAACACTTTGTAAAGTTTATTTGATGATCAATTCTTTTTTGACACATTTGAGATGTTGGGACGCTGAGGTGCGTTGTTCTGTTTTCGCAAAGGAAATTGGAAGTATAATTTTGATTTTGATAAGAACAAAACTAGAATTGTACTTCCGGTTTTTTTCTGCACATGTTTTTATCCATATTTTGTATTTTAGACCTTATGTTAACATTTCTTTCTTACTTCTACAAGAGATATGGAAGAGAGACAATCACGTTTGAGGCACGACAGGGTTGCACGGCATGCTTCCATGCAGAGAGAGAGAGAGAGAGAGAGATGAGTCAGGCAACCCAACCTCCTACTGCATCTGGAGAGACCATAGCGGATGCACCTTCTGTTGCTTCAAGCTCTGGTGAGCCTGCTTCTACTCCTTCCACATCGTCCTCCCGCAGCAGACGGGATTCTCCAGTGCATCCTTCCTCGCCCCGTCTTTTCGCAGACGCACATCCTCACCTAGGATGTTTGAGACGGGATCATCATTTAGTACACATCAACAGCCATTTGAGGTGAGACCCGAGGCTACACCAGTGGTATCCGAGGCACCGGCGGCATCGTAGGCCCCTCAGATCTTTGGAGGAAGACCTTCTGATTTATCACTGTTGTCTCTTTATCACAGCCAGGTGACAGGTATGAAATTTACATTTTTATTACTGTTATGAATTTTATTGTGAATTCTAATAGTGAATTTTATTTTGCAGGACAGGAGCGCGATACACTAAAGATCATCAACCATGGGTAGAAGATCAGTAGACTTGTTACCCCACCCGAGTCATGATTTGATGAGCTTCTACGTCTTAAGGGTTGGAAGATTTGACCCTCTATGTATATAGTGTGGTCAACTGGGGGATTATCGACGTTTTTGTTGAGAGGTGGCACCATGAGATGTCTTCATTCCATCTACCACATGGTGAAATGACGATCACACTCGATGACGTTGTGTGTCTACTTCATTTCTCGATAAGATGGGTTTTCCTAGATCATGAGAAGATAGACAAAGAGGAGGCCATAACTTTGTTGGTTGAGATGTTGGGAGTTACCTTTGATAGCTTCCTGGCAGAGGTTGATAAGACATGTGGTTGGCACGTGAGGTATAACTACTTGGCTAGGGTATTAACATATGAGATAACGCGTGTACAAGTAACTGATGGTGATGTCGAGCAGGTTACCTTTCACATGGGGTGTGCCTTGAGAGAATACCTCTTGTGTCTTATTGGCACACAGATCTTTGTGGACACCAGTGCCACTTACACCGACATCATGTACTTTAGATACTTTGTTGATTTTGAGGCGATTAGTGGGTGAAACTGGGGTGTTGTCTGCTTGGTTTACTTATATACCAAGTTGGATGAGGGAATTAAGTGGAAGACGAGGCAGATGACCGGCAGCATGTCACTTATGATGGTATACATTCTTTCTCTTAGTGGCCTTTGTTAATTATTCTGATTCTGAAACTAACTATTTAATTTTGTTATTTCAGGGATGTATCCAACAACACTTCCCCCACATCTCAGGATGGTCACTTAATCCAGGTTATACTGAAGATAAGTCGCGTGCTAGTGCATATGAGCCGCTTAGAGGGAACCATGCGATAGAGTCATTCCGGATTACCTAGATCGACTAGTGCATGAGAACATTCACTTTAGTTCCTACGTCAACCACTGTGAGACGATATCGTTTGATGAGGTTTCGTTGTTTACAAGTTAGTTGGCCTATAAGACTCGCAAGACTACTCCTTATATGCCTAAGCAGGTGATGCGTCAATTCGGGTTTACTCAGACCATTCCCCGGGATCCTGTTGTATGTGCTTCTCCGACAGCGAAGAGGAGGAACATGGATGCTTTATTTGATGCTTTTGAGAATCATCTTGTACCTCATGAGGCCAGGAGTATCGTGGCTCCAGGCGACTGGAGTTACGTGTACGATTACATGATATAGCTCTTCAGGGTGTCCTATTCATACATGATAGAGGATGTTCCAAGGGACCCACTGAGGCCAGTTCATCATGACATGTTGCCTAGGTGTCGTCGTATCATGGAGCTTGCGCAAGACGGTATTGACAAAGGGTTGTTTCTTAACGGATCTGATGTTAGAGGTGTTCTGGAGGCCATCATGACGGAGACTCGGGGTGCTTTGTCATACAGGAGGCAGCGGAGGGACGCCTCGAGGGTGACAAACTGGCTCATCATCCGTCATACCCGATAGTTTATGCTGATGATGCACTTGTATTTTGGTTTTAGTTTTTTGTCATGTATTGTATCGTATTTGTATAACTATTTGTATTACTTAGATAGCATTACTTGCATTATACTGTAATGCTTGGATATTTGAATTATATTAATATGCATTTTGGATAGTATTTTTGGTCTTTTGTTCAATTTCTGATTTGTATAATTTTTCCATTTATTGCTTTTGTTCAAAATCTATGTTTTGTATGTTTGGAACATATTTAGGTTACTCTCATGCGCAGAACTGAAAATATACTTCTGATTTAAAACCTAAAATATACATCCGATTTTAACACAAATATTATAAAATATAATATATACCAAAAATATATTTCTGATTTCAAATAGGCGTTATAAAAAAGAGCTATAGAATTTAATTAACCACTATGAAATGGCTTAAAAGATTCCCAATAATAAAATGTCAAACTCTACATGTTATTAAGTTTGAAATGTTTTAAAGCGGTTTAAATATGACACTTGATATTGAGAAAAGGACAAAAGTTCCTAATGTGAAGACCTTTTGCTATCTAACTAGGGGACAAAAGTGTTAATGTTTGATTGCTGAAAGGAATAAAAACAAAATATTGCACTTTGCAATCGACATGTTTGATTTCTATACTAAGCTACACCTACTCACCCCTAGCAATTTACTGTATTTGATATGATGTATCATAGAGATGAAATGAAATCATGAGACCACTCTAGTTTTCGTTTGATTCAGATTCTGAAACTCATAATTTTTGGCTCCAACCATATCATATACACATTAACTTGTTAAATATATTGTCAATTACAGCTACTAATATGTTAAGAGATTAATTTATATATGTAAAAAAAATTACACAATTGATTTAAATTTTAAAAAATATATACTTAAAATAAATTAACGGTTGCGATTTAATAATATTGTAAAAAATTATATGATATTGTCATATGTTAATTCATTTGATTAGTTTATGTAGTTTTTTCTATAGTGATGTTTTTAGAATATTTTGGGAAGAAATATTCATATATATATATATATATATATATATATATATATATATATATATATATATATATATATATATATATATATATATATATATATATATATATATATATATATGTTCAAACATATTTAAATATTTATTTTAAAAATTAATATTCAAATAAAAATAAAAATTACAAATCAAGATATTCTTTCTCAAAATCAATCGAATCGATCGAAATTCTATTCTTTTTCAAGATTTCTCACAATTTTGTTAAAGTTTTCATTTTCTTCTTTTTTTTAGTTTGTGATGAATGCATTAGCTAAATAAATTATTTATGATTTATTAGATTTCTTTTTTTTATATAATTTGTGATGAATGCATTAGCTAAATAAGTTAGTATGGTTTATTAAATTATATTTAGCATAATTGATTGATTTTTGATAAATGTATTGATTTTTTTTTCGAATTTAAAGCATAGGGAATTTGTATGTTCGTGTGTTGGGTTTTTTGGTTTTTGCCCTAACATAGAAGTTAACTTTCAGATCTAGTTTGTTAATTATGCATTGTTTGTTAGTTTGTTTTTGACTGTTTTATTCCTTGAATTGGAATTGTTTGATTATGATATGATTTTACTCGCTTAATTAAAGGTAAAATATCTAACAATCAAGAGAGACTGGGACATGGTAGATTGACTCAACATACTTTCGTTCGGAGAGAGAAAACCTAAACCTTTTTGTTCAGACATTGGTGCCACTTCATTTGATGCATGAACATTCTCTTTCGAAGTTCACGTGTATCTACCATCATCCTCCCAAAGACACAAGTCTCCTTCTGCTTTCCTAAAAACCCTAAAGTCCAACATGTTGTCGTTCTTGACATTTATCTAGGAGGCATGTCAGACACAGGCCCGACGCTGTGCAGAAGCGACAGACTCTACAACACAAGGCCTTAAATTTAAGAGGAGCCCCAAATTTTTAAAATATCCGATTTTTTTTACATTAATATTGTAATAAACATAAAAATATGTATAAAAATTCCAATAATAAAAAAATTGCTATGATAAAAATAGAATACATTAAAAAAATAAGATTGATCAAAATTAAAATAATTACAATTAATTTTTTATTAATAGAATTATCATTTTAATATGTCATTTTTAATTATTGTAATTTTTTTGAACTTAGGACTATTTTTTAAAATTTGAACGAGTCCTCTAGTTTAATTGGGTCGGCCCTGGTCAAACACCTCAATACTTTGTATGTATGCAGACTATACTGTTACGGATGTGTTAGATGGACAGGCAAAATAAATTTGAGTTTATTATTTTAAACATATATAGTATAATATTTAGCTTTATGAAATTGATGTATTTTTTTACATCATTGCAAGTCGTTAAAATTTATCAATCATAAAATAAAGATAGTGAAGATGTCGAATTCTAATGAAGCATAGTTTCATTATGTCAAGCAGCTATTTGGGTTGCAAAGTTTATGCAAAAATGTGTATACTTTTATGGGTTAATAGATGTTTTTCTCTCTGCCACATAGTCGAGTTTTGGAAAACTCCTTATAAATTAGATAAAACTACACTCATAATCATTTAAGTTATTTAATTGTAACAAATCAGTTCTTTATGTTTTTTTTACCATACGTGGGTCCTTTATGTCAATTAACATTTGCACCGTTGACCTTTTTTCTACTTTATTTTGTTCTATTAATTTTATTTTAACTTCTAAAATTTATATTCAACCTATTTTTTTGTCCAAAAATTATGAAAAAATCTTAAAAATATTTTTTCTCATCTTACACTTCGTGTAATTTTCTAAGAATTTTATTTTCTATTTTACTATTTTTTTTCTTTAATTTTTTCCTTTTCGTACATTTTAATTAGTTTAAAAATACTTTTATGCACTAAAAAATTCTAAATATTTTATTATATGATTTAATGATGGTCTTTGACCTATCTTAAGTGACACATCCGTATTATTAGTGCCACTTCAATTTTTTTAGAAAGGAGTTTGGAAAAAAGGTCAATTGTGCAGACGTTATTTAACATAAATGATCAATATTTAGCGAAAAAAACATAGAGGACTGATTTGTTACAATTAAATAATTTAAAGGACCCTGGAGATAATTTTTTCATAAATTTGATTTTTTTTTTATTTCATCCTTGACAATAAAATATCCCATTCTTTCATGAGACCTAATCATTATAATATTTGACGTTACAGTTTTTTAATGATAAGAATTGCTTAGCTGAATTTATTTTTTTATTTTTTCATTATTTAAATTCATGTGACTTTTATTTTATTTTTTATTTTTTTGGACTTTGAAAGTTTAAGAGATAAAAGTATCAAAATCTTGCACCCAAAAGGGATTGAACACATAAAGAAAACTTTTACCTTTTAAATTTTCAATGTCCAAAAAAAATGTTAAAGATTTAAAATAATGAAAAATTAAATAAAAAAAGTTCAACTAAATAATCTATATCATTAAATATATATATATATATATATATATAAAGCAGTCATGTCAAAGATTTTGATGGTTGGGTCTCAGAAGAGACTCTTCAAATTTTAAGGACGAAATCTATATAAAAAAAAATTAAGAAATTTTTTTAAAACTCACTTATATGACAAAGGGAAAAATCCCAATTAACTATAATTTTACTAACCATGGATTGTTGTATGTTTTCAACGAGAGATGTCACTTAGATACTTCTTCATTTCATCTTTTAATCGTCGAGATATTCCATCTCACTTGATGATGTGTGATCATCCCTCTTACATCTATCGAAATATTATTAAAATACTCTATACTCATTAGACCTTGTGTAATGAAGATGATAGTGAAATATTTGGGAGCTAACACAAGTGATGCTTAGAAGGAGATAGATAACACTAGATGATGTCATGCCAGATGTGGATTTCTAGAGAGTTTGTACAAATACCACATGGATGCAATAGTTGAGACTGATGGTGATGATCCATATGTATCACATCATAGAGTATGTACATTGAAGTCATACCTCTTTTATTTGGTTGACACGTTCATATTCGTGGATAAAAGTGCATATTATGTCAATATTGTCTACTTGAGCAACTTTATTGACTTGAAAAAGATTAATAAGTACAACTGAAGCGCTTCTTGTTAGGTTTACTTCTACTCCAAGTTAGGTGAAATTTGCTTATGAAAGACTAGACAAATGACAACAAGCAACACCTTATTTACGGTAATATATTTGCATCTTTCCTGTTACTAATATTTCATAACACTTGTATTACGTCATTGCTAGTATTTCATCATAATCATTTTCAAGCATAGATCCTTTAATACTTTCCACATCACTTCGGTTGCATATATATAGATGACTACGATAAAGTTTTGCCACATGCTTGCTCTTTCATCTCACTCAAAGGGAATCAAGCGATTGAGTTGTTTCGAGAGGTTTCGCCACATGCTTGCTCCTTACATGACATTAAACGTAAAGGAGATCACTTAAGTCAGATCATCAATAAATACAGATCATCAAGTTACAACAAATCATGACATTGATGTGTCACAACTTGTCAGTGTATTGTGGATATTTTGAGAGCGAACATAAAGATATGAGAGCTTTAGGAAGGCACTCCTAAGACGGTCACTGTAGAGGCCATGATAGCCGACATAAAATATTTTATAGTATCAGAGGTAGGAGGGGTCTGAGAATCAGATATACCAAATAATTAACTAATTTTTTGTATTTTAATAATTTGTATTTTGTGAATAATATATGATTTTTATTTTGGCTTAATATATGGTATTTTTGATTGAATTATATAAGTTCATGATTTTTTTACACAATATAAGTGCATGATCTAACAATTATGTATACTTTACATGACTTACAATATATTCAAAATGGTATACCGGTATTTTGACTTAATATAATTGTATTTTGATTGAAATTTACTTGTTACTATGGTTAAGTTAATACAAAACTCAACTTCCGCAAGAATCATTAAATTGTAAAACAAATACACTATCTTGCTAAAATCAAGGTGACTTGCTTACGAAGTATTTTGGTGTGTATTAGAGGTGACCATGGGTTAACTTGTAATATTCTAATGACATTTTTGAATTTTCTTTATGCATGGTTCTTTACCACTAAGGGTTTGGGAAAAGCAATTCCCTTGATTTTAAAGAGTTTGGGCCACTAACCGGGCCACTTTTTAAAGCTCATAAACATATTTGACCATTTTAACTTAAAATAACATTGTTTATGCTCACTTAACACATTTTAAAAATTAACTAAAAAGTAGAGATTGTTTAGGTAAAAAATAAATTTCAAAGGGATAACCATTTTCAAAATCTACCCTCTTACTAAGAATAAATTTTCCCTAAAGAACGTTATGATTATCCTATATTAATACCCCTGATGTGGCCAATGCAATGTATTCACACATGATGCCATATAACTGGCTTTACAAGGAAAATACATACA
This sequence comes from Vicia sativa, assembly GCA_021764765.1. NCBI lineage: Eukaryota > Viridiplantae > Streptophyta > Magnoliopsida > Fabales > Fabaceae > Vicia > Vicia sativa. The sequence continues at coordinate 74,304,450 of CM038797.1, read as the reverse complement.
TGATGCCGACTATGCTAATGCACTAAATCTATTGTACTTTTTACTTTTTAGGTGATTGCTTATGGTAATACTTTTAAATTACAATAACTTTGGCAAGAAAAACAAAACAAGATGAGTAACAAAACCTCTCAAAAGAAACAGAACATGATTGAGATTATCAAATCTTTGCTTCTATTCCTCCCTTCTCAAGCTTGTTTGACAAACTCATAGTGTTATCCTCAAAATACTCTTTATAAGGATGATTCTCTGGAACAAGTTTTCTATACTACTCAAACTGTTTCTCACTTCATCATTGTGAATATAAACAACACCTTGACACAAATGAGGTCTAAAATCACTCTGTTCTTCTTTGACAATTTCCTCATACACCTTTCAACGCCGAATAAAATCCTCTTCCATGACCTTCACCGCACAATCAAAAGCTTAAATTCCTCGCTTCGACACCATTTTTTCTCCTAGGAAAACTTCATTACTTCAACAACCCTATTGAAAAAGTCCCTCCATTAGCTCCTTCAATTCCAAATTCACCATCAAAAGACCACTATAAGCTTCAGCATTCAACGGATCTTGCTTCATAGTGAGTTCAACTCCTTCCTTAGCCAATTCGTGCTCCCCATTGTAACTATGCAAGTGTGCCTTCAGCAATAGTTAATCAAATTCCTCCAATTTGAGTTCAATTAAACGGTCCACGGCGTGGATTGCTACGCTGAGTTTTGGCGCTCTCACTTTTTCCTCTGCGAGTGACCTAAGTGTGTCTGTTTGTTGTAAATTTCATCTATTGGAATATAGTTTTCTTTAGTGGATAAAGTCTCTGACTCTCTGCCGTTGTGGCGGTGGCAGCAGAGTTGTTAAAAGCGGTCGTAGCGGTGGCCTCCCGCGCGCTAACATGGGGTCGCGACCGCTATTCAGAGCGGGCTTCTCCCGAGAGGAGCGGATCCGGAGCTTTTTATTTTAAGCTTTTTTGACAAAATTACAATTTTACCCCCTTTTTTATAAAATAGTTTTTCTTTTCATTACCTCGCGTGCCCTACTTCTCCTACTTCTCTTCGTTTTCTCACCATTACCTACTTCTCCAGCTCCGTTTAACAAGGTACTTCTTCTATTGAGTTAAAACAGTTTTGTTTCTACAGTGATTTGCTTCTACAGTCTTCTATGTGTTCGGTTTCTATTATCTTCTATTGTGTTCTGTTTCTTCTTCTACTCTGTTGAAGTTGTTCTGTTTCTACTTTTTTTCTATTCTAGAAAAATATGGCGCTTCTTCAAGTCGATCAGAGTCATGTGCTCCAACATTCAAACCAACCAATAGTAAGGACATAGGATGGAAATACAATCATTTGAAGAATTTGAATGATAGGAAGGTGACATGTGATTTTGCAATTTAACCAGCAGTTGGGGAATAAGTAGAGTCAAAAGGCATCAATTAGCAATTACCGGTGATGTATTTTATGAGTGTTGTGAAATTAATTTAGTATTACATGACATATGTTTTATAGATTATTATATAATTATTAGTATACAAAAAGTTGTCCCGCTATCCGGGATGCCACTATTCCCACTTTTCCCATTCCCAGGGATCGGCCGCTCCACTCCGCTATCCGGGATTAATAACTCTGGGTGGCAGTGGGAGATTTGGCTGGAGGAGGCGGAAGTGGTGATGTGGTAGTGGTTGGGTTTTATTGAATGTGAAATAAGAAAAATGTGATAACTGCAACATAAGAGGGTTCAAAGAGAGGTGAGAAAAAGGGGGTTTAGGGGTTTTTGGAAATAATAGTTATTTTTTGGCAGGGGGATGATGAGGCTTTAATGAATGAAAATAATAAGGGGGAAGAGGAGAAGTGGTGAGTGTCATAAGAAAGCCTAAACAAGACCTTACAAACACCCTTAAATTGAATAAGAAGGTGTAGCCAATGAAGCACGGACACAAACACGGTCATGTGGAGAGTTATTAATCCGAATAGCTGAGCGGAGCGACCGACCCCTGGAAATGGGAAAAGTGGGAATAGCGGGCCAGTTTTTTGTATACTAATAATTATATAATAATCTATAAAACATATGTGATGTAATACTAAATTAATTTCACAACACTCATAAAATACATCACCAGTAATTGTAATTGATGCCTTTTGGCTCTACTTATTCCCCCACTGCTGGTTAAATTGCAAAAATCACATGTCACCTTCCTATCATTCAAATTCTTCAAATGATTGTATTTCCATCCTATGTCCTTACTATCGATTGGTTTGAATGTTGGAGCACATTACATTACTGACGGTGTCGACGAAGAAGCTGCCATATTTTTCTAGAATAGAAAAAAAGTAGAAACAGAACAATTTCAACAGAGTAGAAGAAGACACAGAACACAATAGAAGATAGTAAAAACCGAACACATAGAAGACTGTAGAAGCAAAGCACGGTAGAAACAAAATTGTTTTAACTCGATAGAAGAAGAAGTACCTTGCTAAACGGAGCTGGAGAAGTAGGTAACAGAGCTGGAACGGTGAGGATGAGAGAAGTCTCGAACGGTGAGGAAACGAAGAGAAGTAGAAGTAGACACGAAGAAGTAGGGGCACGTGAGGTAATGAAAAGAAAAACTAATTTATAAAAAAAAAAGGGTAAAATTGTAATTTTGTCAAAAAAAATTAAAAATTAAAATAAAAGCTTGGACCGCTCCCGAGAAGCCCGCTCCGAATAGCGGAATAGCGGTCGCGACCCCATCTCCGCTACCGCCCCCATGTTCGCGCGCGGGAGGCCACCGCTCCGCTACGGAGCGCCGCTATAGCGGCCGCTACGACCGCTTTTAACAACTCTGGTCACGTGACACTGACTTGTCGACACTTGTAATAATTTGAAAAATGAATAAATTGAACGTAATCACAAGTGTCAGTGTCGGTCTCCGACACTGACATGGATTCAGACACACCTTTTTTTAGAGGTGTTGACGCTACAAAGGTGGCAGCCTTCAATGAAATCTTAAAACAATCATGATATAGTTTAACACTTAGGTGGCAGCCTTCAATGAAATCTTAAAACAATCATGATATAGTTTAACACTTAGCCAGAAAAATAAAATAGCATGAGATAAGCCTTCATCATTCAAGTAATTGTACATTACCTTCCTGATTGCCTCCTCTGTTTGAACTTTTGTTTTTGTTAAATCCTTAGTTTGTACTTTGGTTGACCAGAAATTAAACTCTATGGAGTTCCATAGAAGATCAAAACAGGAATTTTGCACTTCAACGGACACTCCTATGGAAATTTAAGGAACAAGATGAGTAAAATAAAAACAAATCATCTAATGTACTCATGCTTATAGGACATGAACATATCTGACATCAATACAACCGACGTCAATATGCAGCATTGTGTAGTTTAGATATATGTAACACAATCCACAAGGTAGATAAGTTAATATCCATCATTTAAAGTTGAGACAGAAAATGCATTATTATTAGAGTACCAAACCGTATTTTAAGTAGCTAGCAGCTAAAGAGCTACGCCATAGAAGAACTGAGCAAATTATTATTGTTCGACTATATGCTATTGACAATATTAAGTACAAAATATTGTCAAAAAATGGCTTTATAACACTGCTGCAAAGCGGAATTTGAATGAACGTTATTTTTTGCAATCCACAACTAAAAATAATGTATCGAATATGAATTAGCATAATTGGCTACAGTGGAGAATGGATTTCTAATAAAACTTCTCAAGCAAGACACCACCAAAGGTATAAATGCAAAGCAAATTAAAATTTCAATGTAAATCCTAGTCATTTACCATGGGGTTTCCGGTAAATAACTCTCCGGTGTACCAAAATATACCGATCAAGAATGAACTCAATTTTCAAAGTCTACATTTTTACGAAGAATTTTTTCTGGTATAGGCCATTATGATTATCCTATATCAATATCACTGTTGTGGCCAATGATATGTATTCACATTTCACACTTGAATACTTCTCAAAAGATAGGAAGAAGTTCTATCATATAGAAGGAAATATAAGTGGGGTTACAATGAAAATACTTACAAAATATGCCTTGAAATTAGACTAATATACCGATTCTATTATTCAATATCAAAAACTGTACTAAAACCGTAACTAACCAGGCAAAAACTCGACCCACCTAATTTCAAACAATCACATGAAACAATATAATCATCTAAGACAATACTATCATTCACCTGAACTACAACCCAAATCATCAGAAAAACTAAAGCATGGCATAGTAACATAACTTTAGCAGGCAAAACAAAACAAGAAAAGTGACAAAACCTATTGTCATTCTGAAATCTTCGCTTCTATTCCTGCTTTCTCAACCTTCTTCGACAACATCTGAGTGTTATCATCAAAAATCACTTTATATGGATGATTCTCCGGAACAAGTTTCCTATACTCCTCAAACTGTTTCTCAGCCTCATCATTCTTCCTAAGCAAAGTATACACAACACCACGACACAAATAAGGTCTAAAATCACTCGGTTCTTCCTTCACAATCTCCTCATAAACCTTCAACGCAGCGGAATAATCCTCTTGCATCACCTTCACCTGCGCAATCACAAGCTTAAACTCCCTCGCCTCCGCCTCCATCTTTTCCTCCTCGAAAAACTTCACTACTTCATCAACCCTATTCAAAAAACCCTCCAACGGCTCCTTCAGTTCCAAACTCGCCATCAAAAGACCTCGGTAAGCTTCAGGACTGAAAGGATCTCGATCCAAAATAAGTTCAAACCCGGTCTTAGCCAATTCGTGTTCCCCGTTGTAACTATGCAAGTTTGCTTTCAGTAACTGTAAACCGAATTCCTCTGGTTCGAGTTCGATTATCCTGTCGACGACGCGAATGGCTTGGCCGAGTTTTTTGGCTTTCACTTTCTCCTCCGCGAGGGAGCGGAGAGCGGTTACGTCGTTGCAAGTTTCGATTAGGATGTCATCGATTAGGTAACTATTTTCGGATAAATTCTCGTCGGTTGTGGATGTGGTGGGGGGAGTTGAAGATTCTTCAAGTGGTGATGTGTCGGCGGTGGTGGTGGAAGATTGGGCTGGAGGAGGTGGAAGAGTTACGGTGGCAGGATTTTGTTGAGTGCGAAACAAGAAGAATGCGAGAAGTGCTACAGCGACGTAAGCGGGTTCGAAGAGAGGGGAGAGAAAGGGGTTTAGGGTTTTGAGTAATTGGGAAAAACGGTTGTTGTTTTTTGGTGAGGATGAGGATGAGGATGAGGCTTTGATGGATGATGATAAAAAGGGGGGAGAGGAGAATTGGTGTAGAGGTGCAGATGGGAATGAGAGTGTTGGGGAAGGTTTTGAAAATGGAGAAGGGCGGTGAGTGAAGGAGAAGTGATGGTAGTGGAGTGTTTTTGGGAGAGAATTCATGGCTAAGGTTAAAGGAAACGATGTTGAGTATCAAAACCCTGTTCTGATATTCTATACTCGTTATGGCTAAAACCCTTTTCGTTGGACTTGTATGCCGCTTGTAAAGTTACTCCTATATTAATTTTTTTAATATTTCAATCCCCTTATAAAAAAATCAACTATTAGAGGAATTGGAGATTTGATGAACCAACTATTAGGCGAATATGTATTCAATATAATTGAATTGAGATCGGGTTACCTTCAGACTTAGTTGAAGGGTAAGGTTAGTTAGAGGACATATGTTGGAGCTTGTGTAGACACTAAGAATATTTGGATTAGTTTGTTGTGATGTATATTGAGAACGTTATGATTCAATCTAAGTCAGAATAAGGGAATGTTGAACGTTGCGATTTGAAATACAATGTCGAAGGGAAGAAACTTTATGCTAAGTGGTCAAGGTGTAGATCATTGTTTTAATAGGTGATTTTTCTTGAGCATGTTCTTTCGAATGATAGTATATGTGGATCAATCCAAAGCAGATGCAGTTTTACATTGAGAGACTTTGAAGTCGGTTATGGAGACTAGAAGCTTCTTGGGCTTAACTAGTTATTGCCGCAGCTTTTGAGACGAGGTCAAATACAATATGTTATTGACGAAAGAATTGGGGGAATGAGATGTTTGGTACTGTGAAGAATGTGAAGATATGGGTGAAGCGCGTAGAGATGCAACTTATGTCGAGTAAGAATGATTAGAGTGACGAAGATCGATTACACCATGGTACTTTCGATAACTTCGAAGTAAAAGTTCTAAAGAAACACTATTATAGTTTAGTAATGATGGTTTATGCTTCATCATAGTTGTCGACTACCTATTGACAAATTGAGAAAATTATCACTCTTAATCTCTTGTTGATAGTATACGAGATCGTGTTGGATGAGATAGATTATCTTACCAGCTTGACGGTGTGTAAAGTGTTTGACGTTCTATCAAAAGGACATTCGTTTATCATTTTGGGTGAACCTAATGGATAAGTGACTGTGAAAGAGTTGGGACTTAATGAATAGTTCGAAGACTTGAGGTTGTGTGCGAGCTAACGCTGCAGAGTGGAAGGTTGAGGTTACCAAGAGTGAACAATGAATTTTTGGTGGACATTAAAGAAAGTCAGGAGTTAGAGTGAAGGAAGCCATTATCGTATTAAGAGTTGTGTACAAGTAAATTTTCGAGGACGAAAATTATTTAAGTGGGGGAGAGTTGTAACACCCCAAAAATCACAATTAATTATTTAATTAGTTATTTGTAATTATCTGAGAATTATTATGATTTATAGATGCATAGTAGTGTTTGGCGATAGTATCTTGTGGAGTAGTGTTGGAATAAGAAATATACGAGGAGTATTTGATTAGTTAATAATTATTTAGAAATTAAATAATTATTTGAAATTTAGTGGATTTAATTATAATATTTAGAATTATTATATTTATTAAAATAAGTGAAATATGGTGTAGAGACAATAAGAGCTAAATGGTAAAGTTATGTGGATTAAGTGAGGGCGAGAATGAAATAACATAATAAGGGTCCAAGGGTTAAACAAGGAATTTTGAAATTCTTTTGTTCAGTTGTTACGATCGTGAAATATTGGAGAAAAGTGAGAAGCGGCTAGGGCACGAAGAAAAGAGAAGAGGAATTCAACCGTGGAGCTTGGAACATGAATCAAAGCTATGAGTCTAAGGTAAAGGATTTAATCGCGTTTATTATGATTGATATCGAGTTAAGGTAGTGGTAGGTTTGTGTTTGGTGTGATGATTTTCATAAGGATTGATGAAATTGAGCAAAAACAATGTGTTGAATGAATGAATGAATCATTGATGAATATATGATGTTATAACCTTTAAATAATTGTTATAGGTTTTTGATAATATTATAGAATCATAGGATATGAAATTCTCAAACAAGAGCTTTTTACGGAATCGAATTCGGAGTTCTAGAAGGCCTCCAAATGTGGAAATCATAGGAGGAAAAGTGTTATCTGCGATGCAGCGCCGGGAGACGCTAAGGCGAAGCTAAAAGAGACGGATCGTCGGGCGACGCTAAGTTTTCGCGGGGTGACGGTGGTAGAACCGTTGGCTGTTTGGACTTTCGTAAAATGATCATAACTTGAGTTTTAGGAGTCCGATTGATGCGCCGTTTGAACCGTTGGAAAGCTAAAGAGATGAACTACATCATGATTTAATTATATTAGTGTCTTAAGGCATAATTTAAAATACCTATGTGTTTATAAGATTGATTTGTTATATGTTGTTATGCTAGGAATGTGTTATTTTGATGATAAACATGATTACTAATTAAACAATGTTAATAAGGTTGTAACTTAAGTAATGTTTAATTATTAATGCTAATTGATGGTGTGATTTGTACTAATGATTTGGAAGTGTAAATACAATATGGTACGATTGGATAGCATGATGAATGTGATGAAATTGGTGCCAATTGATGTTATAATGATGAGGAATGGTATAATTGATTGATAAAGATATTAAATAATACGGAGTGTGAGAATTGGTATATGTGACACCCCAATAATTCGATTATTAAATAATTAGAATTTTTAATTATTAATTTAATTAGAAATTTAAGTATTGGTATTTTTGAATTATTAGAATTATTTAATTAAAATAAAAGAAGTGGGATTATTGGTGGTGTGAAGTGTAAAGTGGGGGTGTGAGGAGTAAAGGGCTCTACTTACACTATTTGTTTTATTATTATTATTTTAGAGTAATAAGAACAAAAGGAAAGGAAAAAAGAAGCCATTTGGGGAATATTCATTATACGTGAAAGTGAAAAGAGGAAAAAGAAGGAGGAAAAGGCAAAAGTGTCAGAATCCGACGAATCCTTAAGGTAAGGGGTGATTTTATCTGATTGTTATGCCTTATGAGTTTTGGTAATCAATAAAATTGATTAACATGTTAGAAATCTCAATTTATGATTCTCTAGGTTTGTAGGATTTGACCCAAATTTATCCAATTGCATGAAATTAGAATGAATGGATGTTATAGAATTGTTGGATGTGGTTGAATTGTGTTAAATCTCACTATGATACTGTTGTTGGGATGATTTTTGTGATATTAGATGTGTTGATTCGTAAAGGAATGATGGAGTTTGAGTTGGGAAGAAGAATGTTGTCAAATTGAGTATTTTCTGCTACAGAATGCGTGGGAACCGGTTCCCAGTATGGAGGAACCAAGTTCCCATAGTAAATTCCAGAGAGGAAACAATTTTGTGTCTCAGGAACCGGTTCCCAATATGGAGGAACCGGGTTCCCTTTGTAAAACTCACTAAAATTGTCATTTTGAGCGAACCTTACTGGGAGGAACCGGGTTCTCAGTATAAATTTTACACATGAAAATGATATTTTTTGCAGGAACCGGTTCCCTATATGGAGGAACCCGTTCCCACTGTTACTTTTTGAAAAATACTAAACTTTAAAAATTCATAACTTTCAAACCGTAAGTCCGTTTTAGTCGCCATTTTGGACGTTGTTTCTTAAATTAAATACTCTATTTTATAAAATGAAGAAAATTATAATTAATAGATTTTATTTTGAAAATAGCCGTTTTCCGATTTGTGAACAATGTGAGTTATGAGAATGGTGGATAATGAGTATAGGATTGTTCTGACAGGTTGAACGTGGAATGAAGCTTGTATGCTATTTTCCTGCTGTTTATTCATGATTGTATTGATATCATGTGTTGTTGTTGATGTTGTATATACCTGGTAGTTGTTGATCTCAGTTATTGTTGTTGTATATACTGGTGATAGTCTTACTAATTGAAGGGTAAACGTTTGGCATATCTATGCTTTGTGATTATTTATTTCATGATAAGTGATGATATCATGTTGTGGTTGATGATGGTTTATGATGTCTGATGTGGTCATAACCTGTGTTGAATGTTGCATGTTTTATGATGTGCATGAATATGAATTCTGGTGGAGTTAATTCTCATTGTATGGAATTTGACTCGTATAGTCAATACTCGTACCCAGTTGTTTAGTGGTGGTGAGGTTGGATTCGTGTCCGAATGATGTATGGGCGAGTCAAGGATTAACGCTGTGTCCGAGTTGGAATGGAACAGTGTGTGAATTTAGTTCACTGTCGGTACCACATGCATAGAGTCTGCATCATTATTTGTTTGGATTATAACATGTTAGGATGGATTCTAGTGTTATAGTCTGTTGTTTGTGTATGATGTATATTTGTAACTTGTGTATGAAGCAGATCTGATTATGCTAAATAGGGTGGACTGATGTCTTATGATATTTTATTGCTTTTGATGAACTTATAATGTATTTTAATTGTGATGAAATCTCACCCTTACTTTGATGATTTCAGATTGAAGTCTTAGCTGCTTAGGAGTTGGTGAGGATGACTCTTGAGCTATGAATTTAGTTTATCCGCGTGTCAGTGTCATGCTCTGGTAGTTGTAACACTGGGGAACGTTTGGTTGCGAGTTATATTTTAAAACTCTGTTATTTCTTTTGGTTGATTTTGGGAACAATTATTGATTGAATTTATTCTGGTTTTGATGGTATTTCTAATGTGTAGAACATGTCTTTTGATTTTTAATCATTTTAATGAAGTTCTTCAGTGAAACATGACAATTGTATGAGACTTTCTTTTTAATTGAATTGTAATGCCCTTGTTTTACATGTTAGCTCTGATTTATAATTATTAATATTCGCAGGGTATTTTAGAAGGGTGTTATAGTATAGGCATGTGATCAAAAACAATTTAGCAGTAAGAGTTATCAGTTAGCAGGAACATGGAATTTTAGTAGAAACTAGTCTAGCATATCAAGGTAATTATTCAGTGAATAAAATCAATTATATCAGCGGAATAAATTAACAAAAAGTTTGGTTAACTAGCAGTAATAACATAATAATGAAAATAGTGCTGGAATTAGCCAAATTAGTAGAATAGGCGGTAAAAATTAGTTATTCGTAATCGATCGAAAATTATCGAGGTAGTCAGTATACATTAGTAAGTAATTGTGTTTGGTTTATTTTGTGGAAACGATGTCGAATATGTTGATTCGCAAGTACAACCGAATAAGTTGAATCGTCCCGATTCATGGACATGTTTGAGTTGTAGGTCGAACGACCAATGTTGGTTTAACTTGATGCAATTGATGCATATTTAAGTTGTTGTTGTTGTTGTCGTTGATGTTGTTATATGTCATTCATAACGTCACATACACTGCATGATTAAGTTGGCCTTGATGGCACCAAGTTGAAAGTTAAAGGCTTATGCCTTGTTGAAATGTCTCGATAAACTGACATATGTTTAAGTTGGGAGTTCTGCTCTAAATGGTACCACATGCATTGCATTGCACTAAATTTCATAATGTTGCATAAATGTTGATTTGTTGTTGTGAATTGTGGGTGACTAAAGTGTTGTGATGTGTTATGATGTGTTTCAGTGATTTATGATGAAGATGTGTACATATAATTATGATATGAAGGTGTGAGTACAATACTTGGTAAACGATGATATGCAGATGTCATAATTGACGTTGTTTATAACTACTATGTCTTCTCCTAATATCTTTTGTAATGAATTGTGATTACTCACCCTTTCTTCTGTGATGTTGCCTCCACGTGGGTAACGTGCGGGTGATCGAGAATAGTTCATAGAAGCGTGATGATTGCTTGGAGTATTTAGTGTGCTCGTTGAATATAGAGAGTCTTGCTCTAATACGTAACACGGGATTTGGGAACTTGCTATGTTCTTTATTTGTTTTATTGTTACGTATCTTAATTCATGAATTAAGTTGAACCACATATTTTGTGGAGTTTTATTATTGTTGAGGCTAGAATGCCATGAAGCCAAATTAAATTGTCGTTTTTCCGCTGCTGAATAATCATTTTGAATAAATGACGGAATAAAGTATTTTAAAACTTTATGAGAACTTGAATTATGTGACATCCCATTGTGGAGAACTCTGATATATGATGTGTATTTTACTATAATTAGTAGTATTAGGAAATGAGGTGTTAGAATAAACATTAACCTAATATTGGTTTTACCAGGGTCTGACAAAGAACTTATGAGATTTTGCCACAAGTTAATCTCAAACCTAAACACATACTTGATCACACAATCTCTAAAACAAATATTTTAAGGGTTTAACTTCTAACCCAAACAAAGTTCCCTAAATGGACATTATTCAACCAAGGTATAAAAACAATCCCTTGGTGAATTTAAAAATTCCACCCTTCCAAAATTACACCTTATTCTCACTCACAAAAGGACTTTCTCGCATAAGCACTTAAGATATAATTTTAGTGAGAGAAAGTAAACAAAAGTTTAGAGAGAGACAAAGACAGTGTGTGAGTTGTGTAAAAACATGATTCTGGATGAAATATGATGGAAATGATCTTTATTTATAGGCTAGAGGTTGGCTCATAAAGGAATTTCAAATAAATGCATTTTATGTTAATATAATTGATTGGAACTTGATTACAATTAATTAGAAGTTTAAAATATAATCGATTGTAAATAAAAAAGGTAGAAAAAGATATCTAGTCGTTGCATATCATTAAGAAATTGTCCTAATCACTTTTAACTCAGTTTTAAACTGAGCTAATTGATTAGACAAAAGTGTTAATCGACTAGATAAGTCAAAATTTTGCCCATAGCTATTTTTACAGCTTCTAATTCGTCTGGTAAAACTTCAAGATGTATTTAAAGATATTTTATTTGGTAAAAATATTTTAAAAATATATTTTGGTGTGTGTGTGTGCGCGCACACGCGCACCCTTTAGTCATGCACTTTTATGATAAAGCTCTTATGCTTTACAATTGGTTCACTCGTTACTAAATTAGGAGGGTCCTTAGCACTTTAAGACTTTTCTGGATGCTTTCTCTTTTTTAGACACTTGCTTGAGTATCTTGATATGAGATTTTAGTTACATTTCATTTGACTGCCATCATCAGATAGTCAAGTCCATAAAATCCTAATACTTAGATTTTCATTTTTATCCGCTTAATTGTTTATGTTTGACTTGTCAATTGTCATCATCAAAAGTTGATGTCTTTATTAAAAGTATATCACCTGCAAAACAAGGTTCCATAAATGCGACAACTAAAAAAGACAAGGCCCGTATGAATTAAACTTAGGGTTTATAAAAGAGTTTAGGAGAACATAAAAGGTGATTTTATGAGAGTCGTGTCATAATTCCACAAAAATGGTAGGATAGTTAAAGATGATAAAGCCCTTATGCTTTATAATTGGTTCACTCGTTACTAAATTAGGAGGGTCCTTAGAACTTCAAGACTTTTCCTGATGCTTTCTCTGTTGTAGACACTTGCTTGAGTAGATTGAGATGAGACTTTAGTTACATTCTATTTGATTGCCATAATCAGATAATCAAGTTCATCAAACTCTAATACTTAGATTTGCATATTTATCTGCTTAATTGTTTATGCTTGACTTGTTAGTTTCCATCATAAAAAGTTGATGTCCTTATTAAAAGTATATCACCTGCAAAACAAGTTTCCATAAATGCGACAATTAAAAAACCCGAGACCCGATGAATTAAACTTAGGGTTTATAAAAGAGTTTGTGAGAACATAAAATGTGATTTTGTGAGACTTATGTCACAATTCCACACGAACAGTAGGGTGGTTAAAGGTGGAAATTATTCTTTCTTGGTTTTATCCCAAAGAAGAATAACTCATCAAAGATCTCAAAGTTTCAGCCAATATCACTAATAAGGTGTGTCTATAAAGTAATATCTAAAGTGTTAGCAAATGAGTTGAAATCAATAATCAATTTGCATTCATTATAAATAGGCTGATTCTTGAGTTGTTGCTAGTGGCAATTTAAATCGTGGATGAGTCTAGGAGAAATAAGAAATATGGAATTCTTTTAAGGTGGATTTAAAGATAGCTTACTATTCATTGGAATTATATTTTCTAATCTTCATGCTGGAGAAAATAGAATTTTATGAGAAGTAGCATAGGTGGATCTTAGAATGCTTAATGCTAACATCAATTTCAGTACTAATAAATGGTAATCCCACTAAAGAGTTTAAGATGGATTATGGGCTAAGATAATGAGACCCTTTGTCACCTTTCTTATTATTAATCATAGTAGAATTCTTTGTACCTTGGATCATCTTAATAATACCTTCAATCACATAGATCCACATTCTCTTTTTTTTATTTATGATGACAACATATCTTTCAGGGAGGTGCTAAATATAGAAAAGATAGGTGAATTTTGGAATGGTTAAACTCCTCTTCACATGAGTAGAAAGTATACTTTACTCCTTTTAAGATTATACTTCTTTCCCTTTGGAGTAATAAAAAATGCAGGAAAATATGCTATAATGTGATTGTAAATAATCAAGCCCTTCACACAGATCGAACATATTTTACTAAAGAAGGGAAAACATTATTTAATTCAAATACTATAATTCAAATACTGAAAGGGAAAGTGATATGAATTATAAAGATTCTAGAAAGTAGGAAAATATATAAATTTAAAGACACTTAAAAGATAAAGACACATGAGACTACTTGTTGTCATTAGTATAATCATATATGATTATAACTTTTATTGATGTGTTTCTCTTGGTAATAGTTGTGTCTCTCACTAAGTTATTAATAGTTAGAGAGTTTTATTGAGAGATTTCTAGAAGGATGTTGATAATTGTATGATTTTCCATAGCTAGATGGACTATATCTTGGACTTCATACATTGGTTATTTACTCAACTCTCCTTGGAAGACATGAACCCCATGCTACTGAGAGAGGAATGGTTGATCTTAGAGTGAAATGGATCCATTGATTCCCCCATAGATTCGACTCCAGTAGTAGCTAATATCTTGGTGATCAAATTTCAATATGGTAATCCTAGTGGTCGACTTTGCTTGCAGTAAATCACATAGAGAAATATGTCGTCGACCCATTTTGTTATAAATTGTTGGGTTAGTAACTACAAAGGGACCACATTGTCTCTAATAACGACATCGAGATTATCTTTCCTTAGGAGAAGTATACATGAAACCAAATAGTGTGCCAAAAAAAATAACAATATAGAGTTTGAATTTTTTTGAACTTTATTGTCCCACCATAGATATACAATAATCCATAGAAGGGTAGTTCAAACATTCTTCTGAACAAATATCTATGAATATAAATTTCTATTTCTTTTATAAAGTCTTAAGGAATAGATATTCAAACTTTACGTTTGAGTAGTACTCTTTCACAAGATCCAAAAAACTCGATCAGGTACTTTGGTGAAGAATTCCCCTATAAAACCCTGACATATGTTTTCATACGGTTTGAAATCACTGAGAAAAGTTTCTTCCATAACAATGGGTCACATGACCTTGTGATCGGACATCCCCTTCCTTCCTTGACTTCTCGAGGATGATCCTTCTAAGAACAATCTTCTTGAAGAATATCTTCTAGCGGACAAGATTCTTGATGAAGTCATAGATGATGATATTATTGGTGTAGGGTAAAAACTCACACAAGAACATGTGTCACATATAAAAGTAAAAAATTTACAAGACATGGGTCATTTAGATGAATACAGTCATGCAGGCTTTCACACTTCTTCTCTTTTACAACTCTTAATTTTCAAGTATTGGCATAATTATCTTCAAAATTAGTATCACACAAGAATCTCAAGTCTTCTTGACAAGGCTTAAGATACTTCATGTTGATTAAATCACCAGTGACCCTTTAATCATGTGTCTTCAATTGAAAGTCATTTGACCATAATGTCGACTTTGAATAAATGTCTTGATCTTTAAGAGCATAGGTGAAAGTCATTTGACCCTTTAATCACAAAGGTGAAATCGCGCTAACTACTATGAGTAAAATTTGGTATGTGGCTGAACCAATGACGATAGATGAATTAGGACTATGGTTGTCTCTTCAAACTACAAGGGACTTAAAGTTTAACAATGTCGTAATAGAATGCATCAACTATGGTATATCACTTAACGAACTCACATTCTCCAATATGATTATTTTATAACTGATTACGAAGAATTTTTCTCTAATTTAACTAATAGTTCAATATGTTTTGTTATTTGGTCGAATGACGACAATCTTTTTTAAGTGTCAGTTACATTTTACTAACAAAAATTGATTTTAAGTTAGTGAATTTTATAAAATTGTCTTTGATTATAAATAAATTAAATATAAAATAATTTATATTTAGGTAAATATAAACTGATTTGAATAATAAGTTAATTACTTAAAATATATTTATTTTAAAATAAAAAACCATTGATCCTATCTTTAAATATAATTGATTCTAGATAAAAAAACCATTTATAATGAACAAACAAGTTATAATCAATCTTACACTTCTAGATGTATTTACCACATATTTAAAACTCAAATTTAGTTTCCCAAAAATGAAAATGAAAATTTCATCTCCAAAATTATTAAATAAATAAAAAAAACCAAAGTTTGAATATCGAGTTCATGAACGTAAACTAAACAGTACTACAGTATAAAAAAAAAAGTCTCAACGAGTAGCCGTTTCATAATGCAACACAACCCTTCACTCATCTTCCCCTTTTCAAATTCAAATTCCCCTCTCAAACCAAAAAAAAAAATTCAACAGAAAAAAAAACTCTTTTCCACCACCTTTTCTCAGATTCTCCGATCACGATCAAGTATGTTTTAATCTTAATTTTCTGTTTCCCTCTTCTTTTTCGCTGTTTCTTACAATACAGAGTACGATACTGATGCTTGTTTTCGTTTTCGTTTTTGTTTTTGTTTTTCAGTTACAAGCTAATTAGGGTTTTCAGCAGAGGTAGAAAATCATGTCAATGACGCCAGATCAGTCTAGGAAAGTTGGATTAGGGATGATGGCAGCATCTCCAACTCCGTTTCTGACACCGAGACCGGAGCGACCTGACCGACGACGACCCGATTCGAAAGGCTCTGATCGGAGCTCTCACCGACCGGATAAGGATAGAGAGACTAATGTGCAGGTTTTGCTTCGATGCAGGTGTCCATTTTCTACTTCAATTTCACTCCATGCATTTTGTTTTTACATTTCACTAACTATCGAATTTGGATCGAGCCGCGGTACTTCGAGCTAGTGTAGTTGTGTAACTTGGTTTGAGCTTGTTTAGAATTTTAATTTTAATTTTTTAATTTTTTAATTTTTAGGCCATTAAGTGATGAAGAACAGAAGAGTAATGTTCCTAAGGTTGTGTCATGTAATGAAAACAAAAGGGAAGTGATTGTAATGCAGAATATAGCTAACAAGCAGGTAGATCGAGTTTTCAATTTCGACAAGGTATGCTTGCTTAAACCTCTATTTCTATTATCTGCCTACTAGGCTACTGGTTACCATATAATTTAATATTTGATTCATGAATATTTTCTTTTAATTTGATTGGTAAGGTTTTTGGACCTAAAGCACAGCAGAGGTCGATATACGACCAAGCCATTTCCCCAATTGTCAACGAAGTTCTTGATGGTTTCAACTGCACTGTCTTTGCTTATGGACAGACTGGGACGGGTAAAACTTATACAATGGAGGGTGGGATGAGAAATAAGGTATGGATTCTGTGACTCAACCTACGTTCCCTTCCAAAGTTTGTATCCGATCTTTATAATATCGTGATTTATATATAGGGTGGTGATTTAACTGCTGAGGCTGGTGTTATTCCGAGGGCAGTTCGTCAAATTTTTGATATTTTGGAAGCACAGAATGCTGACTACAGCATGAAAGTCACGTTCCTTGAGCTTTATAATGAAGAAATAACTGATCTATTGTCCCCAGAAGACAATTCTCCTAGGCCTATAGAAGAAAGAATCAAGAAACCTGTAGCCCTTATGGAAGATGGAAAAGGTTGCGTGATGTTAAGAGGCCTTGAAGAAGAGTCAGTATATAGTGTGAATGAAATTTATACTCTGTTGGAGCGAGGAGCTTCAAAGAGGCGCACTGCAGAGACATTGCTTAACAAGAGAAGCAGGTAGCTTAGTTGCGGTTTAATTTTTTTGTTGGAATTTATGTTAGTTGAGGCTATTTACATGAATGTATGTTGGTGCAGCCGTTCCCATTCAGTGTTCACCATTACTGTCTATGTGAAAGAAACTGTGATTGGAGATGAGGAATTGATTAAGTGTGGCAAGCTTAATCTTGTTGATTTGGCTGGATCAGAAAATATATTGCGTTCCGGAGCACGTGAGGTAAAAGAAAAATTTATGATTTACTACTCTTCTGATAATTATTTGTGTAAAGTAATTTGTCGAGAAAAAGTTTTTGTTAGCTATTCTAGGAAGTAAGAGTCATCATTACATACTTTGGCCCAATTTGGATTACCTTTTGACTTATAGGAGATTTTTATCTAAAACAAGCTTACTGTTATTCACATAAGGAAAAGTCTATGCTCATAAGGGCAATGCGATGTTAGAAAGTGACATAACTTGGTTTTGTTCTGATTTTGGTTCTTTATATGTCTCGACTATATGTGAATTAAATGGTTCCGTCTGATCTTACATTAAGTTTGCAACAATATGACTACAGGGCCGTGCTAGAGAAGCAGGGGAGATAAACAAGAGCTTACTCACCCTTGGGCGTGTGATAAATGCCCTTGTAGAACATTCTGCCCATGTACCTTACAGGTTTATATTAACATGGTTTTCAATTATTATTAGTTATTATTAAAACATTTACTGTAATATGCATGCTACTTGGCTGTTTGTTTTTCCAGAGACAGTAAGCTTACAAGGATTTTGCGAGACTCCTTAGGAGGGAAAACTAAAACGTGCATAATTGCTACTATTAGCCCATCTGCTTATTGCTTGGAAGAAACTCTAAGTACCCTAGATTATGCTAGTAGAGCAAAAAGCATAAAGAATAAGCCCGAGGTCAGTTACCACTGCTATAACCCCTTAGATAATCTTATAAAAGAAGTTTTTTCTTTGTGCTGAGATAAAGCTAATGTTTTTCTAATAGGCAAACCAAAAAGTTTCAAAGGCTGTTTTATTGAAGGACTTGTACATTGAGATTGAGAGAATGAAAGAAGGTACAGTACACTCACCATTATTTGGTGTTTAGGAATGAAGGGAAGATCGTTGTATCATATATTTGTTCATGTGAATATTGATTGCAGATGTTCGAGCAGCAAGGGAAAAGAATGGTGTATATATTTCCCATGAAAGATTTGCCATGGAAGAAGCTGAAAAGAAGGTCCTTTATTTTTTTATAATTAATATCTGCATATCAACATAGCATAACAATAACACTATTGCAAAATTTTTCAAGGATCGTTGCACACCCGGGGATAGCAAAACCTCTTTTTAAATACTTTTCAAATAATTCTCAATGGATTGCTATCTTCTTTTTTTTTTTGTTGGGAATGTTTATAATGTAGTTTCATACGAAATTTCCATTTTTAGATGCATGTTCTATCTTTCTTGTTACTTATTTCAATTTCCCTAGCTTAATTTGCTTTATATCAACCCTTCGTGCAGGAAAGGAATGAGAAAATAGAGCAACTAGAGAATGACCTCAACCTTAGTCAGAAAGTATTCCCCAAGTCTTTAGTTGAGATTTCTTCCTATTGTGTATAGGAACTTCATTGATAAATGTTTTCTTCCTATTAATTTGCAGCAAGTGGACAAATTCCGGGAGCTCTATTTGACAGAGCAAGAACAAAAACTGGATTTAGAAAACCAGCTTAAGGATTGCAAGGTGCGTAGAATGGCTATTTATTTCCTCCATAATTTATTGATTTGATTACGATTGTATCTTATCTAATTAATTTATCTTTAGGTGAATTTGGAAAAAACTAGCTACGACTTGCATGATCTTCAAGAGAATTACAAGCTAGTTGTTTCAAAGTTGAAGGAGAAAGAGTGCACCATTTCCAAGCTACTGAAATCAGGTAAATCAATTGATGATATGCTACAACGACTTATTCTGTTTTTGTTCAATTCACTATATTTTATTTGCTTTATCTTGCTTGTGAACAGAAAATTCCTTGATTGAGCGTGCAAAGGAAATGTCTACGGATCTTCAAAATGCATTAGATGATATTAATTTACTGTCCTCAAAGTTGGGTATGATTATTTATCTCTTGACTTTGCGACTATGATTTCTTTGTTCCCAATTTTATTGCTCTTTCTTTAGAAAATATGTTTCATGGGATGTGAAAATTGAGCTTTTAGCATATCTTAACTCGGTGTTATTTGTTACATGTTTGTTAAAAGAACTATTTGGCAAGATATTATTACATTATTTCGACCAGAATATCTTAAAATGTAGTTTCTTCACGCAGATCACAAAGAAAGGATGGAGGCAGAAAACCAAAAAATAATCTTGAATTTCTCATCCCTCTTAAATGGGAGCTTAAAAGATTTGCATGCGACCATTATCGGATCTGTTTCTCAACAACAGAAACAACTTAAATGCATGGAAGATCATGTTTCCTCTCATCTTGCCAGTAAAAGTGATGTAAGAAAACTGAACAGGATCTCACTTCAGAACTCTGTTTTCCATGTCCCGATCATTCATCATTTGATTTTTTCCTAATATTCGTTTTTCAGGCTGCACATGCCCTGGAATCAAGGATCAAGAATATGACAGAAATTTATACTTCAGGAGTAGGAACACTGAAGGAGCTAGCAAATACATTGCATGCAAAAGCTTCTTCTGATATGGAACAGATTCAAAATAAAGTTTCATCACAGACATTGGCTGTTGAGAATGTAATTGAGTTACTGAAGAATATTAATTTCTTTTTACTGTTTTAGTTTCCAACTTGATCACTGACATTGGTTTTTCAAAGAATACTAATAATATTTGGTAAATAATTGTTACTACTTCCATGCTCACCTATCTAGTCCCCTTTTACAGTTTCTTGCCACCGCGGTTCTTGAAGCCAATTATGTGATCGACAACATCCATAATTCTCTTGATGAACAAAAACAGCTAGTAGCATTCTCCGTTAAACAACAAGAGGAGGTATGTTCCATTTTTTTACCTTTGCTTGAGTTTGTTCTGCATTTGTGTAAAAATACTAGACCAATAGATTAACAAAATGCAACTATAAATTTAATTTATCATTGTAGGGATTACAACAAAGTACAATTCTGGCGCATGCGGTTTCACAGGCAACTGTAAAGTTCTTCGATGACATTAATATGCAGTCTTCGAGAGTAATGAAAATTGTTGAAGAAACTCAAAATGAGAGGTGCCACCAATTGACTAATTTTGAGATGAAGTTCAAGGTAAGAAAACACCGTTACTTATACTTGATCCTAAAAGGTCAAACTTGTGTTTCATGCTTAATTTTCTTCCTTCAATCTGAAACAGGATGAGGCTGCGAGAGATGAGGAGGAGGCCTTAGAGAAAATTTCAGCAATTTTGGCAAACTTGACATCTAAGAGAACTGTTATGGTCTGTAGACTGCACCATCCTTTTGTTTCGTTTCCTTGTAGCTGTTGTGGGTGATTCATATTGTATATTACTGACTTCTGGCAAATATGATGATTTAGGTCTCAGAGGCGTCAAAAAATATGCAGGACGCAAATGTGCAACAGTCTAAGAGATTGCAGTTAGAGATGTTGAACATGCAGCAAGTTTCTAAGGATGCTACCAAGGAAGTTAAAGAATACGTAGAGAATGCAAATAGCCAATTTGTGAAACAAATATTCTCAGTAAACAACTTTCAAGCTACAATGGAGGATTGTCTCCTGGATTGGTGAGTTTTTCGTTTTGATTTTTGTGTGGTGATAGTAAAGAGACAGAAAAATATTGTCATTTTTCCATTTTAGCATTGACAGAAAAATACTAATATTCCTATTTGTAAAATTATTGAGCTTTGATTGGACTCTTCTTATCTCAAATAAAAGCTTCAATTATTTTGTATACGGTATGCAGTTCAAATACAGTGGACTGCTCCAGGAAGCAGTGGGAAAGTGCTCACTTGTCCTTCAACAATTTTCACAAAAATAATCTTGCAGAGATAGAATCTACAGTGAAGTAAGTTTATGCTATTTAGTGTTTTAGATTTTTCTTATTGAGATAGAAATCTAGGGTTAAACATGTTTCAATATTATTAACAGGAAAAACATCTCGACAAACCATGCTCTGGATCAAAAACTTGTGGCTGCATCATTATCTATGGATTCAGATTATGATGCAGGAACGCGTAACCTTCTGGAAAATGTGAATGGTAATTTGAATTTCTTGCATTTTCAGTTCGTTTCCATCTTATTACCTTCCTTTTTCTGCCTTTCACATATATGACTGAGTTGAACTAATTTGTAATACTTCCAGGTGCATTGATGCTTGACCATGAGAATAAGAAGGAAATTGATTCTATGACGACCCAGTGGTTGAAACAACTCAATTCATTACAAGATAAGCATGGTGGAGATATATCAGATATCCATGGCCAAGCCGAAAAATCTCTTGTTAAAGATTACCTGGTATACATAGTCTTCCTTTTGTTGAGTTTTTGCCGATTGGTTGTTATTGTTATAGTTATTATGTTGTGAATTATCAACAGGTTTAAAGTTTGTTTTGTTGTTTATGAACAGGTTGACAAGCATGCAAGTTCAACATCTCACAAAAGAATCGTGTCAGTCCCTAGCCTCACATCCATTGAGGAGATGAGGACACAAATCAGTGAAGACAATTCGACAGAGAACCGATTAAAATGGACCCATTTTGAGAGCAAAATTCCGCATCCAGCTGAAAAGCGATCTCCTTTTGCAGAGGTGAATTGACTAGTTAGACAAACATACTGGATGCAGTTGGATGAATTTCCTAGCTAGTTCTATGAAGGGGAAGGAAAGCTCATCATCTGATGAGCACCAGTAGTTGGTGTGTTTTCTTGTCATGTAACTTGTATATTCCTTTCTCTCTATGTAGAGTGAAAAGTTGTAGCTACTTCAAATGCCGGAACTAGTGTAGAAAATCTATTTGAACTTTCCATGGGTTGCATTATTCCATTTTGTAAGTTCTTATTTTTTTATGTGAGCTATATCTAGAATCCTTTTTTTAATAGTAATTTTCAACTTCTGAAACTACAATGTAAAACGTTAGATTTTTCCATTTTCAACGTCTACTAGAAAACAAAGAACCACACATTTGATAAATTCCTCTTTTTGGACACTAAGTAGGTATAATTTACAGTTGTCTGAGTTGAATAGAGACTGAAAATTCCCCCACCCACATGCACATGAATGTGCTAACTACTAATCAGAAGTTGCTTGGCCCTTTCAACATAAATATTTATTTCTGTTATACTAGTAGAAACTATAAAAGAATATTCCTACAATAAATGGTGGAAGTTTCATGGAGCATTGTTCTTGTACAACAAGTAGCTTACTGCTCAAGCCTCAATCATGGAGGTTGTTTATGTTCAGCAATTACGCAAGCATTGAGGGTATTTGTGTCATTTACTGTTAGTCAAAAAGTCTTAACTTATTAAATGTAATTAGTATATTAATTCATGCACACAGTTGAACTAAAAAGACTACGCTAAGTTTCTAAGTTGACCAATAAAACCCATTGTCCACGTTTTCTTTTTTTAACTTTATTCACAAGTCTATATATACGATGTGTTTTATTTCAAGTGTTCCTCATTAACACCAAACCAGTTCATACATTGTTAAACTTTCACAATCATAATCATGATGAAGAGACAAAGAGAAAATGAAGTAGAAAAAGAGAGCATGGATTTAGCAACAAGTTTAATGCTACTCTCTTCTCATAGTATCCAACATCAACAGAGCAACACAACATATTCTCATATGGAGTATGAGTGCAAAACATGCAATCGCAAGTTCTCATCTTTTCAAGCACTTGGTGGTCATAGGACAAGTCACAAGAAACTCAAACTTGAAGGAGAACAAACACTCAAAGGAAATAATCAATTTAATAAGCAACCTAAAATGCATAAGTGTTCAATTTGTGGACTAGAATTTAAATTGGGTCAAGCTTTGGGTGGACACATGAGAAGACATAGAATTAATAACGAAGATTTTTCTTCCTCTTCTATGAATTATCAAGTGATAGCAAAATCTTCTCCTGTTTTGAAAAGATCAAATAGTAAAAGGGTTATGTGTTTGGAATTGGACTTGAATTTGACACCTTTAGAAAATGATTTGAAGAAGTTGTTTGGAAATAAAGCACCACAAGTAGATCTCTCTTTGTTTTGATTTTAGTATCTCACAAGGTTTTTGGACATATTATGATCATCATCTTTGTATTCTTTTAACTTTCGTATGTAACATCATTGATAAATGAATTTATTGAGTTTCATTGGTCAATTCTGAGTTGTAGTAAAAAATTTAAACTTTCCAAATTGGTTAGAGATAAAGTTATAAAGAGATTATGTAGAGTGATACCCCATACATTAAAAATAACTTGTGTAGGGTTAAGTTAAATCAAACTCTATTATGATATAAGAGCATACCAATTCCACACACTAAATTTTGTAAAAAAAAAACTAGACGTAAAGGGGTGTATTGGAAAAATATTCAAAAAGATTGTTGTATGTTAGAGGGTGCATTGGAAAAATCTCAAATTATACGTGAATGAAACATAAAAGTTATAAAAAAATTAGTGAATTTCTTAATCTATTTTATGGGATGAAATTAAACTCTATGTATTTTCGAAAACACTCCTCTAAAATTAGAAGTATAATTTTGGTGCGCACTATTTTCAAAAATATTTGAGTTAAAATCAGAAATATACTTACGGTTCCATACTAGATGTATACTTCTGGTTTTGTGCATGACAGTTAGAAAAAAATAGCACTAAAACAATAATTGGAAAAAGCTATAAAAATTAAAAATTTAACAAACTATACAATTTATAAATCAAATAAAAGACCTGCAATTTATAAATCGAATAAAAGACAAAAAATGTTATCCAAAATGCATTTCATAATAATGGTATCCAAAATACAAATTCGATACAATACGAAATAAAAAAACTAAAGTCAAAATACAATCAACCTAAACTACTGGTATGGCGGATGATGAGCCGGCCTGTCACCCTCGAGGCGTCCCTCCGATGTCTCCTGTATAACAGGGCACCCTTAGCCTCCACCATGATGTCCTCCAAAACTCCTCTGACAAAGGATTCGTCAAGAAACAGTCCTCTGTCAATGCCATCTCTAGCAAGCTCCATGATACGACGACACCTAGGCAACACATCATGAGCATGATCAATCCTCACCTGCTCCTCCTCTAGGATATCCTGATGAATCGGCTTGGGTGGCACACCCTAAAGAACCATATCATGTAGCCATACGCGTAACTCTAGTCGTCTGGAGCCTCAATACTCCTAGCCTCATCAGGTACAAGATGATTCTCAAAATCATCAAAAAGCTCATCCATCTCCCTCCTTTTTACTGTCGGAGGAGCACATACATCAGAATGCCGAGGAATGGTTTGGATATACCCGAATTGACGCATCATCCACTCGAGCATATAAGAGCAGTATTCGGAGTACCGCAAACCAACCAACCTGTAAATAACGAAACCTCATCAAACAGTATCGTCTCACGATGGTCGACATAGACACTGAAGTGAATGTCCTCATGCACTATCAGGTATAGGTAAACTTGAAACGATAATGTCGCTTGGTTCCCTCACCCTCAACAAGTGACCATCCAGAAATGTGGGGGAAGTACTGTAGGATTCATCCTTGAAATATCAAAATTAAACTAGTTAGTTTTAAAATTAAAATAATTAAAAAAGAAAGATAAAAGAAATAATTTATACCGTTATGAGTGACATGCTGCCGATGATCTGCCTCGTATTCCACTTAACCCCCTCATCCAACTTGGTATATAAATAAACCAACCAGGCAGCCCCACAGTTCCCCCCACTGATCTCCTCAAAATGAGCAAAGAACCTAAGGTACATGATGTTAGTGTAAGTGGCACTGGTGTCCACAAATATCTGGATGCCAACAAGATACAAGAGGTACGCCCTAATGGCATACCCCCTGTGAAGGGTAACCTGCTCACTATCACCAACTGTAGTACGCACAAGCTCATCCATAAAAAACCCGCCAACCATCTATATATCACATGGCAACCACGTGTCTTATCAACCTCCTTCAGGGCGTCCTTTACGGTAACTCCCGACCTCTCAACCAACATAGTAATGGCCTCGTCTTTCTCCAACTTCTGGTGATCCAAAAAGGCCCCTCTGATCGGTAGGTAAAACAGACACGCGACGTCATCGAGTGTGATCGTCAACTTGCCATGTGGTAGATGAAATGAAGACGTCTCATGGTTCCACCTATCTACAAAAGCATTGATCATCCCCCAGTTGACCAAGCTATAAGGCGTAGAAGATCATCAAACCATGGCTTGAGAGGGGGAATAAGTGATAAGTCCCAAAATGTTGTTATTTTGTATATATATATATATATATATATATATATATATATATATTATGGCACTTATCCGTTCTTTGTGAATATTTGTTGAAGAATTCCCGACTTTATTTGTAAATACGTTTAGTTTGTATATAATCGAGTTTTTGATTCATTTGTATCTTTTGATAGTTTTTATGTCTTTTGTAGGTATTTATTGCATATTTGGAGCATCGAATGATAAGGTGTCAAAGACACGGCTCCGGATGCGCGTTTTCGCAATAAAATTCCATTTTTTGGGAGTTTCTATTCAGGAGGGCGTGCTAAGCGGGAATTTTCTAGCGCACTATAAGTTTTTTTTAAAGTTTGTGATCGGATCGAGTGGGAATAAGGCAGTTTAACGTGTTAATTTAGAGGAGGCGGAAGGACCGGGAGGACTTGAGATTTGTTTTATAACTTCATTTTCAACCATTTTTAGGTTATGGTTTTGGGGAAGTTTTTGCTCCCAAATTCCATCACCATACTTTTATGATAGATTAGCTTAGAAATCAACATTATGGATTGCTTATGGATGATTGGAGGTGGATTTCTCTTCAATTGGCTCTGAAAAACCGGTAGATATGTGGTTTATATCTTTTCCTCTCTATTTGTTGGGTTTTGTATGTATATTCACTCTTAACTCATGTATATTTGTCGCCTATGGCGTTGTATAAAGTTTGCTTTACGAATCTGTGTTGGTGATTGTCTTAGGTTTTTACCTTGTGTTAGGGATTTGAGTTGCGATAGACATATACTGCTTAGATTCTTACCCAGGATGATTATCTGTTAGTTTCTGAGTGCTAGAAATAGGTTTAGAGCTGACATTCGCTTAGAGTATCTAAGATTAATGCCTCTGTATTGGTTGTGTCGAGCGAGACATCATCGATGTGAGTGACACAGTTGATTTATGTGTTGTTAAGGTTGGTGAGACATCACTACCGAGGTGACGTAGTATGATTCTCAATTTGGGTTAGAAATGACTTAGATTGTGAGAGATATGTAATGACATAGACGAGTATCGTAGGTGAAATATAACTGAATGGTAGGTTGAAGTCTGTGACGGGTAATGTGCATTCGTTACAAACAAGTTGTCTATCCTTTTTATACTTTTGTTTACAGTTGGTTTTTGTTTATACCTTTTCCATACAACCCATTTAACCCCAAACTCATTAACGAACGAATTATCGAACAGCGAATCAATAACCAATCTCTGTAGACATGATACAATATAACCTATATATCACTCGGTAAAAATAAAAATTTACTTTTTGCTTGCCGCTATTACCACCGCAACTATAAGCCTGCTGATCTTCCTCCCATGTTTTATGACCTTCAGTGTATCTCGATCCTACAAGAAAGAATTCATTGTTAGAATTCATAATAATATTCATAACATAATTAATAACTGTAATATAAATGTAAATTTCATACCTCATCATCCCATATATGTCTAGCCATACAGGTCAGATAAAGAGGGAGTAGAGATAAGTCAGAAGGTCCTCCTCCAAAGACCTGAGGGACCTGGGGTGCCGCCGCTACCGTCGGTGCCTCCGCTGTCGCCGATGCCTCCGTTGTCGCCGATGCCTCCAGTAACATGTATTTCAACAAGCAACACAACATCGTGTCCATAAGCAAGTCGAAATGGCGTAGTTCCTGTCGCTTCTTTGGGAGAAGTCCTACATGCCCATAAAGCTTGATCAAGTGTTTTATGCCAATTTCTTGACTTCTTTCCTACATGCTTCTTAATTAAGCTAATTATCACCTTATTGGCGGCTTCAACTGACTGTTTGCTTAAGCATAATAAAGAGTGGACGTTAATAACTTAATCTCGACTTCTTGCATAAATTATTGCATTTTCGCCCTGTAAACACCGATCCTTGATCGGTTGTAATTGTTTCTGGGATCCCAAACCGACATATGATGTGATTTTGTATAAAATCAATAACAACTTTTTGGTCGACATTTGTCAAAGCCACAACTTTGACCCATTTTGTAAAATAATCAATGCCAACTAAAATATACCATTGTTGTTTTGATGAAGCTGGTTTTATTTTTCCAATCACATCTAAACCCCATCATCTAAATGGCCAAGGTTTCACAATAAAATGCAACTCACTTGCAGGGACATTTTGTATGCCTCAATGCATTTGGCATTCTTGGTAGCCTTTATTAAACTCAATGCAATCTTTTAACACCGAGGGCCAATACACACCTGAGCGCATTAAAAGCCATTTCATTTTGTGTCCAGCTTAATGTGCGCCACACGCTCCGCTGTGCACACTCGACACTGCTATATACGCCTCACTTTCTCCAAGGCATTTAAGTAATATTCCTTCAGCAATTTTCTTAAACAATTCATTTTCTATTAGAACATAACTGAGGGCACGATATTTGATTTTTTTCTCTGTCGAACTCGTAGGAGAACGTAAATAATCGACCAATGGCTTATGCCAATCATTATCTTGCCCATTGTCAATTGTTAAAATTTGAAAATTTTCAGCATCTACAACCCCTAATTTTATAATTGACAAATCCGAAGGATATAGTAAAGTCTCTTGAACCTTCTCTTTTACCTGAATAGGTTCTCATTTTCATTCGCTTCCTTATTTTCTCGTCGAGGTATGCGTCGAAGGCCCACTTGCTCGAATTTCTTAAGCAGTCTAACGGTGATCACAAAGTACATGCTTAGATTCTCTTTAACACATCTATACTCCTTTGAGACTTGTTTAATCACCAATTCCGAGTCTCCCATAATTTCGACGTTCCTTGCCCCCAATTCTAGCAGTAGTTCAAGTCCAATTATTAAAGACTCATATTCTGCTTCATTATTAGTGCAAATGCCCTCGATTGTGTATTTGAACTCTTCTGGAATTCCATTGGGAGAAATTATGATTCCTCCTATTCCAGTGCCACCTTTATGGCTAGAACCGTCGAAGTATAACTTCCATGACATTAAATCGACATAATTTTGGGGAATAGCAACCATTGAATGGTCGACAAGAAAGTTTGCCACTATTTTCCCTTTCATTGCTTTTAAAGGCAAATACGTCAGAGAATATTTTGTTAACGCTAGTGCTCATTTACCAATTCGAATATGCAAAACTGGTTTAGACAACATATGCTTAATAATATCGAAATGAGAAGATACATACACATCAACTGGCTTTATATATTGCTTCAGTTTATTACAAGAGAAATACAAACACATGCATAGTTTTTCTAGATCACTATAACTAGTTTCAGGATCATTTAACATTCAACTAAGGTAATATACAGGTCTTTCGACACCATTTTCATCTTCTTGAACTAACATACTTCCTATAGTCGTATCTGAGGCTGCAATATACAACCTCATAGGCCTATTTCTAACGGGAGGCGCTAAGATTGGAGGCTTCACTAAGTAGTCCTTGATCTTATCAAACGCTTCTTGGTATTCCTTTTGCCAAATGAAGTCCTCATTCTTCAGTCGAAGTAATGGTGAAAAGGCTTTGGTTTTCCCACTCAAGTTGGATATGAACCTCCTCAGGAAATTTATTTTACCCAACAAAGACTGAAGCTCTTTTTTGGTTGACGGAGGTTTGACGTCCATGATGGCTTTGGTTTTGCTTTGATTTACTTCTATGCCCTTTTTGTGCACCACAAAGCCAACAAAATCACCTGCATGCATACAAAAAGCACACTTTAATGGATTCATTTTCAATCCATATTCCCTTATCCTTTCAAAGGATTTTCGAAGATGTTACAGATGCGTCAATTTAGTATTCGACTTTATTACTATATCATCAATATAAACCTGCATAAAATCTACAATAAAATCATGGAACATAGAGTTCATTACCCTTTGATAGGTTGCTCCGACATTTTTGAGACCAAATGGCATGACCACCCATTCATATGTTCATAATGCTCCTGGGCAGTGAAATGCCGTCTTCGTCACATCTTCATCTGCAATAAAAATTTGGTTATAACCATCATAATCATCGAGCATACTTAAATATTCGAAACCAGCTGTAGAATCGACCAATATTTCTGCCACAAGTATAACGCATACTCGTCTTTAGGAGTGACAACATTTAAATCTCTAAAATCAATACACACTCTTAATTTTCCATTTTTTTCATGACTGACACAATATTTGCCAACCATTCGATGTACCTTGCGGTTCTTATAAACCTGCTCTTGAGGAGCCTTTCGACTTACTTCTTGATTTTCGACATTATTGTTGGAGCAAAACGTCGAGGTGTTTGCTTTACTAGCTCTTTCCAGCTTTTATTGGCAGTTTTAGTTCGACCAAATCCTTGCTTAAACCAGACATTTCATTATAATCCCAAGCAAAAAAATCTTTAAATTCTTTTAATAAAGATTTTACCTCAGACTTTAGTGTTTGGTCGATGTTGGTGCTGAGAAGTTGGTCATTTATCCCCATCTTCTCCAAGATTTACTTCTTCTAAGGGATCTTGTGGCTGCATCTTTTCAGGCGCCATATGATCCTTTTCGAAGCCCAAAGGCTCATCGTCATATATGCAGTCAAGACGCTGCTCATTAACGTATTATTCGATTTCTTTATTCTTATATAGTGGTTTTGGCTCGATAGCCAAAATGACATCTCCCTCCAAAATTTGTACTTTCTTGGCTTTGACAGCCATATTTTCTTCAGCTTCTAGTGCCAAATTTATTTTGTTTTCGGCAATATATGCCGAAATCTTTCTCAGAGCTTCAAGCTCAGACATCATGATCGCTGATATCACCCCAGCCTGTCGGCTGATTCTCA
The DNA here is from genome assembly GCA_021764765.1 of Vicia sativa. Taxonomy (NCBI): domain Eukaryota; kingdom Viridiplantae; phylum Streptophyta; class Magnoliopsida; order Fabales; family Fabaceae; genus Vicia; species Vicia sativa. The sequence continues at coordinate 74,273,906 of CM038797.1, read as the reverse complement.
GCATATGGATCCTCTAAGGGTTCCACATCCCATATGAAACCATGGGTTTCATGCAACTTCAAGGAAACAAATGCCTCGTCCAAATTGGCATATAGTTCCTCTGCAGGTTAGCAAGGAGAGATGTTAGTCAGCCTTTTGTCGAATTCTTTGCCGACATTATTTATATCGGCCATGAAGTACCCTTGATCTGCTTCAATATTCTCCACTATACCATCTTCCCTCCAGATTATTAGACGCTTCTACATGGAATACGACACAACCCCTATTCCATGAAACCATTCTCTTCCAACCAACAGATTGTAACTTGTCTTTCCTTGGATTACCATAAATATGGCCGGCCTTGTCACTGAGCCGACAATTATGTTTACGGTTCGTTTTCGATAAGACCACGTTATGAGACCTAATATCGGTATCAAACTTATCGATTTTCTTTAAGATATGATGTGGCATGATATTGACAGTCGCGCCACAGTCTACCAACGCCTTGTTGATAGCAATCCCTTCAACTTTCGCCCTTATAAGCAAGGGCTTTAAATGGCTTGTCATAGCCATGTCAGGCCTTTCGAAGAAGGCATCTTGGTTCTCAATATAACCATTGTTCATGACAAAGTAACAAGTCGGCTTATGTAAATCCATTTCTTGCGACAATCATATTCAACAGGAAGAATCGATACCATATTAACCAAGATATCGAGAGTCTCTTCCGAGTCGAAAGCAAAATCATCAGTTGCCTCTTCAGAACATTTGGCAATAGGTCGGTTCACAAATTCTTTGATTTGTTCTTTGACAGTAGGGTCGACTTTCACCATGTATTGTTTGTGGTTGCTCACTTTATTTGTGGCAACTTGTCTAGCAGCAACTGCAACTTGTCTTTCAACTTGCTTCTTGCGTTGGAAATGCCTCCACTGAGTTCTGCTCATGGGATTATTTCCCAGATAATTCTCAGATATGTGGCTTTTCTTCTTTGATATGAATTCATGTTGGTAACTCATAACTGACTTTGCCTTCAGATCTCTTACAGCGGCATCAATATTTGGTGCCCCTATTCCCCTTTGAGGCTTAATCCATGTGCCTCTAGGAGCAGCAACATAAGAGATGAAACTATTTGGATTTACTTGAGAGTTCCATATGTTTATCCTAGGGTCCCTTGGTTTAAGGAGCCTTTGGTTATGGACTTTGGCTTTGCCCTTCCCTAATTGCAGCTTTTGAAAATTCTCAACAGCAACTTTTTCAGTCAGAGCCCCACACCCAGGGCACAAAAAAACTGTCGAACCCTTGTTTTTGCAGCGATATAGGAAATTTATCAAGTCCTCATCTGACATGGGGTAGACATCAGCTTCAGCTAAGCCGACATCAGCATTTTCCCCTGTACTCTCTTCAACCATGTTATCTAGAAATTCAATAATCTCGACCATATTGATTTCGACAGGTTCTGCAAAGAGAGCTTCCTCCTGCCTAAGAGGGTCAGTGTCGATCTTCATCTTTCTAGCATTGAATTTCAGACGACCCTTTTGCAGTGATTTCTAAACAAGATCCCTAAAAAGAAAACATTGAGAGGTTGTGTAACCAAGATAATTATGATATTTACAAAAACTTCTTTTCTGTCGTTGTTCTAATGGTGGCATTTTAGGATTAAGAGGTACTAAAATTTGACCATCTTTAACTAACAAATCAAAAATTTCTTCACATTTAGAAACATCAAATGTATAAGTTTTTGCAGGAAATTTAGAATTGCTTTCGACAACAGTATTTTTTCCTTTAGAAGGAAACAAATATTTACATTCATACGCAGACCCTAGCTTTATTTTAGCCACATCGACACCTGCCTCGGTCGGCGAGATATAGTCGGTCTCGCATATGGGATATGTATCATCATAATATATGTAGGCGACTTTTTCTTTCTTAGCTTTAGCCTTAGTATGCATAACCTTCTCTAGCCGTAAACGCTCAAGGTGTCGAACTCTATAAGCTAATTGCGACATACTCTTAACAAAAGTTAGGTCGATTTTCTTTCTAATAGAATAATCTAATCCTCCAGCAGCCATTTGAACAAGTTCATGTTCTGGAACTTGGGTGAAACATCTCGCCTTTAATGACCTAAATCAATTTAGATAATCATCTATGGTCTCAACAAACCTCCTCTTGATGTTTGATAACTCTACCAAACTAATTTTCGAATGTCCCTCATAAAATTATTCATGAAAAAGCTTTTCCAACTTAGTCCATGAATCAATTGAATTAGGAGGTAGTGTGGTAAACCACGTGAAAGCTTCCTTAGCGAGATATGAAGGAAAATGCTTTACCCTTAAACTTTCATTATTCGCCATATCACCAGATTCTGTTAAATGTCTAGCAATATGTTCGACTGTTGATTCACCAGACTCACCCTCGAACTTGGTATATTTAGGAATTTTCCATCCTCTAGGGTTTTCAATATGTAAAATATACTCAGATAGAGGGGACAAATATGTTGGCCTATGAAGTGTGGTATTCATACCGTTTATAGCCATAATTCTCTCGACAATGGTAGTTAAATTATTTTCGACAGCTAAATCTTTTTGTCGAAGTTGATCAAGAATTTGATCAGCCTCTTGTTGTCGATTAACTAATACCCTAGGGGGTTCGACAATATTTTTATGAGGCCCTGCAACTTGTCCTTGATGGACAGTTTCATCTTCTATTACCCCTATGTCTACTTGACCAGGGGGATTTAATCGAACAGGTGGCGCTTGTCAAATAGGCGCTAGGGGAGCGCCCAAAAAATTACACGGACGTGTTAACTGGGTAATCACCTGTCGATTTGTTTCAGCGGACTGTCTATTAGTCTCAGCCGACTCTTGCACTATAGGGTTCAATACATTACCCATTTGGTTAGTCAACATATTAACCAACTCATGATTACTATCATCCATTTGTTGCCTCAACACTGCTACCGAATTATTAGTTAGAGGCGACACTAGTTGTTGTGCATGCATTCCTCTATTTCCCCTACTGCAGATCCTTGTAAAGGAGAATTCATATTTTGCATGTTATCTGACATCACCGCTGCACTTGAAGTCGACTGATATCCCAATATTAAGGAATATGGCATTCCATAAGGGGGATTAACAGTACCTAATCGAGGTATCGCTGTGTTCGGAATGATATTCGTAGCCACCATAGGCCCTGGACTCACCGGTGTGGTCTAGGGAATAGGTATTGATACTAAAGCAGTTGATCCTTATATAGTCGTGTTGTTTAGTGGGGGAAATGGTGCAACTTGAGTAACTACTGGGTCAGATATACCCAACGTTCGTGATGGAATTTCCTCCACATTTGAAGCAGTGTTTGGCATCCTAGGTATACGTCTCCTAGTGGGTGCTTTCTTATACTCTTGAGTTAGGCTTTCACTTCTAAGTTTCATACACTTACGACATCTAATAATAAAAACTTAGCACTGGTGCCATCAGGTGTGCCAATTTATTTAATGTGGAAAATGGTAAACAACCGCTGGCCCTCCCAAAGTCCTAAAATTAAAGGTCACTCGCAAGATCGACCAGTTGATCTTAAGACATGTGCTAAGATTTGTGAAATTGTACTGATTCTGTCGAAATCCTTACCTAAGAAACAATTTCCTCAGACTAAGGGAATAAGTACAACGACTTTCCACATAATAATTCAGGTTCGACCGACAGGAAACTCGTGACCGACGAAGACAAACACTTAAATAACTTGACAAATCTGAATATTCACTATATTTTGATCTACTATGGTGACTCGTGACCGACAGAAAATTGTGAATCCAGGTCTGTTCTAAATGAAATAAGGGTCGAAAGACTCTTTTGTCAACTCGAAACTTGTAACAAAGAGTGCATCAACATACACGAAAACACAAAGTGATTACTGAAAAGTAAATAGAATGTAGGTAAAAGCTTCAAAGAAAACAACTGAAATGTAAAGGTTTTTTATTGAAATAAAGGTGGTGATTCACGTACATTAAATACTTTCGCAACTTTTTCTTCCTGACGCTCGAAATTGGGCAGAGTTTTTGCAAGTACTTTGAGTATACAAGTGAACACACTAGATTTTACATTGAAATGACTTATTTATAACATTTACAAAGTAACTGCCTAAAACAATCTACGGCTGGCGTTCGAAACTTGAAGAAACCGCTTCACAAGATTTCGCCACCTGTTTGGCGCTTAAACAATACAAAGCTCTAATAACTGCTCACGATCTTGGACTTTAAACTTTTTCCGCTTATGGATTCTAAAAGTAAACTGCTCCTAACCTCAACGCTTTCCTTCATTGAGAGAAAAAACAATGAAATTCCTCTAAGTCCAAAATCCTCTATAACCGACTAGGCTCAACTTCGACTCTCTCCCTCCCTATTTAATATTTTGTTCGAATCGACCAATTTTCCTGTTTTTGTCCCTTTGGTCGACATGCCTCTTTTTCGACATCCTTGATTTAGTATTCTTCTTGGTCATATATTTCAATCTTCTGAAGAACCCTTATTCTCTAAGGGTCGACCCTTAATTTACAAATACGTTTGCATTTAATATGTACTTTTGAATACCTTAAGAAATTTCAAGGTAACAACCATCCGACCATGCCTCAAACATGACGGTCTCTTAGACATATCTCTTGTAGAAGTAAGAATGAAACGTTAACATATGTTTTACAGTGGTAAAAAGGAAAAAAATATGTAGAAAGAAATCGCAAATAAACCTCCGGTTTTGTTCTTAACAAAAACCAAAAATAAACCTCCGATTTCTTCTACGAAAATAGAGTTACGAAGCAGGCGTACCCAAAATCCCAAATGTGTCAAAAAAACATGCATAGTTTTTCAAAAAGTGTACAAATAGTGTTCTAATGACTCCTAATGATATAAACTACATCAAACAACACATTTAAAACCCTATTTCACTAATTTCAATAAAAATTACATAAACTCTAAAAAAATTTAAATCACTTACTTGATTGATTAAAGATGGTTGTTGTTGCTTGCTTGCTTGTTGGTATATGTTGATTGTTTGAGAAAAATATTTAATTTTGAGAGAAAGGGTTGAAAGGAGTGTTTGAGAGAGTTTATGTTGGTTTTTAAAAAAGTTTGCTGTTATGGGGAGGGAAAAAGGTTCTATCGCCCTTAAGTGCATCCAGAAACCAGAAGTATACTTACAGTTTGGAATTGGAGTTATACTTCCAATTTACACCCAACCCTTTTCAACGTGATTTGCATGATATAGGGTGCGAACCGGAAGTATATTTTCGGTTTCCAGGGGTATTTTGGAAATTCACGTGGTGCGCTAGTAAGATATGGGGTGGAATAAGAAATTCGTCATACAAATTAGTTTTATTCTATAATAAGTTATATTATTTATTATGATAGGGGTGAACCGATGAACGGGTCTGATAACATTAATATTATTATAGTATAAGGTCTTTACACTTCAATTTAATACTTTGGCATATTATTAATGAATTTCTTAATCCACCTCATAACCACGTGAAATTTCATAAGTGGCCCTCAAAATCGAAAGTATACTTCAGGTTCACACCATGATATAAATGAATTACGTTGGAAGGGTCTGGTGCAAACCATAAGTATACTTCCGGTTCCAAACCGTAAGTATACTTTTGGTTACTGGGCGCACTAAATGGCATCATGCCTCTTCCCATCCCATTACAGTAACCATTTTCAAAATAACACATAAAACTCTCTTAAACCCTCATTACATATTTGGTCAAAAAATCATCAGAAGTCGTCAAGCATTGGTTAAATATAGCATTCTAATGCAATCAATCAAGCAAAATCAACACAATCAATCACGTAAGTTGTTTTTCAAATTTTTAGAGTTTATGTAATTTCTACTCAAATTAGTGAATTATGGTTTAAATTGTGATATTGTAGCTTGTTATCAATATTGGGAGTCATTAGAAATGTGCTTCTAAATTTAATTTTGTGATCAATTCCCTTTTTATGAGCTTATTGAGGGGCCTAGGACGCCATTTTCGTGGTTCTAATATCGCAACAGGAACCGAAATTTAAATTTCGGTTTTGTCTAGAACAAAACCGAAGGTATACTTCCAGTTTATGTCTGTGTTTGTTTTAGGGCTTGTTTTGCACACTAGACCTTATGTTAACATTTTTTCGTATTTCTACAGGAGATATGGATGAGAGATCGTCACGATTGAGGCACTATAGGGTTGCACATCATGCTTTTGTGCAGAGAGAAAGAAGTCAGGCTACCATGCATTCCCCTGCCTCTGCGCCACCAGTAATGGATGCACCACCTACAACTTCACCCTCTGGTGTTCCTTCTTCTACTCCTTCGACGTCGACCTCTCGCAGCAAGCGAGATTCTCCTGTTCGTTTTTCGCCATCCCTGTCCTCCTACAGACACACTTCCTCACCTAGGGTATTAGAGACGAGATCCACATCCAATACCCAGCCGACACCTGAGTCCCAAGCATCATCAGAACCTCACCTAGGGTATTTGATGCTATCAATGATGATTTAGGGTCCAAACCAACCAGAGAACGACATAGATGTTTATTTATCACCATTGATGGAAGATTTGAATTTTGTGGAAGGTGTTGATGTTGATGATGCATATATAGGTGATAACTTTAAGTTTCATGCAATGTTATTTTGAAAAATCAATGACTTTCATATATACGGTAATTTGTCTAGGTACAACATCAATGGTCATAAAGCATGTCCTATATGTGAAGTTGATACATGTCACCACCAATTACAAAAAGGAAAAAAACAGTTTATCTTAGGCGTCAAAGTTTTCAAAGACCTAATCATTTATACAGTAGATTGCACAAGGCTTTTAATGGAGAGCAAGAGTTTGCTATCACTCCAAAACCCTTAACCGGGAAGGAAGTTTGTATAAGACAACAACACATTAAAGTTGTCTTTGGAAAGAAACAAAAAACGCATGTGGAGAAAAATTCTTGGAAAAAGAGGTCGGTGTTCATTGCTCTTTCATACTGGTCCATTCTTGATGTAAGACATTGTCTCGATGTGATGCACGTGGAGAATAATTTATGTGATAGTTTGATTAGAATATTTCTCAACAATAAAGACAAAATAAAAGATACTAAGAAATCCTGCGAATATATGGATGTGACGGGAATACGACAAGAATTAGCCCCAAAAGAAGTAGGAAATAAAAACTATTTTCCCCAGCATGTCACACTTTGTCTAAAAGAGAAAAAGAGATTTTGCGGTTGTTTGCAGGGTATCAAAAATCCATAATAATACTCATCGAATATGAAGATACTTGTGTCAGAGAACGATCATAAATGAATTGACTTAAAATATCATGATTGTCATCTCTTGATGCAACAACTTCTACTCGTGGCTATCGTTGACATCTTACCAAGAAATGTAAGGGTGACTATAGCTAAGTTGTGCTTATTCTTCAATGCTATATGTGGTAAAGTTATAGATCCTAGAAATTTAGATGAATTGGAACACAAAGGTGCAATTATCTTGTGCCAATTAGGAATATTTTTCCCTACATCATTCTTTGACATTATAATTCACTTAGTTGTTCATCTAGTAAGTGAGTAAATAATATAATTACAAAATTATCCTTAAATTTGGCTCCAAAAGTTACTAAGAGAGTTAACAACTTTAACAGTTGAGATTCAGTGTCAAGCTAAACTTTGACACATTGGTGTCATTTGATCTTATCCATATATATATATATATATATATATATATATGGGATTTCTTGACTCTCCCACATATTTCTTATTCACCACTTGAAATTTCAAAAATACCTCTCAAAATTAAAAGTATACTTCCGGTACGCACCATATCATAAATGAACAATGTAGGAATGGTTGGATGCTAAACGTAAGTACACTTTCGATTCTAAACCGGAGGTATACTTCCGGTTCCAAGCATAATTATATGGTGCGCTGTCTCTTCCCCACCCATTACAACATATTCAAACCTCAAACCTTCCTTAAAACACTCTTAACTCTCTCAAACCCTTTTCACAATTTTTTTATAAAAATCATCTGAAATCATCAAGCATTGGGTGAACATAACATTCTAACACAATCAAACAAGCAAAATCAACACCAATCAATCAAGTAAGTTATTTTTCAAATTTTTAGAGTTTATGTAATTTCTACTCAAATTAGTGAAATAGAGTTCTAAATATGATGTTGTACTAGATATCATCATTAGGAGTCATTAGAAAACTGTCTTCATAGTTTATTTGATGATCAATGGCTATATATGAGCACATTAGGGTCACAGTTCCGCCATTTTCGTGTTTATGCAATCACAACAAAAACCGAAAATATAATTCCAGTGTTTGGCAAGAACAAAACCGGAAGTATAGTTTCGGTTTTGGAATGTGTCTGTTTTAAATATTGTTTTTGCAATGTGGACCTTATGCTAACATTTTTGTACTTCTACATGAGTTATGGATGAGAGAAAGTTAGGATTGAGGCATGGAAGGGTTGAACAACATGCTTCAGTGCAGAGAGAAACAAGTCAGGCTACCCAGCCTCAGTCACACCAGCACCGGATGCACCACATACAACTTCACCCTCCGGTGTGGCCACTTCTATTCCTTCACGTCGACCTCTCGCAACAGGCGGGATTCTCCTGTTTTTCCTTCACCACCCCTGTCCTCCCGCAAACGCACCTCCTCACCTGAGGTATTTGAGATAGGACACTCATATGGGATCCAGTTCCAGTCCCAGAGCCACATGAGGATGTGCATGATTCATCTAGACAGCAGAGGCAAGACCCGAGGCACCTGAGCTTGCACCAGCTTAGCCTGCACCCGAGGCACATGCTGCACCTGAGGCTGCACTAGCCAATCCTACAACTACGGTCCCTTAGGATTTTGGCAGAGGACCGTCTAATTTGTCACTTCTTCCTCTATCTTTACCATGTTGCTAGATACATCTAGGACATACAGGTATGAATTTTGCATTTTTATTTTTATTATGAGTTTTGACTTGAATTTTATTATGCAGGAACGTGCTACGCTCAAGGTCATTAGTATGGGTAGAAGATCAATAAACTCGTGCCCTATCCCAAGCCATGGTTTGACGAGCTTCTACGACTTATAGGGTTGAAATATTTGGCCCTTTATGGATACAGTATGGTCAAGTGGGGTATGATCAACACTTTTATTGAGAGATGGCACCATGAGACATTGTCCTTTCATCTACCATATGGTGAGATGGAAATCACACTTGACGACAACGTGTGTCTGCTTCATCTGTTGATTAGAGGCACGTTCTTGGATCATGATAGGATCGGGAAAGAAAAGGCATTGGATTTGTTGGTTTAGAGGATGAGAGTTACCCTTGATAGTGACCTGGCAGAGATTGATAAGACCAATGGTTGCCACGTCAGGTATATCTACTTGCCTACGGTGTTCGAGAATGAGATTGCACGTGCACGAGCGGCTGCTGGTGATGTTGAGCTGGTTACCACTCATAGGGGGTATGCCATGAGAGCATACCTCCTGTATCTTGTTGGCACACATATCTTTGTGAACACCAGTGCCACTTATATCGACATCATGTACCTGAGGTACTTTGTTGATTTTGAGGCGATCAATGGGTGGAACTGGGGGGATGCCTTCGTGGTTTACTTGTATACCAAGTTGGATGATGCCATTATGTGGGATAGGAAGAAAATGGCCGACATCATGTCACTTATGAAGGTATAAATTCTTTGTCTTTGTGGTCTTTGTTAATTATTTTGATTCCGAAACTAACTATTATTGTTTTTATTTCAGGGATGGATCCTACAACACTTCCTCCGCATCTCAGTTTGGTCGTATGTTACGAGGTATATTGAAGATAAACTGTGTACTTACACATATGACCCCATTTGAAGAAACTAGGCGATAAAGCAATTCTGGGTTTACATTGACTGAGTGGTGCATGAGAACATCCATTTCAGTCCATAAGTCGACCACCGTGAGACGATACTGTTTGACGAGGTTGCACTGTTTACTGGTTGGTTGGCTTGCAGGATTTGCAAGACTATTGCTTATATGCCTGAGCGGGTGATGCGTCAGTTCGGGTTTACCCAGACCATTCCTCGGAATCCTGCTGTATGTGCTTCTCCGACTATTAGACGGAGGGATAGATGAGTTGTTTGATTATTTTGGGAATCATCTTGTTCCTGATGAGGCCAGGAGTACTGCGGCTCTAGACGACGGAAGTTACGAGTACGGTTATATGAGATGGTTGTTCAAGGTGTCTCATCCGTACATGGTAGATGATGCTCCAGAGAATCCACCGAGGGCAGTTCATCAAGAGATCCAAGAGGAGGAGGAGGCTAGGAGGGATCATGCTCATGATGTGTTGCCTAGGTGTCGTCGTATCATGGAGCTTGCGCGAGATGATATTTATAGAAGGCTGTTTCCTGATGGATCAGATGTTAGAGGTGTTTTGGATGCCATCATGGCGGAGGCTCAAGGTGTTCTGTCATACAGAAGGCAACGAAGGGACGTCTCGAGGGTGACAGTCTGACTCATCATCTGCCATATTCAGTAGTTTATGTATTTGTATTTTGTATTTAGTTTTTTGGCATTCTATTGTATCGTTTTTGTACTTGAATTACATTTTTTTATTATTATGTACAACTCTATCACAGTATATTTATATATGTATATATGTATTTTGTTTCATTTGTAATGTGTGTGAGTTTATTTAAGTTTTACTTTGTGATGCGAAAAAATAAGAACGACAATGTTGTTCCATTCCATTTTAACTAATTTTTTTGCTACTGCCAGTAGCAGAACCGAAAATATATTACCGGTCAAAAACCGGAACACTTCTAATTTTTAGTCAATTTATAAAAAAAAATACGCGTACCGAAAATATACTCTCGATTTTAGAGAGTGACATTTTAGGAAATGCATAGGTTTAATATAATCCCATGGGATAGACTAGTATATATATATATATTCAGATGTGAAACTATTATACCACCTATCCGAACTCAAAGGAAAACATGTATTTGTAGCTACTTTGATCAATTCCTTTTTATGAACTACAAGTTGGTGCAACATTTTACCGATGTGTGTGTTGAATGGTGATCGAAAATAACCCCACCCACACGAGCGTACTTCAGAAATTGCTATCATTAAAGAACAAATTTTAGTCAAATGCTTGAACCAGTCTAGAAAAAAAATGTATTTGAAATTTCCATGTGTTGCATTATTCCATTTTCTAGAATCTTTCTAGATAAGTTCCTATCTTTAATGTCAGCTATATCTCCTACTTCTATTTTCTAGATTCCCTTTTTTATTTTAGTAAAGTAATTTTCAACTATTGAGACTACAATGTAAAACGTTAGATTTTTCCATTTTCGACATCTACTAGAAAACAATGAAAAATATGTATTTGTTACCCATTTGATAAATTCCTCTTATTGGACACCAAGCTGGTACAATTTACCGTTGTCTGTGTTGAATAGAGACCGGAAGTTTCATGGAGTGTTTGTTCTTGTACAACAAGTAGCTTAGTCCTCAAAGCTCAAATCGTGGAGCGTTGTTTATGTTCAGCAATTACGTCATTTACAATAAGTCAAAATCTCCAACGTGTTATTACTATATTAATTAATTCATACGGTGGTTGAACTAAATAGACCATATGCTAAGTTGAAGATTTCCTTTTTTGACTTTATTCACAAAGTCTATATATACGATGTGTTTTATTTCTCATGTTCCTCATTAACACCAAACCATTTCATACATTATTAAACTTTCACAATCATAATCATGATGAAGAGACAAAGAGAAAATGAAGTAGAAAAAGAGAGCATGGATTTAGCAACAAGTTTAATGCTACTCTCTTCTCATAGTATCCAACATCAACAGAGCAACAAAACATATTCTCATATGGAGTTTGAGTGCAAAACATGCAATCGCAAGTTCTCATCTTTTCAAGCACTTGGTGGTCATAGGACAAGTCACAAGAAACTCAAACTTGAAGGAGAACAAACACTCAAAGGAAATAGTCAATTTAATAAGCAACCAAAAATGCACAAGTGTTCAATTTGTGGACTAGAATTTAAATTGGGTCAAGCTTTGGGTGGACACATGAGAAGACATAGAATTAATAATGAAGGGGTTTCTTCATCTTCTATGAATTATCAAGTGATAGCAAAATCTTCTCCTGTTTTGAAAAGATCGAATAGTAAAAGGGTTATGTGTTTAGAATTGGACTTGAATTTGACACCTTTAGAAAATGATTTGAAGTTCTTGTTTGGAAATAAAGCGCCACAAGTAGACCATTCTTTATTTTGATTTTAGTATCTCACCATAGTTTTGGACATATATCATTGTCATAATCTTTGTATTCTTTCAATTTTTGTATGTTACTACATTTATAGATTAATTTATTGTGTTTTATCGGAGAATTCTTAATTGTAGTAGATCAAGGACGTGTTTGATTTAGTTTTGAAAACTGATAAATAGTGTTTTTGTTGAGATTTAGTGGAGTAACTAAATCTCACATCGATTAAAAATGGAAGAAATGTTGGATAGAAAAGAGAAATAACTTATACATCCATTATATTAAGGTTTTTGGTGGATATAAGATGTCAGAGTCTCTTGGATCCTTAATGTTTAGTCCATTCACATTTCTGGTGCTCTTAGACTCCTCAACAAGTGGTAATAGAATCTGGTTAGGATTGATGAAAGAGTAGAAGTGAGATCCTAGTATGGATCAAAGTTAGTGATGTGAGTGACTATGTCCCACATCAACTAGATTAGAAGTGAGGTCCTAGTATGGATGAAGGCAAGTGACGTCAGAGGCTAAATCTCACATCGACTACTGCGAGGTCAAGATATAGTGTATATGAGCAAAATTGGGGAATTAAAGACTGCATAAATGAGCAATTCCATAGAAAAAACCAGAAGGCACTACAACTTGTCAATAACTGATGAAAGAGTAGAAGTGAGATCCTAGTATGGATCAAAGTTAGTGATGTGAGTGACTATGTCCCACATCGACTAAAGTAGAATGAGGTCCCAGTATGGATGAAGGAAAGTGACGTCAAAGGCTAAATCTGACATCGACTACTGCAAGGTCAAGATATAGTGTATATGAGCAAAATTGGGGAATATAAGACTGCACAGATGAGCAATTCCGTAGAAAAAATCATAAGGCACTAGAACTTGCTGATAATATATATTATGACCGTAGCATCTAATACAACCTACCAGCAGTATCTGCTATGACCGCAGTGGCCTCCCCAAGGACTTTAACTATAAAAAGGAGAAAAGGTCATGATAGAAACCTATAGTATCTGCTATAACCGTAGTACGCCTAGAACGTGTCTACAATTTTATTTTAAGGAGCAATTTTAGTCTTTTCAATGATTTTCTATTACAAACTCCACATTTACCTCTTATTAAACGAACTTTAATGATCATAGGCCTATATTAAGCCTCGTAACTCATATAAAAACTAGTAAATTATCTGTGTTGTCACACGAGTACATTTATTTGATATTATATATATATATATATATATATATATATATATATAATTTGTTTAAATATTTATAATATTGAATGATAAATATAATTGTATGAAAAATAATGATATTCATGCATTTGTATAGGTTAAAATAATTTTATATAGTAAATTTGTATTCAAATGCATATTGAAAGTAATATTTATATTAAAAAAATGCGTGAATTTCACTGATATTGTCTTGTTACAAATTTATTTAATACGATATAGATTTTATTTAAATATACATGTAAATTTGAACTAGTTATTTAATTATAAAATTAATAAGAATAATATAAATTAAATTTGAATATTTGAAAAATAAGAATTTTGTGCCTCAATTAAAGACAATTATTAATTAAAATAAAATAGTTATTTTATTTGATTGTGTCCAGTGAGAAAAATAAAAATTTTGACATTTGAAAATAAGAATTTTGTGTGTTAAATAAAGACAGTTGTTAATAATATATTAAAAAAGATCTTTTGATGATAGTTTCCGTGAGAAAAATAGAAATATTAACATTTAAAAATAAAATTTTTGTGTCTCAAATAAGTATAATGTTAACTAAAATAAAATATGTATTTTGCTGATATTGAACCGTGAAAAAAAGTAGAAGTTTTGACATTTGAATTTTTTTATAATTATGAATAATTTTGACATTTGAAAATAATATTTTTAATAATTACGTTAATTCAATTTATTAAAATTAAAATTAGAGAGAAAATTAATAAATAAGAGAGAGAGAGAGAGAGAGAGAGAGAGAGAGATAATAATTACCGGGGTAGAATTGGGGTGTACACCCAATGGGATGTCGCTGTTAAGCCAAAAAGGATTTAACAAAGAATTCATAGGTTTGATTGAACCCTTATTATACCATGTCAGGAAAATTGGCTTGATATCTTTCTCATTGATATTTCATGTATATATAAAGATTACAGGGTTATATAGGTAATTACACTAAATAATTAGATTTAATGAGATCAAATTAATTTCTGATTCGTTTCCATAATTCTAGGAACAAACCCTTATTCTAGGTACAAACTACTTATTCACAGTTCCAACCTCATTCTAATTCAATCATAGTACCAAACGCATTCCAAATTGCATAACAATAATCATATATCACATGTTAATATCAAAATGAATCATCACATCATTTCTGTCACAAATTAAACCATACAAACATCATAAATCAACAATTTCATCATATATTTCATCAAAATATTAACATAGGACAAAACTCTACAGTTACCTTAACCCTCTATCAATCAATATTAACATAGGGCAAAACTCTACTGCTACCTTAACCCTCTATAAATCATAATAAATCAGATTATACCCCTCACCTTAATCTTCTTTTGCCAAAATACACAGATTTTTAAAAAGGTTCATGCGAAGTACCGTAGATGTTTAGGGTGCTAATATCTTCATTTTGCATAACCAATCTCCCTTATCTTGATCTCTTACTTATTTAGGTTTATTTACTCATTTCCCATTTCTTTAAAACAATAAAGTGTGGTGGCGATCTTTATTATGTGAGTTAAATCAATCAATGAATTAGTAAGCACTACAATGAAAAGTAAACATTCTGTTTACTAATTTGAGAAATTGGATATGATATATTTTTGAAGCCCATTAACCATTTATGTGTTTTTTTCTAGTGAATTTTGATCTTTTTGTAAAAGAAATAGTATGAAATTTATTTTTAAATAGTTGGGGATTAGAGGTTTTTATTGTTACATTGCTGCTTCTTATAACTTCTCCGATTATTTCTTTTAATGATTTGTTATGAGTTTTATTGATCATTACAATAAATTTTTTTAAGAATTAACATGATATGAATTGTTATATAGGTGAAAAATGGACGCTTCTCTTATTTTGCTATTCTGATTATTACTCTTGCTCAATAAACCCCCTTCACTAAGTTTGGTTTTCATACCTTCTCAAATTCTGACAACATTCGTGTAAAAGAGTGTTTTTTCTTTTAAAAAAGACTCCCATCTTGGGGAGACCAGTAAGACTTTCTAACCACTAAACTTGCTTTTATTTTAAATTCTTTTAGTTTGCAAAATCTCGGTACTATTCACGCATATGTTAGGATTATTTATCTCCACCGAAAATATACGCAATTCATCATTCAACCTATTTGGAATTTCACCTACACCTTCCCTTTGTTGATTATAATGTTTGACACTAGAGAGAATTTTAACTTTATGTACCAAAATTAAATTTATTACTGAGCTCAACAGTTCCAATTGTAGAATTTTACTAAGTTGCTATGAAATTTATTTTTTGATGAACATACCATTACATGTTAGATTAAGTATTTATGTGATAATAATGGGATCGAGAAGTTTTTCTGAGATAATTAAATCCCAATATCCTATACTAAAGAAAATATGGGCTATGTCGATTTTTTAGAACCAAATTTATATTATATTCTGGTTTTTCGACTCCAGATCTTGTATTTGAATAAAGTGACTGAATATACTATGAGAGTATTCAAATATATAATTGGAATTTTTTTCAAACATGATTGAAAAAAGTCCTAATCGTATATTTGAGGACTCTCAGATGTATACTCAGTCACTTTGTCCTAATGCAAAATTTAAAGTCGAAAACCAAAATATAATTTAGGATTAGTTCTAAAGAATTGATATAACCCGATATTTTCTCTAGTATAAGGTATTGGGATTTGACTCATAAAAAGTTGAAGCAAATTCATCTCAATTCCATTATTATCACATAAATAGTCAACCCAACATGTTATGCTATGTCCTAAAGAAATAAATTCCATAGTAGCTTAGGTAAACTTATTCTATTGTAACAATTGAACTTAATAATAAACTTAATTTTGGTTCTAAATCAAAGTTGGAATCATCTTTAGTGGGGTTCTTCTTCACCTGGTGAAAAATCAAAAATATCTCACAGTTTTGTAAGTTAACTTGCGAATTCTCCAAATAAGTTGAATTCGTAAGTTAACTTACGAAATAATCCACAATTTTTTAAAAAAAAAGTGAATTTGCAAGTTAACTTGCGAATTCACCTTATTTGGGGAATTTGTAAGTTAACTTGCGAAGTTTGCATATTGTTTTAGAAAACACACAAACACACCTCCAATACAATTCATTCCAAAATACCCCAACTAAATCTCTCTACTCCCGATCTTTGCATTCTCTACCAAATCTTTGCAATTTCTACGACTTCAAAGACACTCAATCCAAGTTAAACTCATCATTTCAACTCCTCCAATATCAACTACAACCTCCATTTTTTTGTAAGTTTTCTTAATCAATTTCTATTCAAATTTCTGAATTTTTATTACATTATTAGATTTAGGTTGTAGATATTTAATAGTATATGACGTTATAGTAGGATAATGTAGAAGGAAAAATAGGATTTTGGTAGTTATGGAACTAAAATTTTGGGTTTTAGAATTTTTGGACGAAGGGGGTTTCACAAGTTAACTTGTGAAGTGTACCAGAAGAGACTTCGTAAGTTAACTTGCGAATTTTTGTCTGAATGGGTAAATTCGCAAGTTAACTTGCGAATTTTTGTCTGACTTGTGTTTGAATTAGTATGCTAATTTTTGTAATGGTTTATTTCAGGAAAATGGCCGATCATGACAACCAGATGACACGTTTGAGATAAGGCATGCAAATCTAGACAACGTCGGCTCGTAGAGAGCGCGAGAAAAGGGCAAGGACACAAAGGGGACAAATGGGACAACTTGATATAACATCACCTTCCGCACCGCGACGGAGGAGTCGTCTCCATGAGGCGTCTTCCTCTCGTGCACATCAGGAGGAGGTACCATAGATGGAGGTATCGGAGGTCGAGTTGCCGACGGAGGGAGCTTAGGATGCCCAGGACGCCGAAAATGCTGAGGTCCCCGACGACATTGTTGAGGAACCTGCTGTGGTGGAGGATGCTGGCTATCCAGGAGGGCCATATGACAGATCCCTTCTAATTTATTATGGGGACCATACTGCCCGTTATGTCTGGGGTGGAGAGATATTATAATTTTTATCGTTACATTTCGTATTATTTATTTTCATTTATTGTCCGTTCTTTTTTATTTATTTTCGTATACTGTCTGTTCGTATTATTTATTTATTTTTGTTTGATTCTTATGTTTCAGGAAAGAAAGGCCTTGAAACATGTGAACCACTCACGCAAAATCTTTGAACTATATGCTCCAAAGACTCAGTGGTTCCAGACTGGTATCCTCGCATCCGGTCTTGCAGGATTATACAATACTGGCTATGGTACCGTTAGCACCGACATGTGTTAAGGACCAAATTGTAGTTATTTTGTACATGATTTTGTGGTCCTTCACACTATCTTTTCATATAATTAGTATTATTTATTCTAGTATTTTGTTTTAATTAGGTTTTTATTTAGTTTTGTTTAATATATATTATTTAACTTATTTCACTCTTAATTGTAGGAATTTATTGACTAATTCTCCCAAGCTTGGATTCAAGAATCTTGAAGAGCTTTAGGGATGATTCTTTTTGAAGATAATTTTGGATGAAGGAAGCATGCTACAGGTCGCGCTCAGCGCGGTACCAGCATGATCGCGCTCAGCGCGCTTTACCGGGCTAAGCGCGGTCTACGAAATTCAGAAAAAAGGACAGCCCATGCTTTCACCTTTTGGCCACCAACCCATCACTTCAGCAGGACTTTTTGGCTTGTAAAGGAAGGAAGAAACACTTCATCATCATTATCTTTCATCTTTGTAAAAATCTAGGGCAAGAATTGTAAGAACACCATAGCTTTTCCTTCTTGCATCTTTGATTTTCATCATTCATACCAACAATCTTGAGAGCAAGCAACCATGGAAATGAGTGGCTAAGCTCTTTTTGTGTCAAGATTAGAGGTAGTTGATCTTTATAGTATGTATTTCTTTTAATCCATTTGTGTATGAACATGGTTGATGATTAATATAGTTGAATCTCTTTGTTCTTCATCTTTATGCTTTGAGTTTTGCTTGGAAAAGAATACTTCAAAGTAGACCTAGGATATTCATCCTCTAATAAACAAATGCTAGGAATAGATTTGTGTGTTAGTGTTTACAAAATATTGAACTTAATGATTATCATGTTAATAGTTGTAGTGAGGAATCATGCAAGGATTAACATGATAACATTCACAATCTTGGTGGGAAATCTACAAGATTGAGAGGATATGTATTTGTAGAAATCATCTACTATGTTCATCACTTGATTAATTAAATATGTATGAAACTAGATCAATGAAACTAATCTTGACATGCCTCCTTAATTTGAAAACAATCTCAAACTCTCTTTAATCCAAACCATAACTCTCTTTGAAGGAATTAATTTAGTTATTGTTTGGAAACTCATGATTCTAGTAGAGTAGATAACAAACCCCTTGGTTACAATATCTTAAAATACACTTTTCTATTGAAAGACTATAACATACACCAATCCCTGTGGAATCGATAATTAAAAATACTTGTTTACGGAAAAATCCTACAACAAAATGGCGCCGTTGCCGGGGATTGGCGTTTGATGTTGTTAGTATAGCAATATTTGTGTGTTTTAAGACTTTTTCTACTAATCTCTCTTTGTTTCTTTTGTGTGGCTAGAATTTTTCAAGAATTAGTTTATGCGGGGAAGTATTCCGGTCGACCAACTCCTTTTTGATCCCGAAATTGAAAGGACGGCTAGAAGACTTAATAGTAGTGCTAAAAGAAGAAAAAGATAAGCTAGGCAAAGGAAAGAAAGAGGAGAAAGAGGAGAAGCATCTACTTCTTCAACACCACCCGTGTTTGGAGAAGTCACCACTATGGCGGAGAATCAACAACAACCACCACCACCACGGGGGCCGTGTGTCAATAGTCCTCGTCACAATGCTCAATTTGCTCGACAAGCAAATGCAAGGGTCGCGGAAATGAAAACGGGCTTGCTTCAACTTCTCTATGCAAGTCCATTTCATGGCCATGACCATGAAGATCCTTACACTCACCTTACTAAGTTTTATGAGATCGCGGGAGCGGCGGGTGCTCCGGAAGACCAAGAAGAACAATACTTCCAAAGGCTTTTCCCTCATTCTCTAGTGGGGAAGGTAAAAGATTGGTATCTTGATCAATTGCAAGAGACGATGACTAATTGGAATGTTTTGGAGGAAAAATTTCTTGAACGATTTTTCCCTCTATCACGTTTCATGGAGGCAAAGACCGCTATCTCGGTATTTTCACAAGGAGTAAACGAGCCTTTGAATCGGGCATGGGAAAGGTACAAGTCTATGCTTAGGAAGTGTCCTAGCCACGGTTTTGACGAGCTTACACAAATTCATATTTTCCGAAATGGTCTCCAACCTCAACACAAATTGTTGTTGGATGCCACGGCGGGAGGTTCTTTGATGGCAAAAACACCATATGAAGCAATCCAAATAATTGAGAAGATGGGTAGGAATGATCATCAAACTCATCATGATCAAGGAGGTGTACAAGTGAAAACGGGAGTTCTCGAAATTGGTTCAAGTCACGAAGCACTTGTGGCGCAAAACAAATTGTTTGCGAAACAAGTTGAAGAATTGACAAAACAAATGGCTAAACTCCCTCAACAAATCATGGAGTTACAAGGAACATCAAGTAAACAAGCTCACCAAATAGCTTGTTGTGAATTGTGCAAAGGAGATCATAAAATCGGATTTTGTCCTCCGGAAAATGAGGAAGCTAACTATATGGCCAACAAGGGCAAGAGTACCAACAACGAGCTCCTTACCCTTATCAAAATCAAAACCAAGGTTACCAACAAAGGGGTAACCAAGGTTATCAAGGAGGGTGGAGGCAAGATAACAATAACCAAGGAAGGCAAAATCCATATCAAACTCAAAATCAAAATCAAGCTTAACCGCAAAATCAACCTCAAAATCAAGTGAGATCTTCCAACATTCAAGACACTCTAGCTCAATTTATGCAAGCTTCTATGGCTAATCAAAAGAGCACGGAGGCATCCATCAAGAACTTGGAAACACAAGTGGGGCAACTAGCCAAGCAAATTTCCGAACAAAAAGCTTCGACATCATTTTCTCCAACTACGCAAACAAACCCGAAGGAGTAAATGAAAAGGAAAATGGTTTAGTTGAAAAGGAGAAAGTAGAGGAGAAGAAGAAGAAGATGAGAAAGGGGAAGGAGAAGGAAGTCACTTTTCCATTAAGAAAATTACCTTATCCTCACCTTCCCTCTAAAAAAATTAATGATGTTAATGTGGAGGATGATTTAGTTGAAAATGATGTAGTAGTTGAGAAAGAGGATGAGGGTGTAGTTGAAAAAAATGATGAAGTTGTAGAGGAAGATGAGTCAGGAGATGTGGTTAAAAATAAGAGCAGTGCAGTTGAAAAGGAGGCAACCTTAGTTGAAAAGGGGAAAGAAAATGGTAAAGGAAGTAAAAAGAAAGAGAAGAATGCAAGGAAGAGTAAAAAGGGAAGTAAAGAAGAAAGCGCGGCTCCCATTCAAAATTTTCCTTACCCTCATGCGCCGTCAAAGAAGGAGAAGGCAAGACAATATACTCGGTTTATGGATATTTTTATACAACTTCACATAAACATTCCATTTTCCGAAGCATTGGAGCAAATGCCGAAATATGTGAAATTTATGAAGGATATGCTCACAAGGAAGAAGAGGCACAAGGATAAGGAGACGATATTACTTGATGCTAATTGTAGTTCCATACTCAAGCGAGATCTTCCAGTGAAGGAATTTGATTCGGGGAGTGTCACGTTGCCGGTGGCCATTGGAGAGACATTCAAGGGTAATGGTTTGATCGATCTAGGGGCTAGCATCAATTTAATTCCGTTATCCATTGTTAAAAGATTGGGGAATGTTAGAATGGAGTCTACAAGAATGGCTTTGCAACTTGCCGACAAGTCAACCATTTCACCTTATGGAGTTATTAAGGACATGGTAGTAAAGGTGGACAAGTACTTGTTCCCTGTGGATTTTGTGGTAATTGATATGAAAGAGGATCAAGAGATACCATTAATTCTTGGAAGACCATTCATGAAGACGGCTCGCATGATGATTGATGTCGACAATGAAATTATGAAAGTGAGAGTGCAAGATAAAGAGGTTGCTTTCAAGCTTTTTGAAGGAACAACGCATACCAAGGTCGAACTTGACGTTTCTCAAAATGATGCAGCGGAGGAGGAAGTCATGGAGGTTTACAATTTCGGAGGAGCAAATTATGAGGTTGGCAACATCTTCTTTGATGATCAATGATCATCATGAACCGTCGAGCTCTACCGACGTTAAACAAAGCGCTTGTTGGGAGGCACCCCAACATTGTAAGTATTCTTCCTTGAGCTCATTTACGCATGCCCCAACTGTCAATTTTCTGTTTTCTTGAAAATCTCAAAATTCTGCAGACCGCGCTCAGCGCGCACTTTGACCCATCTGCAGAAACTTTCGCGCTAAGCGCGGTAGGGGTCGCGCTCAGCGCGGTCTGGGATTTAAAAAAAAAAATTTCAAAAAAATCAGATTTTGGAGGCCCAATTCGTGGCCTGGTTAGTTTTAAAAGGGGTTAGGGTTATTTCAAACCCTTTTTCCCTATTTTCATCATCATTCTTCACTCTCAAAATTCCAAAAATCCCCAACCAAAAATCTTCAAATTCGTTCAAATTTCTTTGTCAAATCATCCTTCCAAGGCATCATAGTAAGTATTCTATGTTTTTCTTCTTTCAATTTCGTGTAAATAGCATGTTTAGGTTAGATTTTGAAAACCTAGGGTTAGGAATTTTCGAATTTTCTCTTAGGATTAGGATGTTTAGATGATAGAGAACCCTTAGCATGTTATTTTCGCTGCCATTGGATGTGTTTTTGTGGAGAAAAATTCTGTTTTGCAGAAGAATTTTTCTGAAAATCGCAGAGCGCGGTCAGCGCGGTCTGCAGAATTTTGAAAAATTCTTCTGCTGTGTTTTTGTGTTTTCCGATTAGTCGTAATGCTTTGGTTGGTTGATTTGCTCTGCTGTTTGCATGAATATTTGCTAATGGACACCTCGGTGTCACTTTTCTGTTGATTTTTGTGTTGAATTTTCAGATGGCACCAAAAAGGCAACGCGTTTCCTCTGCTGGGGCTGGGCCCTCTAGCCAGCTGCTTTCGATCCTGTTCGCTTCATGGGACATGCTCAGGAGGCACGATACAAAGAGCTGGAGGAGCGCAACATCTGGACTGAGCGCGCCATCCGCCTCCGCGAGCATGGTCACTATTCAGAGATCGATGTTATTCTTTCCAACTACAGGTTGGATGTTCTTTGTGAGCCTCAGACAAAGGTCAATGTTGAGCTTGTGCGAGAATTCTGCGCAAATGTTATTCCGGTTGAGGGATGTGAGTTTAGGTTTGTTTCTGTTGTTCGAGGCAAATCAGTATCTTTCTCTCGCACCGCAATCAACAGTTTTCTTGGCATCAACTGGACAGCCCCAGAAGACCAGCTGGATGTTTACCATGAGCACCTGGCTCGTGGTAACTGTGATTTCAACATGCTGAGGAGTAAACTCTGTTTGTCTGGGCATTCCTATGAGTTAAACCGTGCTGGACAACCCTTGAAATTCAATAGGTCCAGTATGAAGACAAGTGCCAGAGTTATGATGTGTGTGGCTCTATACAATCTGAAACCTCGGAGCCACACATCTTCGATACCCATGGAGACGGCCGGTTTGATTGCTTATATGCTCGATGAGGAGAAAATTGACTTTGGTCGTCTGGTTGCGAATGAGCTGAAGAGGGTTGCACTTAGTTATACCTCCAGGGGCGAGCGTATAAAGTGTGCCCTCACCTATCCTGGGCTGATCATGGGTTTGCTGAAAAAGGCGAAGGTTGCCTTTCCTGCTGTGAGGCACCTCACCATTGATGGAGTTATAGATGATCACTACTGTGATCGATTTTGTAGGGCCCTTGGTGATAATACTGCTGCCCAGGCTGTACCAGTTGCAGCGACACTTCCTCAGGCTAGTCCATCAGAAGAATGGAACAGGCAGATGCATCTCGCTCATCAGAGAGCATTCATGTTTATGCACGAGAGGATGGAGCACCTTGCTCTACAGATTAGAGAGCCCAGAGTGAACCATTTCACTCGCACGGGAGAGCAGCTCAGTGCATATGTTGGTTGGCCCGGGGTCGGGCCAAATGTTAAGGAGGAGGTGGGAGATGAGGATGATGGAGAAGATAGTTCTGGTTCCGGTTTTGATTATGGATCTATTGGAGATTCGATTCTCGAGGACACTGATTGATGATCTCTTTTATTTTCCTGTTTTTATTTTACTTTCAGCATTTTCTAGTTTTAGTTTTTATTTTCGCATTTTAGTTTAAAACTTTGATTTTGTTGGTTGCCATCCATTTTTGGGGATTGGCTTGTAATTCCAATTAATATTTTGTAGGCATGGAGCCTAAGTACTTCTTTTTAAGTTTTAAACACCATTTTGGGGTGTCTTTTTATTTTAGTTGTTTTGTTTTCTTTTAGTTTGATTTTATTTTATTTTTATTTTTAGATTATAGTTTATTTAGTTTGAATTATTACTTCTTGTGGTTTGTCCGGATTTTTCAAAGGGTTCTTCAAAGCTAGCAAGTGTGTTTCACCAAAGTGATGGTGATGATAAAATTCTCGATTCATTCCACAAAGAAGGTACATATTTAATCGTTTTGTAGAAACATAACATGTCTATGAAATTTGTTCTTTATGCAAAACATCTTGGCATGTACAAAAAAATTTGTGTTCACATTCGAATCATTAGGACATAAACCACATATGTGAGAAGCTTCCACTTTTTACCAAATATAGAGTGTCTAATAGTTGTGTTAACTCGTTTGATTCATGTTTAATCTTTACTTGTTTATGATAACTTGGAAATTTAGAGATGATCAAGGCAATTTTTTGTGCATTATGAGTAAAACCACCAATTCTAAAAGGGCTTCAATTACCCGTGAGTGAATGAATCCTAGTGAACCCTTTTGAGCCTAAAAGTATTTGTAGGATGAATGTATCAAATCGACTAATTGTTAAGTAGGCCACTTAATAGTTGTTGATAATCTTTGAAAAAATTCAATGATAATTCATTCTATAAATTTTTCTTGTTTGTGAATACCAACCTTTTTTGTTAATTAACCCTTGAAGAGCATGTCTTGAATAAAAAGGATTGATATAAATGAAGTTGGGGAGGTGGATCAAAAAGAACCTAGAATTGATGGCACAATGATCCTAAAGAAAGAAAAAGAATAGAGAAAAGAAAAATACAAAAGAAGAAAGAAATTTGTTTATGAAAAGAAAACAAAAAGAAAAAGAAAAGAAAAAGAGAGGATCATTGTGTGAAAAAGAAAAGAGGTTGTGAATAATAAGAAGGGAATAGGAATTAGTTGTGAAATGCTCTTCATATCCTTTTACCCAATTCGTTTCAATGGCTTTGTACTTAAATATCCCTTGTTTCTAACCTAAGCCAACTTACAACCTTGAAAGTCCTTAGTGATCTTAGTTTCCATTTTATCATTTAACTTGTTTCGATGAACGCATGAATTATTCTGGATGTGCATAATTATTAGTGAGAGTGTTTAGTCCTTTGTGAATATACATTTTTGTTCTTCATGAATTTTGAAGAAATGGTTAGGTGATTCAAGTGTGAACATATCTTTTATTTTGTTACATGTTTTGATATATTATGTTTAGAACTTAATTCATAGCCATGTTGTGTTTCGAAGAAGCGATTGATGTGTGCTTTTGCTGGGTATGTCAAGTTTGAACCATTATTCTTGCGTGAGTTCGCATGCTTACATTTTGTTCTTCTAGCTTTGTAAGATTATTGACTTTTGTTTGGGGACAAACAAAGAAGTAAGTTGGGGAGAGTTGTTAAGGACCAAATTGTAGTTATTTTGTACATGATTTTGTGGTCCTTCACACTATCTTTTCATATAATTAGTATTATTTATTCTAGTATTTTGTTTTAATTAGGTTTTTATTTAGTTTTGTTTAATATATATTATTTAACTTATTTCACTCTTAATTGTAGGAATTTATTGACTAATTCTCCCAAGCTTGGATTCAAGAATCTTGAAGAGCTTTAGGGATGATTCTTTTTGAAGATAATTTTGGATGAAGGAAGCATGCTACAGGTCGCGCTCAGCGCGGTGCCAGCATGATCGCGCTCAGCGCGCTTTACCGGGCTAAGCGCGGTCTACGAAATTCAGAAAAAAGGACAGCCCATGCTTTCACCTTTTGGCCACCAACCCATCACTTCAGCAAGACTTTTTGGCTTGTAAAGGAAGGAAGAAACACTTCATCATCATTATCTTTCATCTTTGTAAAAATCTAGGGCAAGAATTGTAAGAACACCATAGCTTTTCCTTCTTGCATCTTTGATTTTCATCATTCCTACCAACAATCTTGAGAGCAAGCAACCATGGAAATGAGTGGCTAAGCTCTTTTTGTGTCAAGATTAGAGGTAGTTGATCTTTATAGTATGTATTTCTTTTAATCCATTTGTGTATGAACATGGTTGATGATTAATATAGTTGAATCTCTTTGTTCTTCATCTTTATGCTTTGAGTTTTGCTTGGAAAAGAATACTTCAAAGTAGACCTAGGATATTCATCCTCTAATAAACAAATGCTAGGAATAGATTTGTGTGTTAGTGTTTACAAAATATTGAACTTAATGATTATCATGTTAATAGTTGTAGTGAGGAATCATGCAAGGATTAACATGATAACATTCACAATCTTGGTGGGAAATCTACAAGATTGAGAGGATATGTATTTGTAGAAATCATCTACTATGTTCATCACTTGATTAATTAAATATGTATGAAACTAGATCAATGAAACTAATCTTGACATGCCTCCTTAATTTGAAAACAATCTCAAACTCTCTTTAATCCAAACCATAACTCTCTTTGAAGGAATTAATTTAGTTATTGTTTGGAAACTCATGATTCTAGTAGAGTAGATAAAAAACCCCTTGGTTACAATATCTTAAAATACACTTTTCTATTGAAAGACTATAACATACACCAATCCCTGTGGAATCGATAATTAAAAATACTTGTTTACGGAAAAATCCTACAACAAAATGGCGCCGTTGCCGGGGATTGGCGTTTGATGTTGTTAGTATAGCAATATTTGTGTGTTTTAAGACTTTTTCTACTAATCTCTCTTTGTTTCTTTTGTGTGGCTAGAATTTTTCAAGAATTAGTTTATGCGGGGAAGTATTCCGGTCGACCAACTCCTTTTTGATCCCGAAATTGAAAGGACGGCTAGAAGACTTAATAGTAGTGCTAAAAGAAGAAAAAGATAAGCTAGGCAAAGGAAAGAAAGAGGAGAAAGAGGAGAAGCATCTACTTCTTCAACACCACCCGTGTTTGGAGAAGTCACCACTATGGCGGAGAATCAACAACAACCACCACCACCACGGGGGCCGTGTGTCAATAGTCCTCGTCACAATGCTCAATTTGCTCGACAAGCAAATGCAAGGGTCGCGGAAATGAAAACGGGCTTGCTTCAACTTCTCTATGCAAGTCCATTTCATGGCCATGACCATGAAGATCCTTACACTCACCTTACTAAGTTTTATGAGATCGCGGGAGCGGCGGGTGCTCCGGAAGACCAAGAAGAACAATACTTCCAAAGGCTTTTCCCTCATTCTCTAGTGGGGAAGGTAAAAGATTGGTATCTTGATCAATTGCAAGAGACGATGACTAATTGGAATGTTTTGGAGGAAAAATTTCTTGAACGATTTTTCCCTCTATCACGTTTCATGGAGGCAAAGACCGCTATCTCGGTATTTTCACAAGGAGTAAACGAGCCTTTGAATCGGGCATGGGAAAGGTACAAGTCTATGCTTAGGAAGTGTCCTAGCCACGGTTTTGACGAGCTTACACAAATTCATATTTTCCGAAATGGTCTCCAACCTCAACACAAATTGTTGTTGGATGCCACGGCGGGAGGTTCTTTGATGGCAAAAACACCATATGAAGCAATCCAAATAATTGAGAAGATGGGTAGGAATGATCATCAAACTCATCATGATCAAGGAGGTGTACAAGTGAAAACGGGAGTTCTCGAAATTGGTTCAAGTCACGAAGCACTTGTGGCGCAAAACAAATTGTTTGCGAAACAAGTTGAAGAATTGACAAAACAAATGGCTAAACTCCCTCAACAAATCATGGAGTTACAAGGAACATCAAGTAAACAAGCTCACCAAATAGCTTGTTGTGAATTGTGCAAAGGAGATCATAAAATCGGATTTTGTCCTCCGGAAAATGAGGAAGCTAACTATATGGCCAACAAGGGCAAGAGTACCAACAACGAGCTCCTTACCCTTATCAAAATCAAAACCAAGGTTACCAACAAAGGGGTAACCAAGGTTATCAAGGAGGGTGGAGGCAAGATAACAATAACCAAGGAAGGCAAAATCCATATCAAACTCAAAATCAAAATCAAGCTTAACCGCAAAATCAACCTCAAAATCAAGTGAGATCTTCCAACATTCAAGACACTCTAGCTCAATTTATGCAAGCTTCTATGGCTAATCAAAAGAGCACGGAGGCATCCATCAAGAACTTGGAAACACAAGTGGGGCAACTAGCCAAGCAAATTTCCGAACAAAAAGCTTCGACATCATTTTCTCCAACTACGCAAACAAACCCGAAGGAGTAAATGAAAAGGAAAATGGTTTAGTTGAAAAGGAGAAAGTAGAGGAGAAGAAGAAGAAGATGAGAAAGGGGAAGGAGAAGGAAGTCACTTTTCCATTAAGAAAATTACCTTATCCTCACCTTCCCTCTAAAAAAATTAATGATGTTAATGTGGAGGATGATTTAGTTGAAAATGATGTAGTAGTTGAGAAAGAGGATGAGGGTGTAGTTGAAAAAAATGATGAAGTTGTAGAGGAAGATGAGTCAGGAGATGTGGTTAAAAATAAGAGCAGTGCAGTTGAAAAGGAGGCAACCTTAGTTGAAAAGGGGAAAGAAAATGGTAAAGGAAGTAAAAAGAAAGAGAAGAATGCAAGGAAGAGTAAAAAGGGAAGTAAAGAAGAAAGCGCGGCTCCCATTCAAAATTTTCCTTACCCTCATGCGCCGTCAAAGAAGGAGAAGGCAAGACAATATACTCGGTTTATGGATATTTTTATACAACTTCACATAAACATTCCATTTTCCGAAGCATTGGAGCAAATGCCGAAATATGTGAAATTTATGAAGGATATGCTCACAAGGAAGAAGAGGCACAAGGATAAGGAGACGATATTACTTGATGCTAATTGTAGTTCCATACTCAAGCGAGATCTTCCAGTGAAGGAATTTGATTCGGGGAGTGTCACGTTGCCGGTGGCCATTGGAGAGACATTCAAGGGTAATGGTTTGATCGATCTAGGGGCTAGCATCAATTTAATTCCGTTATCCATTGTTAAAAGATTGGGGAATGTTAGAATGGAGTCTACAAGAATGGCTTTGCAACTTGCCGACAAGTCAACCATTTCACCTTATGGAGTTATTAAGGACATGGTAGTAAAGGTGGACAAGTACTTGTTCCCTGTGGATTTTGTGGTAATTGATATGAAAGAGGATCAAGAGATACCATTAATTCTTGGAAGACCATTCATGAAGACGGCTCGCATGATGATTGATGTCGACAATGAAATTATGAAAGTGAGAGTGCAAGATAAAGAGGTTGCTTTCAAGCTTTTTGAAGGAACAACGCATACCAAGGTCGAACTTGACGTTTCTCAAAATGATGCAGCGGAGGAGGAAGTCATGGAGGTTTACAATTTCGGAGGAGCAAATTATGAGGTTGGCAACATCTTCTTTGATGATCAATGATCATCATGAACCGTCGAGCTCTACCGACGTTAAACAAAGCGCTTGTTGGGAGGCACCCCAACATTGTAAGTATTCTTCCTTGAGCTCATTTACGCATGCCCCAACTGTCAATTTTCTGTTTTCTTGAAAATCTCAAAATTAGACCCCCTTTGACCCATCTGCGAAACTTTCGCTTAAGCGGGTAGGTCGCTCAAATTTAAAAAATTTCAAAAAAATCAGATTTTGGAGGCCCAATTCGTGGCCTGGTTAGTTTTAAAAGGGGTTAGGGTTATTTCAAACCCTTTTTCCCTATTTTCATCATCATTCTTCACTCTCAAAATTCCAAAAATCCCCAACCAAAAATCTTCAAATTCGTTCAAATTTCTTTGTCAAATCATCCTTCCAAGGCATCATAGTAAGTATTCTATGTTTTTCTTCTTTCAATTTCGTGTAAATAGCATGTTTAGGTTAGATTTTGAAAACCTAGGGTTAGGAATTTTCGAATTTTCTCTTAGGATTAGGATGTTTAGATGATAGAGAACCCTTAGCATGTTATTTTCGCTGCCATTGGATGTGTTTTTGTGGAGAAAAATTCTGTTTTGCAGAAGAATTTTTCTGAAAATCGCAGAGCGCGGTCAGCGCGGTCTGCAGAATTTTGAAAAATTCTTCTGCTGTGTTTTTGTGTTTTCCGATTAGTCGTAATGCTTTGGTTGGTTGATTTGCTCTGCTGTTTGCATGAATATTTGCTAATGGACACCTCGGTGTCACTTTTCTGTTGATTTTTGTGTTGAATTTTCAGATGGCACCAAAAAGGCAACGCGTTTCCTCTGCTGGGGCTGGGCCCTCTAGCCAGCTGCTTTCGATCCTGTTCGCTTCATGGGACATGCTCAGGAGGCACGATACAAAGAGCTGGAGGAGCGCAACATCTGGACTGAGCGCGCCATCCGCCTCCGCGAGCATGGTCACTATTCAGAGATCGATGTTATTCTTTCCAACTACAGGTTGGATGTTCTTTGTGAGCCTCAGACAAAGGTCAATGTTGAGCTTGTGCGAGAATTCTGCGCAAATGTTATTCCGGTTGAGGGATGTGAGTTTAGGTTTGTTTCTGTTGTTCGAGGCAAATCAGTATCTTTCTCTCGCACCGCAATCAACAGTTTTCTTGGCATCAACTGGACAGCCCCAGAAGACCAGCTGGATGTTTACCATGAGCACCTGGCTCGTGGTAACTGTGATTTCAACATGCTGAGGAGTAAACTCTGTTTGTCTGGGCATTCCTATGAGTTAAACCGTGCTGGACAACCCTTGAAATTCAATAGGTCCAGTATGAAGACAAGTGCCAGAGTTATGATGTGTGTGGCTCTATACAATCTGAAACCTCGGAGCCACACATCTTCGATACCCATGGAGACGGCCGGTTTGATTGCTTATATGCTCGATGAGGAGAAAATTGACTTTGGTCGTCTGGTTGCGAATGAGCTGAAGAGGGTTGCACTTAGTTATACCTCCAGGGGCGAGCGTATAAAGTGTGCCCTCACCTATCCTGGGCTGATCATGGGTTTGCTGAAAAAGGCGAAGGTTGCCTTTCCTGCTGTGAGGCACCTCACCATTGATGGAGTTATAGATGATCACTACTGTGATCGATTTTGTAGGGCCCTTGGTGATATCTGCTGCCCGTGCCGATTGCGCGACACTTCCTCAGGCTAGTCCATCAGAAGAATGGAACAGGCAGATGCATCTCGCTCATCAGAGAGCATTCATGTTTATGCACGAGAGGATGGAGCACCTTGCTCTACAGATTAGAGAGCCCAGAGTGAACCATTTCACTCGCACGGGAGAGCAGCTCAGTGCATATGTTGGTTGGCCCGGGGTCGGGCCAAATGTTAAGGAGGAGGTGGGAGATGAGGATGATGGAGAAGATAGTTCTGGTTCCGGTTTTGATTATGGATCTATTGGAGATTCGATTCTCGAGGACACTGATTGATGATCTCTTTTATTTTCCTGTTTTTATTTTACTTTCAGCATTTTCTAGTTTTAGTTTTTATTTTCGCATTTTAGTTTAAAACTTTGATTTTGTTGGTTGCCATCCATTTTTGGGGATTGGCTTGTAATTCCAATTAATATTTTGTAGGCATGGAGCCTAAGTACTTCTTTTTAAGTTTTAAACACCATTTTGGGGTGTCTTTTTATTTTAGTTGTTTTGTTTTCTTTTAGTTTGATTTTATTTTATTTTTATTTTTAGATTATAGTTTATTTAGTTTGAATTATTACTTCTTGTGGTTTGTCCGGATTTTTCAAAGGGTTCTTCAAAGCTAGCAAGTGTGTTTCACCAAAGTGATGGTGATGATAAAATTCTCGATTCATTCCACAAAGAAGGTACATATTTAATCGTTTTGTAGAAACATAACATGTCTATGAAATTTGTTCTTTATGCAAAACATCTTGGCATGTACAAAAAAATTTGTGTTCACATTCGAATCATTAGGACATAAACCACATATGTGAGAAGCTTCCACTTTTTACCAAATATAGAGTGTCTAATAGTTGTGTTAACTCGTTTGATTCATGTTTAATCTTTACTTGTTTATGATAACTTGGAAATTTAGAGATGATCAAGGCAATTTTTTGTGCATTATGAGTAAAACCACCAATTCTAAAAGGGCTTCAATTACCCGTGAGTGAATGAATCCTAGTGAACCCTTTTGAGCCTAAAAGTATTTGTAGGATGAATGTATCAAATCGACTAATTGTTAAGTAGGCCACTTAATAGTTGTTGATAATCTTTGAAAAAATTCAATGATAATTCATTCTATAAATTTTTCTTGTTTGTGAATACCAACCTTTTTTGTTAATTAACCCTTGAAGAGCATGTCTTGAATAAAAAGGATTGATATAAATGAAGTTGGGGAGGTGGATCAAAAAGAACCTAGAATTGATGGCACAATGATCCTAAAGAAAGAAAAAGAATAGAGAAAAGAAAAATACAAAAGAAGAAAGAAATTTGTTTATGAAAAGAAAACAAAAAGAAAAAGAAAAGAAAAAGAGAGGATCATTGTGTGAAAAAGAAAAGAGGTTGTGAATAATAAGAAGGGAATAGGAATTAGTTGTGAAATGCTCTTCATATCCTTTTACCCAATTCGTTTCAATGGCTTTGTACTTAAATATCCCTTGTTTCTAACCTAAGCCAACTTACAACCTTGAAAGTCCTTAGTGATCTTAGTTTCCATTTTATCATTTAACTTGTTTCGATGAACGCATGAATTATTCTGGATGTGCATAATTATTAGTGAGAGTGTTTAGTCCTTTGTGAATATACATTTTTGTTCTTCATGAATTTTGAAGAAATGGTTAGGTGATTCAAGTGTGAACATATCTTTTATTTTGTTACATGTTTTGATATATTATGTTTAGAACTTAATTCATAGCCATGTTGTGTTTCGAAGAAGCGATTGATGTGTGCTTTTGCTGGGTATGTCAAGTTTGAACCATTATTCTTGCGTGAGTTCGCATGCTTACATTTTGTTCTTCTAGCTTTGTAAGATTATTGACTTTTGTTTGGGGACAAACAAAGAAGTAAGTTGGGGAGAGTTGTTAAGGACCAAATTGTAGTTATTTTGTACATGATTTTGTGGTCCTTCACACTATCTTTTCATATAATTAGTATTATTTATTCTAGTATTTTGTTTTAATTAGGTTTTTATTTAGTTTTGTTTAATATATATTATTTAACTTATTTCACTCTTAATTGTAGGAATTTATTGACTAATTCTCCCAAGCTTGGATTCAAGAATCTTGAAGAGCTTTAGGGATGATTCTTTTTGAAGATAATTTTGGATGAAGGAAGCATGCTACAGGTCGCGCTCAGCGCGGTACCAGCATGATCGCGCTCAGCGCGCTTTACCGGGCTAAGCGCGGTCTACGAAATTCAGAAAAAAGGACAGCCCATGCTTTCACCTTTTGGCCACCAACCCATCACTTCAGCAGGACTTTTTGGCTTGTAAAGGAAGGAAGAAACACTTCATCATCATTATCTTTCATCTTTGTAAAAATCTAGGGCAAGAATTGTAAGAACACCATAGCTTTTCCTTCTTGCATCTTTGATTTTCATCATTCATACCAACAATCTTGAGAGCAAGCAACCATGGAAATGAGTGGCTAAGCTCTTTTTGTGTCAAGATTAGAGGTAGTTGATCTTTATAGTATGTATTTCTTTTAATCCATTTGTGTATGAACATGGTTGATGATTAATATAGTTGAATCTCTTTGTTCTTCATCTTTATGCTTTGAGTTTTGCTTGGAAAAGAATACTTCAAAGTAGACCTAGGATATTTATCCTCTAATAAACAAATGCTAGGAATAGATTTGCGTGTTAGTGTTTACAAAATATTGAACTTAATGATTATCATGTTAATAGTTGTAGTGAGGAATCATGCAAGGATTAACATGATAACATTCACAATCTTGGTGGGAAATCTACAAGATTGAGAGGATATGTATTTGTAGAAATCATCTACTATGTTCATCACTTGATTAATTAAATATGTATGAAACTAGATCAATGAAACTAATCTTGACATGCCTCCTTAATTTGAAAACAATCTCAAACTCTCTTTAATCCAAACCATAACTCTCTTTGAAGGAATTAATTTAGTTATTGTTTGGAAACTCATGATTCTAGTAGAGTAGATAACAAACCCCTTGGTTACAATATCTTAAAATACACTTTTCTATTGAAAGACTATAACATACACCAATCCCTGTGGAATCGATAATTAAAAATACTTGTTTACGGAAAAATCCTACAACAACATGCATGGTGCTTTTGCTGAGAGATGGCATTGAGAGACATCATCTTTCCACTTTCTAGTTGGGGAGTTGACAATCACCCTCGACGATGTTTCCTGCTTACTACAACTACCTATCAAAGGTAGGTTACTCAACCATTCCAAGATAACCAGAGCTGAGGCGACTAATTTGATGGTTGAGCATCTAGGAGCTGATCCATACATAGTTGTTGAGGACTGTGACTCCACAAATGGGGCGCACGTGAAATTCTCCTATCTAAAGGAGTTATATGAAAAGCACCTCTGTCTAGCAGCTCTTGCAAAAAGAACTGCACAAGCAGCTGGGGAGCCTGTGGAGGCGGATGTTTTTGTTCAGTTTCACCGGGGTTGTGCCATCCGGTGTTTTCTGATGTACTTGGTAGGCACGCCCGTCTTTGTGGACACAAGTTGACGCTACACTGACGTGACCTACGTGAGATATTTCACGGACCTTTCTACAATTTAGGACTGGAACTAGGGTGCCGCTGTTCTTACCTACCTCTACCAGAAGCTGAATGAAGCTTCCAGGTGGAGGGCTAGGGCGCTTACCGGCTCATGTACACTCCTCACAGTACGTTTTTATTTTAATGATAAATTTAAATTAGTTTTAATTTATTTGTACTTACACATTATATTTTTATTGATGCAGAGCTGTATTTTATCGTACTTTCATCGCATCCATGGTTACTCCGTGGATCCCAACTATGAGGACTTCATGCCCAGGGCTGTCAAGTTTATTCTCAACAGGGGAAATGATAATGTGGTTCCTTACCGAGTGTTCCTTGATCGCACCAACCACGACGGCATCAACTGGACCCTGTTTGAGGACTACATGGAGGTTGTCCCCTTCGATACCATTTTATTATACTCTGGGTGGCTAGCCCGTGGGGCTAACATGATTGTCTGGTATCTTCTCGAGCGATGTATACGCCACTTTGGGTATGTGCAGACCATACCCCGATCTCCTTTTCAGGCTGCTCCCGACACCATGACACAGAGGGCTCTAGATGATGTCTTCCAGGATTGGGAGAATCATGTCGTTCTAGATGAGTTTCGATTGTTGCGGGCATCCCGTATGTGGCACTTTGTGGAGAGATACGCGACATGATTCTTTACAGTATCACACCCTTACATGACATCGGAGGCTGAAAGATGTCCACCGAGGCCAACACACGAGGAGCTCTTGGAAAATGAGCAGGTCGAGGATGATCATGCTATTGATCTACTGCATATATGTCAGAGTATCCGCCAGATTGGACATGAGGCGTTGGATGACAGGTTTATCGATGAGGGCGGACCTGATGCGGTTGCCGTGGTGGAGAGGATGGTCGCAGAGGTAGAGCGTACAGCGCGTTACCACGGGCAAAGGAGGGCGCAGGGGTCAGGATTAGGCATACCCATTAGCCTTTATGTTTTTTTAGTTGATTTTGTATGATCACATTTTTTTCGGAACAATTTATGTAATATGATATTTTTGACATGTTTTCTCTTTAATATTTATAACATATTATTATTTACATGGTTTGCGTATATAGATATTGCGTATATTAATATTTTTTAATAATTTTTTTCTTTAATTGAATTTCTGAAAACAGAAACATAATTCGAGTAAATGTGGCAAAACATAGTAGTTTTAAACATGTTTTTACACATTCAGGAAAGGTTTCGTAAGTTAACTTACGAATTCACCTTATTTGGGGAATTCGTAAGTTAAATTAGGAAACATTTCCTGAATGTATAAAACGTACAAAATTAAGGTGAATTCGCAAGTTAACTTGCGAATTCACCCAGAAAGCTTAGTTTGCAAGTTAGCTTACGAATTCACCTTGTTTGGTGAATTCGTAAGTTAACTTGCGAAGAGTATTTTTGGTTTTTCAAGGGTGTGGGTGAAGAAATTCCCGTAGGTTAAATTCTAAATAGGCTCAATGACAATGAATTAAGTATTTTCGGTGGAGATAAATAATCTAAATCCACCCGTTCGAAAAGAATGGTGTCGTGATTTTGCAAACAAAAAGAAGAATTTCATCTTAAAATAAAAGCAAGTTAAATGATTTGAAAGTCTTATGTTACTTTATAAACAATGGCTTTTGTAGCGGCAAAAACAACGAGTATAAGCCATTGAATTGACTTAACTCCAAAAATAATAAAAGAGTCGTCACCGCGCTTTTATTTTTTTCAAAGGATTAGGAAAAAGAGCGAATAAAAATCCTAAAAAGAGATCAGAGATCTGGGACCGGGGGTTAGTTATGCAAAGGAAAGATGTTAGACACCCAAAGCATCTACGGTACTCCGTAGAAATCTTTTTAAAAATTTGTATATGTGTGCTAAAAAAGAGAAGATATGTACAAAAGTGTGTTGAAAGATGAGAAAAAAAGGTATTTTTTTCAATTTTTGATTTGATACAACTTCCAATGAGTTCCAGACCAAGTAGTTCGGCTAAAAAAGACTAAAGTTGTGTGTTGTTTAATTTTAAATGAAGCGACAAGTTGTCATTTTTAAAGGAGAAGACTCGTCTAAACGCCCACAAGGTATGATAAAGAATAAAGGACTACGCACTAACATGAGGGAGGGTTTGAGAACGCCTCTAGTACTCAAGTGGAGAAGTCAAGAACCATGGGGGATAGAGGAAGAACATCTCAATTATAAATGACCAATGTCTAATCACAAAAAAAGTTTAAAGTAGAAAGTTCACGAGGGCACAAAAAAGGTTTGAATGAGGTTGCATGTTTTTTTTAGTTTTTTGAAAGAGTTAGAATATGGTTAGATGGATTAACATTTGATTAAGAAAAGGAGAGAAGTTTGAAAGTTCGCTCGACATAGTCGAGGTTTATTGTGAAAGCGGTTCGAGTTTATAAACAAAGAAGGTTTTGAAAAAGATGAGAAGATTTTGAAAATTAAAGAATGAGAGGAGATGAAGAGGCTAATCTATGTACAAAAAATAAAAGGTAAAGGTAAAGGTAAAAGAAACGGTCTAACCGGGCGAGAAACAAGTACTTGACATAATGAGGTCAGTACATAATTTCCATCGTTTGGATCAAAACCAACAACAGATAAAAAGCCAAGAATATACCAAGCAGCAAGTGAGAATCAATCACAACAGAAGACGAGAATAAATCGCAACAGGAATTTGCTTCAGATAATACTCAAGGCAACAGAATAAAATATACAAAAATACGAATAAAATATGCCACGATGCGGATGAAAAAAATTCAGGCAAAATTTGAGGTACGACAGCCCCCAAGATGAGATTTCCTTTTAAGCAAAATCATCTTCCTCCTTGAAAGAAAGTGTCGCCATTTACACTAATAATGTCGGAATTTGAGAAGGTATGAAAACCACTAAGTGGAGGAGGATGTCTAAGCAAGAATACATACAATATTTTTCCTCTTTGATAATAATTAAAAAATGTTTCCAGAACTGAAAAAAATATCTCCTAAAATAAAAGGGGACAGTCTCCAATCATCCTTTGTGCAATCGTTGTCTATTGTTTAAGGATACACTTATTTGTTTTTTTTGTCAATACTTTCTTAAAACATCTCCTAAATTATAGGTAAAGGGTACACTTTTCCGTGGCATCTTAGGTTACATAATATTAATAATAATCAATGTGATGCTATCTAAGAAACTTTTAAAAAATGATTGAAATAAAATGAAGGTAGAATATAAAACCTTTTTAAGTGTCTATGAGTTCATTTTTTACTTCTTGAGTTCTTTAATCTCCATTCTCAATTCCTGAAAAATAATTTAGTATGTAACTTGACATATTCATTATTTTAAATTTGATATATCTTTCTTTAATTAGGAATAAGGACTATTTAATATTTAATTTAATGTATATACACCTAAAAACTAAGAAAGCACTTGTAACTTAGTTACCACTACCGCAAAGCATCACATTAAATATATCTCAGATAAACAAGAAACTATATTCTTAAATTTTAAACAAAGGAATTCTTAATAGAAATAGAATCACATGTATCTTAGGCAGCAATAATTATAGTTTCTGAAGGATTGTTTTAATGCTCAGCTGAAAGAGCAGTGGCAGTTTTTAAAGGCTTGTTTTCACGTTCATTGCAATGAACAAAAAATTCAAAGAGAAAGCTAATAACAAACCCATAATCAAATAAAACCCTAGTAAAATATTAGCCTAAGAAAATCACATTCAAAAGCAACAATTCAAAAACACAGTAATTGTAAGCAAATATAATTTATCAATGGCTAAATTACTCTTAGAATCTTTTAAATTATTTAATAGAAACACATTGGTTGACCTTTATCTCAAACTCCTTTTTAAAAAAGTTAAAATGACACTAATAAAAGTTAAAATGACACTAATAGTACATATATGTCACTTGATATAGGTCATAGACCATCATTGGATTATATAATAAAAAATTTCAGAATTTTTTAGTGCAAAAAAATATTTTAAACTAATTATAATGCACGAAAAGAAAAAAAATCAAAGAAAAATAGCAAAACAGAAAATAAAATTATCATAAAATTACACAAAGTGTAAAAAGAGAAGAAATAGTTTTGGAACTCTTTCATAATTTTAGGACCGAAAACGAATTTAATATGAATTTTAGAAATTAAAATAAAATTAATATAACAAAATAAAGCAACATAAAAGTCAACGATTCAAACGTTACATAACCTACCCACATGTAGCAAAAATAATATAAATGACTAATTTGTTACAATTAAATAATTTAAACGACCCTGATAATTTAGCCTTTATCAATAATAAAAATTAAAAGTTCAAACAAATTTTCATGTCACATAAACAAACCCATTTCAAATATCCAATAGAAAGTCCATAAAAACAATGTTAGCAACCCAACATACGATCTGCAAGCGTGTCAAACAACGAAAATAAAAAGTGACATAATCGAAACTTGCAGAGAGTGATGAAGAATTACCTACAACGGTGGTTGAATGGTAATGGTGCAGCGATTTCAGTTGAGTTGCATTTCAAATTCGTTGCAGACTCGATTTGCTCGGTTCGTTGAGTTGTTGTTGTTGTGTTGATGCAATTGTGAGGTTGATGTTATGGTTGTATTAATTTGCAGGTTGTTGTGAATATAATGTGTAGGAAGGAATTTGACAGCATAACACTATCTCTTTCTGTTACACTGTGATACAGTGAAAGAAATTCCCAACGAAGAAGAAGTCATGCTGGCGGGAAAGGAAAGCATTTGAAATGATGAAAAGAAAAGTGTTATATTATTTTCTCATGAGCTACATGGAAACAAAAAAGGCTTTATATAGATTACAAAAATGGGCTTAAGCAAGGAATGTAAAAGCCCAAACAAAAAGAAATCCACATAGCCCATTCAAGGTGTATGTTCCTCTAAAGCTTAGTCATGTTGTAGCGGAAAGGCGTTGCGTCTAACGGTTTTGTAAAAATATCAGCAAGTTGTTGGGAAGAAGAGATGGGGAGAAGGTGGAAGAGCTGTTGTTGTAGTTTCTCACGAACGATATGGAAATCAAGGTCGAGATGTTTTGTTCTTTCATGAAATGATGAGTTATTTGCAATGTGCCTAGCAGAAGCATTGTCACAATAGAGAAAGGCAGGTTGTTTGAAGTGTATTTGAAGTTCGTTGAGGAGGTTGGTAAGCCATTGCAGTTCACAAACAATAGAGGCCATGGAGCGGTATTTAACTTCTGTTGAACTTCTGGAAACAGTGGCTTGTTTCTTTGATTTCCAGGATATGAGGGAGTTACCAAGATAAATGCCAAAACCTGTGATAGATTTCCTTGTTTCTGGACATGTTGCCCAGTGAGAATCAGAAAAAGCTTTGAGTTGAAGAGGATAATTGTTGGGAAAGTAAATGCCTTGTGCTGGGGATGTCTTCAGGTAACAAAGGATACGGAGATAAGCATTGTAATGTGTTGTTGTTGGTTGATTCATGTGTTGGCTGATTTGTTGCACAACATAGGAAATGTCTGGCCTGGTGTTGAGCAAGTAAATGAGCTGGCCTATGAGTCTTCTGAACTTTGTTGCATCTTACAGTATAGTGTCATCTGTGGGTGGATTGCGTGTGTGGCGTGCCATTGGGGTGGATGCTGGTTTGCAGGATAGTAATCCGGTTTTATGCAGAAGATCCAGAGTGCATTTGCGCTGGCAAATGTTGATTCCAAAAGCATTTCTGGTTATTTCTAGACCAAGGAAATACTTCAGTGTGCCAAGATCTTTTATATGAAAGTGTTGATTCAAAATAGTTTTGATGTGTGCTATGTCCTGTAAGTTGTTTCCTGAAAGAAGAAGATCATCAACATAAACCAGAATACAAGTAAAAAAATCAGCAGTTTTGTGAATAAATAAGGAATGATCTGAAGAGCATTGTTTGAAATTGTTTTTGATAAGCACTGTAGAAAGTTTGTCAAACCATTGTCTGCTGGATTGTTTTAAACCATAGATAGATTTATGTAGTTTACAAACTTGATTTGGATTAGTGGTTATCATGCCTTTAGGTACTGTCATGTAAACATCTTCATCCAAATCTCCATGTAAAAAATCATTGTGAACATCTAATTGATGTAAATATAGATTTAAAGATGAAGACAGGGCAAGAATTAACCTGACAGTCGTGAGTTTAGCAACAGGGGAAAAAGTAGAAAATAAATCATTACCTTGTATTTGCTTAAATCCTTGGGCAACCAACCTGGCCTTGTGTCTTTCAATGGTGCCATCTGAGTTAAATTTGGTTTTATAAACCCACTTGCATCCAATGGCTTTCTTTCCAGGAGGCAGTGTGGTAAGAGACCAGGTTTTATTAGAAATTAGGGCCTCTATCACACGTAGCAGTTATATTTGAAATGAAGGAATGATATGCAGGTGATAAAAGTTTGTATGAAATGTAATTTGATATATCATAGGGAATAGAAGAATTAATGCATATAAAATCTTGTAAGTAAGCATGAGCAGATTTGATACGAGTAGATTTTCTTAGAGTGTTACTAGTATCAGCATCTATGTCAGTGTCATCATTGTTATCAACCGAATTATCAGTATCAGCAGCATTATCAGTATCATGATCAGCATTATCAACAACATTATCAGTATCATCAGCATTTTCAGTATCATGATCAACATTATTAACAACATTATCAGTATTAGGATTAGCTGCATTATTAGTATGATAAATATTAGGATTAGCAACATTATCAGTATGATTATTAGTATTGTTAGTAGCAATATCAATTTCAGTGGGAATGTCAAATATGAAGGGAATGTAAGAATCCTCTTTAGGAGTAGTTTGGTTATTTTGTGGTTGAGGGTTTTGGTGTGATGTACAGGGAAAGATGTGTTCATAGAATATGCAGTGTCTTGTGGTAAAAATGGATCTAGTGGTAAGATTAAAAAGGAGAAAGCCTTTGATGCCTGTGGTAAAGCCTATAAAGAGACATTTTGTACTTCTAGGATCAAGTTTGTCTCTGTGTCTAGTGAGGGTGGAGGCATAAGCAAGGCATCCAAAGCTTTTGATGTTGTCATAATTGGGTGCTGTTTTAAACAGGATGTCAAAGGGTGTGTTATTTTGAATGGTGGGACTACATATTCTGTTTATTAAAAAGGTGGCATGACATAGGGCATAAGATCAGAAATTCTTAGGTGGATTGGCTTGGAATAGGAGAGATCTAGTAATATTAAGTAAGTGTCTATGCTTTCTTTCTACAGTGGAGTTTTGTTGAGGTGTTTCAACACAACTCCTTTGATGGAGAATGCCAAGGGAGGCATAGTAAGAAGGCATCAGAAACTCATTGCCATTGTCACTTTGTATGATTTTTATAGTGCATGAAAATTGAGTTTGGCAGTATGCTATAAAATTCTTGATATGTAGTCTAGTGTCTGACTTGTGAGTCATTAAAAAAATCCATGTATATCTAGAATAGTCATCTATTATAGTTAGAAAATACTGGAAGCCATCCATGGATGGAATAACTATAGGTCCCCATATATCCATGTGCACTAAGTCAAAAACTTGTAAAGAAACAGATTTGCTATTATTGAAAGGGAGTTTACATTGTTTTGAAAGATGGCATGTATTACAAAGAGAAACTTTATACTCCCTCCGTACCTTTTTAAGTGTCGTTTTAGCATAAAGCTCTTCAACCAAGATAGTGGATTATAAGAGTTATATTTTCTATTATACTCTCATTTATTTTCTCTTTCCTAATAAATTCATTCATGCACTCTCTCTCATTTATTGAGAAAGTAAGAGTATAATTGATAAATAATGACATTAAACTCTAAAACGACACTTAAATAGAAACAAAAAAATTCTTCTAAAACGACACTTAAAAAGGAACGGAGGGAGTAGTGTTTAATAATGGGAAATCTTTTAGACATTGAGTGTAATACATCATTGGAAGGGTGTCCTAATCGATGGTGTCATAAATTAAGACTAGCATTGACAGAAGCAGTAGTATTTGTAGTATTGCAGTTATTAAGAGGAAGGAAGTTTTGTACAGTATGTAGGGATAGGATGTACAGATTGTTATGTTGTCTCACTTGGCCAATCATCTGTTGTGTAGACACATCCTGGATAAAGCAGGAGTGTTGTGAGAAAGTGAGGCTATAAGCAAAATTTTGACAAAGTTTAGATATAGAG
Organism: Vicia sativa; assembly: GCA_021764765.1. Classification (NCBI taxonomy): domain Eukaryota; kingdom Viridiplantae; phylum Streptophyta; class Magnoliopsida; order Fabales; family Fabaceae; genus Vicia; species Vicia sativa. Next base: position 74,231,162 of record CM038797.1, on the reverse strand, counting down.
ATTAAGCTAAATCTAAAGGCAGGTAGGTAAATCACATTAAGCAATTTGAAATGTTTATTTAATATGATAGTTCTTGAATAATAGGCTGTAAGGCAACTGCCATTGGGAAGATATATTTTAAGTGGTTGTATTGTGGAAATATTGGAAAAATAATGGATATGAGGGCAAACATGATGTGAGGCTCTTGAATCCAGAATCCAAATAGCATTTGTGTGAATAGAGTTACCAGTTGTGGACATACCTGAGATGACTCCTGGGTCATGGGTGGATACCTTGTTGTTTTTGGAGTGAGATTGATCTTTGCGCGATTGTTGAAGTAGAAGCATTAGCTGCTGGTAATCTTCTTTGGTCAGAGTGTTGTCTTTGTCAGTTGTAGAGTGAGGTTTGGTGTCTAGTGCATTTTTAGGGTTCTTGCTGCGGTAGCCTGGTGGAAAACCATGCTTGAAGTAGCAATTGTCGATTGTATGATTGGTTTTGCTGTAGTTTGTGCAGAGCATAGAGCTCTTATTGGATGTTTTGCCTTTGTTGCGAGTATTGTTGTTGCTGTTGGCATAAAGAATGTTGGAGGTAGGGTTTGTTGTGATTTGTTGTTGAACTATCAGAGAATACACACGACTAATGCTGGGAAGAAGATCAAGAAGTAAAATTTGGGTTCTGATATTGTGATAATTGTCATTTAATCCTTTCAAGAAACAAGTAATGTACTCCATGTGTTTGAAGGTGCGCACAGCTTTGGACAAATCACAAGTACAGGGGTTTAAGCATGTGCAAGAAGGTGTGGGACGAAGATCTTCTAATTCATCCCACATAATTTTGAGGTCTGTAAAGTATGTGGAGAGGGATCGATCTCCCTGTTGAATTGAGTGTAATTCATGAAGGAGGTCAGAAAACCTAAAATGATTACCTTTCGTGAATCTTTCGCGAAGATCTTTCTAGAGTTCGAAAGCAGAGTCGAAACAAATGGTGCTTTGAGCGATGTGTGATGAGAGGGTTCGATTGATCCAAGAAAGTACCATACTGTTAGCGTGATTCCAGAGTTCAAAGTTAGGGTCAAAAGCAGCGGGTTTGGGGAGGGATCCATTGATGAAGGAGATCTTGTTCTTTGAAGTTAGAGCGCGTTTCATAGATTTGCTCCATTTGTGATAGTTGTTGTCGTCAAGCGGTGGTGAAAGTATGGTGGCGCCGGGATTCTCTCTGGGATGCAGATAGTAAGGATTTCTGGGGTTTAGGGTTGGATCAATAGAATCTGTTTTGGGTGGTTGTTTGGGTGTGTTTGGTTTTGCAGTTTCTGAGTCCGCCATTGATGAAAGAACGAAGCTTTGATGAAGAAAGAGATGAAAGAATGAATGGAAAGGGTTTATATCATTGATACCATGTTACACTGTGATACAATGAAAGAAATTCCCAACGAAGAAGAAGACATGTTGGCGAGAAAGGAAAGCATTTGAAATGATGAAAAGAAAAGTGTTATATTGTTTTCCTATGAGCTACATGGAATCAAAAAAGGCTTTATATAGATTACAAAAATGGGCTTAAGCAAGGAATGTAAAAGCCCAAACAAAAAGAAATCCACATAGCCCATTCAAGGTGTATGTTCTTCTAATACTTTCTCCTCCTTTTCATTGTTCTGATGTTGGCTATTTATAGGAAGAAAGTGAAACTTAGGAATGGAATTTAGGGGGTGAGATATGGAAAAATGAGAGGGAAGTTCTTGGTTGAAAATTTGAGTTCGGAGGGATGATAGAGAACATCCGTGGCATTCATTTTGTAGGAATTGAGACCATTGATAATTTTGAATGTATGGTGAGGATTAGATGTAAGTTTGTTTGGAATTGTGAAATTTTCATGGGATTGTAGTTTGAATTTTGAAGTGAATGGAATTTTGTTTTTTTATTGTGAAATGCATCGTTGTAACCGTGAATTTGATTGAATGTGGTCCCCTACCTCCTTTCATGGCTTTATAACTTGTACTTGGTTTGACTCACATGACTTGTAAACCATCTTGAACTTGGCTTAACTTGTGAATACAATATTGCTTGAAAACTCAATGACTAAGAAATCATAAATGGATTTGAAAAAAAGGGAAATGAAATTTTATTTAGAAATTGATTTTTAATAAAGTTCAACTTATCCAAATAAAATCAACCAAAAATAATCATTGAATTAAAAAAATGTTGACACCCTGACTATCTTTTTATGATTTTTGAAATAAAAATGAAATGATGAATTAAAAATGAAAAGTATGTAAAATGAATGACTTTTATATTGACTTTTCAAAAAAAAAAGAAAAATATGCATTAAATAAAAAAAAGAAAAGTAAAGGAAGAAAATAGGATATGACAGTAGTTTCTATTTAAATATATATACGGAGATGATCATTTTTCATAGAGTTAGTTGATGTTTGTCAATTGATTGATGCAATAATACGATATATTATGCTATGAATGTATGATTTTTAGTGCAATATCATTTAAGCAAATTATTCGGGTGTTGTCAAGAAGATGACGAGCGCCAGGGTGCACCAGTATTGGCATTTAAATCACATGTAACAAGTTTCTTGTTATACATAAGTCCTGAGGATTCTATTACAAATTAAAATTGTTACCGTAGTGGTTGGACATTTGGTGCAACGTGTTGTTGTACTAAAATAAACAAAATAATGATAAATAAAAAATAAACAAAATAAAGAAAATAAATAGACAAAATAAACAAAGTGAACAAAATAATTATAAATAAAAAAATTATAAGCATCAAATTGAATGGAAGAGTAAATTCAAATACAAAACTAAAAAAAGAGACTAAAATAAAATAGTGATTTATAAATCTTAGGATCAAAATAAAAAATAAATACTAAATAGAGAAAATCAAGTTACAATTAAACTAATATTTTTATTATTCCATCTTCTAAAAACCTCGCCTAGTCACACATTTTCTAGATAAGTTGCTATTTTTTATATAGCCATTTCTACGCAATCTCTTTTCTTATTTTAGTAATTTTCAACTTCCGAAACCACAATGCAACACGTTAGTTTTTTTTTCATTGTCAACATCAGCTGCTGCTTTTCAGATGTAAGAGTGTTACACCAACCAATCTGAACACAAATAAAATCATGTATTTGCCACTCATTTGATAAATTCCTCACCCATACGACATGCACTATTCTACACAAACAAATAATATTCTTGCATAAAATAGTGGAAGTGTTGTAGAACATACTTGCACAACAAGTAGCTTTGTGTTTAAGTTTCGTTCACTCGGTTTCTCAACAATGCAAAACATCTATTTGGATCCCCACGTTTTCTCTTTTGACTTTACCTCTATATAAATACGAGTTATTTTGTGTTCTTCCATTAACCAAACCATATACGTTAAACATACTCATGACGAAGAGACAAAGCGAAAAAGAGAGCATGGATTTGGCAACAAATCTAATGTTACTTTCTTCTCATCGTACCCATCAACACCAAAAGAATAAAACATATTCTCATATGGAGTTTGAGTGCAAAACATGCAACCGCAAATTCTCATCTTATCAAGCACTCGGTGGTCATAGGACAAGTCACAAGAAACTCAAACTTGAAGGAGATCATACAAAAGAGCAAACAAAAATACATAAGTGTTCCATTTGTGGACTAGAATTCAAATTGGGTCAAGCTTTGGGTGGACATATGAGAAGACATAGAAATAATAATGAAGAATTTTCTTCATCTTATAAGAATTATCAAGTGATTTCAAAATCTCATCCAGTTTTGAAAAGATCAAATAGTAAAAGGGTTATGTGTTTAGAATTGGACTTGAATTTGACACCTTTAGAAAATGATTTGAAGTTCTTGTTTGGAAATAAAGCGCCACAAGTAGACCATTCTTTATTTTGATTTTAGTATCTCACCATATTTTTGGACATATATCATTATCATAGTCTTTGTATTCTTTCAATTTTTGTATGTTACTACATTTATAGATTAATTTATTGTATTCCATCGGAGAATTCTTAATTGTAGTAGCAGATCAAGGACGTGTTTGATTTAGTTTTGAAAAATATTTTTTTTAAGATAATAAAATTTGTATAGTAATTTAGTTTTACAAAATTATTTTTCTAAAACTATCTTCTCTATTTATGAGTTTTGAAAACTGGTAAATAGTACTACATCTGTTCCTATATATAAGAGACAATTTAATTTTTAGGTTCATTATTAATCAATGTATCTAGTCTATAAATTGACCAAATACATTGATTATTCAATAAATCTCAAAAAATGAATTGTCTCTTATATATAGGAACAAATGTAATATTTTTTGTTGAGATTCAAGTATGAGTGACTAAATCTCACATCGATTAGAAATGGAAGAAATGTTGGATAAATAAGAGAAATTATTTATACATCCAGTACATTAAAGTTTTAGGTGGATATGAGAAGTCAGAGTCTCTTGGATCCTGAATGTTTAGTCCATTCACACTTCTGGTGCTCTTAGGCTCCCCAACAAATAGTAAGTTCAGACTGATTCAAGAGTTGAAGTGACATCCTAGTATGGACCAAAGTAAGTGATGTGAGTGACTATGTCCCACATCAACTTGAAAGAAAGAAAATGTTAGATATATAAGAGAAATGTCTCATACACCCATTGTCTTAAAGTTTTGGATGAATATGTGGTGCCACTTCTAGTGCTTCCACACTCTCTAACAAGAAGTATCAGAATCTGTTTAGGATCAATGGAAGAGCCGAAGTAAGGTACTAGTATGAAGGAAGGCTAGTTAGGCTCGGTGGAAAAGCGGTAGTATGGATGAAGGCAAGTGATGTGAATGGCTAAATCTCACATCGACTACTGCGAGGTCAAGATATAGTGCATATGCCTACAACTTTCCAATAATATATATTATGACTGTAGCATCAGCAGTATCTACTACGAACGTAGTGCGCCTAGAATGTGTCTGTGATTTTATTCTGAGCAATTTTTTATGTCTCCTCAATGGTTTTCTATTACAAACTCCACATTTAGCTCTTATTAAACGAACATGTGCCTCTCTTAATGATAATAGGCCTATATCAAGCTTTGTAGCTCATATCAAAACTAGTAAACCACCCGTGTTGCCGCATGGGTACATTTATTTGATATTATATTTATAATTTATTTAAATATTTATAATATTGAATGATAAATATATTTGTATAAAACATAATGATATTCATGCGTTTGTAAAAGTTAAAATAATTTTGTATAGTAAATTTGTGTTCAAATGCATATTGAAAAAAAATTTATCAAAAATTTTTTTGCATGAATTTCACTGATCGTGTCCTGTTACAAATTTATTTAATACAATATAGATTTTATTTAAATATACATGTAAATTTGAAACGAGCTATTTAGTTATAAAATGAATAAAAATAATATAAATTTTATTTGAATATTTGAAAATAAGAATTTTGTGTCTCAAATAACAATAATTATTAATTAAAATAAAATAATTATTTTATTGGTAGTTTCCGTGAAAAAAATAGAATTTTTGACATTTGAAAATAAGTATATCATGTCTCAAATAAAGAAAATTATTTATTAAAATGAAAATATGTATTTTGCTGATAGTTTCAAGTGATAAAATAGAAATATTGACATTTGAAAATAAGAATTATGTGTCTCAAATAAGTATAATGTTAACTAAAATAAAATATGTATTTTGCTGATAATGATCTCTAAGAAAAGCAGAAACTTTTACATTTGAAAATATTATTTTTAATAATTATGAATAATTTTGAGATTTGAAAATATTTTTTAATAATTATATTAATTCAATTTATTAAAATTAAAATTGAATAATTTATTAATTCAATTTAATAATTATGTATTTGTGTGAATATTTCTTTGTTTAAATCCCAAAGTTGCAATTAAATCCCTATTTAATCTTCTAAAAACCTCGCCTAGTCACACACATTTTCTATCTATCATATAAGAAAACTCAATAATTTTAACCAAACATTGCCATTTGAAATCCTATGAATTGAGAATTCCTCAAACATTGTGTCATATCATCATCATTCATCAACCCTTAGTTCTGATGGCAGTTACGAGAAACAATTTACGTGTGCATGATTATCTATCTTCCCACCTTCCACTACCTCGTGCCATCAAAACGGTTTCAAATACGTTACGATCTCCAAACTTCTTTTATTTCATCCTTTTCTCTTTATCTCTTTCTCTCTCTATCGTTCTGCTTCTTTCTTCCTCCTCATCTTCCTTCTTCCTCTTCATCTGATGGGATGTTTGAAAGTGGTGGATTCTTTATCGAAGAAGAAATGAAATCAAAAAGGGGAATCGGGCTATGGTGGTTGTGGTCGCGATTTCGATGTGATCTTTCCCTGCCTAGCCTTAAATTTTAGGATTTCTAGAGAGAACATGTATTTGACCTTCTATGAAGTTATGCCTCGTGTTTGGATGGACTTTGATTATGCTTCGAATGGTTGCTTCGGCTTAGAATTGATTTTAGAATTTTAAAATCAAGTTGATTCATTATGTTTTCATGTTATCATGCCTACTTCTTTGCTCAATTCATTGTTGATGTTAGTGGATATGTGAAATATCGATGAATAACCTATGATTTCGTTTACGGTTTATGCCTTAAATTTACAGCATTTTGATTTGGTTGATTCTATGATTATGACTTGTGATTCTGACTTGTGATTTCTCTAATTTCACACATCATTCCAATGTTGGAGAATGCTACTTGCTTGACCTATTGTAAGAGAATGTTGGTATGTATTATATTCCAAGAATGTTGTTGTAGTTGTCATGTATAAAAGTGGTAGTACAAGTATGCGAAAGGTGTTTTTACTTCTTCATATTTTGTTAAACAAGTTCATATATGATGCAGTTGTTGATGTTTCCTTAATCATGATACAAGTGGAGCTACAAGACGAGTAGGTGTTGTTTCCATCAATCGTCATGCAGTTGTTGGCAGTGAAATTGAGCTCTCTCTTCCTTTTCGTTATTTTTCGATTATGTTATGTTTTGTCTGATGCTTTTTTATTGTAAGCAGGGGCCTCATTCTGATTTTGATAGACCAACTTCAGGATGTAATGCATGTTTCGCAACCATTAGAAACTGCCTTATTTCTCTTCACATTTCAACTATTGTTTTCAATACTTTCCAAATTCTAGTTCATGTTCGTGTGGAAGTCCTATAAATCAGTTTTTTTGTGGTCCCAAAAAAATATGTTGATGTAATTCACTTGCTTTAACAAAGTACATGATTATGTCTAAAGGTGTATGTAACACCCCAAATTCTACCCAAAATTGTATTAAAAATCAGAGTAATTAAAACTTTCAACAATGCATGGGATGCCACATTTTCAACTTTAAAACAACACATATATTAGATACATAACACTTTCAATATTCAGAGGGTCACATAACAACGCGCGTCATCTTTTAACAAAACAAATCTTTTATTTATTACGCAGCGCAATTCATAATTTAACTTCATACATCATTTATAACATCATGTTCAAATGAAACAACATGAAACATCATAGTACTTTTTATTATTCAACTTAAAATGCAACAAAAATGACAACAACTGAAACAACATAGACAAAACATTCCCTGAGTGCTACGTAACAGAGCAATTGACACCAACTTGAACTAATAACTGAAACAACTGAAACAACTACGAAGCATCAGCTAATCTTCCTGATTACCTGCACGTTACCCACATAGAGGCAACATCACAACAAAAGGGGTGAGATATCCAACAATATAAATAAGTGTATGATAAATAATATGCTAGGATTAAATCATACAAAATATCACTTCGCAGTCAACAACATCATAAATCACTTCGCATTACAACAATCATTTTTATGACAAATCAAATGATACACAACTTACTAAGAACAACAACTTACATCTAACAACAACTTAACAAACATCAACAACAACTTATATCAAACAACATTTTATCAAACAGCAGCAACAACTTATATCAAACAACAATAACAACACATATTCAAACAACAACCTCAACGTCAACAACAACATAAACTTAAACATCAACAAGAACAGCAGAAACAACTTAAACATACGAATCGGATGCGACTCAACTATGCAAATGCATGTGGTACCATTTGGAGCAAAACTCTCAACTTAAACACAACTTAAACATACGCCAGTTAATCATGCAATGTATGCGACATTATGAATAACATACAATCAACAATATCAGCAGAGCAACTTAAACATCAACAACAACTTAAACATGCATCAATTACATCAACTTAAACCAACATTGGTCGTTCGACCTACAACTCAAACATGTCCATAAATCGGGACAATTCAACTTATTCGGCTGTACCTGTAAATCAACATATTCAACATCGCTTCGACAAAAAAATTCAACCAAGATTACTTACTAAAAACTACAGACTACCCCGACAAATTTCAGTTAATTCTGAACAACTAATTTTACCGCTTAATTTACTAACTCGGATAATTCGGTACTGATTTTAAGCACTATTGTTATTACCAAATAATACATTATTACTGTCTAATTATATTGTTGATGTAATTGATTTCATGCACCTAAAATTTCACTGTCATCACAATTAATCATCTGTTGCAAAAATACCAGTATCTGCTAAAAACAACTAATTCCTTCTGCTACCTGCTAGAAGTTGACTTGTTCCTGTTAATTCAATCAATGTTCATATTAATTATAATCGATCTATACTAGCACCTGAAGTCACATAACTATGAACCCGAAGGATTAAAGTGAGTAATATATATATATATATATATATATATATATATATATATATATATATATATATATATATATATATATATATATATATGACAAAATATCTTTTGGTCCCTTAACTATATCTCGGGGTACATTTTGGTCCCTTATCTCTAAAAAGTGTCAAAGTGGTCATTTAATTGTTCAAAAATGACCATGTTTATCCTTTCCTTCATCCACGTTAGTCAAAGTCAAATGAAGGGTGTACGTGGCATACATGTGGCTGACACGTCTCAATTTATTATAACATGTGGATTATATTATTTGGAGACGTATTAATCTGAGACATTGTTGCTTGAAGTATTTTCTGCAAATGAAGAGAAGTGCAAACCCTAGCGAACGAAGCGAAGAACAAATTTTCTGCAAACGACACTCATGAAGGTGAAATTGAAGAGGAAATCCTTTTAGAGGTAAGTTTATTCTAAAATCCATTGTTCTTCGCTTGTATCTAGGGTTTATTCTGAATTCAATTTTTCTGAAATGTTTGTTCTTCTCGTGTATCTAGGGTTTCTAGGGAATAGTCTGAAATGGAAGAAATTTTGAACATTACGATCCACCATAGTGGTTATTTTGTTAGTGACGACCTGAGTGTGTACGAAGGGGGTGAGATTTAACATTTAACAATGTCATCCTAGAGGCTAGGTCCAAGCCATTGATAACTATGGTTGAAGAAATTAGGATATACATGACGGAGATATGGGCTACAAACAGGGTGAGGTTTCAGAAACTGGAAGATGTTGATGTGTTGCCTAACATTATGAAGAAAATTGAAAAAATCAAGTTCATACACAAACATGTGCCTTGTCAGGTAAATTGAGTTAAACACATTTTTTAAACAACTTCTGTGTTAAAATAGCTGATTTTGTAATTTGAATTTTTGTTAGGATGTTTGGTGAGTATATATTTGAGTTGAGGCGTATGCAAAATTCAGCAGAGAAATTGACAGTCAATTTAAAGGATGGTAAATGTTCATGCAGGAGATGAGAGCTAACTGGCCTGCCTTGTGTTCATTCACTTGCATAAATCAAAAGTAGGAACCAGAAGATTGATGATTACATACTTGATTACTATAGGAAATCAAGAAACATGCAAGTGTACAAGCCTGTAATATACCTTGTCAATGGCTTAAACTTATGGAGCAGAATATAGTATCCTGATGTTCTCCCTCCCAAATTTAGGAAAATGCCTAGAAGGCCAAACAAGAGGAGGAATTTAGAGAAAGGAGAAATAGATGGATCTGATAAAAAGATGAGGAGGACAAGATTCATCATAAAGTGTAGCAGGTGTAAGAAATTAGGACACAACAAGCTTACTTGCAAGGTGCCTTCTACTAGTCAAGCATCTCAGCCAGCCCCTACACAAGCATCTCCTGCATCAGTGACTGCCCAAGCCCAGGCATCTCAGTCAGCCCTTGCACAAACTACTCCTGCTTCACAGAAACAACCCAATCCCAAGCATCTCAGCCAACACCTACATAAGCTACTCTTGCATCAGTGATTACCCAAGCATCTTAGTCAGCATTTGTACTAGTGGTTTCTCAGTCATCCAGGAATGTTGCATCTAACCCATCTCAGTCAGTTCCTGTTTCGCAGACATCAAAGAAAGTTGCTTTTAAATCATCCAAAAAGTTGCCAGTTAGAAGGCCAAATGCATCATTTGTACCTAGTCCAACAACTAGGTTGAGTGCAACAAGAACTACTGTAGGTCCAACAACAAGAAGGACAACACTAACTAAGAGAGAAACACCAAAATGTAAAATTTACGATTGCTTATGTTAAGTTTTAATATTAAGATTGCTTATGTTAACTTCTTTTGGTCCTATAAAATCAGGTTGTTTCGGACCTATAATAGTAGGCTTTACTTTTGGGCCTATAATATTAGGCTTTATGGACCTATAATAGTAGGCTTTACTTTTGGGCCAATAATATTAGGCTTTATGGACCTGTAATATCAACTATTTTGGACCTGTAATATCAGGTGTTATGTCAAGTGTTTTGATTGTGTAATGTATGAATGTTAGTGGCTTACACCACCTTATAATTAACTATTGTTTACAACTTTGCACGTTTGATTATTTTTGTGGACCTGTAATATTAGGCTTTGTGGACCTGTAATATTAACTGTTGAATTCAAAAATACTATAAATCATGCTAACTTGGTTCTCAATAGAATTACCAAATTTCAATACAAACAAAAACATGTTAATTCAAAGTGATCAAATACAGAACATTCTAATTAAACATGATACAATTATTACAACATTTTCCATATGACAAAAAACAAAACAATACATAACATTCTTTTCCATTTTTTTCCGAATTCATCATCGTCTTAATTTGAATTTATAACTCTAGTATCTTTTGTTTCAGACCATCCTTTGTTGCCTTTAAAAATACCAACTCCAATTTTGCAGCATCAAGTTCAGTTTGCATCTTCTCTAACCGACCCTTTTGCTTCTTCATAAACTGGTCTTTCTCATCCATAACATCATCATAGTACCATTGAAAATATCCGCACCCAATTTGTGTTGAACCCTGTGTTATTTCCAATTCAAATGTTAATAAACAAACTCAGAATTGCCATAAACATGAAAAATTGAGATGAAGAACTAATTTAATTTCTTTTGTACCTTATAATAACGACAACCCCAAATTCGTCATAGTAGAAGCCCTTCAAAGAAAAGCCATGTCTCCATAGCCACATATGGGTTTCCATATGAAATTGTCATTTACACAACTATCGCTCTTCACATTCGAGTCAAATGAAAACTTCACCTGTGTTGGTTGATGATGTCTGCTTCATTTTTAAACAACCAATTTCAAAATCGAATATGGAGAAGATAATTACTGAACCCTAAAATTTGGAGAAACTTGGTTGAAGAGAATGATGGAATAATCCAAGGTTGGAGAAGAAGTTTATAACAGTCCATGTCAACTTCCACGTGTACAAAACAAACGTCTATTAGTACCTTTTCGACAGAAAGGACTACTGTGGTCCTTTTTGAACAATTAAAGGACCACTTTGACACTTTTTAGAGATAAGGGATCAAAATGTACCCCGGGGTATAGTTAAGGGACCAAAAGGGTATTTTCCTATATATATATATATATATATATATATATATATATATATATATATATATATATATATATATATATATATATATATATATATATAAAACACAACAAACAGCAAAGTGGGACCCCCTTTTTCCTTCTAGGGCGTCCTCCCCTTCATTCCAAGCACATGGGGCGCCCACCCATAAACCTAAGTGGCCCTTCCATTTTCTTTTACCTACCTGGGGCGCCTACCTTTCATGGTTTGGCCCCCTCCCCCAATTTTCTTTCTTTCTTCTTCACTGCTACGTTATAATCCGTTTCGGTTCCATAACCTTTCCTAAAATCATCACCACTTCACTGCCTAGTTTTCAAATCACAACCGATTTAATTTTATACAAACCACATACATATGCCAACAATTTAACTCAATAGCAGCAACACACAATACACAGATACCATTAATTTCATCAATCGATCAATGTCAACAATACTGGTACAAAATCAATAATTATTCTACACACAATTTACACCAACAGAGATAATGCCATACAATTTTATCCCCACATACGATTCATCATAAACCCGGTTATAGAGTTAGAACCCCACCCTTACCTTTTGGTTTTCCGGTCGATCGAATTTCCGATCTTCACCGCAGTTTCCGCTTTTCCATGCCTTCAACTTCTTTCGCAGCAATTTTCCTCGATCATTTTCCAAAAACTTTTCTGCAATTATTTTCCTCTTCTCCTAGCAATTCCACAGTAAATCAATCATACAAGCTTTTTCTCCCCAAACCCTTATTTTTGTTCCTCTTCACATTTTCCATGTACAGCCACCAACCCTCTTCTCTTAACCTAATTCCTTTTCTTTTATATTAAAACCAACTTAATTATATCAATAATAATATTGTTATTATTTCTACTTGGGCTTAATATATTAACACCCACCTATACCACTTATAACCATCAAACGAGTCCAACAACATCATTCTACCAAAAATCATTATTATTCCCAATAATAATTCCCACCGGCTAATCCAACTAAATAATTCGATTTTAAACTTAGCAACTCAAATAACATAATAATCCAATTACATCTCTTAGATAATGCCGATAATTCTCAACTTCGAAAATTCCAATAATTAAATCCTTAATTAATTTAATTAAGTAAATAATTAAATTTGGGGCGTTACAATGTACATCTTGGATGTTGTAGAACCCGAAGCGAAATTAAAATTGAAATTGAAATCACCTTTTATTAATACTAAGGTTGTTAGTATGAATCATGGCAACCACATTGTGATGATCAATGGTGTGAGGATGAAGTATTATGGAGAAGGTTATGATTCTGATAACTCTAATTCTGGTTATTTCCTAAATTAATATGTGAATTTTGGATTTGATTACAATTACAATTTTGCATATGCCAGGTGCTACAAGTGGTGCCATGGATGCTCGTAATCTCTTAAAGCCTATGCTTGGTAGACGATCTATTGATGCGACAACACTTGATGAGTATTAGAAGTATATCGAGAAAGATCCAGCACTAAAACGTCGTTTCCAACAAGTATATGTTGATCAACCTACTGTTTGAAGATACAGTTTCAATACTAAGGGGGTTGCGGGAAAGGTACGAGCTACATCATGGAGTCCGTATTTCTGACGGTGCACTTGTGGAAGCTGCAATTCTCTCAAATCGGTATATTAGTGAGAGATTTTTGCCTAACAAAGATAATTATTGAAATTGTATTGTAACAATCTTTAAATCTATAATAGGTCTTGGTTTATTGCTGGAAACTATCATATGACTAGAGTTTAGTCTTTTCTGAAGGATTGGTTTTAAATTATCTAAATGTAGCTTTGAATTATATCTCTTTAATTCCACTTCCAAGATTATTGCTTAAAATATTTATCTGGGCTTGCAGTCAATGATGTTCATAAAGCACTAACTGTTAACTTCTTCCAAACTACAGCTATTGATTTGGTCGATGAGGCAGCTGCCAAACTGAAAATAAAAATCACTTCAAAACCTACTGTACTTGATGAGATTAATCGGTCGGTCCTGGAACTAGAGATGGAGAGACTATCTCTCATGAATGATATAGTCAAGGCTTCTAAAGATAGGCTAAATCGTCTTGAGGCAAAATTCTCTCTCTTAAAAGATAAACAAGTTGAGCTGGCTGAATAGTGGGAGCATGAAAAGTCTGTAATTACTAGGATTCAATCAATCAAAGAAGAGGTCTATCATCATATAATTTTTTGAATGTTGATAGTTCTCAATTATGTCATTCTATAATATTTTTCCATGTTGAAAAACTAGAGAAAGTATATGGGTTGAGGTTGTAATTAATATAGTTGAAGTTTAGTTTCATAGAAAATGAATTCATTTTGATGAATGATCAACTCCGAATACTAATGTGTTATCTATTTATCCATCAAATAGACAGGGTGAATCTTGAGATCCAACAGGCTAAGCGGGAGTATGATCTAAACCATGCGGCTGAATTGAAATATGGAAGCCTAAATTCCTTGCAACAACTTGAAAGTGCAAAGAAGGATTTAGAAGGATATATCAACTCTGGGAAGTCTATGCTAAGAGAGGAAGTTATAGGAAATGATATTTTTGAAATTGTAAGCAAGTGAACCAGCATTCCTGTTTCAAAGCTTCAACAATCGGAGAAGGAGAAGTTGTTGTATTTAGAGGAAGTGCTTCATAAGCGTGTCATAGGTCAATATCCTACTGTGAAGGCAGTAGCTGAGGCTATCCCACATTCAAGAGCAGGTCTTTCAGATCCTCACCTTTTGATTGCTAGCTTCATGTTTATGGGACATACAGGTGTAGGAAAGACCGAGCTGGCTAAGACACTACCTTCCTACATGTTTAATACAGAATAAGCACTTTTGAGAATCGATATGAGTGAATACATGGAAAAGCATGCAGTTTCAACATTGATTGGAGCACCACCTGGATATGTTGGGTACGAAGAGGGAGGGCGGCTTATTGAGACAGTTCGCTGTAGACCTTACACTGTTATTTTATTCAATGAGATTGAGAAGGCACACTCGGATGTCTCCAATGTATTCCTTCAAATTTTGGATGATGGAAGAGTAACCGACTCACAAGGTCGAACTGTGAGTTTTACCAACATTGTTATCACTATGACCTCAAATGTTGGATCATAATACATTCTCAACATAGATGATGATACTGCGCCTAAAGAGTTGGCTTATGAAACCATAAAGCAGCGGGTTAATGGACACTGCAAGATCTGTCTTTTGCTCCGAGTTGATGAATATAGTTTATGAATATATTGTTTTCCAGCCTCTCGATCGTGATCAAATAAATAGTATTGTCAGGATATAGATAAAATTGAGTCTTGCAAAATTTGCATAATATTGTTACATGGAATTTCACATCTCTAACTTGTCTTATTTATGATTTATTACAGTTGGATCATGTGCAAAAGAGAATAGTAGATCGCAAGATGAAAACCGTGTGACAGATGCAACCATCCAACTACTTGGAAGCTTAGGGTATGACCCTATCTATGGAGCTAGACCAGTTAAGAGTGTGATTCAACAAAATGTGTAGAATGAACTTGCTAAGGGTATTTTGAATCAAGTATGAAGATATAAAACAATAAGAATAATGGTTATGGTAATAATGAAATGTATTCGAGTTTGAAGACTCAAAGAGAGTTTTTCCGATGATTCGGTTTACGAGAGTGATGAAAACAGCACTGATAATGATTCATATACTGCTCCAAAGACACAAACCAACAAGAGCAACATCAATGGAACAAAGAGTGGTAACAACAACAAGAAGTCAAGTTGCAAAGGCAAGAAGAAAATGAAGTCAAAGAAACGCAAAGAACATGATTGTCCACTTTGCCACAGGACTTTCAAGTCGGGACAAGCTTTAGGAGGTCACAAAAGATCACATTTACCTATTGGAGTTTCAAGTCAGGACTTTCTTGTCATTAGATCCGGTGATGCTGCTTCTGCTCAAGCTCAACCTCTTGCTCCAACTCCGACTGCTGTTAATGCTTGCTTGATTGATCTTAATCTACCTGCTCCTGATGATGAATAGAAACTTAATTTCATGATTTTGAACATTTGTTTTTGCTGGGGTTAGTTGAATTATGGAATTATTAAAGAAAGGTTTTGTTTTTGTATCCATATGATGAAAGCATTGACAATGTACATACAAATGGCTAATTGGTTGGTGTGTTATTTTTTTTTGTGGCTGTAAAAGCTTTTTTAGATTCATTATTTGGTACGAGTATAATTTGTTTCTTTTTATGATCTTGTAGCATGGTGACAATTTTTATTAGTTTATCAATTAAATTATTTTTTTTATTTTCTTAATTAAAATCATATGTTAGAGTTTTTCAATTCTAACATAGTTGAATTATTTTGTTTAATTATGGAGTTTTCAATTAGTTTGTTTTCTGTATTATCAAGGTTGAAAATAGCACCAATATGATTTAAACCATTTGTATATTGGTCAAAATGATTATTTTTAGGAAATTTTTTAACCCACACGTGAAATTTTACAATTGCCTTTTAAAATTGAAAGTATACTCTCGGTTCGCACCATATCATATGTAAAATACTCTGAAAGGGTTTAGTGAAAATCAGAAATATACTTTCGATTCCAAATCATAAGTACACTTTCGATTCCTAAACACAATTATAGATGCCATGTCTCTTCCCCTCCTACTAAAGCAACATTTTGAAAAATCAACAAACAACTCTCTCGAACTCTCTAATACCCTTCTTACTAAAACCAAATTGTTTCTCAAAAAATCAACACAAATCATCAAGCATTGGATATATATAACATTCTAACGGAATCAAGCAAGTAAAAATCACTACCAATCAATCAAGTAAGTGATTTCAAATATATATATATATATATATATATATATATATATATATATATATATATATATATATATATATATATATATATATTCAAATATTTTACATATTGAAATAATTATAGGCACCGATTTATTATCCCTTTTAAATTTTTTTATTTTTTTATTATATTTTAGGAACAAATGTGCGTACCATACGTGAACATGAATTTATTGATCAAAATATTGAATATTAACAGAAATATTAAATTACTGATCAAAATATTGAATATTAACTGAAACATAAAGTTACCGATTAAAATATTAAATAGGCACTGATTTATTATCTATTTTCAAAAAATTTCATTTTGTTTTTATAATGTTTTGGAAACAAATGCGCGTACAATATCGGTATCCGTGTGATAATTAAAACGGGAACATAAAGTTATTGATCAAAATATTGAATATTAACGGGAATGTGAAGTTACTAGTATAAATATTGAATATTATTGAATATTAACGGGAATGTGAAGTTACTAATCAAAATATTGAATATTAACGGGAACACCAAGTTATTGATTTAAATTTTAAATATTAACGAGAACACGAAGTTACCTATAAAAATTTCGATATTAACGAAAACATGAACCTACTGATCAAAATTAAATATTAATGGAAACACGAATATACTGATCAATATATTGAATATTAACGGGAACACAAAATTACTAATCAAATTTTGAATATTAACGAGAACATTAAATTACCGATAATTTTTTTAATATTAAAAGAAACATCAAATTACTAATAAAAATATTAAATATTAACAAAAACAAAAAATTATTGATCAAAATTTTGTTAAATTAGTTATATAAGTCTCATTTTTATTTTTATACTTTAAACATATTTCTTTATAATACTGAATTTTGTATAGTATTAATATTAAATAAAATAACCACGCTCCAACGGTTATATAAATACACCAGGTTTTTATATATCCGTTTCTATTTGAACTTTCTGTACATCAGCACACGATCTGTTGATAATTTGTGAGCTGTATGGATAAACTATAGTAGTAGTAGTACTATATAAATGTGGCTAAGCAATCCCTTCTCTTATTTTAGTAACTTTCAACGTCTGAAACTACAATGTAACACGTTAGTATTTTTTTTTAAAATATCTTTTTTCAATTTTCAATATCTGCCGCTGTATTTTATTTGACTACTAGAAGACATGTGAATGTGTATATATATGTATACATAACACTCATTTTCAGATGTAAAAGTGTTACACCAACCAATCTGAACACAAATAAAATCATGTATTTGCCACTCATTTGATAAATTCCTCGCCCATACGACATGCACTATTCTACACAAACAAATGTACTAGAAACTGTAGAAGAATATTCTTGCATAAAATAGTGGAAGTGTTGTAGAACATACTTGCACAACAAGTAGCTTTGTGTTTAAGTTTCGCTCACTCGATTTCTCAACAATGAAAAACGTGATGGCACCCTTGAATCAGTAAAAAACTGTATCGGAGATTAACTTCTGATAGAGAATCGAAAGTATAACTCTGGTCATAAAAGCGAGAACATTGAATTACATGCCATCTGAATATTTTGTATGGAATTAGAAGCTTATTTCCGATTTTGTCACGAATGTTGATTGCTATACGCAGCAACCATGGTGATCAACACCATTTTACACTTTCTCTTCAAACCTCTCCAAAATCCTCTCCCTTGCCAATCCATTTTCCACTCCAAATTCATATTTTTTTGGTTCATCATATCAGAAAAAACTCAACGAAGAAGAATTTCAAGTAAACATCATCCCCTTTATCCCTCATTCCATGCATTAATCTGTTACATTTTGTTGAAAATAAGGTTACGTACCAACCAGGAGTTTATATCTGGTTTATAGTTGAAATAAACCGGAAGTTTATTTCAGGTTTTGTATCTATTTTGAAATTATGCTGCGAATTTCACTGTATATGTGTATTTATGATTTTTATTATGTTACATAGGTATGGTGCACCCCGATAACATTCCTAAGCACGATGACATCGAAGTTGTATCGTTGGTCGTAGCTCTGCCTCACGTAATTAAGGCGGTCGATGTTCGTGAACATTTTGAAAATGTTCAAGAATTTGAATTCCGGGACGATATGTTGCAATAAATTCGTTTAGAGGAAACAAGGTTAGGATTTGGTACCGTAATAGCAAGGTCCGATAACGACACTGATAGAAGAAATGCCTTTGTTATTTTGACTTACGAAAAGAGCAGAAAATATGTACCTTTCAAAATTTAAAACGCGAGGAAACTGGCACAAGAAAATGTGAGTGTCTGTTTCGGTTGCGGGGTTATCCCATGGCCAACAATAAGTGGAAGTTTAATGTGATTAGTGGAGAACAGAATCATGATTTAAATCCAAAGTTGGTCTGTTATCCAATAGCATGTCGGCTACTTCCAGATGAGAAAACTTGTGTTTATGACATGACTTTGAATTTGGTATCTCCCAAAAACATTCTTGCAATATTGAAGCGCAAAAGACCAGGGAGCACCTCTAATATCAAACAAGTGTACAACAAGCGCTATCAAACAAAGTTGGCCATTCGTGAGGATCGAACCAAAATGCAACACCTTTTGAAAGTTCTTGATGACAATAGTTATGTTTGTAGGCACCGACAAGGTGATGATGAGGAAACTGTTAGAAACATTTACTGGACTCATCCTGATTCCATTAAATTGTTCAACCTATTTCCTACCGTGCTCATAATGGATTCGACGTACAAAAACAACAAGTACATGCTTCCGTTGTTGGAAATTGTTGGTGTTACATCGACCGAGAAGACGTACTCAGTTGGTTTTTCAATTCTCGAATGTGAAAAAGAAGACAACTTTCAGTGGGCGTTAGAGGTGTGTCGGTCCATGTTGAAGGACCAAGAGGATATGCCAAAGGTAATTGTCACCGACAGTGATACGACTTTAATGAATGTCGTTGCAACTGTATTTTTGACTTCTTCCGCATTACTTTGTAGGTACCATATTACAAAAAATGCAAGAAGTAGGGTTAAACCTGTTGTGGGGTCGAAACAGGTAGCTGGTGAAGATGTAAAGTTAGTAAAGTCTGGTGTTATTGTGGATAAAATCATGGCGGTATAGAATGATATTGTTAATGCATCTACAAAAGAGATGTATACTGATGTTGTTTTACAATTCCGAACTGTTTGTGAGAGATATCTGAATCTGTTGAAATATGTGGAGAGCATAATACTTGACCAGGTGAAAGAGAAATTTGTTTGTGCATGGACTGATCAGGTTATGCACCTCAGACATACAATATCAAACCGAGTTGAATCTGCGTATGCTTGTCTCAAGAATTGGTTGGCAAATAGCAAGGGCAATTTTATTATGGGTTGGGAATCTGTGAACCATATGATCATGAATCAGCATAATGAGATACAAACGACATTTGGTCGCAGTATCACGGTGTTGGAACACATGTTCAAGGAGAATATGTTATATTCTCAATTGGTCGGTAACATATCTCGGGCGGCGCTTAATTATATTTTCCATGAGGACACAAGAGCTTCAATTGTGGGTGATGACACCTCAAAGTGTGGGTGCATTATTGTGAAAACATATGGTCTCTCATGTGCTTGTGTGATAGCCAAGAAGCTGAGTGGTAATGTACTGATAGGTATGGACGAGGTAACTAATCATTGGAAGAGACTTAGTTTTGAGGATGACGGGAAAATGAAAAGTTATAAATCAAATATCTTCATCCTTACCAAATGGGAAGCAATACAAGTGAGAGTTTTGAGAGCTAATGACGCCACAAAACTCCAAATCAAAGAAGAGTTGAGAAAAATTGCATTCCCGGTGACCACGGATTTGAAACCACCCTTCCAACCGGTAAAAACAAAAGGTGCACCGAAAAAGTTGAAACCTACACTGACCGACAATTCTACTATGAGAAATCCTTCGTATTATGAACATTTTGACAAGGTATTTCCCAACTCACCTACACCGAAATCTCAGAAATATGCTTCCAAAGGTGCCCGTATTACCATTCATTGATCATATACCGGTTTTCATGCACAAATACGTTGAAAGGATCGTGAATGTGGCTGGTGAAGGTAATTGTGGCTTTCGAGCAGTATCTTGACGGAACACAGAGAGTTGTATACACGTGTGTTCGGGAGTAAGGAAAAGATTGAGGAAATACATCATGCACTAGTACCTGTTAAGGTTGAATGTGTACCGGAGGACAAATGGACGCGGTTCCCTGAAATGGGTCATCTCATTGCAAGTGCGTATGACAGGGTGTGTATTAACCTGACAAGATGCGATTTTTCAGAGACTTTTTTTCCTCTGTGCACGGATCCTACACCAAATCCAATTGATCGTATCATTTGTGTTGGGTGGATTTCAAATCCATAGAATTTTGTTCAAGTCTACTTGAAACCAGGATGCCCAATACCACCGACATCACCAGAGTGGGCGTTTTATTTCACAGAAGCATCAGAGACATGGCGGGACAATTTCATGGAAAGGATGCAAGAATACAACAAGTTGAGGGAAAAAGATATATAAATAAATAGGGAAAAGTTGAAAGGGGTGCCACCGATGGATTTATCCGGCGACACTTTTTTCGTCTCTTTCAAGTAGTATAAGTAGCATCGTAATGTTAACTTCATTTTGATAATGTATTATGATGTGGAAATATACTCATTTTTGTAATTTGACCATTTGCAAAAAAATTGAATATATGAGATTTTGAGTTACATGTTGTTGTTTCTGTTCTATTTCTGGTTTTTCAGTCCCAAGCCATTTATCGAAAGTTTACTTCCGGTTTTGGTATTAAGTAGGAAACTGAAATTTAACTTCCAGTTGTGCCACTGAAATAAAGATAGGATTTCTATGGTCCATGTTTACATCCTTCTACTATATAAATACCCCTACTCTTATAATTTTCCATACAACAACACAAAAAATCAGAAATGGACATGAAATTGAACATCGAATGGGTTGCTGGAGTTGTCCATTTTTCCGACGACGTACCGTCTCGTGAATTCAAGATCACAGTGTACACCCCAATTGAAGAGGTACGAGAAACTTTGCAGGAACTTGTTCCTTACGGCGACGGTCGAAAGGTGAGAAGATTGAGTACCGCTCGCCATCAATCGACAATGAAGGGAATCTGCAGTTCATGAACCGTGAATTGAAGAACGGCGGCGATTTACGGGATATGTGGTCGACTTATCGAAGTTTTTAGGAGAAAGTTCCAATCGAGCTAGATGCGACCTTATCAAGAATCGTCGATGAAATTATGAGGATGCTGCAACATCCCCCAGGATATTGATTTGTAATGTTCGATTTATGTTTAACTTTTGATTTGTATTTGCTACGTTTATGTATCTCTATGTTAGACAATGAAATGAAATATTCTGAATTTCTGTTATGAATGAAATCGGAAATATAGTTACGGTGTAGAACTGGAAATTAACTTTCGGTTTGTTGCAAACTTTATCAAATAGTGGTGCGCCCCAGAAATATATTTCCGATTTTTATGAGCAATTTAAAAATTACACAGAAATGGATAAAAAGATCATGGATTAAGAAATTCACTTCAATGTTCTTCCATTAACCAAACCATATACGTTAAACATACTCATGATGAAGAGACAGAGAGAAAAAGAAGTAGAAAAAGAGAGAATGGATTTAGCAACAAATATAATGTTACTCTCTTCTCATCCTACCCAACAATAACGAAAGGACAAAACATATTCTCAAATGGAGTTTTGAGTTCAAAACATGCAACCGCAAATTCTCATATTTTCAAGCACGAGGTGGTCATAGAGCAAGTCACAAGAAACTCAAACTTGAAGGAGATGAAACACTAAAAGGGTATGATCATACAAATAAGCAACCAAAAATACATAAGTGTTCAATTTGTGGACTAGAATTTAAATTGGCTCCAGTTTTGGGTGGACACATGAGAAGACATAGAATTAATAATGAAGATTTTTCTTCCTCTTCTATGAATTATCAAGTGATAGCAAAATCTTCTCCTGTTTTGAAAAGATCGAATAGTAAAAGGGTTATGTGTTTGGAATTGGACTTGAATTTGACACCTTTAGAAAATGATTTGAAGTTCTTGTTTGGAAATAAAGCGCCACAAGTAGACCATTCTTTGTTTTGATTTTAGTATCTCACCATATTTTTGGACATATATCATTATCATAATCTTTGTATTCTTTCAATTTTTGTATGTTACTACATTTATAGATTAATTTATTATGTTTCATTGGAGAATTCTTAATTGTAGTAGAAGATCAAGGGCGTGTTTTATTTAGTTTTGAAAAATATTTTTTAAATAATAAAATTTATATACTAATTAAGTTTTACAAAATTATGTTTCTAAAACTATCTTCTACTTATGAGTTTTGGAAACTGATAAATAGTGTTTTTATTGAGATTTATGAGTTTTGGAAACTGATAAATAGTGTTTTTATTGAGATTCAAGTGTGAGTGACTAAATTTCACATCGATTAGAAATGGAAGAAATATTTGATAAATAAGAAAAATTACTCATACACCCTTTACATTAAGGTTTTGGGTGTATATGAGGTGTCAAAGTCTCTTGGATCCTGAATGCTTAATCCATTCACATGTCTGGTGCTCTTAGACTCCCTAACAAGTGGTAACAGAATCTGGTTAGGCATAATGGAAGAGTAGAAGTGAGATCCTAGTATGGATCAAAGTTAGTGATGTGAGTGACTATGTCCCACATCGACTAGAAAGGAGGGAAATGTTAGATATATAACAGAAATGTCTCATACACCCATTGTCTTAAAGTTTTGGATGGATATGTGGTGTCACTTCAGGTGCTTCCGCGCTCTTTAACAAGTAGTATCAGAATCTGGTTAGGATCGATGGAAGAGCCGAAGTGAGGTCCTAGTATGAATGAAGGCTAATTAGGCTCGGTGGAAGAGCGGATGTGAGGTCCAAGTATAGAGTAAGGCAAGTGATGTCATGATCGTAACATCTACTATAACCTACCAATAATATCTCCTATGACTGTAGTGGCCTCCTCAAGCACTTTTACTATAAAAAGGAGAAAAGACCATGACAAACAACCTATAAATCTGTTGCGACCGTAGTTCCCCAAGAACGTATCTATGATTTTATTTTAAGGAGTTATTTGTTTTGTCTCCTCAATGATTTTCTATTACAAACTCCACATTTAGCTCTTATTAAACAAACATGTGCCTATCCTAGTGTCCATAGGCCTATATTAAGCCTTGTAAGTCATATTAAAACTAATAAATTAACCGTGTTACAGGTGTGTGTGTATATATATATATATATATATATATATATATATATATATATATATATATATATATATAATTTGTTTAGATATTTATGAAGGTACGAAAAACACAAGAAATGAGGGGTTTGAATTGAGTTTTATATTTTGAAAAACTTTTCTTTTGAAAACAATCCTCTTTTCAAAGTTCTTTACTTTTGATAAAGAATGAAAGAATTAGAAAGCAATAAAGAACATAGTATTTTTATACTAGTTCACTTGAAACTTCAAGCTACCCTAGTCCTCTCTTCCGAGGTGATTTTCCTCTCTCTCTCTCTCTCTCTCTCTCTCTCTCTCTCTAAGGACTTAATCCAATAATCCAATTGATTATTACACTTGCTAAACCCAACTAGAAGGGACTAACACCTGCACACACCAATTGCGTATTACTAACAACCTTCAATACTAACTGTCCTAGACTTTTCGAGATTACTGACCCAACTGGTCTCTGAAGGAACAATCAAACAACAGTTTGATAACAAGTTTCTTTACAAGTAAATATGCTTCTACGCAAGCTGATATGTAAATAGATTGATTGTGTCAGTGTCAATGGTTGCTATAAAATATGCAATTGTGTGAACTGGTAATTAGAATTGTAACTTGACGCAATTAATCATGGTGAATGATGTGTATTGTGGTATATTGAAGTTAGGATCTCAAATTGTGTATTCTATGATGTTCGGGGTTGTTTGGATGGGTTAAAAAGTGATTTTGTACTCAAAGCAGCAGATTTTTCACTTTCACAAGGTGGAAATCGATTACCTATTATGGGAAATTGATTTCCTGAAGCTGACAATATTTTTCGAAAACTTGTAAAATTCATAACTTGAGTTCTGGACGTCTGATTTGAGTTCCGTTCTAAGCGTTGGAAAGCTAGTGTGATGAACTTTGTTTTAAAAATGGTTTCAGCACCTAAAGTAATTTATTTACCATGTAGTGATGTTGGAGGAGAATCGGAGTTGTTGTTGATGTTGTTCTTGGTACCAAACTTATTTGATTGTTATCTATTGACAAATTGAGGAACTGGTCACCCTTAATCTCTTGTTGATGGTAGACAACATATTGGATGGGATATACTTGTCGTGCTAGCTTGATAATATGTGAAGTAGTTGACGTTCTATCGAGAGGATAGTAGCTCATCAGTTCGCGTGAACGTAGGAGGAGAGTGGCTATGAAAATACTTGGAAATTATTTCAGCAGGTTGGAGATTTGAGTGTGTATGCGAGCTGAAGCCGCAGAGTGGAAGGTTTAGAATGTAAAAAGGGGAATAATGATTTTCTAGTGGATATTAAAGAGAGTCTGAAGATAGATGTGAAACTTGTAGAGCTGGTAGTTGATGGGAATCAAATGAAGATAGTGACTTAAGGTAGACGATTAGAGTCGCGTAGCGGAAGCGTAATGTGACACACTTTGTTATGCGAGTATGATTTTTTTGAAGTCACAAATTAAACGTTAGAAGTTGTGGAGTTTATGCAACTATTAGAAATTCCAAAATGGAATTATTAGGTGAAGGGTTATATGTATTATTGGTGTTACATCCATTTCGATAGATGTATTAAATTGCAAGCTCGATTGTTGGAACGTAGCCTTGTGGTACTAGCGTTGTGTATAATTTTTGTTGATATTGCGGTTATGTGGAGGTTCTTATAACTTTGTTGCAGTGTAATGAAGTGATAGATTATGTATCCTAGAGTTATGGGGCAAGAAATGAGATGAACCGGTGCATTCTTAACCCGATAGCAACGATTCGTGTGGGATTATGGTAGTTGACTAGGAAGGATATTGGTTAATGGTATTTGAAATGATGCCAAACATGATGTGAGGGTTAGAAGGAAGGATGCAAGAGTCATATAAGTAATTATTAGTATCAAGTGAATTTTCGAGGACGAAAATATTCTAAGTGGGGTAGAGTTATAACACCCCATTGTAATACGGTGAACTGACTTTGAGATTTTTGTATCGTAAATGTGCGGATAGCAAGAGTCGCCACCGACTTTTCTTTTATCCAATTAAGGAAAGGTGAAAAGAACAGGAAAAGACCTTCGTTAGATTCTGAGTAAGGGAGAAGGTTATGAAAAGGGAAGGTATTAACACCCCTTTCCATCCGTAGTTATCTACGGGCTCTTAGTTGCTCTTAGATCATTTTCAAAAAGTGCTTTCTGTGTGTTTGACAAAAATGTTTTGAAAAGGTATTTCGCTTTGACTTTGTAATGATTCATGTAGGAATGTATACAAAGTGTTCGGAAATGTTTCGTTTTGAAAAGAGTTTGAATTTTGACAAAAGTGTGTGGTGTGAAAAGTACTTTGTTTGAGCAAGCAACTAAAAGTCTTATTACCTACTCAGAATGGTCGTTTTCGTGTTATTTTACGTTCCTTTAGAATAGCGTTATCCATACCATTAGTTGATAGGTAACCCTATTCGTTGGATGTAGAAGGGACATTCGAAGGGACATCGGATGGTCATAGAAGGGAACTTGTAGGAGTATCCTAGCACATTCGAAGGGACAATCATCACTTTTCGTAGGCAACAATCGAGGGACGAGATCATGTATTCGTAGGCGACATCGTGGGTCTATGATCATTGCATCGAAGGGACTATGATGATATATTTTGAAGGCAACAGTGCTAGGATACCTCTACGTTCGAGGGACTTGACCATTTAATTGAAAGGCAACGAGAGAGAATTACCCTAAGGGGTACATGTGTGAAGAGAGTGTGTCAAATTCAGATATATGTTATCTTAAAATTATGAGCGATCTATGTGCGATTTTATCTTGCCATACACGCCTAGTTACTAGCAGTTTATAGGGTGCGGGAAATAAATTACGGAAAGTAAAGTGCGGAAAGATAAAGTCCTACGCTATTACATGGCTTTGGGGCAGTTACAATAATAGGAGTGCGGAAAGTAAAAGGCCCTAATTAACTATTACATCCCATAGGCAGTTACATAATATTGAAAAGAAAAGCAAGAAAAATCGTTCGAAACGTTGCAACCTGTGAACAGATACATAATCGGAAAATACGAGAAAATTGCATAAGAGGAAAAATGTTAGTGAAAACATGATTTTTGAATGAGGAAAATTTTTTTAGATTAGTAATGACAATAAGATGATAAGATAATTTTTTGGTAATTTTCTGAATCGATTTCGATAATTAAAAACAATTAAAAGTCAATTTAATGATTAATTAGCAATTAATTAAAATATGCATGCAAAAATATTAATTTTAATGTAAAAAATTAAATAAGCATTTTTCTGATTAAAATGCAAAAGGAAAATATTTTTGGAGTTTTTTAAATGCATGAGAAAAATATTTAAAGATAAATTAAATTAACATGAAAATATTAATAAAAAAAAAAGAAATAGAAAAAGAGTTAGTTTTCAAAGGAGCAAAAAATAAGTTGCCTTGCCAGGATTCGAACTCGTGCCCACTGGGAAAACACGCGCTACCTTCACCACTAGGCCAGACTGCATTTGGTGTTATAATATTGAAACAAAACGTTTTTAAACGAATTAGCTTCCTGGGAATCAGAAACACGCGCGAAGATCTTCATCTTCTTCGTTTAAAATTTCAAACGGTTAGCGTCGGCTTGGGTCGACGCTATAGCCCCTGCAAAATTCAAAAATCCAGCACAAGTAATATAAATGCAATATAAAACCATGGTTCATTTGTTTTTGTCCACTGATCATGCTGGTAACCTTGGTTTGGTCCAATTTTACGTATTTAGGGAAGCCCTAAATCGAAGCAGAAAACCCTAACTATGGCATAACTCGTTCCAGGCACTTAAAATGCAATTAAACCACCCAGATAGCTTGCAAACACGATTCTGAACATGAACAAACAATCAAAACAAGTTAATTATGCATGAATGATAAAAATCGATTTTTGAAAAAAGTTGGACAAACCGAAATCGTGATTTCACAATTCTTGATGATTTTGTGATTTGTAAAGGTCTGGATCGATTCAGGAGACCTCAAGGAATGCAATGGAATGCTTGGAATCGATTGAAACAAGCTAGAACTAGGGCTGCCACTTGCTTGAAGAACACGTTTTTTTTTAGTTTGGAATAGGGTTCTTGAGGAAATTTTTCTGTCCTTTTTTCATGAGTAGGCATTGTGTATTTATAATAGATGGATTTAGGTCAGAAATCAAGAGCAAATAATGAATCAATCAATGTAAAAATATTTGATTTTGTATGAAACCAAATCTTTCCTTTTTGATCCAATTTTCATCAATTTCTTGCCAAATCAAAGTCAATTTCGAAATTGCCAGCTTTTATGAGTTGCTTGGACCTCAAGGTTGAGAGAAAAATCCAATTTGCATTTAATTTTGATTTTCTACCTTTATTTTTAATTTAATTGGTTTTTAAATGATTAAAATCCAAATTAAATAGAAAAATAAAGACAAAATTCGTGGCCTTGGGCTTGGAGGTTCCAAATTGGCTGAGGAATAAGTTTGAACCAAGAAAAGTTAGGCCCATTTGCAAAATCTTGGTTTTTAACAAGTATTTCTCTTTGTGCACCTCTTCAAAAATTCCCAACTTGTGCAAGGTGTATCTTGCTTAATTTTTAACATTTTTTAGTGTTCTTGGACTTTTTAGAAAGCTCCAGATGTCCTCTAAACAACCTATTTGGTTTCATCTCAATTGGAGTTTCCATGCTCAATATCACTTCAATACAAAAAGTTGACTTTTTGTTGACTTTGAAAAGGACCTGTAATGTTTTGATCCATATCTTCCAAATGAAGCATTTTATGACTATGCTTGTGAGACATGAAGTTGTAGAGAATTGAATTCCCTTCAAAATGAGAGGTGGTGGAAATTTTTTTGATAAAGTATGAGGAAGTTATGCTCTGTCAAAGTTCAGTTGACTTTTCTCTAGAAAACCCTAATTTGGAAACTTTGACTTTTGATCAAATCTTGAGTTTTCTTGATGAATCATGATCAACCCTTGATCAAATGATGAATGTTACTTCAAAATATGGATGTTGACCAAAAATCATGAAGTTTGGTTGTATGTTGACCACAGTTGACTTTCTGTCTAATACAATTGATTTTCAACCATCTGAGCAATTGTTTGAGGAAACTTGACTTGGAGGGCTTGAAACTTGACATGGAGTTTCTTTGAAGCATATGAGGAGGCATGATGACCATTGGGGATGTTGGAAGCCCATCTTGATCTGAGAATTGCTAAACCCTAGTTTGGGTTGACTGTCTAGGAGAGGGTTTGTCTGATCAACCCTTGAGGAATCCTTGAGCATGGAGGTATGAAATGTCTTGAGAAGTAAGAGGGAAAATTTTGGGGTATGACAGCTGCCCCTGTTCAATCTTCTTGTACTGGAAGGGTTAGATTGGCATACGTGCCTTTCGTGACCTGGAGGTAGAAGATGATTGAACACTCGATTACACTTGAAAATTTGCACTCGCTGTTGATTGATGATGCAAGGGAATGGGCTTACAGATTCCATTTGGAGAAGCTGGAGACTTCACTGGGGAATGAGTCGTACGTTAGACTCAAGAACGTCATCTAGATAGGAGGATCGTCGGAGATGGGCTTAAGATGCCATCCGGAAAGACTGATGTTAGGGAACGAGCTGTACGCTAGGCTCTGCAGATGTTCCTGAAGATAGAAGAGAGCACAGAGATGGGCTTAAGATGCCATCCGGAGAGAGTCGTACGTTAGACTTCGTGCCTGTCTTTGAATGAAGTTATTGGTTTGTATTGGTTTTTTAACCAAATATGCAGCATTCTGAAAGTGGAGAGTTGTCGATAAACAATCGGAGATGGGCTTAAGATACCATCCAGGGCAACTGAGTCGTATGCCAGACTCTGTAGTTGCTGTTGATAATAAGAGAGAGTCAGAATAAATCTTCATCTTGATTATTCTGGAAGAAAGTGGATGGCTTCCCTGTTGTGCTTCGGGTGTTGATCCAATGCACAAGGACAACACGGGTGATCGTTTGGATAGGATTTCCGTCGCGGCGGGTATTAATCACGGATCATTGTCGGAGGACAACTAAGGCGGTCGTTCAGATAAGGTTTCCCGCCTGGCTTTGGGTATTAATCCTGGACCTGTTGTTTCATAAGTGATTTTCACCTGTTTTGGGGAAAAACAAAAGAAACGCTGATAGAATATGGTTAGTCTTATGCAGATTATGATGCATGACAATGTGTATGAATGATATATGTTGTGGTATTTCAAAATATATCCATCTTGAAGAAGATGTGGACGTTCTGCTTTGGGGATTTCTGGCTTCTGTCGGGGACGAAACGGATGAAAACCCTGCTTTTGAAAGAGAAGAGAGATATCCTCGATTCCTCCGATGCACTATCTGACCAAGTTTCGAGCCTAGATATTCATGCTGCTGAGGATGGTAGAGACCGAGATGCATACTACTGAGAATCTTGTGCGTAGACCCTGTTGGGGAGAATCTAGGAAGTACTCTACTGGGGATCTTGCGCATAAATCCTACTGGAGAGTATTTGATTGTTGCTGGGAGACAGGGCTGGAGCCTGTTGAAACCTCTAGCTGGGGAATAAAAATTGTAGATTTCCTCCGATGCACTATCTGACCAAGTTCCAAGTCTGGATACTGTTGCTGCCGGGGGAATAGTATTTGTTGAGAGATATTCTGCTGGGGATGAACCGTTACTACTCGGAGACTGATGTAACAGGGTTCAGCTGGTTGGGATCACTGCTCGGGGGCTAACGTGATGAAGCTTGGAATGTCTGGACTAGTGGAGGAAAATGCGTACTCCACTAGGGAAGGTTTGTAGTGAGCGACACCTCTGTGGGGATTATACTCTGCAGGGGAACGCATTGGTGACTTTCGTCGTCATCTCAATTCCTAGAGCCTGTAGTAATTATCCTTGTTCGTTCACTTTTCGCATGTTTGTAAATAGATTTTTATTGTCAGATGCATATAATCATTCAAAGCAAATGTTGGACTTTATGCAAACAAACAAACAGTGAAATTTGTAAAGAGAAAGAACTTGCATTAATTTGAAAGGCGGCGTATGGCCAAGTAGTTTGTATACAAAGAAAATAAAAAGCTATGCGAAAACAATCTCGTCGAGTTCCAATTATGCTAGTACTCATATATTTCTTGCTGTCAGTAGAAACTGAGGGGATTGATTTTCGCCATTTGAATCTTTAATGCTGATAGTAGTCTGTAAGTAGGTGATCTGGACGAGACATAGTCGTACGCTTAAATCCCTAACTTTTGCCTAGACCGCCCTTTCGGGTTTTCAGTCTACACTGGGATACCCTTTTTTGCCCAAGCCGCCTTTGCAGGTTTTCGACTTGCCGGGTGTACATGTTTTGTATATATCCTTAACTTTTGCCCGAGCCCTTTTGGCTCGCCAGGATGTGTAACACCCCTTCTAATTACCCGCGTTTTATATGTAATTTAATCAGAGTTTAAAACACATAACAAGAGGCATCACAATTTTTAAAATAATTCAAACTATAACCAAAACAGTTATCATGCTTGTCACTGAGGAAGTCATTAAATAAAACGAACCAAAAGTTATGTTTAACAGCGGAAATGAAACATAACAAATCCTGAATACATCATTCATAAATATTCCAGGACATAAATCAAAACATCAACCAAAATCATTAACTAAAATCCATAAAGAATTCCTAATCGAACGTCCCCCAGTGTTACATCTACCAGAGCATGACACTGACACGCGGTTTGACTAAATAACACAACTCTAGAAGTGGTCCTCACCGATTCCAAGCAGCTAATCACTTCAAATCTGAAATCATTAAAGTAAAGGTGAGATCTCTATCCAATACAAAATGCATTATACGTTTTAAATACAACAGAATAATTCGATATGTTAGTCCACTATCAAAACACAATCATAGTTCAGTTCACAAAAGCATTGTACACAATTCATTATGCAAATAAACAATCAATGGAAATTGCAACACTGGAAACCATCCTAGCATGTTACAACCCCATATGCAATGTTGACTCTATGCATGTGGTACCAAACATGAACCGAGTTCACCCACTGTTCCATACACTCGGAAAACAGCGGCAATCCGTGATTCGCCCATAACCACTGGGTCAAGAATCTAGCCTCACTACCTCTAGAACCTGGTAAGTTTATTGGCACTGCAAGTTCACTTCCGCATAATGGGAAGGAACCATAAACAATGCTTATGCATGCATCATAAGAGCATGCAACATCAATTCACAGATTATGATCTCAACATAAATCCACATAATCCTAATCACCAATGTATCACATGGTATCAATTCAATCATAATGAATATCAGTCACAACATTGTAAGCATTATTTCTCATTCACTAAATCAGGCCCTCCACAACTCATTCTCCATCATCCTTAAACTATCAACGTTTTTAAAATCGGAAGCTCGACTCTTTTAAAAATTATTTTCACAAAATAATATTTTTCTCTTTTTATAAGATAGTATTTTTAATTTAAGAAATACTGCCGAAACGGCACTCGAATCGGAGTTACGGTTTGGAAATTATGAATTTTTAAAGTTTTAAGTATTTTGAAATTCAACACAGTGGTAACCGGTTCCTCCCTGGGAGAAACCGGTTCCCACATTTTTAAAATAACGCGCTCCTGGAATTTTGTATGGGGAACCTGGTTCCTCCATACTGGGAACCGGTTCCCACGTTGAAAAATGCCCAATTTTTGAAAATCTGAACTGGGAACCCGGTTCCTCCCCAGGAGTAACCGGTTCCCGCGACCTGCAGAGTCTGAAGCTTGATATTTTGACAGCATATTGCATTCCAATTCACTCCTATTCAATCCCATACGTATTATAGTTTCAGGAACACCAAAATACAACCATTATACATCAATACAACATCATACATCATAATTTCATCATTCCTATTAATTGTTTGACACACTAATGGTTCCAAAATCTTATACTCTGACACAATTAGGGATAAATCCTATAAACCTATATTAACTAATCTCAAGTTTCCTAACACACCCAACCATCCAATTGATTCCCAAAACCCATAAGGCATTAAAATCGAATGAAACCACCCCTTACCTCACGATGATCTTCGACTTTCTCGGCGTCGGCTTTTCCTCTCTTCTCTTCTCTTCTCCAATTTCACGTATGATGAATATTCCAAATGACATTCCTTTTTCCTTCTTTTCCTTTTAATACTCCTTTTATTATTCCTTTATTATTTCCAAATAAAATACATAAATTAGTAATTAGTAAGAGTAGAGTAATTTACTCCTCACACCCTCTAATTACTCTTCACACCACCAACCCTTCTTTTCTTTAATTAATCCAATTAAATCCAAAATATTAATACTTAATCCTTTAATTAAATAAATAATTAAATTCCTAATTATTTAATATTTGAATTAATTCGGGGTGTCACAGGATGCCCTTACTTTTGCCTAGGCCAGTCGACCTAGCGGGTCTCATTTATGCGTAGTATTTTTTGACTATGTCTGCGTTCACAGGTGTCATACCCCAATTTTTGACCTAATATACCACCTTACATATGCATCATTGCATCATTAACAGTTCAGAACAGAATTAATCGGGTGTAGCTTTCACAGGTCAAAATTAGGGTTTCATCAAATTTTCATCTGATTCAAGAGGCAAGCAATTAGGGTTTGAGTTTTACTCACTTCATTTGATCTATCTTGATCAAATCATCAACCTTTGATCTTCAGATATCCAACTTTTCTCATTGATCTATCAAGGATCGACCAATTAGGGTTTTCATCGAGGATAAGTAATCTCTGATTTTCTCATCAATGAATGACTTTTTTTGATTAGAGATTGATCTTTATATCTTAGATACAACATGTTGACCTAATTTCTGGATTCAAAACATCACAGAAGTTCACAAGACTTCATCAGTCAATTTCTGAAACATCTGATGAAATTTCATCTGCACTGAAAAGTCAAACTTTGACTTTTGGTCAACTTTTTCAAGACAAAACTTTTTCAATCATCAAAATACTTCAAATGATCCATCATGATCATAAAAAATCAAGAAATTTGGAAAAGTCAACAAAAAGTCCAAACTTCATGGCATTTTTTCACATAGTTCCACTTTGAATTGGAAAAAACTCAAAACATGAAAGTTGTAGCCCTTGAAACAAGCTTTCCAAAATGTCCAAGAACTCTCAAATCCATGGAGTCTAGCTATACTTTTGAATTTGAAACTTAGAGCTCCAAAATCCATAATTTCCAAGTACAAACTTTCAAATTTATAAGTCATTTTGCATTTTCTTCTTCTAGAACACATGCCACCTTGCAAAGATAAGCTAGAGCTAGAGCTGATAAAAATCAGTTGGATGTAATTATGATGGATAAGATCAAGTTGGAAATTAACCATGGTTAAAAAAGGAAACTTCCTTTTGCATTTAATGCAAAAAAGACTTCCTTGCCCTCTAAGGCAAGTTGAAACTACCAAAGCCAATCTCTTGTACTTACCATTCAGAATTTGAGGCCCATAAATAGAGGTTTTGTTTCAATTTCAAAACACACCAAAGTAATGCAAAGACATGCTTTCTCTCTTCTTTCTTAAAATCCAAGAAACATAGTGGTATTTGAGAAAACTTGCATTTTTGAAAAATTGTGAAAAACTTTGAGTAATTTGGTGTCTAACATGTTTTAATATCAATATGAAACTTGTTTGAAACATAAAATCAACATAAACCAAGCTAGAAATCATATTTTGCATTCTATGTACACAAGCTTGCCAAAACTGCCTTAAACTTCGAATCCATGGTTTGGCTCGAGCAACTTGAGTTCTCATCATCCAAACATCATCAACATACATCATAGACATGATGCAGATCATTAACAACAATCTGTAACACCTCTAACCACGATTTCCAGTTTCAATTTGGCTGTATGCAGGTCGACTTGGTCAGATCAATTCAGGCAAGTTCATGAAGTGCAGACCATCCTCACACCTTCCATAGGAGCCGTTGGTGCTCAAACAATCACAAAATCACAACTGGAAACGCTCAAACCCAGAATTCGATTCCAGCTTCAACAGGTAAGAACACCAACTTCGAACTCCATGATTCTTTGATTCAAATCCAAAAAACTCTTTGTCGTTTTGTTTCTGCACTATCCACGACCATTAACCCTCAATCAATTGAACAATTCATCAACCATACACGATTTCAATTAGATTTTTTCAATTTTAGGGTTCTTCGTGTTCTTCAGAAATTCAATCATGATAAACGTAAAATAAATGAAATTAAAGAACACCATCATGTTCCTGGGCTTGAAACGAGCAAGATTGATGTTTACATCTTCTGATTTCATCAAGAAACGAAGATTTGAGGATGGATTGAAGGATTGGAGAAGATGATGAAGCTTGCGCGCGTTTTTTTTAATTCAAATATCAGTTTAAAATATATTTAGTTAGTTTAATCACAATACACGTATGTATTGCCGCCCCAGCGGTTGCCAGCTCACTCTTAAGTCACTATACCATGCCTTGCCTAACAGGTCCCGGGTTCGAGTAACCTTGGGACCATTTTGCCAAACTTTTTATAATTTTTCATTCATATTTTTTTACAAACTTTGACATTTTCAAAACCCAATCAAAACTCCTCATTTTGAGGTGATTTTTTGTACACTTGTCAATTAATGTATCTATTTTATGATAGTGCAAAAATTTTCAGAAAAAGCTTTAATCCGATTATATTTTGATCGAGCCGAAAACGGTACTTTCGAGTACTTTTCAAAACACCTTTAAAGGTGATTTTTTTCAAACTTTCGAAGCCCGATTCTTTTCAAAACTTCTCATAAATGAACTTCACATTTCAAAAACACTTTCAAATAGCATTCTTCAAAACTTTTCATCAAAACTTACATTTTTTCCATGAACGATCCGATTAAACGATAAAACCGAATTCGTTTTCTCTCGTTTTTCTTAACCAATCATGGGCCTCCCTTACGGTGTAAGTCCTAACATTCTTTATGTACATACATATTTTCCATGTACATATCAAATTCTTTCATATACATACAAATTTTTACCTGTAAATAATACAGATACTTTTTGTAAATACTCAAACACAGATATACTTCGATCGTTTGTTTTCACTTCACTTGTGTATACACTGAATACCATTGGTCTTGAAAGGAGCATTATTCCCGGTGAAACTGCTTTTAAACCAATGAGCCACCCTTATGGTGTAAGTCCCAACCCTCCTATGTACATCCACAACTCCTCATACATAAATACTCGTTCGTGTACATATTTACTTCCTTGTACACAATTCAAACTGGTAAATAATCAAGTTACGCGCGTTTTTAACGTTCGTTTCACAGACACTTGTTTATATTTCCTTCATAAACTCTTGTAAATAAACATCATGCATTGTTTATATTTCCTTCATAAACTCCTGTGAATACATATCACACACACACTTGTTTATATAACTGTCTAGTTATAACATAACAACTAGTCTAACCAATAGGTTCCCCACAGTTATAGCCTCCTCTTGGGCTTTATACAAGACAACTCATTCCTGCAGAGTTAGCCTCCTCTTAGGCTTTATACAAGGTAACTCATTTCATCTGAGTTCAGCCTCCTCTTAGGCTTCATATAAGAAAACTCATTCATCTGAGTTTAGCCTCCGCTTAGGCTTCATATAAGACAACACTCCCCTGCTGAGTCAGCCTCCTCTTGGGCTTCGTTCAAAAGAACTCCTCGTTGAGTTTAGCCTTCTCTTGGGCATCATACAAAGAAAGAGACCAGGAAATCTCTTAACAGCCTCCTATTGGGCTTCCAATACAAAGAATCACCCGCGCTAGGATAGAACCCAGAGAGTATAATTTCCCAGTGAAATTGCTCTTAATTCCAAAAGGATGGTCTCCCGGTGAAATCCCTTTTAAAGCCAAAGCCAGCCATACCCTATAGCTTCCTCTTGAGCTTCATACAAGGACCCTCGATGACCCTCGATGACCCTCGGAATTCCTTCTCTTGGGCTTACAATACAAGGACCCATGGGCTTCTTAAAAGCATCCCCTAATCCAATCAATTTCTCCTCGAGGTTTAGACATTTATCATCTCTATGGAAGAAGTATCTCATCTATCACATCACATACAGTCAAAAACTTTTCAAACTCTTTTCAAACAAAAACATCTCTTAATCGTAAGTGGTAACGCTTGTACACTCAAGCAAAACACCCAAAATACTTACAATTAAAAGATTCAATCTTTTTTAAACATCTGTCTTAAACATGTAAGTGGTAACGCTTGTACACTCAAGCAAAACACCTATAACTTACGACGAAAGATTTCAATCAATCAAACTTTTCAAAAAAAGTATGTGATGAAATAGATTAGATACATTTTTCATTAAGATGACATTTGTCTGTGTCTCTTATTAACATCCCGTTGCTTCCACTAGCATAAGCGGGAACTACGATTGCTCTGACTTTCTCAACATCCCTTTGAGAATACGTAGGCACAAGGTCTCATCCTTGCCGAGCAAAATTTCTTTCTCCCTCAGACCAAACAAACTATAGATCCCTTTAGACCCGAGCTACAAGTGCTCTGATTCCCATTAAGGGATATGTATGCAAGCGATCTAAAGATCTTTGCAAGCACAATAATAACAAAACACTAGGATCCCACATAATCTATCCTCTTCAAAATCCCAAAGGAGAAACTTTCCCTATCATAGAAATAGCAAATTAAAACACACAAACATATCAAACGTATTCATATATAAAGCTATAGATAACTATATATATTTAGGGTGCTCCATCTATTCCCTTTATATAACAAACCCCTTACAGGAATCTCCTAATGCGTTGCGTCTAGTTTGCGCTAGTCGTTACGCATATCAAAATCAATTGAGGGTATTAACAGCTTTCCCCTTTTTCATAATCATTAAATCATAATTTCTTGTGTTGAAAATAATAAAGCTTGATGCTCGCGGAATCTTTATAAACAAATCAAAAGAGTAAATCGTTTCGAGCCAGAGAATCTGAATTCAGATTCGATTCACTAGCACGTCACTTTTTAACGCGAACAATAGGGTGTGGGAAGTCTTCACCATCCATGGTGCTAAGTATCATAGCTCCGCCGAAGAATACTGTCTTGACTACAAATGGTCCCTCATAGGTGGGAGTCCATTTGCCCACAGGATCACCTTGTGGAAGAATGATGCGCTTGACTACTAGATCACCGACTTGGTAGACTCGATTGCTTGACTTTCTTGTTAAATGCTCGATCATCCTTTTACGATAGATCATCCATGGCAAATGGACGCGAGTCATTTTTCATCGATCAAGTTGATCTGGTCAAGGCGAGTCTGGATCTATCGTCTTCTCCTAGCTCTGCGTCCTGGAGGACTCTAGTTAAGGGTATCTGAACCTCAATTGGTAGGACTGCTTCTATACCATATACAAGAGAGAAGGGGGTTGCCCCTGTTGACGTCCGTACTGTAGTGCGATAACCATGGAGAGCAAATGGCAACATCTTATGCCAATCCTTGTAAGTCACTGTCATCTTCTGTATGATCTTCTTGATATTCTTATTGGCGGCTTCCACTGCGCCATTCATCTTAGGCCGATATAGAGAAGAGTTGTGATGCTTGATATTGAACTGCGTGCAGAGTTCGGTGATCATTTTGTTGTTTAAGATTAGAGCCGTTATCTGTGATAATCCTTTCGGGAGTGCCATACCGACAGATAAGATTATGCTTGATGAATCGAGCCACAACATTCTTATAAGATGCAAATGAAACATACCCACTTGGTAAAATAATCAATTGCCACAAGGATGAAACGATGTCCGTTGGAAGCGGTGGGCTTGATTTCCCCAATCATATCAATGCCCCACATTGCAAAAGGCCAAGGAGCGGTAATAACATTCAAAGGTACCGGAGGTACGTGCACTTTGTCTGCGTATATCTGGCATTTGTGACAAGATCGAGCATAATGGTGACAATCAGCTTCCATGGTGGACCAATAGTAACCTGTTCTCAGAATCTTCTTAGCCATTGTATGTCCACTGGAGTGGGTACCAAATCGCCTCGTGTAACTCTTCCATGATCGTTACGCTATTTTACGGTCCACCGAAGTAAGCACAAGTCGTGATTGCGCTTGTATAAGATGTCGTTGCTGAGGAAGAATTTGGATGCAATTCTTCTCATGAACTTCTTATCATTGACAGATGCCCCTGCGGTATATTCCTGAGTCTCAATATACCTCTTCACTTCGTAGAACCAAGGTTTCTCTTATGTATCAAGCTCATAACAATATGTTGGTTCGTCAAACTTCTCAATGATGATTTGGGGAGCCTCGTTGTCCCATCTGACCTTGAACATAGACGACATAGTAGTTAATGTGTCTGCCAACTGATTCTCCTCTCGTGGAATATGATTGAAAGTAATCTCTTCGAAGTAGGGGATCAAACTCAAAACATGCTCTCGATAGGGAATGAGATTCGGATGCTTCGTATCCCATTCGCCTTTGATCTGACTGATCACTAAAGCTGAGTCTTCGTACACTTGCAAGAACTTGATTCTTAAGTCAATAGCAGCTTTAATACCCATGATGCACGCTTCGTATTCGGCCATGTTGTTCGTACAACTGAAACATAATCTGGCGGTGAAAGGCGTATGTCCGCCTGCAGGGGATGTAATGATGGCGCCGATGCCATTGCCAAGTGCATTTGAGGCTCCATCAAAGACCATGGTCCATCGGAATCCTTGTTCAGGTCCTTCGTCTGGTCCTGGTTCTTCACAATCAGTAACTAGTAAAACATCTTAAATCGGAAACTCGAGCGCATAGGTGATAGTCATCTACGGCTTGATGAGCCAAATGATAAACTACTACACTTCCTTTGATCGCTTTAAAGAAGTATATTGGATGTCATATTCAATCAAGATCATTTTCCATCTTTCTATTCTTAGGAAGGCTTCTCAAATATGTATTTTATCGGATCCATCACGGAAATCAACAAGGTAGTGTGAGTCAACATATCTTTGTCTTAGTCGGTAGTAGCCAGCCATGCCAAGTTTTCTCATTGTGAGTATCTTATTTCATAGTTGGTAAACTTTTGCTAAGGTAGTATATTGCATACTCTTTTCGACCGGACTTGTCATGTTGCCCCAACACACACCCATTGAGTTCTCTAATCTTGTCAGTACATGATAAGAGGTCTTCCTTGACGGTGGCATCAGGATAGGAGGATTCTGTAGATACTCCTTGATTTTGTCAAAAGCAATCTGGCAATCGTCGTTCCATTCCACTACTTGATCTTTCTTCAGCAACTTGAAGATTGGCTCACAAGTAGCAGTTAGATGTGCAATGAACCTGGCAATATAGTTCAATCGTCCCAAGAAACCTCTAACTTCCTTCTCGGTGCAGAGAGCTGGCATTTCTTGAATAGCTTTAACTTTGGATGGGTCAACTTCAATACCTTTACCACTGACAACAAACCCTAAGAGTTTACCGGATCTAACTCCAAAGGTGCACTTGTTAGGATTAAGTCTCAGTCTGTATTTCTTCAGTCTGTCAAATAGTTTCCACAAATGATCAAGATGTTCTTCTTCTGTCTGTCATCGAGCTACCATGTCGTCGGCGTAGACCTCTATCTCGTGATGAATCATGTCATGAAATAATGCCACCATAGCACGCTGATAAGTGGCGCCTGCGTTCTTCAGCCCGAACGGCATGACTTTGTAGCAGAAAGTACCCCACTGTGTAATGTAAGTAGTCTTCTCCATGTCTTCAGGAGCCATTTTGATCTGATTGTAACCTGAGAAACCATCCATGAAGGAGAATACCTTATGTTGGGCAGTGTTGTCAACTAGAACATCGATGTGTGGAAGTGGAAAATCGTCTTTTGGACTTGCTTTGTTCAGATCTCTATAATCCACACACATTCGTACTTTACCATCTTTCTTAGGTACGGGAACCACATTTGCAACCCACTGTGGATAAGAAGTAACGGCTAGGAAACCGACATTGAAATGCTTCATAACTTTAGCTTTGATTTTCTCAGACATCTCAGGGCGCATGCGACGAACCTTCTGTTTTACTGGGAGAAAACCTACTTTTGTCGGTAACCGGTGTACCACAATGTCAATGTCCAAACCCGGCATGTCTTCGTATGACCAAGCAAAAACCTCAATATAGTCTCGTAGCATCTGAACCAATCTCTCTTTAACACTGTTCTCAAGACCCGCTCCTATCTTGATCTCTTTTCTGTCTTCATCAGTACCCAAATTCACAACCTCAACTGACTCTTCGTGTGGCTGTATAACTCGATCTTCTTGCTGCAGCAGTCTGACAAGTTTTCCTGGCACTTCACAATCTTCCTCACCTTCGTCTTCGGCTTGGTAGATCGGATTATCGAAGTCATATTTAGCAATAGCATAGCTGTTATCAACGAGATTCAGAGTGATTCTGCAGTGTATCACGTGGGTTTGTGT
Source organism: Vicia sativa (assembly GCA_021764765.1). Taxonomy (NCBI): domain Eukaryota; kingdom Viridiplantae; phylum Streptophyta; class Magnoliopsida; order Fabales; family Fabaceae; genus Vicia; species Vicia sativa. The sequence goes on along the minus strand of CM038797.1, from coordinate 74,189,632 downwards.
AAGAAACACATAGCTTTTGAAGGGGTGATAAAGTAAAAGAAAGAAAACGTCATTTAAATGCAAAAGTCCAACGATTTTATTGAATGAAAATATGCAAATGACAGATAACAACCCTCACAAACGAGCCATGATGCCCCGGGCAAGGCACTAGGCTTTAAAGTTTATTGTTCAAAGCATAGAAAATGAAAAGCAAAACAGAAAACAAGAGCAATTACTCCTGTCTAAAGGAGATTGGTATGAAGTCTTCAGTCTTCCAATTGCTGAGTCCGTTGTTGGGAGTTGGGAAGATCCACTGGTTGATGTCGAAGTCGCTGTCGTCGTCTTCTATAACATGGACTCCATTCTGGATGATGCGGAAAGGAAGCTTGCCGGCACGTTCGCGGCGCATCATCTTCTGACCCTTGATGGTGAAGCCTAAACCAGTCTTGTCAGATTTGAAAGGAAGATCGGGGAGCTGACCCCAAATAGTACTACCTCCTTCTTCAACTGCATCTTGAGCATCCTTCAGTGATGCCATCCTAGGCGGAACTTGTGTAACCCGGAAATGGGAGAGTCAACCGGCGACCCTTGGGCTATTTCAAAAGCTTGCGGGGAGTTTCAAAGAATTCACCTTCCATCTCGAGGTATCGAAGCAGTAGATGATGACCGTGTATTCCTCGTCACCATCTTGTAACAACCTTCCCTTTCAGGGTACTTGACCCGATGCAAGGTAGAGTATTTGCCCCATGTATCGGGCGTCCAGTAGGCAAGAAGTGCGGACGGATGTCCATGACAAAGAAAGTGGAATCAAAAGTCACGGGACTTTAGCAGCGAGAATGAGCTCTCCAATCTTTTAGCTTAGAACCATCAAAAGCTCTCGAATTATGTCCTTGGGCTTGAACCAATCCTTCAACATCAAGTCGATCAAAAGCGGTCTTGGTAGGATGTTCGGAGGCGAACCGGTATCCACAAAACTTGAGACAAGGTAATGCCCTTGCATTCAGAGAGATGTGCAAGGCTTTGTTGTGTTTCTTTCGGTGAGAGTCAAATCGACATCGAGAAGCCTAGGTCGTTGTTGGCAGCCAGGCTAGCTATACAAACTTCAAATTGATCGATAGTAGTGTCTTGCATGCGTGGCGTTCTTGAAACTTCACCAAGGCTTTAGCATGAGCCTCGAGAACACAAGCGAGCCGACATGGAAATCTTGGATGAACTGTCCCATTTGTTCCACAACATTGTAGTCACTCTTCTTGATAATCTTGAATTTCCTCCATCTCTGTTTGGAGGTGTCTTGACAACTTCCTTTGGTATACATGCGGCGGGACGAGTTCTTGGCTCTTTCCCTCTAGCTTGGGCGGTTGAATAGGTGGAATCTGTTGGAGTCGCGATGTCTTTGGAGGAGATCTCGGAGAATACCCTTCGGTTCGGTCACCTTACTTGATCCGGTGATGTTGTCAATGTCAGGAATGGTAGCTTCAACTGTAAGATCTTCAATGGTCAGAGGGTCTTGCGTGACGCCATGATAATAAACCTCAGCTCCATAGTTCCAAGGAGTAGCTTTGTCGGGAATATGGGCTGGTCCGGGAGAGGTAATGATGAGAGGTGCCACTCTAGACACAGGATCAACAGAGGAAATCCTTATTGTGTTTACATCAGCATAGTCTTCTGGGAAATCGTCACCCCATCCGGTAGCGTTAACATCTTCAATAGGAATCTTGTAGCTCTCAGGAACAGTATACTTCACCATGTAGTCAAACTTCCCACTTGGCTGCCCCAAGGTATCCCATACTTCTGGCACGGTTTTACTTACATCTTGGATCTTCAGTTTCTTAGACATGTCGTCACACAGATTCTCCACAGGTGATGGCTTCAGAAATAGTACTTTGCGGTTATCCATCATGCACTGAATACGTCTTCTCAACCAAGCACAACCGTCTGGTGCAGATGGGCACCAACGACAATTCTCTGGGCATCCCTGGATTGACACCGGCTTGCAGCAAATTCTTCTTAACAGTCATTAGAGGAGTGGTCAAGTCATCTATATTGAAAACATAAGAGTTCTCGCCAATAGCATTGGAACTTTTGTCATGGTTAGGCATAGGCGCGTTGATCACATTCGGAGTCTCAACAGGAGGATCAAACTCAATGTGTTTAGCTTCAATCATGTCTTGAATCTTGTTCTTCAAATCCCAACAGTTGTCAGTGTCGTGCCCTTGGCTGTTGGAGTGGTAAGCACACTTAGCATTAAGATTGTATCTCGGAGAGGAAGTGTTGATGTTTTGAGGAGGATCCCTCAAGGTAATCAGCTCGGCTTTCAACATGTGTTGCAAGGCTTGCGACAATGGCATGTTGATCTTTGTAAATTATCTTCGTGGCGCGTTCTGGTTACGCGCGTTGTCTCGCTGAGGTTGTGCTGATGTAGGATTGGAGATCACAACTGCCCCCACAAATTGAGCACGGTCGGTCTTGGCTCGGCTTTTCTGACCATACACACAGCATTGGCTTCTTTCTTACCACCAAAAGATCTCTTCGCAGCATTTGATGACGACTCTACCTAAATCTTTCCGCTCTTGATACCAGCTTCGATACGCTCTCCTGTAAGTATCAGTTCGGTGAATCCGGCTGAAGAATTTCTAATCAAATGATTGAAGAATGGGCCTGTCAGTGTTCCCATAAACATATCAACCAATTCCCTATTGGACAAGGGTGGTTGAACTCTTCCTGCTAGATCTCTCCATTTCTGAGCATATTCTTTGAACTTCTCATCATGACCCATAGACATGCTTTGCAATTGCATGCGAGTGGGCGCCAATTCAGCATTGTACTCATATTGCATGTAGAAAGCATCTTCTAAGTCACTCCAAGTATGGATATGGTCACTCTCTAGCTGATAATACCACTCTAATTGAGTTCCGGACAAACTCTCTTGGAAATAGTGCATCCACAACTTTCTGTCTTCAGTGTGGGGGTTGATCTTCTGAACATAGGACTTCAAATGCAGCTTCGGACAAGAAATGCCATCATACTTGGAAAAAGTAGGAACCTTGAATTTGGGAGGAATCGTCACACCAGGAACAAGACTCAGATCATCAAAATTCAGCCCTGACATCTTCAGATTTTCCACAGCATTCAGACGGTCTTCAAGTTGCTTGTATTTGTCATCCTCATAAGAGTACTGATCATTCTCATAATCCTCTTTCTTCTTCTCAGGCTCACGTTGGTCTTCTTTGTTTCCCTTGACACTTCCCTCAGTCTTGACACTTCCTTCTGAGAACTCAATCCGGCTAACCACCTTAGGACCACCTTTGTGACGTCTTCCCATGTTGAGAACACCAATGACCTTCTTCTTTTTGTTGATGAGCTTCTTCAGATCTTCTTGGCCTTGGACCAAGCTAGTGAACATCTCCTGGAACTGAGCATTCTGAGCCTGGAGATCATTGACAGCCTGTTCAAGAGCCATTTCTGCTAAAATAAATAGCGAGAAAATGAGAAAACCAATCTTCAATGTACCTGTTTATGAAATGTTATGCCATGACATGCGATGTTTATGCAAATGCAATGCAATGTTTTCAAGGACCTTAGGAATTTAAATTTGTTAAACAAGCATGAACAAACATTTATTAGTTCTCTTTTTATTCTTTTTCTTTTTTAAGTACAAAAGATAGTTCAGAAAAATAAAAGAACAAAATCCTAAAGCTCTAAGTCTCCCATGGGCGCTTCCTCTTGGTGCCGAGGTAGGCGTTGATGTTCCGCTCCTCGTGAAGTAGCTTGGTCAACTCTAGTACCTTCTTCTCACTTGTATAGCACTGAGCTTCGAATGTATCCCTTTCTTCTTTTAGTGGAATCCAAGATCTCTTCAAGTCTTCAAAATCAGTAGGCATGTCGGGATGGAGAACAGTATAGGGTACGTCACCTATAGCAACAGGTTCCATGATTACTGGTAACACGGGTGTAAATGGCATCATGAGGTTTTGAGCTCGAACTCGCACCCATTTGAGGTAAGGTTCCCAAGGAATGGAGTTTTGGTGCCCCAAAGTCTTGGTATCAGTCTTCTTTACCATGCCCCAAGCGTGTATAAACCTTCGTCGGTAATTTTGGAGATCGTGGTTGTAGTCGAACACAATATCTTGGAGAAGCATATCATGAGGACCATCTCTTTGAGCATAACCAAACTTGACGTAGAGCTAGAGAAGGGTTGTAAGTGATACCTCCCCTTATGCCAAAGAGTGGTACATTAGGGAATTCTCCACAACGCTCGATGAATGTGAAGTCCTTTTGAGAGAAAAGACTCCAACGGATATCTGAATGAGAGAGTGACATTAGTCTTTGAGACCACTTCAACCTTTGTTCGTTCTTCAATACTGATGGAGAAAGGTGCGAAATAAACCACCTGGAAAGTAACGGTATGCAACACATGAGAGTTCCTTGTCTCTTAGTAGTACGAGTGTGGAGAGAATGCAGGATGTCTCCAAGTAAAGTAGGCATTGGATTACGAGTGAGGAATATCTTGATGGTGTTCACATCTATGAATTGATCCGAGTTAGGGAATAGAACCAAACCATAGATTAACAAGGCCACAATGTCTTCAAATGCATGGAAACTCATAGCTTTGAGGAATTCTCGGACTTTCTTTATCAGGAACTTAGCAAGTAAACCCTTAACTCCGCTTCTTGTTTCCCAATTGGCTTCAATGTCTGAGCGCCTTAGATGTAGTGCTGATGCGATGTCTTTGTACTTAGGAACCTTTTCTAAACCGGTGAATGGCATTTGATCAAGAATAGGTACCCCAAGTAGCTTAGAGAACTCTTCCAAGGTAGGAACCAACTGATAATCTGGGAATGTAAAGCAAAGGTGTTTCGGATCGAAGAACTGGAATAGGACATGCATCATATCTTCTTCAAAACCGGAGATAACCAAGTCAAGTAGATAACCATGTCTTTTGATGAACTGAGCATGATCGGGAATCTCTGAAAATAATTCTTTGAGCTGAGAAGGTATACCCATGAAGTTGATTCGGATAGTCTTTCTAGAAGCCATAATTCCCTATAAAACAGAGCAAAAATAAATCCCTAGGTCCTTGAAATAGTTAGAAATGATATGCAATGCAATGATGTCATGATGTCATATTTAGCAAGCACAAACAATTCACACAATAGCCCTAGGTTTAAGGCTTGGATGAGGTATAGGTGTTTACCCCACCAAAATTTTGAGTTGGTTCATCCTGTCCTATAACAGTAACCGGGTTCTAGGAATCTCATATCATTGATCTTTCTCGTAGGCGTTTATTTCAATCGACTACCAAGTGGTCGACGAAAATATCCCAAAAGTATGATCTTAATGAGCGTAGCATCGAGTATCAGCCAACCTTAGTCTGCACCAAAGTCGGCCATCTCACTACCTTCTAATGGCCAACATGGGTCAATTAAGGTTCTAAAAGTTGAGTTAGTGCTGATGACACCACGCAGAAGCCAAATACTATCCTCAACTTGGGAGTGAAGAGTATCAGGACATGCAAAGTGTCACACTAACGTAGCCATCATGTTGACCGTTTCGATATACACCTAACGGTCGCGACGATCTATTGCTACTTACCTAAAGGAAACCTAGATCCGGGTGTAGGATCCCCCACAAATATAATACCCAAGCAACCCTTAAAGATAAAGCATACAAATCAAACAGAAAACAGTAAAAGTGATCTAGAAATCCCTAACACATTCTCTCTTTAGGGTGTTTCCCGTGATCGTCGATTACATGTCTGGTGAACCGACTTTGAGATTTTTGTATCGCAAATGTGCGGATAGCAAGAGTCGCCACCGACTTTTCTTTTATCCAATTAAGGAAAGGTGAAAAGAACAGGAAAAAACCTTCGTTAGATTCTGAGTAAGGGAGAAGGTTATGAAAGGGAAGGTATTAGCACCCATTTCCATCCGTAGTTATCTACGGGCTCTTAGTTGCTATTAGATCATTTTCAAAAAGTGCTTTCTGTGTGCTTGACAAAAATGTTTTGAAAAGGCATTTCGCTTTGACTTTGTAATGATTCATGTAGTAATGTATACAAAGTGTTCGGAAATGTTTCGTTTTGAAAAGAGTTTGAATTTTGACAAAAGTGTGTGGTGTGAAAAGTACTTTGTTTGAGCAAGCAACTAAAAGTCTTATTACCTACTCAAAATGGTCGTTTTCGTGTTATTTTACGTTCCTTTAGAATAGAGATATCCATACCATTAGTTGGTAGGTAACCCTATTCGTTGGATGTAGAAGGGACATTCGAAGGGACATCGGATGGTCATAGAAGGCAACTTGTAGGAGTATCCTAGCACATTCGAAGGGACGATCATCACTTTTCGTAGGCAACAATCGAGGGACGAGATTATGTATTCGTAGGCGATGTCGCGGGTCTATGATCATTATATCGAAGGGACTATGATGATATATTTTGAAGGCAACGGTGCTAGGATACCTCTACGTTCGAGGGACTTGACCATTTAATCGAAAGGCAACGAGAGAGAATTACCCTAAGAGGTGCATGTGTGAAGAGAGTGTGTCAAATTCAGATATATGTTATCTTGAAATTATGAGCGATCTATGTCCGATTTTATCTTGCCATACACGCCTAGTTACTAGCAGTTTATAGGGTGCGGGAAATAAATTATGGAAAGTAAAGTGCGGAAAGATAAAGTCCTCGCTATTACATGGCTTTGGGCAGTTACAATAATAGGAGTGCGGAAAGTAAAAGGCCCTAATTAACTATTACATCCCATAGGCAGTTACATAATATTGAAAAGAAAAGCAAGAAAAATCGTCCGAAACGTTGCAACCTGTGAAAAGATACATAATCGGAAAATACGAGAAAATTGCATAAGAGGAAAAATGTTAGTGAAAACATGACTTTTGAATGAGGAAAAACGTTTTAGATTAGTAATGACAATAAGATGATATGATAATTTTTTTGGTAATTTTCTGAATCGATTTCGATAATTAAAAACAATTAAAAGTCAATTTAATGATTAATTAGCAATTAATTAAAATATGCATGCAAAAATATTAAATTTAATGTCAAAAATTAAATAAGCATTTTTCTGATTAAAATGCAAAAGGAAAATATTTTTGGAGTTTTTTAAATGCATGAGAAAAATATTTAACGATAAATTAAATTAACATGAAAATATTAATAAAAAAAAAGAAATAGAAAAAGAGTTAGTTTTCAAAGGAGCAAAAAATAAGTTGCCTTGCCAGGATTCGAACTCGTGCCCACTGGGAAAACACGCGCTACCTTCACCACTAGGTCAGACTGCATTTGGTGTTATAATATTGAAACAAAACGTTTTTAAACGAATTAGCTTCCTGGGAATCAGAAACACGCGCGAAGATCTTCATCTTCTTCGTTTGAAATTTCAAACGGTTAGTGTCGGCTTTGGTCGACGCTATAGCCCCTGCAAAATTCAAAAATCCAGCACAAGTAATATAAATGCAATATAAAACCATGGTTCGATTCGTTTTTGTCCACTGATCATGCTGGTAACCTTGGTTTGGTCCAATTTTACGTATTTAGGGAAGCCCTAAATCGAAGCAGAAAACCCTAACTATGGCATAACTCGTTCCAGGCACTTAAAATGCAATTAAACCACCCAGATAGCTTGCAAACACGATTCTGAACATGAACAAACAATCAAAACAAGTTAATTATGCATGCATGATAAAAATCGATTTTTGAAAAAAGTTGGACAAACCGAAATCATGATTTCACAATTCTTGATGATTTTGTGATTTGTAAAGGTCTGGATCAATTCAGGAGACCTCAAGGAATGCAATGGAATGCTTGGAATCGATTGAAACAAGCTAGAACTAGGGCTGCCACTTGCTTGAAGAAAACGGTTTTTTTGAGTTTGGAATAGGGTTCTTGAGGCAATTTTTCTGTCCTTTTTTCATGTGTAGGCATTGTGTATTTATAATAGATGGATTTAGGTCAGAAATCAAGAGCAAATAATGAATCAATCAATGTAAAAATATTTGATTTTGTATGAAACCAAATCTTTCCTTTTTGATTCAATTTTCATCAATTTCTTGCCAAATCAAAGTCAATTTCGAAATTGCCAGCTTTTATGAGTTGCTTGGACCTCAAGGATGAGAGAAAAATCCAATTTGCATTTAATTTTGATTTTCTACCTTTATTTTTAATTTAATTGGTTTTTAAATGATTAAAATCCAAATTAAATAGAAAAATAAAGATAAAATTCGTGGCCTTGGGCTTGGAGGTTCCAAATTGGCTGAGGAATAAGTTTGAACCAAGAAACGTTAGGCCCATTTGCAAAATTTTGGTTTTTGACAAGTATTTCTCTTTGTGCACCTCTTCAAAAATTCCCAACTTGTGCAAGGTGTATCTTGCTCAATTTTTAAAATTTTTGAGTGTTCTTGGACTTTTTAGAAAGCTATATATGTCCTCTAAACAACCTCTTTTGTTTCATCTCAATTGGAGTTTCCATGCTCAATATCACTTCAATACAAAAAGTTGACTTTTTGTTGACTTTGAAAAGGACCTATAATGTTTTGATCCATATCTTCCAAATGACGCATTTTCTGACTATGCTTGTGAGACATGAAGTTGTAGAGAATTGAATTCCCTTCAAAATGAGAGGTGGTGGAAATTTTTTTGATAAAGTATGAGGAAGTTATGCTCTGTCAAAGTTCAGTTGACTTTTCTCTAGAAAACCCTAATTTGGAAACTTTGACTTTTGATCAAATCTTGAGTTTTCTTGATGAATCATGATCAACCCTTGATCAAATGATGAATGTTACTTCAAAATATGGATGTTGACCAAAAATCATGAAGTTTGGTTGTATGTTGACCACAGTTGACTTTCTGTCTAATACAATTGATTTTCAACCATCTGAGCAATTGTTTGAGGAAACTTGACTTGGAGGGCTTGAAACTTGACATGGAGTTTCTTTGAAGCATATGAGGAGGCATGATGACCATTGGGGATGTTGGAATCCCATCTTGATCTGAGAATTGCCAAACCCTAGTTTGGGTTGACTGTCTAGGAGAGAGTTTGTCTGATCAACCCTTGAGGAATCCTTGAGCATGGAGGTATGAAATGTCTTGAGAAGTAAGAGGGAAAATTTTGGGGTATGACACCCATATTTTCAATTATTACTAAATTGGAATTTTAATAATTTAATTAATTAAAATTTGATTTTTGGAAATTATTGGAATATTAGAATTATTGGAAAATAAATAAAGAAAAAGAATTGGGCTTATGTGGTTATTAGTAGAGGAGAGGGGTGTATGGAATAAAAGCCTCTAATACTTTATTTTATTGTTATTATTATAATAAAAAGGAAAGTAATAAGAGAGGAAAAAGGAATTGGGAAAAAGTGAGAAGAGGATTATACGTGAGAAGAGAAGAAGAGCAAAGGAGGAAGAGGAACCTAAAGCTCAAGAGGGATTCAAGCAAATGGCTAAGGTAAGGGGTGATTACTTTAATTATATTGTATTATAGATCTTGGGAATGATAGAATAGAGTAAGAGATTAGGAATCCCAATTTAGGATTTTTAGGTTTATGAGTTTAAACCCCAATTTCATGATTTTTGATTCAACTTGATGTTATATAGTTGTTGTATGATGTTTTGGTATGTCATTGTTGCATTAGAATCATGTAATGAGTTTTATTTTGGTGTTGATGTGAATTGAATTCGTATTGATATGATTGGGTTGAATTGAAAAAATAGAGAATGTTATCAAATTAAGTTTTTCTACTACAGACGTCGCAGGAACCGGTTACCCTCTGGGAGGAACAGGGTTCCTCATATAATTTCCAGCAAAGTGGATTTTCTGAGTCGTGGGAACGGATTACCCTATGGGGGGAACCAGATTCCTGGTACATTTTCCAGAAAGTTGATTTTTATTAAATGTGGGAACCGGTTATTCCCTGGGAGGAACCGGGTTCTCCATAAATTTTCCAGCAGTGTGTTTTCACTATGATTGTGGGAACCGGTTACTCCCCTGGAGGAACCGGTTACCACTTATACTTTTTTAAAAATACTAAACTTTAAAAATTCATAACTTTCAAACCGTAAGTCCGTTTTAGTTGCCGTTTTAGGCATTGTTTCTTAAATTAAATACCTCATTTTATAAAATGAATAAAATAATAGTAACTTCATATTATTTTGAAAAACATTGATTTTAAGATTATGTAGTTTATTCTTATTTGCATACTTGATGTAGATGCAATGGTATGTTGATATTGTGTGATGATGTATGAGTGTATACTGATGGTTGTATTCATATGTTGGTGATAGCATTATGATTGAATATGTAATTGCTTGTGCATGTTTATGCGGTTGGATGTGTTCATGATAAATGATTGTATCATGTTTTGGTTGATGATGTGCATGTTTATGCGATTGGATGTGTTCATGATAAATGATTGAATCAAGTTTTGGTTGATGATGTTGCATGCTTGATGATGTGCATGTTTATAAGATTGGATGATGTTCATGATAAATGATGGTTATCATGTTTTGGTGACGATGTTGCAGTAATTGCTTGTGCATGTTTATGCTGTTTGATGATGTTCATGATAAATGATGGTTATCATGTTTTGAGTTGATGATGGTTTATGATGTATGATGCTATCATAACCTGTGTTGAATGTTGCATGCTTTTATGATGTGCATGCATATACATTATGGTGGTAGCTAATTCTCATTGTGTGGAATTAGTGAGTATTGCCAATAACCGTTCTCGGGTGATTATGGGTGGTGAGGCTGGATTCATGTCCAGGTGATTATGGACGAATCGATGTAACTGTATCTGGGTGATTATGGATCAGTGTGTGACTTAGTTCACTTTTGGTACCACATGCATAGAGTCTTGCATTGTATTTTGTATGGATTATAACATGATAGGATGGTTTCCAGTGTTATAATTTGATTGTTGTGTTTGATGCATGTTCATGACTTGTGCTTTTGTGGAATGAAGGATTGAATCTATTATGCTAAATAGGGTGAAGTAATAGCTTATGAAGTTCTATTTATTTTATGAATTTATAATGCATGTTAATTATGATGTAGTCTCACCCTTACTTTGATGATTTCAGATTGAAGCTTTAGAGGCTTGAGAGTTGGTGAGGATAGCTCGTAGAGCCGTGCTTTTATTTTATCGCATGTCGGTGTCATGCTCTGGTCTTGTAACACCGGGGAACGTTTTCTTTAGAGTTACTATTAAACTCTTAAATTGTTTAATTGTTTTAGTTGGATAATTATTTGATGGATTAAGGTGTTGACCTTTTGGTGGTATTTGATATTTTGAATTATCCGAGTTTTGAATAAATAATTCCGCTGTGTTAAACATGTGTTGATTAAATTATATTCCTCAGCTAAGCATGGCATATGTATTGGAATTTTATATTTTTAAATCAATTGTGACGCCATTGGTGACATGTTAACTCTGAGTTAATTATATTATTTAAGGGGTATTTAGAAGGGTGTTACAATAGTGGTATCAGAGCATAGTTGGTCATTGTGACCAGAGTCTTAATGTCATTATTCCTTTTGTATGCGACATGTGTGTGAAACACTGTCGATACTTGCTTGTTTTTCTAACTACTTAGTTGCAGGAGTGGTTTAAAATCAAGTGGGGGATAAGCTTTACTTCTCCGAGACGTTCTGGTGTGAAGAGTTGGATCGATGTGCTATTGATTACATGTGTGCAAATGTTGGCTAGACCGTGCGGTTTCCTGAATTCGAAGGAAGTACGAATTCAAGAATTCAGTCTAACGGTTAGATAGAGTGCTCTTAAGGGGTAACAATTAGGTACTTGTGTTGTTCGCATCACTGGGAGTGGAGGACGATGTTATGGATAATGATGTTCCAGTTAGGTGTGAGTTATGATGTTTCCCTGGGAATAATAGCGACTCGTCGTTAGAATAAGAGGTAAGATTAGCTCAAAGTTATCATTTGGTAGAATGTTTGAAGTTAAACCAAGTGATTATGAATTGTTTTGATGAGTCGATGCATATTCTTGCGCTATAATATATTTGGTAAGTAAGAAGGATAACTCTTAGAAAATGAAGCTCAGGTGGTTGGAATGTTGCAACACTTCTGGTTGATCGTGAAGTTGTCGGTGTTGAGTTACCTCTTTGTGTTCTTGAAAAGATTGATTGTCTCAGTGTCAATGGTTGCTATAAAATATGCAATTATGTGAATTGGTAATTGGAATTGTAACTTGACGCAATTAATCATGGTGAATGATGTGTATTGTGATATGTTGAAGTTAGGATCTCAAATTGTGTATTCCATGATGTTCGGGGTTGTTTGGATGGGTTAAAAAGTGATTTTGTACTCAAAGCAGCAGATTTTTCACTTTCACAAGGTGGAAACCGATTACCTATTACGGGAAATTGATTTCCTGAAGCTGACAGCATTTTTCGAAAACTTGTAAAATTCATAACTTGAGTTATGGACGTTTGATTTGAGTTCCGTTTGAAGCGTTTGAAAGCTAGTGTGATGAAATTTGTTTTAAAAATGGTTCCATCACCTAGAAGTAGTTTATTTATCATGTAGTGATGTTGGAGGAGAATTAGAGTTGTTGTTGATGTCGTTCTTGGTACCAAACTTGTTTCTATGATACCATACAAGACGTCAACTTTAGAGTTAGGAAAATTGAAGAAGCTATTGGAATATGCGCGGAGAAATAGATTGTAAAACCAAGTGTATTATTTTAGGAGATCTAATTTCATTAGTCAAGGAGAAATAAAGTAGTACGAATTGCGTGTGGATTTCTGATAACTGATTAAATTGGTGATTGAGATTAAATATCCATTTCAAATGATTGGTGATTTGATGGATCAATTGGTAGAGAGTATGTCTTCAGTAAAGTCGAATTGAGGTTAAATTAACTTCGTAGTCAGGTTAAGGATGAAGATAGTTAGAGAGAAGCTTCTAGAACTCGGTATAGGCATGTTGAATGTTGCAGTGTGAATTTCAGCTTTGAAAGGGAGTAGAATTTTGTTAAGTCTTCAAGGTGTAGATTTCGGTATGAGGATATGAGTTTTCCTTATCATGTTATTTCAAGTGACGGTATTGCAGTAGATCCATCTAAGATTGATGCAGTGTTGCAGTGGAAAATCCAACATTAGTTACGGGTATTAGAAGATTGTTTGGGATATAACTAGTAATAGTCGCAGTTTATTTGAGACGAGGTCAAGAATGATATATTGTTAATGAATGAGATGTTGGTATTAGTAAGAATGTGAAAGTATTAGAGATGCAACTTATGTCGATTAAGAATGAATAGAGTGACATTAGCTTTTGAAGAAGAGATAAGTAATGCTAGAGGAAAAATAAATTTGAGAGGAAATGGAATCATGTTTAAGACGTCAAAATATTTACATGTGTCAAAACATTTTTGGGAGTTTCTTTTAATAATCATATGATGAGATGTATTATTGAGATTGCGTTTGGAATAAGATTCAAATTGAAAATATATGGATCCTCGATGTTATGAGATTTAAAGGAAGACTAAGAATTTGTGAATGTTGTTAAAGTTCTCTACATGGATAAGGACTTCAAATGGAAACAAAATGAGTTATGGTGTATTCAGTATGTTAGCATTTCATGAGTGGGAAAATACTTAACATTTGTGTGATGCTAAGTGAGTGTGAAGAAGATTATATAAATTTTCCGATCGATGGTATCTCATCAACAAGATCAAATGAGAAAGAATTGTGGAAGAAGTTGTAAACCTTAAAGAAGATTATTAGGCTGTGGTGCTTGGGTGACTTCGAGCAGGACTTCTAAAGGAACACTATTATAGTTTGGTAACAATGGTTTATACTCCATCGTGATTGTCGGCTATCTATTGACAAATTGAGGAACTGATCACCCTTAATCTCTTGTTGATGGTAGATGGAATCATATTGGATGGGATATACTTGTCGTGCTAGCTTGATAATGTGTGAAGTGATTGACGTTCTATCGAGAGGATAGTAGCTCATCAGTTCGCGTGAACATAAGAGTAAATTGGATATGAAAAAGACTTGGAAATTATTTCAGCAGGTCGGAGATTTGAGTGTGTATGCGAGCTGAAGCCGCAAAGTGGAAGGTTTAGAATGTAAAAAGGGGAACAATGACTTTCTGGGGGATATTAAAGAGAGTCTGAAGATAGATGTGAAACTTGTAGAGCTGGTAGTTGATGGAATCAAATGAAGATAGTGACTTAAGGTAGACGATCAGAGTCGCGTAGAGGAAGCGTAATGTGATGCACTTTGTTATGCGAGTATGATTTTTTGAAGTCACAAATTAAACGTTAGAAGTTGTGGAGTTTATGCAACTATTAGAAATTCCAAAATGGAATTATTAGGTGAAGGATTATATGTATTATTGGTGTTACATCCATTTTGATAGATGTATTAAATTGCAAGCTCGATTGTTGGAACGTAGCCTTGTGGTACTAGTGTTGTGTATAATTGTTGTTGATATTGCGGTTATGTGGAGGTTCTTATAACTGTGTTGCAGTGTAATAAAGTGATAGATTATGTATCCTAGAGTTATCAGGCAAGAAGTGAGATGAATCGGTGCATTCTTAACCCGGTAGCAATGAATCGTGTGGGATTATGGTAGTTGACTAGGAAGGATATTGGTTAGTGGTATTTGAAATGATGCCAAACATGACATGAGGGTTGGAAGGAAGGATGCAAGAGTCGTATCAGCAGTTATTAGTATCAAGTCAATTTTCGAGGACGAAAATATTCTAAGTGGGGGAGAGTTGTAATACTCCATATTTTCAATTATTACTAAATTGAAATTTTAATTATTTAATTAATTAAAATTTGATTTTTGGAATATTAGAATTATTGGAAAATAAATAAAGAAAAAGAATTGGGCTTATGTGGTGATTAGTAGAGGAGAGGGGTGTATGGAGTAAAAGCCTCTAATACTTTATTTTATTGTTATTATTATAATAAAAAGGAAAATAAGAAGAGAGGAAACAGGAATTGGGAAAAAGTGAGAAGAGGATTATACGTGAGAAGAGAAGAAGAGCAAAGGAGGAAGAGGAACCTAAAGCTCAAGAGGGATTCAAGCAATTGGTTAAGGTAAGGGGTGATTACTCTAATTATATTGTATTATAGATTTTGGGAATGATAGAATAGAGTAAGAGATTAGGAATCCCAATTTAGGATTTTTAAGTTTATGAGTTTAAACCCCAATTTCATGATTTTTGATGTTTTGATGCAACATGATGTTATATAGTTGTTGTAGGATGTTTTGGTATGTCATTGTTGCATTGGAATCATGTAATGGGTTTTATTTTGGTGGTGATGTGAATTGAATTCGTATTGGTATGATTGGGTTGAATTGGAAAAATAGAGAATGCTGTCAAATTAAGTTTTTCTGCAACTGACGTCGCAAGAACCGGTTACCCTCTTGGAGGAATCGGGTTCCTCATATAATTTCCAGCAAAGTGGTTTTTCTGAGTCGTGGGAACCGATTACCCTGTGTGGGAACCGGGTTCCTGGTACATTTTCTAGAAAGTTGATTTTTATAAAACGTGGGAACCGGTTATTCCCTGGGAGGAATCGGGTTCTCCATACATTTTCCAGCAGCGTGTTTTCACTATGATTGTGGGAACCGGTTACTCCCTTGGAGGAATGATAACACGAAATCATATCATTTATTTTACATGAAATTAACCCGTTTTGTATTATTTTGACCAGATTAACTCCCGAATATTTCGAGATTATCATTACTTTTTGCAGGTATTCATAACTCAGCTCAAAACAAAAGGAAACATGAAACAATGCAAGAAAACATCAAAAGAATAGAAGAAAAAGACAAATCTATCAAAGATTACAAACTTTGTAGCTGTGACGGTCGTAACGCTCCCTACCACGACCGTAACACATTCTGAAGAGTGTTACGACCGTAACACATCCATGACGACCGTAACACGGAGAAAGCACCAACCACCTCAGCGCCCCGCCACGACCGTAACGCGCTTATCAGTTATTTCAAAATACAGATCGTGGCCAAAGCATAACAGAAGGAGTTATGAAACTCCTTATTTCTCTCCAAGTCAAGACCCACGTTCACACATTCAACCTCAACAACCCCACCTTCCTATATTTTTGGAGAATTGGAAGGCAAGCTACGTGGGAGGAATTCTAGGAACCAACTGCCAGATTCACTCTCTATAAATACCTCAGCTTCCAACATCAAACGTACAGAGCATTTTTAGAGTTTAATTTTGCGGAAGCTCTGCCGGATTGAGAACCATTTGTAACCGTTTACATTCTTTTCATGCTTTTCAAATTTCCTTTGTTTTAATTCACTGCCCAAATAATAATTTCCAACATCAGGAAATTATTATTCTAGTTTAGGATATATTTATTTCAAGCTTCAGAATTAGTTTTGCATTTCGAATTTTCCGAAGTCCGACCCTCCGACCTGTGGAAGAAGGATATAGGATACTGCTTTATTTTCAGGTTTTTATTTTGCAAATTGTATTACATACCTTTATTTAATTAATGCAATTTACTTTATTATTTATAATGTCCAATTTATATTTATTTGCTTTTACTTTCTGTACGTTCGTTTTAATTTCCATGGCTAGCTAAACCTTTAGTGTCGGTATGGGATAGTAAGAGACATTAGGTATCTGATCAACAACTTAGGCTAAAACTTTAATCAACTTAACTCTGGTTATAACTTTTTATGCTTAAAAATAAAACCTTCGTTACGAAAGTAAGAAGATAAATAGGTTAGATCAAGACCACGAAAGTGTGAGGTTTTTAACCGGATAGCTAAAGTTAGGCATTTGATTTAAATACAGGGAAAGCGCTTTAAAACAGATTAGAATTAATTAAGTTTCCAAAAAGTATTTCTAAACACTTATAGGCTAGCGAAAGCAGGTATAGGGCTTTAGACGTATAATCCGAGATAAGACCACGAAAGTGTGAGTTGAGGGTTTTTAAACTGATTAATTCTACGGACAAACCAAGTTGACAAACCTTACATGCCTAAGCCAGATTAGATACTTTAAGTCGACTCTATTGCATACCGACCATTTCATTTTATAATTACTTTAAAACCAATTAATTTACCTTCCTTAACCTTCCTAAAACCAAAGCGTGACAATTTCCTTTAGCTAAACAAACATTACTTTCCAGCACTAGAGTGATTACAAAGTCCTTGTGGGATCGACAATCTTTTATTATTACCGCGATAGGCTGTGCGCTTGCAGTTAAAGATACCGTTAGACACATTAGGTTTATCGCACATCAAGTTTTTGGCGCCGTTGCCGGGGACTTTGATCTAGTCACTAGTGCACTCTTAAAGTAGCACTGTCTAGGCTAAGGCAACTATTTATTTTCCCTTTTGTGTATGCCAAATCACGCTCTCAAGGCGGTACTTTGCATATACCCATTCTGATATCGGCGTTATCTTGATTAAGAAGATGAATTCAAGAGTACCGTGCACTCAACAATCTTCCGCCGTCATTCTTCCGGATCTTGACGAGTTACGAAGAATGGTGATCCACCTCCTCCTCCTCGTCCTCTTAAGGATTACGCAGTTCCTTCTCAAGCGGAGCCTCATAACGATTGCAGCTCTCGAAACGATTTTGAGTGAAACCTTCGCTTCTTTCCGCGTTCGGTAGAACCGTTCTGGAGCTCCTACCGACGACCCTAATCTACATCTATCCGTGTTTGTACAGATGCAGACCGTGAGCGAATGGAGTAAACCCCGAGGCGATACGATTGCGCCTATTTCCTTTTTCTTTAAGAGAGAGCTCGTGCTTGGCTTCATCTCTTCCGCCAACTCAATCACCACTTGGGTGAGTTGAAGAAAGTTTTTAGCTAGATATTTTCCTCCAAGCAAAGCTATGCTTAGAGCCAACATCAATGGTTTTAAGCAGAAAGACAATGAATCTTTATTGAAGCATGGGAGCGATACAAGGATATGCTAAGACTCGCCTCATCATGGTTTAGAAGAATGGTTGATTATTCACACATTCTACAATGGTCTCTTGTACAACACAAGATTAACCATAGACTGCTGGTGGCGCACTGATGGATAAACCATATGCCGAAGCGAACCAACTTATTGAAAGTATGGCTCAGAACCACTACCAATGGGGAAGCGAGAGAGTTAATGAAATCTCAACCGAAAGGTATCAAGGCCAAGTGAACAGCTGGATCAAGTTAATGCTAAAGTGGAAGCTCTTACCCAAAAATTAGAGAACCTTGTCACTCCAGGCTACAGCAAAGTGATTCAACTTGCGATCTATGTGGTATTCAATCACATCTTGCTCCAGAATGTCCTCTTTTGACCGGAGTACCAGCCGAACAAGCTAACTACGTGCAAGGAAATCCCTACAGTAATACGTATAACCCAGGTTGGAAGAATCATCCAAATTTCTCGTACAAAAGCAACAATGCGTTGTATGCCCCTGGACAAGCTCCTGTTATACCACCTGGTTATCCAAAAGATATCCCGAATCATCCTAATAACGGACCTAATACTTCCAACGTTCCTAGGAAATCAAACCTCGAAATTATGATAGAACACTTCATTGCTTCTCAATCCCAGACCAATAAGGATGTTTTAAATCAGAACTTACATACCAATGAGCAAATTAAGCAATTAGCTAGTAAGGTCGATGCTTTAGCTACCCATAACAAGATGCTTGAAACTCAGATTTCACAAGTAGCTCAACAGAGCACCCTCTGCGCTCCTGCTGGAATATTTCTGGTCAACCACAACCTAACCCGGGACACGCTAATGCCGTGATACTTAGGAGTGGAAAAGAACTTGACGGACCGTTGATCCAAGACTAGAAAACCCACTATGTATCGAAGCAAGACGAGCCGAGTGAAAGCGAGCGACCGAAAAAAAAGGAAAACGAAACTCAAGAGGCTGTAGAAAAAGAGAAACCTTATGTGCCTCCACCGCCCTATAAACCACAAGTTCCGTATCCCCAGAGATTAACAAATTCTAAATCGATGAGCCAATTTAAGAGATTCGTGGAACTTCTGAAACAACTAAATATCACAATACCATTCACAGAAGCCATTACTCAGATGCCATCGTATGCTAAATTTTTTAAGGAAATCCTATCTAACAAGAAAAAGTTAGAAGATAACGGAACAGTTACCCTTACTGCTGAATGTAGTGCTATCATTCAGAATAACATGCCTCCTAAGCTAAAAGACCCAGGTAGTTTCTCTATACCCTGTAATATTGGAAAATTTGTCATAGACAAAGCTCTATGCGACTTAGGAGCAAGTATCAGTGTCATGCCCTTATCTATTTGCAAAAAGCTGGAAATGGGAGAACTTACACCTACAAAATGTCTATTCAATTAGCCGACCAATCAGTTAAATATCCTGTAGGTATACTGGAAAATGTTCCAGTTAGTATAGGTCAATTCTATATCCCGACCGATTTCATAATTATGGACATTACCGAAGATTCAGTTACCCCTATCATATTAGGAAGACCATTCCTAGCCACAGCTGGAGCTATAATTGATGTAAAGAAGGGCAGATTAACATTCGAAGTCGGAGAGGAAAAAGTGGAATTCATCCTCACTCAATTTCTACAAGCACCCGCCATGAATGACACATGTTATTTACTCGATATAATAGATGAGTGCGTGAGAGAGATGGAAGCTAAACAGACCACATATTCCGAAATAATGAAAATTGAAACCCCTCTGATATTCGAAGACGATAATTGGCGAGAACCATATAAAGATGACAGTCTAAGCGAAAGTCTAGCACTTACACCTAATCATATGCCATGTCCCAAGAAACCAAAACTAGAATTGAAAGTTTTACCTAAAAATTTACGATACGAATTCCTTGATATTGAACAAACTCGACCTGTAATAGTGAATTCCAGTTTAGGACCGCTTGAAACTGAAAAACTTTTAGACGTTCTAAGGAAATATCCTACTGCGTTAGGTTACAACATATCAGACTTAAAAGGAATTTGTCCTTCAATTTGTATGCATCGTATTCTATTAGAAGAGGATTGCAAAACCTCTCGAGAACCTCAAAGAAGAATCAATCCGATCCTCAGTACTGTAGTCAGAGATGAAATCAAAAAGCTAATGGAAGCTGGAATAATATACCCGATCTCCGACAGTAAATGGGTTAGCCTAGTGCATGTCGTACCTAAGAAAGGAGGTGTTACTGTCGTGAAAAATGCACGAGGCGAATCGATAACACAAAGAGTAGTTAGTGGACACAGAGTGTGCATTCATTATAGAAAACTGAACAAAGCTACTCGGAAAGACCATTTTCCTTTACCCTTTATTGATCAAATGTTAGAACGATTAGCCAAACACTCCTACTTCTGCTACTTAGACGGTTATTCCGGATTTTTCCAAATTCCTATTCACCCTGATGATCAAGAGAAGACTACATTCACGTGTCCCTATGGAACGTTCGCATACAGACGAATGCCGTTTGGATTATGTAATGCGCCTGCAACTTTCCAACGATGTATGATGGCCATCTTCGCAGATTTCATTGACAACATCATGGAAGTGTTTATGGACGACTTCTCTGTGTGTGGACAAAGCTTTGAAGGATGTCTATCTAATCTAGAGAGTGTTTTAGAACGATGTGTGAAAGTGAACCTTGTGCTTAACTGGGAAAAATGCCATTTCATGGTCAGAGAAGGAATCGTACTTGGACATGTTATTTCCAATAAAGGAATTGAAGTTGATAAAGCTAAGATAGAAGTGATTAAAGAACTCCAACCACCTAAGACCGTTCGAGAAATACGAAGTTTTCTAGGACACGCAGGTTTTTACCGACGTTTTATTAAAGATTTCTCGAAAATTACAAAACCGCTAACCGGTCTATTAATGAAGGATGCTGAGTTCATATTCGATGACGATTGTCTCAAAGCTTTTGAAACCCTTACAGCCGCACTTATTTCTGCACCAATCATGCAATCGCCCGATTGGCGGTTACCTTTCGAAATCATGTGCGATGCAAGTGATTACGCTGTAGGCGCAGTTCTTGGACAAAGAAAGGATAAGAAACTTCACGCAATTTACTACGCCAGCAGAACGCTAGACTCAGCTCAGATGAATTACGCCACAACTGAAAAAGAACTTTTAGTCTTGGTCTTGACAAATTTCGTTCTTACCTTGTAGGAGCAAAAATCATCATCTACACGACCACGCCTATCGATATTTACTTGCCAAGAAAGATGCAAAACGAGACTCCTCCGATGGATCTTGCTTTACGAAATTTGACTTGGAAATTAAAGACAAGAAAGGAACCGAAAACGTCGTAGCGGATCATTTATCCCGTTTGGAAGGTATAAAACCCGAACAAGTGCCAATAAACGACGATTTTCCTTATGAACATCTGATAGCACATATGATAAGCGACCTAGCTCAATTGGATTTACATAAGCCAGAAGCTAAGGAAGTCATGGAAGCCATTGACATGACCATAGGATTGCCTTGGTATGCCGACATCGTTAATTATTTAGCTGCCGGTGCGCTTCCACCTGACTTAACTTACCAACAGAAGAAGAAATTCTTTCATGATCTCAAGAGTTATTATTGGGACGAACCATTTTTATTCAAACGAGGACCTGATGGGATTTTCCGTTGTATACCCGACGAAATAGAAGACGTCATTTCCATTGTCATTCATCTCCTTATGGCGGACATGCTAGCACCTCTAAAACGTGTGCCAAAATTCTCAAGCCGGCTTTTTCGCCTTGTGGAAGGATGTCCACATCGCCAAAAGCGTGATCGATGCCAACGCACCGGTAATATCTCCAGACGCGATGAAATGCCTCAGAAAGGAATACTTGAAGTTGAAGTCTTTGATGTTTGGGGAATAGATTTCATGGGACCTTTCCCATCTTCTTTTGGAAACAAGTTTATACTCGTAGCTGTCGATTATGTTTCAAAATGGATCAAGGCAATAGCTTCTCCTACAAATGACACACGAGTGGTGATAAAGCTTTTCAGGAATATAATTTTCCCGCGTTTTGGTGTTCCTCGACTTGTTATTAGTGACGGTGGATCTCATTTTATTTCGAAGATATTTGATAAATTACTATCTAAATATGGAGTAAAACACCGCGTAGCAACACCTTATCATCCACAAACTAGCGGACAAGTCGAAGTTTCAAACAGAGAGATTAAACAAATATTAGAAAAAACTGTCGCTATTTCTCGAAAAGATTGGTCATCCAAGCTTAACGAAGCTTTATGGGCTTATAGGACAGCCTACAAGACTCCTATCGGAACTACACCTTTCAAACTTGTCTACGGAAAATCCTGTCACCTCCCAGTCGAATTAGAGCATAAAGCTTATTGGGCGATCAAGACACTCAATATTAACTACTGCTGGAGAGAAACGAATCCTCGATTTACATGAACTGGAAGAATTAAGACTAGACGCTTATGAAAACGCTAAAATCTACAAAGAACGCACTAAAAAATGGCACGATCAGCGTTTATCTCGGAAAGAATTTAGTGTGGGAGATGTCGTACTTTTATTCAATTCTAGACTTAGACTTTTCCCTGGAAAACTTAAATCTAGATGGTCCGGTCCTTTCGAAATTACAAAAGTATTTCCTAGCGGAGCGGTAGAAATTAAGGATAGAAATAGTGCCCCGTTTATTGTAAACGGGCATTAAAAACAGATCATCGTATATATAATAGAGATTATACGAATAAGCTTAAACTCGCAAATTACCACCTATTTCTCCCGACTAATCTTTCACTAGGTATTTCGTCGGGCTTATGACGTTAAAAGCAATTTCATGGGAGGCAACCCATTTTATTTGTTTTTGTTTGCTATTCTATTTACTATCTTGTTTTTGTTTGCTATTTTGTTTATTTTATTTGTTTTTGGTTGCTTTATAAGTACTTTTCATCTTTTTAAACTTTTATAAAACTGCTGCTGATTTCAAAACAATTTTACTTGCTCTGAGTTTCGAAAAGTCTTTTCTCTTTACTTTCCCTACTGCTTTCCCGATTTACTTTTACTATGGATCCCCCACAGAACTTTATGGAAACCACCTTTAGAGGTAGAAACCAAAGGAGAAGATTTGAGGCTTTGTCTCAAAGAACCATCAGTTTAACCCTGTATTATGATGAACCCACTATGGACACTTTAGGCATAAGCGGGTGTTTACTACATGTTTAACCAATTAGGATGGGAGAGAGCACACGAAAAATAGGTTTATCACTTACGAGAACTCACCTTGAATTCTTGAGTTCCTTAGCTTACATCCACGAACATGGTGTCGGACCCGCAAAGGAATTATTGCCTTGGACTTTTTGGTATTGAGTTCACCTATAACCATAGGGACTTAGTGCTCTATTAGGATTCCCAGTGGACCCTTAGCTTTCACTACCCCGAGGTGATTTATTGGATTTTGAAATGGACTATTTCGGGTACTTTAACAGAAACTATCACCACGACCCGAAAGCATGGATAACAATGAAATACATAACCCACCATCCGTTATTTCCATAGAATTCTTGCCCACACTGTTTGGAAAAGAACAAAACCAAAATCTTGTATCCAAGGATGAACTATCTACGCTTTGTTTAAACACAGACATTAATGCTGTCCCACTCGATGAAGACCTTTACCCGCATTAGTGAGGACCCTAATGTTCTGTCGATGTGGGAGGATTGGTTACAATGATTGCAAATGCTCTTGGACTTCGCTACCAACTTAATAAGCGTGCACCGTTTGGATCAATTAGGCCTATGAATATTGATTGTTTCAACAACATGATAATAGGAAATTTAGGCCTGCACCTTATGATTACACGATAAGCGAAGTTGTTACTCTTTTACCCTTCCGAACCATGCCCGTTAGTGTCCATAACCGTGATAATTGGTTGTATGAATTGAATCCACCGACCACCCGGAGACACGAAACACCACAATCATATTTTGTTGCCGATAACTTCATGTGCGAAAGCAGATCACGAAACCCTCACGGTTACCATGACTTTACAAATATGGTGAAGCACAAGTAGGCCCTGACATAAACCAAGGAGAAAACCCTACACATTTAAACACCATTCTGACCACTTTGGATGCTTATAAAACGGACATTGATGGAATAAAGAATGAATTGAAGACTATGCGCTTGGATCTTATTGGTTTGACTGACATCACAGTGGAGCAATTCTATAACATCACCCAAGCTTTAGAGATATTAAAGGAAAAAATTGGATGAAGCAGTTCTTAGTTTTAGTCTTTTAGTTTTTTCAGTTTTTCAATTCTTAGTTTTTAGAATTTTCCTATTCCGTTTTGTTTCTAGGTAGTTTCAATTCTAGGTTAAATTACCACATTTCGATTTACAAGTCATTTAAATTCTGCCAAAAAGAACAAGTTACTTAATTTGATTCAATGCAATTGTTTGTTAGTTTCCAGTTTTAAACTTACAATCATTATTATGCTTACAATGTTTTACGGTTTTCTATTCTCTTGCGAATTTATTATCTATATTGGAATATGTATGTTGAATGGATTAGTGTTATGTTTATGTTGGAATGGTTGAAATGTCCTGTAAAACATATATTTGTCACTCTGTATTCTGGTGTTCTGTTCTGTAAAAATTTACAGAATTTGTAGCTGCCACGATCGTAATCCACTCCCACGGTCGTGCGCTCCCTTCGGCGTTACGCTCGTCGGATAGGTGTGGGCAACTATCGGTAACCTAGCGAATGTTCCCTTTCTTCTTCCTCAACCTTTCTCTCTTCTTTTTCTATAACTCCCCAACCATCCCACTTCCTCCATTAACCACCCATTAACCCCGTTCAACCCACCATCAATCCCTCTCAACTTTCAAACTCCCCACCATCTCTTTTCACACTATATATATTCACATTACCCGTATCACATTCTCATTCTCTCATTGACCAACAACACCCATTCTCACTTGAACATCCTTGCATGCAAATGGCAAACAATCCCAACCTATTCTGGCGTTGTTTTACGTAATGGTGAGCAAGGTGAAACTCAACGCATTAAGTTTTGAAATTTCAACGCCGTTGCACCCCTCGGTATGTTGATCTTGTTGTTGAGGGACCTTGGTTTGCTTGAAGGCGTTCGGACAATTGCTTGATTTCTGCACTGAGGAAGGTTCCCATCTCCGTGTACCAGACAACTTTGGAGAAGTATCTTTCGACCTTTGGCATCGTCTCACCAATAACCGAGCTCACTCCTACGATCATCTCAACGCCACCCAAATCCACAACCCGGCCATACGCTATTTCCACCGCATTCTAGGCAACACAATCTTCGCAAGAGACAGTAACCACAAGTTAAACTCCAAGGAGTTGTTCTTCATGCATTGCGCATTCTCGGTCGAAAATCAATGCCGCACTTTCCTCGGCCCATATTCACTCCATCTGCACCAGAGGAGGCAAACCTTTCTATTTTGGAGGGCTTGTCACTTCTATGCATTAGCACTCAACCATGGTGACACCCTTGGTCATTTGCCATCCCGACCACCGGTTACGCTCACCCGACCATTGCAAATCAGCCCACCTCATCCACGGCGGACGATGGAAAATTCCATCCGGTGATCCAGAATCGAGTTTACACTAATATTGTTTTGCCTTGCAGGGACCGTATCGACCCTCAGAACCGAGCCAATTGGCTATTTAACATTGATGCCCCTGAAGGCCCTGCTGCTACTCAAGAAGAACCTCCTGCCGGCCCCGCTGATGAGATGCAGGAAGAACTTGACCGAGCTGTCCCTGTACCTGACATTCCTGAGTCCTCCTCTGCTCCACCGCCTCCATCTTATGACGACATCCTCCGGGCCATTCACCATCAAAACCTGATGAGTGCCCAAACCGAGAGAGTGCATAAGGAGCGTTTCGATGCCTTACTCGCACAGAATGCCCAAATCTTGAGTGGTCAGCGCTCGACTAATGAAAGACTAGATGAAGTGCTTAGCGAGCTTAACGCTTTGAGGATGGATGTTACATCTCTTGGACCACAGAGCACTGACTCTGAAGCTACTCCTTCCAGAAGGTCAAGAACCCTGCCGATGCGATGGTTTTCTTTTTTTTGTTGTTTTCCTTGTTTTCCGTTGTATCTTTCATTTAACCTCGCCATTATATCATAACATTGAGACAATGTTTGATATAGTGTGGGAGGAGTACTGCAATTTCATTTTCAGAACGAGTAATTTCATTTCTATTTTCGTTATATTTCGTTATTTCATTTTCTCCCCGTTTTATTTAGCCATACCAAAATTTTTTCGCCTTTTATATTCACATAACCGTTAGTTACCTACTTTAACTGAAATCTTAGTTAGAAGGCCGAGAGCGATCCAACGAGAACTATCGATTATGACACCTTCGACTCCTACTTACGAATCGTCTTTATTTATCCGATACTTTCAGTTTTAAGTCTTAAAATAGCCCCTAGTAGTTTATACTAGCAGTCGGCACCAGTCTTAACACAAGCCACGTGGGAAGCCGATGAACATAAGTGGATGATCATGCATAATTGCTTTAATAATAATGTTACATGCTCTAAGGAAATGAATGCACCAATTAAATTGGGCGATCCTCACCCGATCGTTTAATCCAACGGATGTGAAAGCTTTTATTAAGTAACGTAAGAATCCATTGTTTAGGTGGTTCAGAAGCATCTGGTACTGAACTTGGTAGGGCAGACTACGGTCCGATCCCCCACATCTTGCAATTGGATATAAGAGGTTGCCACATAATTGTGCCAGAAACCGTTGTATTCTGATCAGAACCACTAACCGGCTATTCCACTACGCATGTGTATAGATAATGGGCTTAATGTGATTGCGCGAGAACGAAACCGGGTGAACTAGGAACGAGAGCTTCGAGTTGAATTATAACGGTATAATTGGACATTTCGTCTAAAACGGATAGTCGTCGACAAGCCTGTTGCTTGTGTCATTAGCGTATCGCTGTTGTTTCATTCGTTTTCTTGGCCAAACTAACTTAGGATTTCTTGTGATTATTTGAAAACGAAAGGTACACTAGTTATGTGCGTTTATAAAACTTGTCCGATATTTCTAAATTGATTATTTTGCTCGAGGACAAGCAAAGGTTTAAGTATGGGGGAATTTGATAACACGAAATCATATCGTTTATTTTACATGAAATTAACCCGTTTTGTATTATTTTGACCAGATTAACTCCCGAATATTTGAGATTATCATTACTTTTGCGGTATTCATAACTCACTCAAAACAAAAGGAAACATGAAACAATGCAAGAAAACATCAAAAATAGAAGAAAAGACAAATCATCAAAGATTACAAACTTTGTAGTTGTGTGAACGCCCCTACCACGACCGTAACACATTCGAAGAGTGTTACGACCGTAACACATCCATGACGAGTAACACGGAGAAAGCACCAACCACCAATGCCCGCCACGACCGTAGCGCGCTTATCGCTTATTTCAAAATACGGATCGTGGCCAAAGCATAAAGGAGTTATGAAACTCCTTATTTCTCTCAAGTCAAGACCCACGTTCACACATTCAACCTCAACAACCCCACCTTCCTATATTTTTGGAGAATTGGAAGGCAAGCTACGTGGGAGGAATTCTAGGAACCAACTGATTCACTCTCTATAAATACCTCGACTTCCAACATCAAACGTCTGAGCATTTTTAGAGTTTAATTTTGCGGAGCTCACGGATTGAGAACCATTTGTAACGTTTACATTCTTTTCATGCTTTTCAAATTTCCTTTGTTTTAATTCACTGCTCAAATAATAATTTCCAACATCAGGAAATTATTATTCTAGTTTAGGATATATTTATTTCAAGCTTCAGAATTAGTTTTGCATTTCGAATTTTCCAAGTCCGACCCTCCGCACATGGAAGAAGGATATAGGATCTTGCTTTATTTTCGGTTTTATTTTGCAAATTGTATTACATACCTTTATTTAATTAATGCAATTTACTTTATTATTTATAATGTCCAATTTATATTTATTTGCTTTTACTTTCTGTACGTTCGTTTTAATTTCCATGGCTAGCTAAACCTTTAGTGTCGGTATGGGATAGTAAGAGACATTAGGTATCGATCAACAACTTAGGCTAAAACTTTAATCAACTTAACTCGGTTATAACTTTTATGCTTAAAATAAAACCTTCGTTAAAGTAAGAAGATAAATAGGTTAGATCAAGACCACGAAAGTGTGAGGTTTTTAAGGATAGCTAAAGTTAGGCATTTGATTTAAATACGTGAAAGCGCTTTAAAAGCAGTTAGAATTAATTAAGTTTCCAAAAGTATTTCTAAACACTTATAGGCTAGCGGCGGTATAGGGCTTTAGACGTATAATCCGAGATAAGACCACGAAAGTGTGAGTTGAGGGTTTTTAAACTGATTAATTCTACGGACAAACCAAGTTGACAAACCTTACATGCCTAAGCCAGATTAGATCCTTTAAGTCGACTCTATTGCATACCGACCATTTCATTTTATAATTACTTTAAAACCAATTAATTTACCTTCCTTAACCTTCCTAAAACCAAACGTGACAATTTCCGCCTTAGCTAAACAAACATTACTTTCCAGCACTAGAGTGATTACAAAGTCCTTGTGGGATCGACAATCTTTTATTATTACCGCGATAGGCTGTGCGCTTGCAGTTAAAGATACCGTTAGACACATTAGGTTTATCGCACATCAAGGAACTGGTTACCACTGATACTTTTTGAAAAATACTAAACTTTAAAAATTCATAACTTTCAAACCGTAAGTACAATTTAGTCGCCGTTTTGGACATTGTTTCTTAAATTAAATACCCCATTTTATAAAATGAAGAAAATAACAGTAACTGATTTTATTTTGAAAAGAATTGATTTTACAATTATGTGGTTTATTCTTATGTGCATACTTGATGTAGATGCAATGGTATGTTGATATTGTGTGGTGATGTATGAGTGCATATTGATGTCTGTATTCATATGTTGGTTATAGCATTACGATTGAATATGTAGTTGTTTGTGCATGTTTATGCGATTGGATGTGTTCATGATAAATGATTGTATCATGTTTTGGTTGATGATGTGCATGTTTATGCGATTGGATGTGTTCATGATAAATAATTGTATCATGTTTTGGTTGATGATGTTGCATGCTTGATGATGTGCATGTTTATGTGATTGGATGATGTTCATGATAAATGATGGTTATCATGTTTTGGTGATGATGTTGCAGTAATTGCTTGTGCATGTTTATGTTGTTTGATGATGTTCATGATAAATGATGGTTATCATGTTTTGAGTTGATGATGGTTTATGATGTATGATGCTATCATAACCTGTGTTGAATGTTGCATGCTTTTTTGATGTGCATGCATATACATTATGGTGGTAGCTAATTCTCATTGTGTGGAATAAATTAAATTAAATCATATTTAATTTAATTAACTGTCAATTCTCATTTATTTAATTAAATCATATTTAAACAAATAAATTATATGTGTCAATGTATTAAACAATTTAAATACTAATAATACATAATTAAATTAAATCATATTTAATTTAATCATCCATTCCACTATAAGCACTTTATGCGTGTGACCCTCTAGGTTCTCGTAACGTTGGCAATAATATTAAATCACCTATTAATATTATAAATAGTGAGCGGTATCTAGCAATACATCACTGCTATCCAAGTAACGCGAATATCGTGTGATCTGACATAACCTTTATGTGATAATGATCATGTGTACAATTACCCTTTTCCCTTATATCTATATTGAATACAAGGCATAGAATGTGTCACCCTTGTATAGTCCAATATTTTATTCCTTGATCCTAGAGTATACTTGATAAAAACAAATAAGCCCAATATATCATATTGACTTATTTGAGCACGACCATGCATTTCACAGTCATACTCTATCAAGGGCCCCATAGATATTACTCATGTATATGTAGGAGGGGCAAATCTCATCTAGGTCACTCATGTCCCTCAACATGATTTGTAAAGTACCCATCAACCATCTTTATGGTCATCCTATTACGAAAAACGTTTGATTGGCAATAAAGTACCCGACTCTACATCTAGGGTCCATAGTGGTTTCAGGTCGAAGGGTGGCATACACCACTATCACTATGAGAATAACTTATACTTACATAACAAACTATGTAGTATTCTCATGGTGGGTCAATCCAGTATAAATATTAATCTTAATACTTATACCTACGTGAAGACTTGATATTTCATATCCTTGAATTGTGAGATACAATCATCAGTCCACTCACATAATAGTCTCTATGCATTACTGTTGTCCTATTTGACAGTAAAACTTGACTACAGATACTTTAAGAATAACGTCCTTATGTTTAATGAGCTCTCACAATTAAGTCACACTTAATAGGTCATTAATAGACTAATTATTCTAAGGACTTTATTATGTCATATATAAATAACATAATAAATATGATGTTTAACAAGTATATGTATTAACAAATAACATATATATTAATGTCATGATACAAAAGCATATTAAGCCAATATTTGTTGACTATTATGACTTACTCCAACAATCTCCTACTAGCACTAAAGCCAATCAGATATTAATTTAATATCTAGTTGCTTATTATGTAAGTTAAGCATCATCTAAGCATGATACTTTATTAGGGTATAAGGAACTTTTTCCTCTGTTGGTAATAAACACCTCTTCCAATTTCAACTTTCGATCTTCTATCGAAATAAATTGAAGTGTCAATATATATATATATATATATATATATATATTCATGAATCGCTAGTGAGATCTAGTATTCTGAACTTGCAAGATTAACCTATTATTATCGGGAATGAGATCAATAGGATCTGCAATACAAGAAACACAATTTTCTTCCCAAGAATTATCAAAGCGATCCAAATCATATATTTGATCTTTGTACTAGAAACGACAATTGTTTGAAACTCTTTTCAACTTATAATATTGTCATCCAAGCATAATATTTAATTTATACTGTGATATTGTCATACCCCAAAATTTTCTCTCCCACTTCTCAAGACAATTCACAACTCCCTACTCAAGGATTTCACAAGGGTTGACCAGACAAACCCTCTCCTAAGCAATCAATCAAAACTAGGGTTTTGCTCCTCTTAAGTCAATATGGATTTCCAGTTCTCTAAGTGGTCATCATACCTCACCATATGCTTCAAGGGATCACCATGTCAAGTTTCAAGCCTTACAAGTCAAATTTGCTCATCCAATTGCTCAGATGGTTGAAAATCAGTTGTATTGGACAAAAAGTCAACTGTGGTCAACAAAAGTCAAACTTCATAATTTTTGGTCAACACCAATATTTTGAAGTAATATCCATCATTTGATCAAGGGTTGATCATGATTCCTCAAGAAAAGTCAAGATTTGATCAAAAGTCAAAGTTTCTAAATTAGGGTTTTTCAAACAAAAGTCAACATAACTTTGACCAACCATAATTTTCACATACTTTGTCAGAAATTTTTCCAACAAAGCTAATTTTGAAGGGAATTGTAAGCCCTGATTCAAGACTTGAAGAAGCCCCCAAAGTATAGGGAGGAATATAAACTATTGTTGCGGAAGTGGTGCATGTTTGTCATCCTTTCTCAATACGGTATTCAGAATTTCCATAACCAAACTCAACTGAGTCTTCAACTGATGGTTCTCCTCTCTCGAGAGTTCTTGTCCACTAATCAAATCTTGTATTTCTAGCATCAAAAACCCCATTTGTTATTTCATTTCATCCAATTTCCACGAAGTTGTTTCATTACTTAATTCTGATTGTAGAGTGGTAAGAAGTCAAGATTCGCAATTCTGTAAAGAAAATACCAGGTCTGAATAAGAGAAATCCCCAAGTTTCGAACACCTGTTATAAATGCATGAAATGAATGAGTATGTAGGTTACATATGTACATATTTATTTTCTAACATTTCTTTTGAAAAATAAACATGCTACGATGCAAGTGCATTAACCATGGGTTCAAAATTTCAACATAACAATGGGTAGCATCTGTACAATCCGCTGAATAACGGTTGCATAATCTCTGAATAATCAGAATATCACAGGATCAAAGGTTCGGCACCAATTCAGAATACCATATAAAAACCAAGTCTGAATATCATAGGATCGAAGGCCCGTCATCCTTTCAGAATATTACAGAAAATACCAGAAAACCAGGTTTCATGGAACCAAGTATCACAAGCCACATGGTCATCAATAACAGAACGTCACATAAGGACCAATACAATCACCATCAGAACATAGTCACCATTTGTACCTGTGATAATGATTTTTCCCTCCCACCTCACAAGGTGATTCTAAACAGAACGGGGGTCCCTAATGATAAACAGAGTCGATGATCCTTTATCGAGTACTTTGCTATCTACACAATAGGATGTAGGGAGAAAGCACCGTCAACCGAATCTCGTCTGAGTTTGGTACTTCATGCCTCCTCACACGCACCACAGGATGCGGGATTCGATATGAACATCCATATATCCTATATGTCTCTGGCCGGGGTAGGGGCCTTTTACCTCATCTAACTCTCACCCAGTCAAGAGGATAACCAGTACAGCAGTAGGAAATATACAGGGTATATGAAAGCAATAAAATGCCTTATAGAATGCAATGCAAAGCATACAAAGAATTATGCGATAAAGCAAGTGAATAAATAAACAAATAAATAAACACCCAATAGACATGAAAATAAAATCTAGGATCGACTCCTGATCGGACCAGCAAAAGGTCTGTACGTTCCTCAGTGAAGTCGCCAGCTGAAACAACCGGCTGAACATCATTTGATAATTATATTAATGAAGTCGTCATCGAACGTTTTTTAACTCGCAAAAGGAGAAAGGTAAACGCATCGCGAAAACCTGAAAGGGATAAGACACGGTCTTACTGAGAGATAGGGTAAGGGAATCTATTACGCGCGAAGGGAAGGTATTCGTACCCCACACGCCTGTATTACTCTACGATATCCACTTCTATTTTCTGTCTAATGGGTGTGTTTATATTTATTTACTGCTTAATTTCTATATCTGTATGCTAAAAGAATATGCATGTGAAAGAAGGGAAAATAAAGAAAACATGGGGAAAAGAAGGAAGTATTTACAAAGTTTGCTCGATCGAGCCCAGTGATAAGATGCCTACGTATTTCCTCGTGCAATGGGAAAGTCAGAGCGTCGTAGTTCGGCTCATATGTTTTGTAGGGTTTTGTGTTTTTTAATGAACAGGTCAGGTGAAGCACGTCCTTTTTGAAAAGGTTTTTTAAACAGTGCGGGTGAAGCACATCCTTTCGGAAAAAGTTTTTTAAACAGTGCGGGTGAAGCACATCCTTTCAGAAAAGGTTTTTAAACGGTGCGGGTGAAACACATCCTTTCAGAAAAAGGTTTTAAACACAAAAAGAAAGCCTGTAGGCGAAAAAGATTTGCATTGGATGGTTGATTTTACCTTGAAAAATGAGTTTGAACCATTATTAAGTGTTTTGATTTTCAAAAGAAAAGAAAACAAGTTTTAGTTTTATTACATGCAAGGATGCAAAAAAGGAAGAAAATAATCAAGGGAAACTATCTAATTCAATCCCTAATGTTATCATACATGGATTACAACCTAAGGTCTAACTCGAATCGCTACCTAAGATAGAGTCGAGAGAATCCTAAGGGAACATGGCAAAGGTTTACAGCCTAAATCTATGTCTATCTTGAATCGCTACCTAAAGTAGAATTGAAGACGACAAAAAGGAATGGAAAAGGTTTACAACCTAAATCTATATCTATCTCTAATCGCTACCTAAGGTTGAGTCAAAGACGACAAAAGGGATGAAGCAAACAAGTGTTTTGGCAGAAGCACACAAACAATGCGATGTGCAAACAAATGTCAATCAAGCGTAGGCATAACCTACAGAGAAAATGATGTGAGTTCAGCAATAAATGCGAACCCCAAGAATGAGTGGAGAGTCAGAATAAGGGACTCTGGCCACTTTGTTAATGACACGATAAAGGAATAGTAACACAATTCGCGTGTACAATACAAGACACAGACTAGAACTGCGGGGGACGACTGCCGACCCTTTCCGCTTGCCCATATATCAATGACTCGATAGCAGGAAATATAAAAAGTGGGACTTTGCTTGGTGGTGCCACGTCGGGTGTCCTAACCACTTCTGACCTATGCAAGCACAATTGTAAACACAATGAAAGCTCCTCCCTATGCACGGAAGAGGACTTTAAACAAACCAAACACAATTAGCAAACAGAAGCGCCCTAAACGGGTCTTTGAATAAACTAGAGGGGTTCCTGAACACGCTCCAACTACGGAAGCCCCATCATACATCTCTATTCCTACTTCTCATGGCAAGGAAAGCGGTAAAACCCTACTTCTCATGCTCTCTAGAAAAGCGGTAAAAGAATGCGGTAAACAAAGTAAAATTAATACCAAACGAATAATAAAAGCCGAAGAGCACTGCAAGCTAAAAATACTCCGGAAAACTTCGAGTAAACTTCCATCAACAAAGCAATAATAAGAAACAACTCGATCAATATAATCCATAAGGTGATATCGTGTAACATGTGCGTGTATAAATAAGTCCTCACAATAAAAGGAACACCTTCACAAAGGTACATATCCAGAAAAAATAGCAGAACATTTATTTCTCGTAACATGAGAAAACACAAAGCGAAATGCGTTTAAAATGCAAAAAGAACCACGGAAGAAGTGGTAACCACGGGAGAAGTTGTATGTTAGTGTACCAATATTAGGTACCTAACTAAAATATCCTCAATGTACCTTGCACAAGTCAACAAACATGTCAAAAATAACAACGAGGCGGGAATATAATTGCATACTCACATCATAAGTCAAAATATGATCCAAATGTGAAGAAATGGAATGTAAACATGTATAGCAACATGAGAATGGAAAACCGGACAGCCATGCACGCATAATGCAAAATAACCCATGAACAATATCAAAATCGAGCTAATTCCATCACAATAGTCCTCAAATGAAAATTAATCACATCAGAACGTTTCCGCGGGCGAATCCATTTTGAATTTGATAAATGCATTGCTTGTGAAGTATGTGTTCGTGTATGTTAAACATAATTAGAGACCTAGAGTAGTTAGAAACCAAAAATCTATACAAGAATGGCCAAAGAATGCATTATTCACAAAGGAATCAAGGCATGAAGTGTAACTTCTAATAGGGGCAGCAACTACCTATTCTAAAGCTTTCCTGAACATCTCTAAAAATGGAGGAAAAGATCGCAAACTAAACATGCAAGAGGAACCTAGAAGAACTATGTAAGTATTAAACTAGTTCCTAGGAATTGAACTACTAAAGGTTAGCTTTGAAGGTCTATTTACAATCCTAATATGAGGTTTACATTTAACTACACTCAAATGGGAGAAAATATCCTAAAGTTTCTAAGAAACACATGGCATTACACTCCTAAAATTAGTCAATTCAAACGACAAAGGAGAAACATGATTTTAAACGACACAAGCTAATCGAAACTTGAGAATTAAGAAACTATTGAATTAAATTAGATATTAAATTCTACAAGTCAGTAGCTAAATCATATTAAATAGTCTCAAACAAAATTCACAAGAAAAACCATGCTTGAAACTTATTTATGCACAAAACTAAGTCAAAAACGACCTATCATCGCTCTATGGGTTAACTATCATGGTACCCTAATCATGTGACTCAATTATCAATTCTAAACCAAGATGATAATTACCTGAACATGTCAACATGTTAATCAAAAAGTTAATTGAAGGTTAGAACAAGTATTGAATACCGTATGCGAAAAGAAATTGATTCCTAACTAGGTGAACTAGTAAATAATTACCTATGTTTGTATCATACAAAAGGAAAATCGGATAAAAACCTAAAAAGATCTAAACAATTATTATAAAAATACCTAAAGACTCCTAATATCTAATAGAACCAGCATATTATTTTTAGGAATTTTTGTTGTTAAGAAACGGTCAAAAATCGCATCTATATGCGAAGTGTTATGGGAAAATCTCCTCTAAACATGTTATCGAAAACAATTAAAACGGGATTGAAATTTAATTGCAAAAATTCCCAAATAATATGAAAAGAATTATAAAAGTCCTAAAGCATCAGGAACCTATTTATTTAGATTTTTATTGTCGAGAAACGATCGAAGATCACATCGAAAGGTGCATGGTATCATGGAGAAATTGTTTCTAAACATATTATCAAAAATTGATTAAAAACTAAAGGAAATTAATTGTTAAAAATTCACAAAAAGTATAAAAAATATCCTAATACATTAAAAGGGAAGAAACGTATTTTTATGTATTTTTTAGAAGTCGGTGGAATCGAAATCGGGAGTTAAATTGACAATGTCTTAATGTTGTGTAAGCATAGCTCAGGGGGGGGTGTCGCTGAATTCCAATTCTTAAACTAATTTTAGTTGTTATTGCCAGGACTAGGCTCAAACAGGGGGGTATGACCAGGAAATGCACTGAGCCCAATCCTAAACTACACTAAGCCCATTGCGAACTTGCACTAAGTCAAGTTTCTATAAAAAAGAAGAGAAATCTGAATTTGTAACTCATATGTCACGTTTATTTTCCTTTTCTAGGTGTATCAATGTTATGTCAGTTGGGCAATATTTAAGTTATTCAGATTTTTGAAACAAAATAAAGAGAGAGACATGTCGAGATCCTAGCGGCTATCATGGAAATTATGCATAACTAATGGCACAACGGCACGCATGGGGTTCCGTTACAGGCCACCGGAACCGCTATTTTCCGGTTGCTTTCTCCGATGATTCCGACGGCAGGGATCGATAGACTTCCACAAAAGTTCACGAAATTCACCCCTCTCCACTCAAATTTTAACACTAATTCTGAATCCTAAACTCGTTTTTACTAACACACGCTCAAATTCAGAAGAATCCATACATTAATTCAAGATCTAGAAATCGTAAATCCAAAGATCAACACATTTTCGCATCTAACACTGACTTCTGGTTATTCAAAACGTGAACATGATACGGATAATCTTATTCATGTATACTCTGAGAGAAATATCGGATGACTTACCGGTGTGAAGAGCGTGAATGAACAAGAAAATTCCGCAGCTTCCTCTGGAACTTGAAGATAGAAGTAAAAGTTCAAGAAGTTTCTCTCTGTTGAGAAGATACACTCAATGCTCGCGTGAGGAAGAAAATAGAGCGAGACAACGGTCGAACTTGCTTCAATCAACGATAGATCCAAACATGCTCAAAATTCTGAGGAAGGTGATGGAACATTGTTGATTCTTCTACACTGAGAAATAAACTCAGTCTTCTTGCTTGAACCTTGGAGAAGAAGAAGAAGTATATCGCGTCGAAACTTATTTCACGGGATCTTGAAAGCTTTTCGAGATCCTCCGTTTCTCTGCAACTTTTCGAATCTTGTTATGGGAGAAGAAGAGCGATGAAGGAGAGAGTGTTATGGTTGTGTTCCATGAGAAGGAAGAAACAGTTCGTTAATGGAGGTTGAAGGTTGTTAGGGAGGAGAGGAAGAAGGTTGTTATGGAGGAATGGTGTTTTTGTTACGGTTGTGCATCAAGTTTGTCGCGGTTCTGATGAGAGGTTGGTGAAGGAGTGTATGAAGGGAGTGTGAGAATAATGGTTCTGGTTGTTGTTGAAGGTAAGAATGAGAGAAAAAGTGAGGAGGTGGAGGCGATGGGGAAAAATGAGAGCGAGGGAGAGAGCTGTCTTTTGTATCTTCCAGCCTGTCAAGAAGTTCCTCCTTTTATTTTTAGCCGAAATTCAATACACTGCATGCATGGGATCAATTGCTTCACCAATTAGAGAAAAGATGAGCTGCCATCCATACTCTATAATTCAAATCTCACTTAATCAAAACATATGGTAGAAAGAAGATCAGAAGTTTTGAAAGAAAGGAGATCAAAATTTCTGGAAGAAAGGAGATCAGAAGTTCTGGAAGAAAGAAGATTGGAAATTCTGGAAGAAAGAAGATCAGAAGTTCTGAAAGAAAGGATATTAGAAGTTCTGGAAGAAAGAAGATCAGAAGTTCTGAAAGAAAGGAGATCAGAAGTTCTGGAAGAAAGGAGATTAGAAGTTCTGGAAGAAAGGAGATTAGAAGTTCTTTGGAAGAAAGAAGATCAGAAGTTCTAGAAGAAAGAAGATCAGAAGTTCTGAAAGAAAGGAGATCAGAAGTTTTGAAAGAAAGGAGATCAGAAGTTATGGAAGAAAGAGATCAGAAGTTCTAAAAGAAAGGAGATCAGAAGTTCTGGAAGAAAGAGATCAGAAGTTCTGGCCGTTAGAAGGTTCTGATTTTCTGATGAATCGTGTGGATCGGTAAGCCG
Organism: Vicia sativa; assembly: GCA_021764765.1. Taxonomy (NCBI): domain Eukaryota; kingdom Viridiplantae; phylum Streptophyta; class Magnoliopsida; order Fabales; family Fabaceae; genus Vicia; species Vicia sativa. The sequence continues at coordinate 74,151,281 of CM038797.1, read as the reverse complement.
TATGCAGATACTTCAAGACTCACAGAAGGCCGTAGAATCACTTCAGGATCAAATATTCTACCACAACTTGCTCAGTCAATATACTTAGAATAGGAAATCAGAACTCCAAAACCTTAGTTCTCGTGAGATAATCAGAATCTTCCGGATGCATACCTCTCGTATATTAAGATAACACTTGAAATAACGGAACCTCAGATATTCAGCCTCTATGAATCAAACGCATCTCCTGAATTGTACAGGTCCATACGATTAAAAAACCTTGAACCCATGGTTAATGCATGAATGACATGTATGTAATGCACCTATTGATTAAGTGAAAGCCAATTATTTATTGAAAAATGAAGAGGGCGGATTTTGGGGTGCAACAACTAGGAAGTGTGAATGGATATAAATTTTACTAGTATTATTTGAATTATAATATTATATTATGTCATAGAATAATAATTAAATGAATTACTAGTAGAATAATATGATTAGTATTATTTTATAATAGTTAAATAATTATTTCATGAAGGCAAAAGTGGGAATATAGATATTTAAGGTGTTGGAGGTGTGTGAGCAATAGTGTAGAGATGAGGGGTGTTGTGAGTAACTAATTAGTAATATTAGTTAGTGATTATTTTATTTGAATAATTTAGTTGGAATTATTTGGATTTAGGAATAATTATTCATAATTATTTTAGTAATTAAAATTTGATAGTATGAGTAGAGAAATAATGAAGGGCATTATGGTAAAGTTGGATGGCATAAGTGAGGTTATGATGAGAATAACAATATTAAGGGTCCTAAGGGAAAAAGAGACTTAAGAGGAAAATTGGGGTTTGTGTTCTCGTTGTTACGATCGTGAAAAATTGAGAGAAATAGAGAACAAGAGGAAGAAAAGAAAGCTAGGGCTTGAGGAAGACTTCCATAGTAGAAGAGGAGAAGAAGATTAAGCTTGGGAACCTTCAATTCAAAGGTAAGGATGGGGTTCCAACTCTATAAGGGATAGTATAATCATAGGTATATGGGGTTTTATTGTATGATTGTTTGTGTGGATGTGTTGATTTGTAAATTGATTGTTGTGTATGATAATTTGGTGTGGAAACCTTGATAAATGATGATAGAATGTTAGGTTTTTGGTGTAGGTTGTTTGATTTAAATCTGTTGAAATTGTGTATGATTGATGAAATTGATGATGTGAATTGAGTTAGAATATAGTAGATAAAGTATGATAATGTGATAAATTAGATTATGTATTTTGATGTAAAAAAATTGGAGTTTTGGGATGGAAAAAGGATGATTTTTGTAGCATAAAAATCTGGTTTTTTTATTCTGGTACAGTGGGAACCGGTTACCATCTATGGGAACCCAGTTACCACTCAAAAAATAGTGTTTCTGGTCATTTCGGAACTGGGTAACCGGTTCCCATATATGGGTACCTGGGTTCCCTGCTGAAGCTGACAACATTTTCTCAAAACTTGTAAAAATCATAGCTTTGTGCTCGGGTGTCCGCTTGACACACCGTTCGGACCGTTGGAAAGATAAAAATGTGATCTATCTTGTAAAAATCTTTTCAAAACCAGTGAATCAAATAATTTGGGATTTGTAATTATTTTGGTGACATATGTTGTATGTTGTGACGTCGTAGAAATCAATGTTGTATTGTGTTGTATGGTTGTTGTTGATTTACAGCAGGTGGCTGGAAACAGTAAGGTGTTGGTTATGTTTAAATCAATACTTCTTGTCGTTGATTGTATGAATTGATCTCATGTATTCATTGTTTGCATACCTTGGTATATATGTGATAATGTGGTAGTTGTGGTGTGGTTATGAATACATGATGTTGTTGAATGGTGTATGTTGTGATAGCATTACGAGTTGTGAATGTAATTGCTTGTATATGTTGTATGTGATAGAAGTTGTTATCATATTCAGTGTTGATAATGCATGCTTTAAAGATGTGCATGCATACATATCATTATTGTGAGTAGCTAATTCCTATTGTGTGAAATTAGTTAGTTGGCCAATAACCGTGTCCGAGTTGAAATAGGCGGTGAGGCGTATCTGTGTTAGAGTTGGAATAGAACGGATGTTGATAATGTGTCGAGTTGGAATAGAACAGTATGATGAATTTATTTCACGATTGGTACCACATGTATAGAGTCGTGTTGCATTGCATTACTGTATGTGTTATAACATGATTGGAAGAATTCCAGTGTTATAATGTGATTGTTACATGTTATTGTTGTATTGTTGATATTATGACAATTATGTTGTGGTAATGAAATGCTTAAACACTTATAATTATGCATGATAATTTCGTATATTTCTGATTATACTGTTCTTTATATTATTGTGATATCTCACCCCTTATGTTGTTATGTTGCCTTTATATGGGAAACATGCAGATACTCAGGAGTAGCTCTAGTAGCAGGAGTCAAAGAGGTTGCTCCTCTTTTAGTTCGAGTCGACGTTATGCTCTAATACGTAACACTCGGGTACAAGGTTATGTTTATTTCAATTATGTGTTATGTATCAAATTAATGAGCCGTTGTGGTTTTTGGAAACATGTGACATCTAGAATTGTGTTGTTTGATTTTAAATTACTCTAATAATTATATAAACATGCTATGGGAAAGTCAGGGTGTTACAGTTATCGGTTCACCCGAAATTATGTGTTATGTATCCGAAATACAGGTGATTGAACGTCGTTGTTTTACGCTGCAAGTGTAGCATTCAATTTGTTTGTTGGAAATTTTGTAACTCTGATTTTATATTATCCGTTGGGTAGAAATAGGGTGTTACACATATTGGTGGTACGTAGGCACAAAGCTCATTGTAGTTTTTCCGAATCAAAATTATAAAACCCACTTCTTTTCTCATCTTTGCAATCTCATTTTGTAAATATTTCTTTTTTATCCAAATACACTGATTTTTAAAGAGGTTCTTACGGAATACTGTAGATGTTTAGGGTGCTAATACCTTCCATTTTTATAACCACCCATTTACCTTGATCTCTATTTCATTTTGGGTTTTATTTGGTCTTTTCTCATTCCTTTGGAAATAATAAACTGCGGTGGCGACTTTCACTTTGTGAGTTAAGTCAATCAGTGTATTAGTCTCAACTTTTTATCGCTACAACTTGCATAACCCACTGATGCTTAGTTCATTGACATTATATGTTATTACGGTATTATCGATTTATGTTCTTTTGCTTACATGACCATAAACCATAACATGCACGCGACTTTTACTTAAAGGTGGTACTCAGAGACATTATCATTATACCTTCTTATAGGCGGGATGTCCATCATATTAGATGATGTATCATACCTCATGTATCTTCCTATCAAGGGGTATTACTATACCAGAAGAGGATTAGGTGAGAAGAAGTCGTCGATCTGATGGTCGCCCATTTGGAGGTTGTTCCTACTAAGGTCGCACATGAGCTACATGACACTAGAGATGCTCATGCACGATTTATATTTTGGAAAAGCTTTATAAGGAAAATTTGCATGGGCCTTTGATGTTGAAAGTGATAATGTGTAGGTTAAGTAGCCTTGGCAGTGTACATTAAGGTGTTACATCTTGTTCTTAGTTGGAACATCCATTTTTATAGACAAAAGTGCAACCTATGTTGATGTGGTGTACCTGAACTACTCAATTAACCTGACTTTGATTAACAGGTACAATTGGGGGGCCGCTTATTTGGTCTACTTGTACTCGAAGTTGAGAGATAGTTGTCTTTGGAAGATAAATCAAATGACAAGGAGTTGCACAATGCTTATGTTATTTTCTTTTTACTAATATTTTTATAATTTATTTGTTACGATTCTTATTAATATTGTATCCGGACAATTTTCAGGGATGAATCATCTCCTTCTTCCCTCACATCACTGGGTGGGAAGCCGCGCCTACCTACGACGAAGGTTGGTCACATGCAACCACTTTTTTGTACATGAGGAATAGTATGGTCGATCCATTAAGAATACATCTTGACCTTTATATACCATATGACATTTGCTTATTCTCGTACGAGGGTCACTGGGGAACACGTCTGTTTGACGTCATTTTTTGTATACTCCATGTGGTTGGCATGTGGGTTATTAATTATGTATCCTTATCTTCCTGATCTAGTGATGTACCAGTTTGGTTACTTTCTAATTATTTTGAGACATCCATATGAGTCTGCTTCTCCCGATGTCCGCTGCAGAAACCTTGGTGTGATACTAGATGATTTTGATAGTCACTTTGTATCAAAAGAGTATCATATGGAGCCATCTCTTATAAATTGGGTTGTTGATGATGGCTACATGACCTAGTTCTATTGGGTGTCACACCTTATCATGACACAAAACAATTTTGGAAGACCACATAGGCCAACTAACCAGGAGGTACTTAAGAGTCTGGATGACCATGGTCGAGAGCGTGATGGCGCTCTATCGTGTGTTGTGCAGATAGGTGAAGCATGAATAGAGTTAGGACTCTTTGAGAATGACAGTCTATATTTGGACCTCATGGAAAACATAATTGTCGAGTTACAAAGAGTTTGACATACACAAAAATTTAAGTTTAAATGTATTATTTTTTGTATTTCCGAAAAAATATTATGTATGTTGTTTCATTTTTAAATTAATATATAATTTTTTACGTTCATTTACCCTTTAATTAAATTAAATTAAATTTGATTTTATTGTAATTTTTTTTTGGTTTAGATTAAGTTTATTTTGATTTTATGTCAATATAACTTGGAAACTTAACAATAATTAATAATTATAGCAAAAACTAGAATTAATGAAACAAGCAAATGAATGTTTTTCACCAAATTTTACAATAAACTGATAAAATATTAAATTAGATTTGGTAAAAATATTAGATTAGATTTGATTAGATTTAATATTTTAATATAATCCAAGTTGTGTAGACCCAAGCCCAATTAGGGTTGTATATAAATAGTCCTAGGTTGTATCATTATTTGTACAATTCAATAATACAAATCCTTATTTCCTTTATTATTCTCTCTTTCTCCTCACTAAAAGTTCCTCACGTAATTTATTATTATTGTTATTGATAAGATTTCAATGATCGTTCAGCAATCAATTCTTTGAATAAATTCTTGTGAATGTAGAAAAATTGAAGGATGAAAGGATGATTGATGCAATTAGTGGAAAAGGAGGCATGGGATATTCTAGTGAAATATTATGAAGGAGGTGAGAAAGTTAAGGTTGTCAAGTTATAAACCTTGCGTCGATAATATGAATTATTGTCGATGGGAGAAGATGAAAGAGTTGCGAGGTTGAAACCATAACTAATAAGATGATAGTTGAGAAGTTAATTAGAACATTGACCTCTCACTTTGATCACGTTATCGTAGCTATTCAAGAATCCAACAAACTTAAAACCACTAAAGTGGAAGATTTGGTTGGTTCATTGGAGGCGCATGAGATGAGGATTGTCGAAAGGAATGGAGTTCAAGACTCGATACAGGCTCTGCAAGCTCAGTAATGGAAAAAGGATAGTGGCTCCAACAAATTCAAAGGCAAGTCCGACAAGTCTCAGGGCAAGAAGCCTTGGTCGAATTTCCACAAGAATAAGGTCGAAGATAGAAATTCTAAATCCTCGAAAAGGGGAGGAGGAAACTATCGAAAGGACAAAGAAGATAAAAAGGGTGTACAGTGTTATAACTATGAAAAGTTGGGCCACATAGCCAAATATTGTTGGTACAGAAAAGACAATGGATCAACAAAAAGCAAGGACGAAGGAGTGAATCTTGCACGCCAAGATTCAGATGATTCTGAATGTGATATGGTGGTTATGGTTGCAGTTTCAGATAACCATGTTGAATCTAAGATCTAGTTCCTCGACTCAGGTTGCTCGAATCACATGACTGGTAGAAAGGAGTGGTTGGCAGACTACGATGAGTCGAAGAAGAGTAAGGTAAAACTTGCTGATAATAGTTCATTGCAAGCAGAAGATACTGGCAACATAGTTTTTCAAATGAGTAATGGAGGGAAAGCTATGATTAAAGATGTGCTCTATGTACCTAGAATGAAGTGAAACTTGCTAAGTGTTGGACAACTGGTAGAAAAGGTTTCTCAATTGTTATGAAAGATGAAGCTTTGAAATTGTTCGACACCAAGAACAATTTGGTCTTAAAATCTCCTTTGTCGAAGAACAAGACATTTAAGACTATGATTAGTTCGACTGAAGTTCAATGTTTGAAAACTGTTGTTGACCACAAAGATAGTTGGTTGTGGTATTTGAGGTTTGGACATTTGAACTTTCGATCACTCAATCAACTGATTACTCAAGATATGGTTACTGGGATTCCAAGTCTTGAGATGCCTGAAAAACTTTGTGAAGGTTGTTTAGTCGGAAAGCAATCTAGAAATTCTTTTGTTTTGACTATGCCAATAAGATCATCCTGCATTCTCGAAGTGGTACATTCAGATGTATGTGGTCCATTAGAAGAACATACCATTGGTGGAAATAGATATTTTGTTTCGTTTGTTAATGAGTTCAGTCAAAAGTTGTGGATCTATGTGATCAAATGAAAGGACGAAGTATTCGAAATCTTTAAGAGATTCAAGATACTTGTCGAAAACCAGAGTGAGAAAAGGATCAAAGTTCTACGAACAGATGGAGGTGGCGAATACACTTCGAAGATGTTTGAGAAATTCTGTGTAGAACATGGTGTTGATCATGAGGTAACTTTCCTTATACACCTCAACATAATGGAATTGCTTAAAGAAGAAACAGAACCATATTAGATATGACAAGATGCATGCTAAAGCAGAAGAATTTGCCAAAGTCTTTATGGGGAGAAGCTGTTTCGACTGCAGTTTATATTTTGAACAGGTGTCCTACCAAGATTTTGAAGAACAAGGTTCCTGAAGAAGTATGGAGAGGCAAAAGACCATCATTAAGTCATTTGAAGGTGTTTCTCTCTATGTGTTAAAAATATATTCCTGATGCAAGAAGAAGGAAGCTTGATGACAAGAGTGAACCTATGATTCTGGTAGGATATCATAAAACGGTGCATCTGAGCTATTCAATCCGATTCTTGAGAAGATTGTGTTGAGTAGAGACATTGTAATTGATGAAAATTCTGCCTGAGATTGGAATTCTAGTAATTCAATTAACAAGCCACTGATGAGCTCTGATTTCAACGAAGAAATTGATGGGATCAAAGTCTAAGGAATTACTGAGAATCCAGTCGAAGTCGAAGAAATTACTGAGAATCCAGTCGAAGTCAAAGATGAAGCAAATGTTGATATTCCAAACAATGTCAAAGTCGAAGAAGGTGTGGCTAGCATAAGTCATAGACCTCAGCAAAATAGAGTTCCTCCAACAAGACTTCAAGATTATAAAGTAACGGGTGATGATGAAGTAACACCAGATGGAGAATTAGTTCATTTTGCTTTACTTGCAGGTGCTAAATCAATCAACTATAGCGAAGCTTTGAAGAGTAACAAGTGGAAGTTAGCTATGGTCGAAAAGTTACATGTAATCGAAAGAAACAACACATGGGAGTTAGTCAAATTACCATCACATACAAAAGTTGTCGAAGTAAAGTGGGTATTCAAGTTGAAACACAATGTTGATGGTTCGATAGCAATACATAAAGCAAGATTAATAGCTCGAGGGTTTATTCAAAAGAAGGACTTGACTACTCTAAAGTATTTGCTCCAGTAGCAAGATTGGAAATTGTTCGACTAGTAGTAGCATTGGCATGCAATCAAGGTTGGTCGACATTTCATTTAGATGTGAAATTAGCATTTCTGAATGGTCCTTTAGAAGAAGAGGTTTATGTCACACAACCTCCTAGGTTTGTGATTCAGAAGGAAGCGAGTAAAGTATATAAGTTGCATAAAGCGCTCAATGGTCTCAAGCAGGCACCTAGGGCATGGAACAAGAAGATTGACTCACACTTAGTCGAATTGGGATTTGTCAAATGCAAATCAGAGTATGGTGTCTATGTTCAGGTTGTAGCACAAGATATAACAATCATTTGCTTATATGTTGATGACTTGCTAATAACTAGAAATAGCTTGAAGAACTTGTCGAAGTTCAAAGAGCTGATGACTAAGGAATTTAAAATGTCGGATCTGGGAAAATTCTCTTATTTCTTAGGCATGGAATTTCAAATAACGAAGCAAGGTATGGTGCTACATCAAAGGAAGTATGTCAAAGAGATACTCAAGAGATTCAGAATGGATGATTCGAATCCTGCATCCTCACTTGTCGAACCAAATTTGAAGTTGGAGAAGAATGGAGAGGCAGAAAAATTTGATGTAACTTTGTTCAAGCAAATTGTGGGATCTCTGAGGTATTTATGCAATATTCGACCTAATATAGGTTTCGCTGTCAAATTAGTAAGTAGATATGTGAGCGAACCAAGAATGTCACATATGAAGGCTGCAAGAAGAATTCTGAGATATTTGAAAGGTTCGATAAACTGTGGAATACTATTTCGACGAAATTCTGAAGATAAAGAAACAATAGTTAATTGTTTTTCAGATGCTGATTGGTGTGGAGATAAGAAAGATCGAAGAAGCACAACTAGATATTTCTTTCAAGTATTTGGCGCCCCAATCTCATGGTGTTCGAAGAAGCAACCTGTGGTGGCATTGTCATCTTAAATAATATATAAGATTCTATCGCTTGTCAAACAATTTGGATCAAATCAGTACTTGAAGAAATGGCTGTCGAAGTGAAGAAATCGTTGATGTTGCAAATCGACAACAAGTCAACTATAAATCTGACGAAGAATCCAGTTCTGCATGGAAGAAGTAAACATATCGAAGCTAGGTTTCACTTCTTGAGGGAAAAGGTAAATCAAGGTGAACTTGAAGTTAGACATTGCTCAAGTAAAGCACAGTTAGCCGACATATTTACCAAAGAATTAAAGATTGAAAGATTCCTAAATTTGAGAAATAAATTAAGAATAGTTCAGATTGACTATTTTTTAGGATGTTCGACAACTTGGATTATGGGGGTGTGTTGAAATATTAAATTAGATTTGGTAAAAATATTAGATTCGAATAGATTTGATTAGATTTAGAAAACTGTACTTTGTACCCCTACAGTTAATCCTGTACCCCCACACTTTTTTAAAAATGACAATTTTACCCTAAATACAATTTAATTATTTTACTATTTGACTTTTACCATTTACGAAAAAGACAAAATTTAACAGTCCAGAAAAACACTTCCGTAACACATTCCGGAACACTTCCAGCAAGTATTCTGGTATGTAAAAATACAAACCGAGCAGTTTTAAATGTGTTCGGATTAAAAAACCATTCCGAACACTTTGTGCAAGTGTTAGGAATGAATAAATGTATAACAAAGAACACTTCTAGTAAGTGTTCGAAATTCTAAAAGGAACACTTCCGAAAGTGTTAGGATAATATTGCAAACCGAACACTTCCTAAAAGTGTTCAAAAAAACAACAAAAAATAAACGGAACACTTTCTAAAAGTGTTCGGTTTGTAAATTTTCGACACGTTCTAAAAGTGTTCAGGTGCTTTGTGAACAGGAAGACTTGGCCCCAATGCAATGTACTTTGAGAGAATTCGGAACACTTTTAGAATAGATGTGAAAAATGAATTTTTTTTAAAATCTTATGCTTTTTATATGAGGGTATTTTCGTCAAATAATTACTATAGCGGGGGTACAGGTTAAAATGTGGGGGTACAAAGTAAAATTTTCTTAGATTTAATATTAAAATATAATCCAAATTGTATAGACTCAAGCCCAATTAGGATATTATATAAATAGTCCTAAGTTCTATCATTATTTGTACAATTTAATAATACAAATCCATATTTCATTTATTATTCTCTCTTTTTTTCCTCACTTAAAAATGTGAACACGCACTAACATAAACTACCTAACTAATGCATTATACATTATGTACGTGGTTTTTCATACACACAGATTTTAATTTTAAGGTTCAATTTTTATTAATATATATATAACTTATTCTCAAATGTCAACTTTGATCCTAGTCATGATGTAACTTATCCTTCTCTAAAAGTTTCTCTTTATATTATATAAAAACTAAACTAGTACAAATAGAGGTTGTTCACCAGAAAATGAGAACTAATTAATTAGTCGCACATAGTTCCTAAAGTGGCTTCAATTTTTTCTACATTATATCATAATATCTATCGCATTTGATTACAAAACTCTTAGAATATGTTTATCACCAAAGTCGGCTAGCACGTAATTTCACCATACATACTCTTACTTTCCAAGATTCCACATATTTGAAACATTCATCAATGAAACAACAAAAAGCCTCCAACAATTGGTTTATTTAATTAATCAAAGTCAAATTCCTTGAGTTCATCCCAAACTGCCTATAAATACCTCACATCATAACATCTTAATCACAATATTTTTAGTATTTCACTTCCTTAATTACATAGCATAATATATATAAATTCTTAATTTCATATCCATGAAAAGGAAGAGAGAAGAAAGAGTAGAGAACATAGATTTAGCAAATTGTCTAATTCTACTCTCCCATCCTAAAGAAATCAAACCAAAGAAACATTTTGGTCGTGTTGAATTTGAGTGCACCACATGCAAGCGTAAATTTTCTTCATTTCAAGCCCTAGGTGGCCATAGGGCTAGTCACAACAAACGTAAATTAGATGCCTCAAAACTCAAACTACGTGCACAAAATTTGGATTTATTGAATATGTCCAAATTGCATGGTTGCTATATTTGTGGTAAAGAATTCTCTTTAGGCCAGGCTTTGGGAGGACATATGAGAAGGCATAGAATTGGTGTCAATGAAGAATTTTCTTTGATGAAGGAAAAAAAGATTGTTGGAGAAGTTCCAATATTGAAAAGATCGAATAGTAAGAGGGTTATGTGTTTGGATTTGAACTTAACACCTTTGCAAAATGACTTGAAGTTATTGTTTGGAAATATGGCACCTAAAGTTGATTCCTTTGTATGATTAACTCTTTGTCTTGATGCTTTGTTTTGTAGTTTGAATATATGTAATTCTTTCAATTCTTTGTGGTAAAATTAAAATAAAATTGTAAATACAAATTAGCAATTTTTATTGAGATTTGATTATTTACGCTCATTATTTTCTTTCTTTTTATTTACAAAAAATTGAGAGCTTTTAAAATATACCTTAAAATATTACCTGTTAATTTAATTTTTTAAAGTTATTACTTATAAATTTTTTAAAGTGTGTGGATGAATTGCTTTAGAGGAAGAGTAGGTAAGGGGGACTTTTTGCCTTCAGCTTTTTGTTTATATCTTAGGGCAGAGAGGAAGAATGTGAAGATTGCATATATGGGATTTTGGAGAGGCTCGATTTGGAAATGGAATTTACATATTAATGTTTCTAATCCTCCCCCTGTAGAAAACGATCAGCTGGAAGGCCTAGAAGCTTTTATGCAGGAGTTTTCATTGAAGCAGCAGGATTATGATTTTTATGTGTTGTGGAGAGGTCCTAATGAATTTTCTCTATGAAACATAAACTCCGACACGGACACTGTGACGCAATACAATACGACCGATAATTTTAAAATCATAGGACATCGAAATCGAAATTGTTGTAGATATGCTATTATTTAGTATTTACTTATTCATTTATTATTAAAAGAGTTACAAAATTTTTAGTCATAATCAATATCTTCAATTCTTCATCGATAATATTGCTTCAATACATGTCTAATCATTTTATATATGTATGAGATTTGTCTAAAAAATACATAAAGCAATATCTTCAATTCTTCATTGATAACATTACTTCAGTACATGTTTAACTATTTTATATGTGTATGAAATTTGTCCAAAAAAATACAGAAAGTGTATTGAAATAAAAAAATAATAATTTTTCTTTTGAAATATTTGTCTGAATTATCCGACTAGTGTTGTATGAGTGTCATGTGAGTGTCAGACACCAATTCAAATAGTGTTGAAGTAAATAAAAAAAAATTGGATGTCACTTGTCTCACTTTTTGACACTTGTTGACTTTTTTGACATGTGTCGTATGTGCGTCATACAAGTGTCTAACAATGCGACACACCTGCACTTAGAGGTGTTCGTGTTTCATATGATTTTTTTTGTCAAATCTTGTTATTCTTCGTTTTCTGATTTGGTTAATGCAAACCCCTCAATTTCATTAGTGTGTTAGTAGGCTTTGAACTTCATTTGAAATTTAAAAGCTTAGCAAATTGATCATGTTTGGGTGGAGATTAATTCTCAACATTGTGCCAACAAGGGTAGAGCTATATAGAAGACATGTCAATGTTGATAAATGTTTTTTTATAAAGCCAAGTTCAATATCAAGAGATACAGAGACATTTCGACTAAGTCAACACATCTGGAAAACCTTCATCCTAGTCCGTCCACTCAAAATATTTTTTTGTGTGTAAGCAAGATGATATAAAAGGGAGAACTAAGGGTTATCCAACCTGATTACACGATACGGGTTAATCCGACAAAAAGAGAGAAATAACAAAACCAAATCGAATTACGAAAGAAATAACAAAGGGTCTTTGGTAAACTCGTAAAGGCTACTACTAGGGTGAGTGATTTCTCCTATGAAAGATCACTTCCAAACTAAAATTTTAATATTGCAAACCGTATTATCGATATTGCAAACTTCATTTCGAAAACAATTCTCATTCCTTACTAACCATAAAATCCACAAAGTTTCAAACCAAACAACTCCACCTTTACTCTCTTTAACCTTCATTTTTTACAAAAAGAATACCAATCAATAAAACATGAAAGACATTCTTCCTCCGACCCTACCGGTTTTCCAATCCATAAAGCTATATCCCTCCAAATAACCTTCACCCCATTACAAGTGAAAAAAGAGTAATCCTTATTTTCTAGATCAACGCTACAAAAAGAACACTTTAAATTATCTAAAGATAAAGTAATACCTTTATACATCAATAAGTCTTTTGTTGGAAGTCTATTGACAAAACATCTCCAACTAAAAGCCTTAATTTTGAATGGTACATCAATCTTCCACAACAAACTGAACACCACATCAAACCTATTTAACGGACCATGGGGAATCCACAAACTAGCATAGTGATCATAACAAGACGCCACCGAGAAAATACCACCAGGAGAACACGACCAACTCACAGAATCTCGTCCGCCCGAATCCATACTATAACCAGAAATCTTAGCACAGAAATCCTCCTAAACAATCTATTGATTCGGGTCAAGAAAGTCCACCAAAGTCAAACCACAATCACCCCATTGCCACAAACCGTCTTTCCACCCACCCATCCCCGCAACCGAAACTTCTTTCAAACGCGAAGCCGAGTATAAAACCAGAAATTCCTCCTTCAAGCTATTGTTTTCCAACCATATTGCTTCCCAAAAAGGTGTATTATAAAATTTACCAATTGAATACAGATAATGAGACACAATAGAATCACTAGTAGAAAATTTTCCTAAACTAGTAATATCCTTCCACCATAAAGAAGAAGACTTAGAAGAAACTTTACAACTATCCACACCACAAAAAACTTTCATAGAAATGTCACCATTTCGGGCTTTCAACATATTATACCAAAAAACATCTTGCCCTTGAAGAATTCTCCACCTCCATTTGTTAAGAAGAGCAAAGTTAAACTCTTCAATGTTTTTTATACCAAGTCCCCCTTATCATAAGGGAGACAAACACTCTTCCAGCTCACTCAATAAATCTTTCTCTTCACTTCCACTCCTCCCCACAAGAAGTTACCTTGTGTTGTACCCCAATTTTCCCCCCTAAAATTCTCTATCATCTCATACCATTGCACTGCACAAAGATCACAAATTAAGTCTCCCTCTCTCCTATCTTTGAGTTTGCCCTTGAGGAGATCACCAAGCACTTTGTTTGCGTATAGTTGCATATGATGATTGATACTTGGCTAACCATAAGATATGTATATAATTTCTCTTTATATGTTGTTTGGTAGGAGGATGATGCAAAGGATTCCTCTTCAAGAAGTCTATAGGTTCATATGTTTATTTTCATGCTTTATCTCCCCAATTCTCAATATCTTGAAGTGTTTATTCTCATTATGGACTCCTCTTGTTATCTAATATAGTATCTCATCTTGATTGTGTACTCCATGAGTAAGGAAGATCATCAAAGTTGAATAATTCTCCATGCCATGGACATTTATCTTGGAATTAGGGTTTTGGGCTTCTAAGGACCATATCTTGGTGGTTGTGTGAAATTTGTGGATGATTCCAAAGCCATTGGAATCTTAAAAGAACCTCTAGCATGTATCTTCTTTTGTTCAAGGTTGTTATTTGATGAAAATATGTTTTGAGGATCAATGATTGCAAACTCTCTAGATTGATACTTCATCTCTCTTGTATGACTTCAAAGGATCATAACTTGGTCATTCCTTGTCTCCTTGAGCTCATTATTTCTCCACAACGAACCTAAGGGTGTCTAATACAACTTAGTTCAATTGGTAAGAATAGAAAATGCATGGAAAGTTGCTTGAGAAGTCAAAAGATTACAAGTCCTTGATGGATTTCTCAATTTGTGATCATCAACTTCAAGAGATCATAATTTGATCACCATTTATCACCTTGAGGTCATTATTTTTGCACAATAATATTGAAGATGTGAAATTTATCTCCATTTTTGTTTCAAAGCTTGAAGATTTTTGGAACTTTCTTGAAGAAGTCAAAAGATTATAGGTCATTTCGTGATTTTTCATCAACTTCACAAGGCCACAACTTTCTCAATTTTTGGAGTTTTTGGTTAGTTCTTTTTTTCAAATTCCATTCAATAGGTCTAATTCACACCATCTTTGTTGGTCAAGAGCAAGTTTTGAATGGAAAAACATTTTTTGAAGCAAAATATTACAAGTCATCTTTTGTGCCAAACATAGAAATTTTTCTAAGTGTGAAAAATCAGATTGTTTTTGTTGATTTCAAACGATCATAACTTTTTATTCAAGATGCCAAATGGAATATTTCCAAGCACATTGCAAAGTTTGCAATCTCAGCTTTCCAAAGTGTCCAAGATTGTATCATAAAGGTCCCTGGGTAATGAGAACCATGTTGGAGAAGTAGGCACCATGGATTTCTGTTTGTGCTCGAAAGTTAGTTTTGAATTCATTCATTTTGAAATTACAAGCCTTTTTAAGCGTATGTTTGTATCTCTAATCATAATTATCAAGTTTCCATAAGTTATTAGAGTGGTAAAACGCATGATTAAAGTGAATTTTGGTCATGTGCAAGTCACATGTTTCACACCACACGAATTAGCTTGGTTTGCACGATTTCATCATAATTCCTTCTCATTTTCATCACCATTCACTTCTCTATAAATAGAGGTCCATCCCTCACTCATTTCCTCAAGCTTTGAGAGCCAAAAAAACCCTTCCAAACTCCCTCTACACCTCACATTTCTGCAATTTCGATTTCTCTCTTAAAGCACTCCCAAATCGAAATTGATCATTTATTTTTCTTCCTTGAACTTCACTGAAGCTAATAGAACAAGAATCATGCCTTGAGGTGTCCTGAATCGTGCCATCCAAGTCAAGTTTCATAGCTTTGAAAGTAAACTTCGTTCAGGTAGGATTCTTAACCAAATTTCTTCAAATAAATGTCTAACTTGTTCTCCTCATCTCCCTGATCCTCATGGTCTTCACCATTTTCATTTCCGTTGAGAATTGCATCTGGTTTTCTGAAAATAAGTGTTCACTATTATTTGAGTTTTTTTCAAATCGAGCCTTGCTCAGTTGAAATAAATTTTTCCCGAGGGTACCATTAGAATTGTCTTGAAGAGACAAATCTAACGGTACCGGTTTGAGGAATTAATTTTACAGTTTGTGAAACTCCAATTTCGGAGAGGCTGGAGGTTGAAGACGATGGCATGTTCGTATTCAACCAATGACGTTCATCCATGTAATTTTTTTGAATTTAATATGATATGTCTGCTTTACCATGCGCGCATTTTCTGAGCCCTTGGATCTGATTACTTAAGTGAGACAACATCGATCCAACGCGCCACATATATTTTCTTATTTTATTTTTCTAAAAGCTTAATCTGGTGTGAAAACCAAGGAGGTCCATATCAAACACAACGCGTCTGGTCCTTTAGATCATCTTACTAACGCGTTTTGACTGTGATCTAATGGTCCATATTTTTTTTGGCTTTTATTTTATTTTTTGATTTTATATTTTAATTGTTTTAAACTTCAAAAAAATCATAGAAAAATCATTTATGGCACAAAAATTATGAAAAATTCACAAAACTATTTTCAATTATTCTCTTTTTGATTTTTGATTTTTTTTCATAATTTTATTTTTCAGATTTAATATTTTTTGTGATTTTTCTCTTTTATTTGAGTTATTTAAATGTTTAAAAATACTTTTTGACATTTTTAAATTCTGAAACAATTATGGAAGGATACAATGGTCATTTGACAAATATTGATGACCTTATTTTATTTTTATTTCTGACTTTACTATTTTTTACCAAATTTTGGTTCATTTACCATTTTCTTTTATATATATTTTTTAAATAGTTTCTGACTTTTAAAAATTCTAAAAAACAATTTCAACCTTTGTTGACCTTTGTTTGACCTTGGACAATTTTCTTGAAATTTTATTTTGATGCATGGATACCATTATGTATTTCATCAATAAAATTCAATTAAATAATCCACTTTCAAACAATTTTTAATTATTATTTTATTATTAAATTTTTGTTTCTAATTTTGAATTTATTTGAAGTCATAAATTTCTTCAACATCAATGGAACTTGGGTGTTTATAGGTCTCAAGACCAAATTCACCAAGATGGTTGATTGATTTTGATGAAGTTAGACCGAATGAATTCATCTGACGCATTGTTGGTTTTGTGACTTTATCCTCATCCCTCTTCATCTTATCCCATTCTTTTATTTTACATGTGTTGACAAACATTAGAGGATAATCTACATATCACTCCTCGTGTTTGCTTTTTCAACACATAAATATTGTTTGACCGACCTCGTTGTAGGGTGACCTCTATATAGGTTACTTGGCGATTGCTTAACATAGCTCTATTTTTTGTCCCGAATTGGAAAAATGATCAATTGGTGGCATAAACTTTATGTTTTACAAAAGCCCCAAAAGATTGCTTGAGCTTTGATTTTGGTTCAACACTTTTGATAACTGTCGTGTAGTCGCTATGATTTTTTTTAATCAAGTTTCTGATAAGTTTTCACTAACTTAGTCCAATTGAAATTCTCAACCATCTTTGATCAAGTGTTGAGATCTATGATTGTTCCAAAATGGATGATATACTTGACAAAAAGCAATTGAAACTTGTCGTGTGGTCGCTATGATTCTATCAAGCTTCTGGCAAGTCTTCATGCACAAGCTTCAAGATGATCATCTAGCTAACCTTATTAATTTACTAACAATTGACTTTTACATTGTGCCTTTATTTTTATGCCTTTATTTTTTTCGCCTTTATTTTTATGCTCTTTACTTTTATGCACTTTATTTTTAGAATTTACATTTCATGTAATTTTTTTCTTTGCTCACTTGAGCATTTTATTTTCTTGTCATTTTGAATTTGCTCACTTAAGCTTTCTTTTTCTTTTTCAAAATACCTAATAATCCAACTTAAACACAAAAAAACTTTTAATTTTTGTTCTTGGACATGGTTACTATCCATATTCTCGAAGCTTGACCTTTGAACTTAGGATTAGGACCTCAACCTCAGCTCGGAGATTCTGTGATCTTGGTGTTATTTTGTCTGTGCTTGGGCTTTTCTTTTTCTATGTGCACGTTATTCTGTTTGTACTCATTTACGAGTGGTTTTCCTCCAAATACAACCGTTATCCTGCCCGATTTTTGAGACATAATTTCATCTGAAGCATTGGTTTATCTGAGACTTGGTATTTTTGTCCGATTAATTACTTGTGTGATAATCCAAAGGAAGGAATATTGTATTGGATTTTTGATGTCAAGTACTAAGTTTCCTATCCGGTTAGATCTTTCTTTACCCTTACCTTTTACTTTTTTGTACATAGGTTAGCCTCTTCATCTCCTCCCATATTCTTTAATTTTTAAAATCCTATCTCTTTTTCAAAGGATTCTTGTTTTCCAAACTCGAACCGCTTTCATAAAAAACTTGGACTTAAGTCCATGCATTTTCAAACTTCTTTTTTTTAATAAACTCTCAATCCATTTAATAATACTTTGACCATTTTTCACAAGACTAAAAAATAAAATAACCTCACTCAAACGTTTTGAGCCCTTTGTGGCTTTTCCTCCAAAAACCATTTTCTTGAAAGATAAGACCCTTGTCAATCCCTTGTAGTGACGCGGAACACTATCCTTCTACAATATGTAGTGAAGAGAGACGTTTTTTCACTTGGTGTCGAGGATGCTTGTTGATGAAAATCCGAGCTAAAATTCTCCGCTTTGAGATTATGAAACGCTCCTTTCTCATAATTCTGGGTAGTAGGCATGTTTGCCACTTGGATACGATGATGATGTCTATTCTTTTTTTAAAATCAACCAACACACAAAATTTTAGTCTTTTTTACCCGAACTACATGAGTTTTGATTTCAACATTGCACATTATTGGTATGTAGGCCTGGAACTCGTTGGAAGTTCTATCAAATCAAAAATTGTAAAAAATACTTCTTTTCTCGCCCCCACTATCCAATTTGTACAACATCTTTTTTTAGCATATATACAAATTTTCAAAGTGGTTCCTGCAGAGTACCGTAGATGCTTTGAGTGCCTAACACCTTCCCTTTGCATAACCAACCCCTGTACCTTGATCTCATTTTCTATTAGGATTTTATTCGCTCTTTTTCCTAGTCCTTTGGATAAAATAAAAGCGCGGTAGCGACTTCATTGTTGTTTTTTTTAGTTGAGTCAATTAAATGGCTTACACTCAAAGTTTTTGCCGCTGCACCTTGGATGATAATCAATTCTTTTGCAACCTTCCTCAACATTCTATAAAAAAATATAGTAAAAATAGTAAGAGAGTAAAGAATGGATTTCAAAAGAGTAATCCTTCCTCCTAAATTTAGAAACCGGTTCTTCCACCCCAATAAACACTTCTTCATCTTGATCAAGAGAGGAGACCAAGATGAAGCCTTCCTCAGGTTAAAACCAATTGGAATGCCGAGCAAATAAAAGTTGTTATTCTCCACCTTACAAGAAAGAACAAAATATGCGGCCTCCAAAAAATTACTACTACTATTAATATCAATCAACTTGATTTTGTGGTAGTTAATACCAAGATCCGAAGCAAGCTCAAAAGCTCTCAACACCGCCTTAATAGCCCATACATGCTTCCAAGTACCTTCCCCGATTAATAAAGTGTCATCCCAAATTGAAGAATATCAACAAGGTATTTTCCATTTATATCAAAATTACCGAACTCACCAATGTCTACCGATTTCCTCACCAACCTCGATAATCCTTCCACCACCATGAAAAAAAGAAAAGACGATAGCGGATCACCTTGCCTCAACCCTTCCTCCACCAGAAACTATTTTTTCAGACTACCATTGACTAACACAAACATCTTGCTTTGAAACACCAATAAATCCATCCATCTTCTCCAAACCACCCCAAAACCCATCTTCTCCAACTCAGGACCTTTCAACACTTGAGCAGCAAACATCACCTTGTCTTCCTCAACTCAGGCTACTCGAATCACATGACTGGTTGAAAGGAGTGGTTGGCAGACTACGAAGAGTCAAAGAAGAGTAAGGTAAAACTTGTTGACAATAGTTTGTTGCAAGCAGAAGGTACTAGCAACATAGTTTTTCAAATGAGTAATTGAGGGAAAGTTATGATTAAAGATGTGCTCTATGTACCTGGAATGAAGTGCAACTTTCTAAGTGTTGGACAACTGATCAAAAAAGGTTTCTCATTTGTTATGAAAGATGGAACTTTGAAATTATTCGACACCAAGAACAATTTGGTCTTAAAATCTCCATTGTCGAAGAAAGAACATTTAAGACTATGATTAGTTCGACAAAAGTTCAATGTTTGAAAATTGTTGTTGACCACAAGGATAGTTGGTTGTGGCATTTGAGATTTGGACATTTGAATTTACGATCACTCAATCAACTGATTACTCAAGATATGGTTACTAAAATTCCAAGACTTGAGATGCCTGAAAAACTTTGTGAAGGTTATTTAGTAGGAAAGCAATCCAAAAATTCTTTCATTTCGACTATGTCAATGAGATCATCCTGCATTCACGAAGTGGTACATTGAGATGTATGTGATCCCTTCGAAGAACATACCATTGGTGAAAACAAATATTTTGTTTCGTTTGTTGATGAGTTTAGTCAAAAGGATATATGTGATCAAACAAAAGAATGAAGTATTCGAAATCTGTAAGAAATTCAAGATACTTGTCTAAAACCAAAGTGAGAAGAAGATCAAAGTTTTGCAAACAAATAGAGTTGGCGAATACACATCCAAGGTGTTTGAAGATTTCTGTGCAGAACATGGTGTTGATCATGAGGTAATTTCTCCTTATATGCCTTAACATAATGAAATTCTTGAAAGAAGAAATATGACCATATTAGATATGGCAAGATGCATGCTAAAGTAGAATAATTTGCCAAAGTATTCACGGGGAGAAGTTGTTTTGACTGTAGTTTATATTTTGAACAAGTGTCCTACCAAGATTTTGAAGAACAAGGTTCCTGAAGAAGTATGGAGCAAAAAACGACCATTAGTAAGTCATTTGAAGGTGTTTGGTGTAACACCCCTTTTCTACCCCATAATAAATATAGCATACATCAGAGTAATTTATCATGCATCTCATAAAGGGCGTCACATTTGGTTACACAAATATCCAGAAATTCAAATTGCATACTGGTCAGGATCATAACACGTATTCAAATTCACGTTTTCATATAAAAATACGTAGCATGTATCTCACAACGGAATAATTAATTCACCAACAAAATATAAATGATTGAAATCCCATACTAACAATCATATCACAAGTACTAGGCACCAAGGCCAACCATCACATAATCTCGTACATATCCAAATAAAAGAGAGTGATAACAAATATCTCTCAAACAAGTCATAACATGAATTCAAATATAATCCCCCGTGTTACATAGACCAGATCAATGACTCACTACCTAAGGAAAGTAAGTAAAATAAGCTAAGCTTCTCCACTAGTCTCGTGCGAAGCGCCACTATCCTCGGAACCTGCACGATGTCACATAGAACATCACATACAATAGAAGGGTGAGAATTCACATCATTATCGAATTGTATATAAATTTGAAGCAATATAGAAACAAATATCTATTAAAGAATTATCTATGCTTCATGTGATATTCCACAAAACATGATTTTCCACAATCCAAGTAGTAAAGAATATTATTATACAAACATTCCAAGTATAATATATCCATATTTATCGCATATAGCATAAATATCACTAATACAATCAATTAAATGATTCACATAACCAATTATTACATTTTCCAACATACAACACACATCCTTTAATTACACATGAGACATTAATGAAATGTGACTCATTCATGTGGTACCATTGTGAACATCAAGCTCACCTCACTTCCGATTTAATATCTAAAATCAAAGCCACGCTTTCGATCTGGACAAGACCAAAGCCCACCAATATGAACACATAGTTCACCGCCTCTATTTTCACACAAGGATTAAAGAAACTAATCGGAGTACAATCTCCCCATGAATGCATGTGAAATTTAATCAACAACATATGCAATTAAGATTATCACCAACCTTAATTATTCAAGCATACCATAATAATTCAACACTTTGAATTATCCCCTTTTTGCACAAACATCATGTTTCATCATCAACAAGCAATACACATAATATTAACTATCAATATATAACACAAATAACTTATAGAACTTAAGCAAATCAATGTTATTCCCAACAAATCACAGAAAAACACAACATACATATACTAATCTAAAGTAACATGTATTCATCGAAATCACATCCAAAACTCATTAAAGCAATTCTTAAAATTCATGAAAACTAATGATAAATCATAAGCAAGCAATCCCTTACACCATTCATGCATAAACAAAGAAATTATTTTTCTGCACTTGGTCAACCGCACTCAGCGCCCTCGCGCCCGCTCAGCGTCCTCGCGATTATGCAAAAAAATACTACAGCGAAACAACTCTGTCCCAGTACGAATTCCTCCCACTAAAACAGTTCTAATGCTCATTTATCACTAATTAAACATCATCTAACATGTATACATCATAGGGAACCTATTTATATCATCAAATATAGTTTTCCTCATCATAAACCCCAAATTCCCAATTCAATTTGAGTTAACTAAAAACCTAGAAATTGAAATACTCAATCCTATAGCTTGTTACTAATCACTTACCAATCACATACAAATAAATGATAATGAAGATTTCCCCCTTACCTCTTGTAGATTCTTCCTTTAGGGTTTCCCCTCTTCTCTTCTCTTCTCTTTTCCTCTTATATTCTCTTCTTTTTCCCCTTTCTCTTCTTTTCCACCAAATGATAGTTCTAATCTCTATTTTCTCACAATCCTTACTAACTAGTAAACTTCATTTGGGCTTGGAAATTAACACCTCCTTATTACTTTCATTCATTATAATTAGGCCAAACACCAATAAATCATATTTCCACTTATAAACCCAATTATTCAAATAACACACGTATTTAAATAATCCAATTATTCACCAATTCACACTATTTAATTAATTGTCATATAATATAATAAATAATAAATAATTAATAAATAACTATTAAAATTCGGGATGTTACATTTGACTTTATGTGTTACAAGTATATTCCTGATGCGATAAGAAGGAAGCTTGATGACAAGAGTGAACCTATGATTCTAGTAGAATAATCACAGTTTTAGGAAGGGCAGTGGCTTCGAATTTGAGTCGTCGCACACGTGAGTTAGAAATAAAGGAATGTGTTGCTCCAAAATCTACTAACACAAACAAAGGTTGATCGTTAACATAACATGTACAAGCAACAAGATTGGTGTTTCCTTGGGCCTTCATAGCATCCAAGGTATACACCCGACCTGTAGTCTTCTCATGAGAATCCTGGTTTGGACAGTCTTTGATAATGTGGTCTAGTGAACCACACCTGAAGCACCCCATTTAATTCACTAAGCAATTTTCGTGATGTTTTTAGTTGCACTTGCCACACCAAGGATGTTGAGTAGAATGATCACCATTGAATGATTTCTTTGCTGAAGGCGAACCACGGGGCTCCAAGTACTGGCCCGATCTTCCTTGCTCCTTTCTTACCGACCTACTTTGCTCTCTTTCATCTTGAACCCTCTTTAAACTATTTTCGGCAACACAACATTGCCTCAAACACTCAACATAAGGGGAGAATTCCCT
This sequence comes from Vicia sativa, assembly GCA_021764765.1. Classification (NCBI taxonomy): domain Eukaryota; kingdom Viridiplantae; phylum Streptophyta; class Magnoliopsida; order Fabales; family Fabaceae; genus Vicia; species Vicia sativa. Next base: position 74,127,893 of record CM038797.1, on the reverse strand, counting down.
TTGTGATACACTATGACCAACATCAGCATTCAACCCAAACTTAAACTGATTAATCTTCCACAACTCATTGGATGCATAAACAGCTTGTTTGGAATAGGTAGCCATGTCTTCAAACTTTTTAGCATATTCAGACACCGACATGTTTCCATGCTTAAACAACTGAAACTCATGTTCCTTCTGGACATGCAAACTGTTAGGATAATACTTATCCAAGAAATTTGTCTTGAAGTGTTGCCAATCCTTTGGAATCATTTGAGAGGTGAAATAGGTAGATGCAGTATCCTTCCACCTACCAGCTGGACCTTTCAGCACTCGAGCAGCAAACATCACATTGTCTTTCTCGGTATCCTACCAGCTGAAACTTTTTTTAACAAGATCTAATTTTCTATTAATAGTTATTAAAAATAACATCTACGATTTCATTGCCTTAAAAAGTATATAAGTGACAAGGATTGTAATGGGAGTAGTGTCCTTAAAAGAAGAAAAAAAATAACAATCTCATATTGGATTCTCAAATGGTAAAACTCTTTCTTTCTTCTAATTTTTGTAGTGAGAGTATAATATAATATTAAAAAGTTTATAAAATATTAGTAAGGAACTTGTTCCATAGTGTTGTTAAGAATGATAATAGACAGAGTATGACTAAGATACTATACTACCAGTGCCCATATTTATGGTTAAAAAAAATCCACATATCCGAGTCTATACATATGTGTGCATCAACTTTTATATCCATATCCATATCCTATGGATACCTAAATACACATACACGGGCCCGTTTACCTGCATTTCTAATAAAAAAATATCGATTCATTGTAATTTATCATGTCATTTTAAATTTTTAACAACATTAAAAAAAATTATTATTATGTTAAGAAATAAACAAATACTTTTATTAAAACGCATACAAGTATAATAGTAACGTACTTAATAAAATTGATAAGTGTATATAATAATAAAAATAAAAATATATAAATATATATTATGCGGATATGGGGCGGGGTGAATATTAAGGTACACGTACCTACGCTCATACCCACTTATTTTTATGGATAATTGTCTGTGCTTATACCGCTTATTTTTATGAATAATTGTCAGTCGAATTTTTATCCTATTCAATATGAGTGATTTTTGAGAGTATCCATTAGAAATGAGTACAATTTTCGAATAATTTTTTGTTTTTAACCAAAAGAAATTTAAGCAAGACTAAACCAAAATCTTTTAAGAAAAAAGACCAAACTTAGCATTACTATCTTTGTCTAATAATAAATCCTTAACAAGTATCATTATAAACATTATTAAACCAGGTGAAATTCTTCAAAAGAAGACCAAAGTTAATTAGAAAATCAGCACATTTGTAAATTACACTATTGAGTAATTAACATACTAATTTATTTTTTATCTATTCAAATTCAAAGAGTGATGAACAACTCAATCTTTGAATTTGAGTCATTAATATATTAATTAGATACTAAATATAATAGATATTTAGTAGTGTAATTTACAAATGTGAAAATAAAATAAAATAAAGGAGATAAAGAGGTATTTAGTTGATCAAGTCACTTGTATAGTTCTATTATTTACTAAACAATGCAAGAAAATCTATATAAAATAATGGAATCAAATTTAATTAACAGCGCAGACGCTGGGGCGGGCACCGCTTCACACAAAAGTGGATGCCACCACGTGTACGTGCAAGATGACGTCTTACAGAATGATCGTGCGGAGCACCATGGTTTAACTTTTCCGACAAACACAAAAGCCTCGAAAATCTATCACCTCCTTAGAGATCTCGCCGTCTTCCCCTCCTTACCACCACGCCCGACGATCCCTGAATCCGAGATTTAGGGTTTCACTTTTTCAATCACGCTTTCTGAATGCAGCCAGCTCAGTAATTACGGTATGAATCAAAACTCATTTCACTGCATTTTCTTAGTTTCTACTTCAATCAACTTTTCTAACATTGCATGTTGGATTTTCTTATTTATCTAACATTTCTTCTTGTTGTTGGTGTTGTTGATCAATTTAAGTTAAAGTTGGTTTTTATTTTTTGTGTAGAAAAATTGTGTCACTGGTTCCAAAATGACTTGAAGTGCTTCTTAATAGTGACTTAGAAAGGAAATGGTATGTTTCTATCTCCTTTGCATGTTACTTAGATGCATCTTGAAATCAACATTGTTGTCCAGAAATGGAATGTAAAAGCTGTAGCACCGGCACCTCTGAAAAAAGACGTACAGTGACACTTGATTATGATGAATTAATTAATTTTTTAAATTATTACTGGTGTTGCCGTGTAAGTGTTGGTGTTGTTCTTGGGGTGTCTGTGCTTCATAGATTATAAACTTTTCGAGTTTGAATTTCATGGGTTAACTATTGCTTGAAGTGTGACAAGTTGAAAACTAGTTTTTTGTACTTTGATTTGCATGACATTCCCAACAATAATTTTTTTACCAGGTGAATAGGTTTTTAGTTCAGATTTATTGTTAGTTTACTTTGAAATCTCATTGAATGGCCTTCATATTTCTGATCTATGTAGCACAGGCATTTCTGAAAAATGACGTGTATGTGTGTGTATCAGACACTGACACCGACACCTAGACCAACATTTGTGATTATATTTATTTTATTCATTTTTTCAAATTATTATCCGTGTAGGCGTTGTGTTCGGGCTTCATAGTTTCTGACCCTTTTCCCCTATTTGTATTAAGAAGCATCCCAAAGCTTATTTCTATATGTAGCTCAGATCTAGTGTTAGCAATATCATTTTTCTGTACGGGACTCTCTGGTGGGTGTATTTTTTACTAATTTTGTTTTTTGACAGTCGTTCGACAATCAACTATTTTGGATGGGGAAGAGTTATGGGAATTTGAATGAATGTGATGACATGACATATGATAATTCTAGAGTCGAGTCAAAGCGATCTAATCAGAGGTTCGTGGATGGCCCTGAAATGGAACTGTCTCCCAATAAGAAACAAGCAGTTGAGGCTCCAAACAGTTTATTGCCTGGGTTGCTCAACTCCAATATTTCGTCATGGGGAGATTCTTTATGTTTTCCCTCTTTAACTGGCCATTTTACTACACAACAATTTGATCCAGTGGCTGCATCTATGAATTTTGAAGATGCAAGCATTTTCCCTTTAAACGTAGATGATAAGTTGAGTGCAGAAAGAAAGGATATCTTGGAACCTTTCGGGGGTGATGCCTCATTTGGTTTATCCATGTCAACTACATTAGAAGACTCTCAACCAGTTTTTAATTACGATGGGATTAGAAAAGTCAAAGTTAATGAGGTGAAGGAGTCTGGAAATTTCATGTTTGTTCCGACTAATAATCCCTGTGATGGAGGAGTTAGCAACACTGTGTCACATTCTCATGCATCCAAGGAAGGTGATAATTCAATATCAACAGGCCTCACATACAACAAAGGGGATGCCAATGTAATATTGGTCGACGGTGATTTTGACAGGATGGATAATAATTTAATATCAATGAGTCAATCGTATAACAAGGGAGATGACAACTTATCAATACCTCTGACATACAAAGAGATTTGCAATACAATATCAATGGATCAAGGATACAGTAATATAGATAGTGATGCGATGTCTATTGATCAATCTTACCACAAGGCCCGTGATAATTCTTTGTTGAGTAACCACTTATTCAATAACGTTGAAGATGGCACCATATTGATGGGTCAGACGTACCATCAGAGGGGAAATGACATGTCATTTGTTTCTCATTCTTATAATAAAGGAGAAAGCACTATCATATCATTTGGTGGCTGTGACGATGATGATGCAACTCTATCTGACTCGCTTGTTTCTGACTACGCGCTGTTTATGGGTCAAACACCTTCACATATGTCACAAATTGCAAATGAAAAAGAGTTGGTTAGATCAAGATCTAAACTAATTCCAAGTACAACCCAGATGTCTGCATCTGAAGCTGAAAATGTTCCCAAGACAAAAGAGGAGATGAAACTGTCTAAGAAAGCTACTTCAAATAACTTCCCTTCAAACGTCAGAAGTTTGCTATCCACTGGGATGCTGGATGGCGTCTCTGTAAAGTATAAAGCATGGTCACAGGAGGTAAAATTTAGTATTCATGATGAGTTCATCTTTCACATTAGCTTATCATTGATCATGTCTGGTTCTTCCTATGCTTGATAGAAGGAACTTCGAGCTGTTATAAAAGGTGCTGGGTATTTGTGCAGCTGTCAGACGTGTAATTTTTCTAAGGCAAGTTTGTTTAATCACCATAGAGGAAAATCCTTTTGAGGCCAACTTGCTGTCTCTAATATTACATTGCTTCAGGTTATTAACGCATACGAGTTTGAGCGGCATGCTGGTTGCAAGACAAAACACCCAAATAATCATATCTACTTTGAGAATGGAAAAACCATATATGGAGTGGTACAAGAGCTCAGGAGCACTCCACAGAATATGTTATTTGAAGTTATTCAGACAATAACTGGTTCACCTATCCATCAGAAGTCCTTCCGGATTTGGAAAGGTAAAATATCTTGTTCAGTAGACCCTTTTTGTATATAATCAACTGAATTAAGCCCTTATAGCATGGGCGCTTACCATGTAAATGCTCTCGTTAGAGATATTTCTATAATAAAAAATAAAATAAAGTCAAATATTATCCATATATTCATATAAGATAATGGCTGTTTTCATAAGTTATCCTAGAGAATTAATGTAAAAAAAGATGAACACAACTTCTAAAGAATCTCACTAATGCTAATAACAGGATATAAAATGAAATAAGTAAATTCAAATGGGGTTTAGTTGTGTTTGTATGATATCTTTATGTTGTTGAACCAAGATGCTTTATGTTAGTACATATTTCTTCCTTCTTACAGTCTCTCTGTCTTCTTCCTATACAGAATCCTTTTTGGCTGCAGCACGCGAGCTCCAGCGCATATGTGGAAAAGATTAAGTAAATGTTATAAAGAAGCAAGTTTGAGTTGCAATATAGGACAACCTTGTTGGGTTCGTAGGAGTAATGTTTTGACACCTTTTGCTGACTGATTGTTGACCCTAAGTTTGAACCCTTTACCCTTTTGAGGACATAGGGACTAAAAAGAAGGAAATTCTTGAAGCGAAATATAACATTGGGTGTTACAAATTGAATGTATCATGACATGTAAGTGTATAGTGAGTAAATTTCATGAAGGAAACATGATTTTGATGTCATGGTCTAATTATACAACAAAACCTCTGAAATGATGTTCTCGTTTTATGTATTTAATTTAACAGCAACTCTTTGACAGTTCAAATATTCTGTTGATCAAAACCTCATCCAGCTGTACGATATATATCACATTGACATCTAGATAACAATTTTTTTTTGGACAAACATCTAGATAACTATTACTACTTTCTTTTGGTGACTGGAAAGTGAAATGCTGTAATTATATTTGCTATACTATAGTTATATTTACAACACTTGTGAATTAATGCGAAGAATGTGGTTCTCTCTATCAAGTCCAGTGACCAAACCTTCGTCCTTCATAAAATTAAAATAGCAAATAGTGACCAACCATTCGTCCTTCATAACATCCCTTATCAAATAGAACAAATCGGCCAATATAAAATGCAATTATCTATTCTCTACTGGGTTTTTCTCAAACAGTCTTCAATGATTATGGTCAAGGTTTATTTCAATCAATTAGCAATAATTGTCCTGCCCTGGACCTTTTTTATCCCGTACTCCAGTATTTATTTCTCTACCCCTACAAATTTGAAATTTGGACGAAAATACTTTTGTATAAATACTTTTTCCTCATTTCAGTAAAACGAAAGAGTACTTCTCTGAAAACACAAACCGGAGAACGTTAATCCATCACATCCAGTTTACTTTGTAACACACCGCATATCCAAACAGTGAGCAATCTGATTTACGTGAGAAAAAACAAACCGGATAATACAGGCGTGGGTTCTCCGATTTTTACATTCTGCAACCGGATAACATCTAGCCATGTTATTCGGTTTTGGTTACGTGGATAAACCTTAGGTGTGTTATCTGGTTTGTGTTAATTTTATTTGTGTTTTTTAGTGGTTCGCAGAAGAGGAGCCTCGAGCGATAACAATATGCGGCGAAGGATTGAGGAACGACAACTTCGTCGGGTAACAGATGATGGAGGGGGACATCAACATCGTGATGTGGGTCCACTGCAGCCAGCTTTTCTTGGAGGACCGACCGATACGTCTCTTTTGGTGAGATATGAGGGCCACGTTGCTCGCCATTTATGGTTCGGCGAGGTAATCTAATTTCTATCATGTTATCTTGAATAATTTTTATTTGTTAGTACTTATATATTTTATAACAGCTATAGTATAAATTATTTTCAAGAGAGACAACTGAAGAAAGAGTTAAAGCTTGTTGCACATGGAAGCAAATTGATAGGTTAGATTTCGCACATGCTCCCTATTGTGATATAGACTTGGTTGGATAGCTTTGGTCTATCCTCTCTTCAGAGAACCCGTTTGTCGAGGATAAACCAACATATGGTATCAACATTTGTAAAGAGGTGGCATCCAAAAACATCGTCATTTCATATGCGATTTGGTGAGATGACTATTACTTTGGACGATGTTTCATGTCTTCTTCACACACGGTTAGGGGTGAGTTGGTTGACCCTTAAGAAGGCTTCTCTGGTAGTGATGTTTAGACTAGCTATTGATCTGATGGGTGTATCGTTGGATGAGGTAACTAAGGAGATCCATTCTTATAGAGGTCCTTACTATAGACTGGATTTGTGCGTCATCGAGCTGCTAACATATTTGACTGTGCTGCTAAAGCCTACATGATGTTATTAAGTTGCACCATTATCATAGACAAGAACTTTACTCTTGTAGAGGAAAAGTGTTTACCATTTTTTAGGAACTTAGATGGATGTAGTAGATACTGTTGGAGAGCAGCGACACTTGTGACACTTTACTGCTATTTAGGTGATACTTCCTTCTATACCTGTAAGTAGCTGGACAAATATGCCTCTCTTTTATAGGTCCAAATGTTTTATCTTAATTTTAATTTGATTTATCTTTAATGATTTATAATTATTTTAATTAATAATATTCATGGTGTGTAACAGTGTTGGATTCACGAGTATTTTCCACTATTGAGAAGAGAGGTGTATCTAGAATTTGTGGTGTATGTATTCCACTTCAGAAGGTTGATGCGTTTAGGGTGCTTTTATATGCATTGACATCTGATGATGTTATTTGACGGCCTTTTGAGGATCACTAACATGCGTGTCCATTTGATGATATATGTCTTTACAAGGTTGGTCTGAAATGGTACGAGATAGTTATGTTATATTTACCTGATAGATGTTTGTGTCAGTTTGGATATATACAATGCATACCCCACCCACTTCCTGATGTTGAATCACTGGATGTGAATGTTGATTGGGCTGAATATGTTCATGGAGTTTTGGATGTGATTCGTAATGCAATTTTTGCCACACGACCATATGATGTATTTTTGGCTTGATATTATATAGTGTCACATCCTCGTTTGGTAGAAATACCATGCAACTTAGTTCAACTGGTGAGAAGATAAAATGCTTGAAAATTTTCCTTTGAAGTCAAAAGATTACAAGTCCTTGGAGAATTTCTCAAATTTTGGTCAATCAACTTCAAATGATCATATCTTAATCATAATTTATAATCTTGAGGTCATTCTTTTTGCACAGCAATATTGAAGATGTGAACTTTATCTCCATATAAGCTTTGAAGATTGAAAGTGTTCATAAGTTACTTGGAGAAGTCAAATGATTATAGATCACTTCACAAATTTTCATCAAATTCACAAGATCATAACTTTCTCAATTTTTGGAATTTCTGAGTGATTCTTTTTGGAAAATGTTCCTTGAGAGGTCTACTTCATGTCATCTTTGAAAATCAAGAGCAAATTTTGAGTGGAAGAGCAAGTTTGAAGAAAAAACATTATAGGTCAATTGTAAAAAGTGACATGCTTGACCAAGGCTTGGCCAGGAAAATTAGTGATTTTTCAAGAATCCTAAAGGGTCAATCTCTCAACTCAAGCATCTACTTGATTTGATTCTTTTTTAATTGTGTTCTACTCTTTGAATACTTCATTTGGCTCAAAGAAAATCATTAAACACAGGAGGGAATTGGTTTGGCCTCACCTCAAAGTTTGTGCAAAATTTTGGTTCCTCACCATCAGTTTGTGCATTTGCGTGTGTAACTTATTTTTAAGCCAAGTTAAGCCTTGATTTCGTGATTAATTGTGATTAGGAACTGCCCAGGATTAATTAGCACATCAAAATGCAAAGAATGGTTGAGTTTTGATGCACATAATGTCACACTTTCTTCATGAACACGGGTGTGCACGATTTCCACTCAAATGTCATCATTCACCCGTCATTTTGATTCCATTAGCCTCTCCTATAAATAAGGGACACATTTCACTCATTTTCTCAAGCTTTAATTGCCAGAAAACCCCTACCAAAATCTCTCTCAAATCCAATTTTTTGCAACTTCGTTTTCACTCTCAAAGCCATTCCAATTTGAAATTAACCATTCATTCTTCTTCCTTGAACTTCACTGAAGCTAATAGAACAAGAATCGTGCCTTGAAGCTTCTTAAACCGTGCTATCTAGGTCCAATTTCAGAGATCTGAAAGTGAACTTCGTTCAGGTAGGAATCTCCATCAAACCTTGCAAAATAAAACATCATTGCACTCTCCTTATCTCCATGATCCTTGTGATCTTCACCATTTGCATTTTCATCAAGTATTGACTGAGAATTTCATCAAAATCCTATTCCCTATTATCTGAGTTTTTTCCAAATTTCTCTTCACTCAGTTTAATTAAATTTTTCTCGAGCATGTGGTTAAGATCGTCTTGAAGAGACGAATCCAAGGATACCACATATGTGCATTGATTTTACAGTTTGAGAATTGAGCATGGATGATGGCTGGAGGTTGAAGATGACCTACATGTCTCTCTTCAACCAATGAGGGCTTGACATGTAATTTTTTTGAATTCGATCTGGTGTGTTAGCTTCGCCGTGAGCGCATTATAGGATCCCTTGGATCTGATTACTTTTACTAGTCAACATCGATCCAACGCATGACATTATTACTTGTTTTCTTTTTTAAATTTGTAATTCGGTGTGAAAACCAAGGAGATCCATATCAAGCACAACGCGCCATGTCTATTGGATGTGATTACTAACGCGTTTTGACTATGATTAGATGATCCACATTTTTTGGCTTTTATTTTATTTTCTGATTTTTATATTTTAAACGTTTTAAACTTTAAAAAATCATATAAAATGCATTTCTGACTCAAAAATTATGAAAAAATTCACAAAAATATTTTGAAATATTATCTTTCTGAATTTTATTTTTTCATAACTTTATTTTTAGATTTGATTTTTGTTATGATTTTTCTCTTTTATTTGATGTTTTTAATTGTTTTAAAATACTTTTTGACATTTTAAAATTTTGAAAAAAATTATGGAAGGATCCAATGGTCATTTGACAAATATTGGTGACCTCATTTTATTTTTATTTTTGATTTTACTATTTTTTTTTTCATTTTTGGTTTATTTCACCATTTATTTTATTTTCTAAAAATGTTTCCTGACTTTAAAAAAATTCTTAAAAAATTTGTCAACACTTGTTGACCTCTGTTTGACTTTGGGTAATTTTCTTGGAATTTTATTTTGATGAAAAAAAATACTATTTATGTATTTCGTCAATAAAGTCCAATTAAATAACCTAATTTCAAAATTATTTTAATCCTTTTTATTTAATTTTTGTTTTCATTTTATTATGCTGACGTTTGAATTTATTTTGGATTCATAAATTTACTCAACATCAATGGAATTTGGGTGTTGATAGGTCTCTTGACCAAATCCACCAAGAGAGTTGATTGATTTTGACGAAGTTAGACCGAATAAATTCATCTGATGCAAAATAAACTTGGAAATTATTTCTTCTTTTTCATCTTATTTTTCTTTTGTCCCGATTCAGAGAAAGTGATCAATTGGATGCATGAACTTTAATGTTCTAACATAAGCCCCAAAAGATGACTTGAGCTTTGATCTTGGTTCAAAACCTGTGGCACTTGTCGTGTGGTCACGTTGATTTCTAATCAAGCTTCTGGCAAGTTTTCACTAACCTTGTCCATTTGAAATTCTCAATCATCTTTGATCAAGTGATGCGATAATTCCAAAATTGGCGATATACTTGACAAAAAACAATTGAAACTTGTCGTGTGGTCGCATTGTTTCTATCAAATTTCTGGCAAGTCTTCATGCGTAAGTTTCAAGATGGTCACCTTGCTGATGACTAACAATTAACAATTTGATGATATACTTGACAAGTTTCAAGATGGTCATCTTGCTAACCTTTATTAATTGCTTTTTATTTTTTCGCTCTTTACTTTCCGCTTTTACTTTCATGCTCTTTATTTTTATGCGTTTTATATTTCATGCCATTTTTCTTTGCTCACTTGAGCATTTATTTTTTATGTTATTTTTTACTTTTCTCACTTGAGCATTTTCTTTTCTTTTCATTTTGAATTTTCTCACTTGAGCTTTGTTTTCCTTTTCCAAAATACCTAATAATTCAACTTAAACATAAAAAAACGTTTAATTGGACTTGGTTACTATCCTTGTGCTTGGAGCTTGATCTTTGGACTTAGGATTAGAACCTCTACCTCAACTTGGAGATTTTTGTGCCCTTGGTGTTATTCTGTCATGCTTGGTTATTATCTTTGTATGCAGGTTATTGCGTTATACTCAATTAAGAGTGGATTTCCTCCGAATACAGCCGTTACTTTGCCCGTTTTTCTCAAGACAATAGTTCACTTAAAAGAATTGATTTATCTGAAGCTTGGTTTTTTTGTCTGGTTATTGGTTGTTTATGTGGTAATCCAAAGGATGGGATATGGTATTGGGTCTTGATATCAAGTACTATTCTTCTCACCCGGTTAGATCTTTCTTTTCCCTTACCTTTTACTTTATGTACTTAGGTTAGCCTGTTAATCTCCTCCCCATTCTTTAATTTTGAAAATCTTTCCTCTTTTTCAAAGGATTCTTGTTTTCAAAACTCGAACCGTTTTCATAAAAAACTTGGACTTAGGTCCATGCATTTTCAAACTTCTTTTCTTAATAAACTTTCAATCCATTTAATAATACTTTAACTTTTCTTTTCATAATACTAAAAAACACCTAACCTCATTCAAACTTTTTGAGCTCTTTGTTGCTTTTCTAAACTAACATTTTCTTAAAATCAATCAACACACAATTTTGGCCATTTTTAGTCGAACTACTTGGTTTCAATTTCAATATTGCACATTGTTGGTATTTAGGCCTGGAACTCATTGGAAGTTCTATTAAACCAAAAATTATAAAAAATAATTCTTTTCTCCTCCACCATACATTTTGTATATATACTCTTTTTTAGCACACATATATAAATTTTCAAAAAGGTTCCTGCGGAGTACCGTAGATGCTTTGGGTGCCTAACACATTCCCTTTGCATAACTAACCACCGGTCCCAGATTTCTGATCTTATTGTTAGGATTTTATTTGCTCCTTTTCCTAGTCCTTTGGATAAAATAAAAGCGTGGTGGCGCCTCTTTTTTATTTTTTTTAAGTTAAGTCAATTCAATGGCTTATACTCGCAGTTTTTGCCGCTACACTGTGTGTGCTATGTGCAGGGGGAGTAAAATGTTGCATCTGTGAATATTCTAACTGATGTTTGAGCATCTGTGTTACTTATCCGTTGCTATCTTTGTTTTGATTGTGATATTGTTTTTACTGTGATGCTCTGATATGTGTGCTTAAATGCCTATATTAATTGTGATGTTGTTTTTAATTGTATGGCTTGCACCCCACATAATGTTTTAGCAAAAAAGAATCGAATGGAGAGTTTGTTAGTTCCATGGATTGACACCAATTTTGGTAAAACATTCTTCTCTGAAAATGCCTTAAAATTTACTGAAGATGCAGATGTCACAACAGATGTCCTGACATGTGAAACTGACAGAAGTGCAGAATTTTTAGGAAGTCATTTTGTTTGTTATTTGTATGCTTCGACTAAGGAATCTTCAGAACTCCTTCAGCAATATATTTGGAGATTTAATATCCTTTTTTCATGGAGAGAAGTCAGGAGGCATTGAAGACTTGTGAGTAAAGTAACCCTAGTTGCTGTTACTCTATTTAAGGGCTGCAAACCTTGTTTTGCAGTTTGTCCGTTCCAGTTTTAGAAGTCTAGATTTTAATTGTTGGTTGTCAATTATTTTGGTTTTTAATTGTCCATTGTGAGCCTTTCTCATTTTTCTACTTGATTAGGACGTTCTCTTTTGAGTTGTAAGTTTTCAATCACCATAAGCTTTGAAGCAAGTGTGATTGTGTGTCTTTGAAGAGTCTTCAGTTTTAGTTTTGTTGAGTGTCACGGTGTGTGATACTGAGGGAGTGAGCGGAGGTTCTCATATTTAAGTGTGGTATCTTAGGTAGAAGGGTCATTGGGTAGTTTGATTAAGTGAGGAGGTGTAAACATTGAAGGTTTAGCTCCGAATTAATACTGCTGATAGTGAACTTCATCCCTGGCTTAGAAGCCCCCAGACGTAGGTTGGTTAGAACCGAACTGGGTTAACAACTCTCTGTGTTTTTATTGTCTTTCTGCACTCTTTAAATTTTGTTCTGTTCAGCTGTGTTCGTAGTAGATATTAGTGTCGTGACGTTACCTTTGACATCTCATATCTGATACCAGAATTTCAAGAAGGGAAGGTTAACATTCGTGATGGTGGATGAAATAACTAAGCCTAGACTTGAAAAGAAAGAACAACCACCACAAGTCCAAAAGAATGAACCACCCCACAAAAGAAAGAAAATAAAAGGTGAGGGATATGTGAAATGGCTTGATAAGTGGCCATAGAAATCGAAGATTATTAAAAGTTCGATCGAGGATTCATTCTCGAGAGAACCAACATGAGTGCTTGCACTCCTGAGCCGTCGAGCTATTGATGTTAACCAAAGCGCTGCGTGCGAGGCAACCCACGAGTTTTCAATTTAATGTTTACCTTTTTCTGTTTGAACTTGTAGAAAATAAAGATATGGATCGCTTGTCACGTCTCTGCCATATCCAGGAAAAAAATCTATAGTTGATCATCTCAAAAAGGAGTTGGTGCCCACAGACATTTTTACCAATGTTGCTGCTGGTGGTGACACCGATGGTGGGTATTGTGACACCCCGATTTAATTCAAATATTAAATAAATAGGAATTTAATTATTTAATTAATTAAAGGCTTGATTATTTATATTTTCGGATTTAATGAGATTAATTAAAGAAAAGAAGAGATGGAGGTGTGAGGTGTAATTAGGGGTGTGAGGAGTAAATTACTCTACTCTTACTAATTACCACTTGTTTTATTTTATTGGAATAAATAAAGGAATATTAAAAGGGTTATAAAAAGGAAAAGAAAGAAAAATAGGTCTTTTGGAGAAAAGTCATTATACGTAGAATTGGAGAAGAGAAGAGAAGAGAGGAAAAGCCGACGCCGAGAGAAATCGAAGATCATCGCAAGGTAAGGGGTGATTTCTTTCGGTTAATATGCCTTATGGGTTTTGGGAATCGACCGGGTAATTGGGTATGTTAGGAAATTGATTATAGGTTTATAGAATGAAACCCTATTTTGTGTCGGTGTATGGAATTAGGATCATTAGTGTGTCAAATAACTAATAGGGATGAGTAAATTATGTTGTTTGATGTTATAATGGTGTGAAATGATTATAAATTGGTGTTCCTAATGTCACAAATCATATTAGAAAGTTTGGAAATGATAAGGGATGCATAATGCTGTCAAAAGTAGCAGAAAATGCTGTTATAGGTCGTGGGAACCGGTTCCCTGTGGGGAGGAACCGAGTTCCCAGTGTTAATTTTCAAAACTGGGCAAAATTGGACTCAGGAACCGGTTCCTGTCTATGTCGGAACCGGGTTCCCATACAAAAACCAGGGAGCGAGATTTTTAAACTTCACAGGAACCGGTTCCTGTATATGTAGGAACCGGGTTCCATGTGCAATTTTTCAAAAATACTTAAACTTCAAAAATTCATATTTTCTAAACCGTAACTCCGATTCGAGTGCCGTTTTCGGCGTTATTTCTTAAATTTAAAATACTACCTTTTAAAAAGGGAAAAATATTATTTTTCTAAAATTATTTTAAAAAGAGTCGAGCTTCCGATTGTTGAAAAGAGTGATTAGTTAAGGATAATGGGGAACTATTACCAATGGTCTGAGTTACCGGATGAGATATTAATGCTTACAATGTTGTATCTTGATATTCATTATGATTGAATGTGATATATTGGTGAATTGGTATTATGTGATTTATTTTCATATCATGATCTGAGAATTAATGTTGCATGCTTTTATGATGCATGCATAAGCATTTGTTGATTTGGTTCATTCCCATTGTGCGGAAGTGAACTGGCTGAGCTAATAGACTTACCCGGAGATTGAGGTAGTGAGGCTGGATTCTTGACCCAGTGGCTATGGGCGAATCGTGGATTTACACTGTCTTTCCACATGTAAACGGAGCAGTGGGTGAACTCGGTTCACGTTTTGGTACCACATGCATAGAGTCTGCATTCCATATGGAATTGTAACATGCTAGGATGGTTTTCAGTGTTGCAATTTCCATTGTTTGTTATATTATATGTCAGTTGTGTGAGATGTGTTGGGAATTGTCTCTGGTTATGTGTTTGGATAATGGACTAATATATCTGATTATTCTGTTGTATTTAAAAACGTATAATGCATGTTATATTGAATTGAAATATCACCCTTACTTTGATGATTTCAGATCCAAAGTGATTAGCTGCTTGGATTGGTGAGAATAGCTCTAGCATTTAGTCAGTTAGTTAATCCGCGTGTCAGTGTCGTGCTCTGGTAGATGTAACACTGGGGAAACGTTTGTTTTGAAATCCTTTAATGGAATTCCTTAATGTTCTGAATCATGTTTTGGTTAATATCCTGGAATACTAGGAATGATGTATTCAGAATTTTGGTTATGTTTCATTTCCGCTGTTAAACATAACTTTTGCATTATTTACTTAATAATTCTTCTTCAGTGAAAGCATGACAACTGTATTGATTGATTTAAATTATTTAAATTGTGACGCCTCTTGGATTATGGTTAAATACTCTGATTATTATTTATAAAACGCGGGTAAATAGAAGGGGTGTTACAATAGTGGTATCAGAGCATAGTCGGTCTTGTCTTAGTGTCGTTATCCCTTTTAGTATGCGACTAGTGTGAAGTAACACTGTCGATACTTGTGTGCTGATGTAGATTGTTTTGTAATGTTACAGAACAATGGCTGGAAGAGGTAATGGAAGGAATGGTGATGCTATTCACGAGGCTTTGGGAATGTTAAAGTGCTCGAGGAATCACGATATGTGATTGGTGCTGACAGACAATTGGGGAATTTTCAGAGGGTGCACATGATCCCGAGGGTGCTCAGAAGTGGTTGAAGGAGATCGAGAGGATCTTGTGATTGATTGATTGAAGGTGAGGTATGGTACTCACGTCAGAGGAAGTCGATGACTAGTGGGTTGCTACCAAGACCGAAATGGAAGAAGACAACATTGCGACTTTGTTCGGAGAGCTTTTCCGAGGAGGTACTTTCAAAGACATTCGGGTAAGAAGAGATTGAGTTTCGAGCTCAAACAAGGCAACAAGTGCATGAGTGAGTATGCAAAAGTTTCTTGAATTAGCAAAGTATTATGCTAATTACCCTAACGATGCAGATGGAGAATTTTCCAAATGTATCAAGTTTGAGAATGGTTTGCGTGATGAGATCAAGGTATCGTATCAGCGCATTAGAAGGTTTCCTGATTTGGTTGACTGTAGTAGGATTCTGGAGGAAGATCTTGCTAGTACTAAGTCGAATGCTCAGAGTTATGTTGATCGTAAGGGCAAGAGACATATGGATCGTGGTAAGCCTTATGATAGAAATAATCAGAAATCTGGAAGTTGGAAGAAGCCTAGTGGGGGAGACTCTGGTTCTTCTGGTTCTTCCGTAAAGTGTTACAGATGTGGTGAATTGGGTCACCGAGCTCCTGAATGCAAGAATGATGCGAGGAAGTGCAACAATTGTGGGAGGTTTGGTCATTTAGCTGCTGAGTGCAGATCCTGAAGGATAACTTGTTACAACTGTGGCGAAGAAGGACACACCCGTCCGCAGTGTACTAAGCCAAAGAAAGAGCAAGCTGGTGGGAAGGTGTTCGCTTTGTCGATCGATGTTAAGCCGATGATCGGTTGATTAAAGGTACATGTTTTATTAATGGCATACCTTTAATAGCAATTATTGATCAGCGCGATTCTTTTATTTCTTTGGATTGTGCTAAGAGATTGAATTTGGAAATTTCTAATTTGGATGGAAGTATGGTTATTGACACTCTGCGTCGGGTTCATGACTACTTGATGTTTGTAGGAATTGTCCTATTCTTATTTTGATAGAGGTTTCGGTATGGATTTAGTGTGCCTACCTTTAGAACAACTTGATATTATCCTTGGAATGAACTGGTTGGTCTTCAACCAGGTTCATATCAATTGTTTTGAGAAGATGGTCATATTTCCTGAAGAAGTTAAAGTGGAAGATGGGACGATGTCAGTTAAGCAGATGAATTCAGCTGTTAGAGATTGTGCTGTGGTGTTTATGTTATATTCTTCGACGGAAGTGAAAGGAAAGGCTAAGAGTGGAGAATTACCTATGGTGAATGAATTTCTAGAGGTGTTCCGGAAGATGTTAATGAGTTACCACCTGAGAGGGAAGTGGAATTTGCTATAGATTTAGTTCCTGGAACTAGTCCGGTGTCGATGGCGCCTTATCGTATGTCGGCATCTGAGTTATCAGAGTTGAAGAAACAGTTGGAAGAACTGCTTGAGAAGAAGCTTATTCGGCCTAGTGTTTCACCGTGGGTGCTTTATTGTTGGTTAAAAGAAGGAAGGTACAATGAGACTATGTGTGACTACGTGCAATTGAATAAAGTGACAATCAAGAATCGATCCATTGCCGATGATTGATGATCCGATGGATCATTGGTCGACTTGTATTTAGCAAAATTGATCCGAGGTCCGATATCATCGATTCGTGTTAAGGAAGATATTCAAAAATTTAGAGCGAGGTATGGGCATTATGAATATTCATTATGCCATTTGGAGTTACTAATGCACCGTGTGTTTATGGAGTATATGAATAGAATATTTCATATATGACAATTGTGGGTAAAAATCTATTCAAAAATGATGAAGCATGCAAAGCATTTAAATTGATTTTTAAAAATTTTAAGTTGTCTATCACAGTAAGCCATCCAATGTTGCCAAAAGTAAGAGCTATTTCGTTGCGCATTACAGAAATTCAATTTTCAAAGTTAGCGTTACTGTGACTAAGTTGACGAAAAAATCAAGCATTTGTTTGGGATATTGTGAGGAAGGATTCCAAGAGTTGAAGAGGACTACTCGATTCTAATTTTGCCAATCCGCAGAATCCTTCGTGGTGTATTGTGATGCGTCTTTGATGGGTTTAGGAGGTGTTTTGATGCAAGATAAGCAGGTTGTGGCTTATGCTTCAAGACAGTTGAAGATTCATGAAAGGAATTATCCAACTCATGAGTTGATTGTGTTTGTGTTGAAATTGTGGAGGCATTATCGGATGGTTCACGATTTGAAGTGTTCGATCATAAGAGCACAAGTATCTCTTTGATCAGAAAGAGTTGAATATGAGGCAGAGGAGATGGTTAGAGTTTCTCAAGGATTATGATTTTGGTTTGAATTACCATCCTAGTAAGGAAAACATCGTGGAATGCGTTGAAGCCCTTGCATATGTGTTGATGGTTCGTGAATTGGATTTAGTGGAACAATTCGTAGACTTAAGTTTAGTATGTGAAACTACTCCGTAAATTGGGCATGTTAAGTGGTATAAAGATTCAAACAAACCAATGATTTAAAAGGGAGTTCCGAAATGAGAATGGCGTTATGAGATTTGGTGATCGGGTGTGTTGTATTGTTAGGATTAGTATCTTGGAAGAAGGACATCATAGTGGATTGAGTATTCATCTTGGTGCTACTAAGTTGTATCATGATTGGAAGAAATTATTTTGGTGGCTGAATGAAAAAGGAAATTAAGTTTGTGTATGCATGTTTGGTTTGTCGAAATCAAAGATTGAACATCGAAACCGTCGGGATTGATGGAACCGTTTTTGTTCAGTGGGATGGCATCTCTATGGATTTCGTGTCTTTGCAGGACAATTAACCGTGACCGATTGACAATCTGCTCACTTTATTCCGATAAGAATGGATTATCCGATGGAGAGGTTGGCGTAAGAAGATTGTAAGCTTGCATGGTATTCCGCCAAAGATCGATAGAGATCCGAGGTTCACTTCTACTTTGGACAGAAGAAGCTCTACTAAGTTACGATTGAGTTCCATATCATCCGCAGCATGGAGAGACGATTACGTTAGAGGATTTGTTGAGAGGTGCTAGCTTGTCGTTGATAGAGTTTACCTACAACAATAGTTTTCATTCGAGCATTGGTATGGCTCCGCATTGTATGGTAGGAGATGACCGTTGTTTACGAACGGAGAAAGTGATGGGCAGATTGTTCAACAAACTTCCAAATCATTAGAGAAGATGAAGGCTTTAGTCGCCAAAAGTTATCATGATATGAAAGATCTTGAGTTTAGTGAGGAGATCATGTGTTCATGAGAGTTACTCAATGCCGGTATTGTTAAGTCCCGTCCGAAAAGAGTGCATTACCTCCACTAATCACCACCGCCTTTCTCGATGATACATTGATCCGCCTCATGAGATTCAAGTAAATGAATAATAATAAGCGATGTGGAATAGTGAACATAAGAAGAGAAGGAAAAGAGGGATCACCGAAAAAGAATTTAAAGGGTGATTTAATTCAAATATTAAATAATAGGAATTTAATTATTGGGTTAATTAAAGGAAGAGAAGGTGAGGTGTAATTAGGTCTCTACTCTTACTAATTACCACTTGTTTTATTTTATTGGAATAAATAAAGGAATATTAAAAGGTTATAAAAGGAAAAGAAAGAAAAATAGGTCTTTTGGAGAAAAGTCATTATACGATTGAGAAGAGAAGAAAAGGAAAAGCCTTAGAAATCAAGGTAAATTAAATATTAATATTTATGGGTACCGGTAAAATGTTATTATAGGTTTATAGAATGAAACCCTATTTTGTGTCGTATGGAATTAGGATCATTAGTGTGTCAAATAACTAATAAGGATGAGTAAATTATGTTGTTTGATGTTATAATGGTGTGAAATGATTATAAATTGGTGTTCCAATCGTCGTTTAAATGATAAAATGCACAAAAGTAGCAAAAGTTATAGGTCCCTGGGAGGAACCGAGTTCCCAATTTTAAAAGCAAAAACTCAACCGGTTCTGTCTATAACCGGTTCCCATACCAATTTTAAAACATTCCCCACCATGTGCAATTTTCAAAAATACTTAAACTTCAAAATTCATATTTTCTAAACCATATTATTTCTTAAATTTAAAATACTTCCTTTTAAAAGGGAAAATATTATTTTGCTAAAATTATTTTAAAAGTCCGATTGTTGAAAAGAGTGATTAGTTAAGGATAATGGGAACTATTACCAATGGTAGTTACGGATGAGATATTAATGCTTACAATGTTGTATCTTGATATTCATTATGATTGAATGTGATATATTGGTGAATTGGTATTATGTGATTTATTTTCATATCATGATCTGAGAATTAATGTTGCATGCTTTTATGATGCATGCATAAGCATTTGTTGATTTGGTTCATTCCCATTGTGCGGAAGTGAGCCAATAGACTTACCCGTAGATTGAGGTAGTGAGGCTGGATTCTTGACCCGTGGCTATGGGCGAATCGTGGATTTACATTTCCCACATGTAAACGGAGCAGTGGGTGAACTCGGTTCACGTTTTGGTACCACATGCATAGAGTCTGCATTGCATATGGAATTGTAACATGCTAGGATGGTTTCCATTGTTTGTTATATTACATGTCAGTTGTGTGAGATGTGTTGTGAATTGTCTCTGGTTATGTGTTTGGATAATGGACTAATATATCTGATTATTCATTGTATTTAAAACGATAATGCATGTTATATTGAATTGAAATCTCACCCTTACTTTGATGATTTCGATCCGGTGATTAGTGCTTGATTGGTGAGGATAGCTCTAGCATTGAGTCAGTTAGTTAATCCGCGTGTCAGTGTCGTGCTCTGGTAGATGTAACACTGGGGAAACGTTTGTTTTGAAATCCTTTAATGGAATTCCTTAATGTTCTGAATCATGTTTTGGTTAATATCCTGGAATAATAGGAATGATGTATTCAGAATTTTGGTTATGTTTCATTTCCGCTGTTAAACATAACTTTTGCATTATTTACTTAATAATTCTTCTTCAGTGAAAGCATGACAACTGTATTGATTGATTTAAATTATTTAAATTGTGACGCCTCTTGGATTATGGTTAAATACTCTGATTATTATTTATAAAACGCGGGTAAATAGAAGGGGGTGTTACAGGTATGGTACTTCTTACAAAAATGAGCAATATGATAAGCGACTTTAGGAAAGAGAAGTTTTAGCAAATTCAGATATCTCGTAGTACAAGATGTCGGAGTAGAAGTGGTCAACAAAGACATGATCAACAAGGGAAGAATCAGAGCAAAAATTGGTCATTGTAGCACGCAATATCGTTCATTCAGGTTTTATTTTTCCTCTTTCCACCTTTCATCGAAACATTGAGGATAATGTTTGGTTTAAGTGTGGGGGAGGGACTTTACCGCTTTCATTTATCGTTTTTTTGTTTGATTTATTGCTTTATAGTTTTTTGATGTTTTTAGGAATTTATTTGTTTTAACCATCTATCGAGCAATTGCATGTGTTGTCGAGTCTATGTACGTGATTTTCAGTTGCTATTGAATTTCCCTGAAATTTTAAATTTTTAACCTCCAACAAAAATATTATTTTTAATGCATGGCGCACACACTGTGAAAGTATATAGATTATCACTTTAGGCTATATTAGAGAGACTTGGGAAAGCTTGGACAAAATCAATACCATTTTGACAGCCCAAACCCCCTAAGTATGTGAACCAATTTAAGTACCTATTATGCCAAAACCTTAAGTTTGAGTTTTAAATCAACCCCGAGTAGTTTATATTAGCAGTCGGCCCCATCTTAATCACAAACTACGTAGGGAACCAATGAATATAAGTGAATGGTTGTAAAAATTCAAAAATATCATGCCTTTATAAATTGAAAACAGGAAATGCGCTAATTAAGTTAGGTTACCCTCACCCGGTCGCTTAATCCAACGGTTGCGGAACCTACAAAAATATGTTATGAAAACCCGTTGTAAGTTAGTTCAGAAGGGTCTGGTGTTGAACTTGGTAGGGCGTACTATGGTTCGATCCCCACAACTTGCAATTGGGTAAATAAAGGGGGTACCAACTTATGTACCAGAACCCCGTGCTTAAATGACCAGAATCACTAACTGGCTACCCTACTATGTGTGTGCAAGGATAAAGGGCTTAATGTGATTGCGCTTGAATGAAAGTGGGTGAAATAAGGCAAAAGAAAAAGGTTGGGTTATAATAGAATGATTCAGACTGGTTTGCATAGGGTGGAAGTTTTTGGTCGCGTATTGTGATTTCGTGTCATCACGGTATCCTCGGTGTTGACTTTTAGTATCCATCGATCTAGCATTAGCCTAGCAGCCACGTATGACTAGGAGTCATGTCATGCCTTTGTTTCAAAAACCATGCTTAATCATTTTCTTTTACCGTGTTGGTTGATTGCTTGAGGATAAGCAATGGTTTAAGTGTAGGGGTATTTGATAACACGAAAATGTATCACATATTCGGCTTGATTTACATAGATTATGTCTCTATTTTATTTTAATTATGTTGCTTTATGTTTGTATTATGCTGGTATTTTAATGTGTTTCAGGTATTTAATGTTTACAAGGCTTGCTTGAGAAAAAGAGTAAAAAATGAGAAGAAGTGAAGTAAAATCCACAAATTATAAAAGGAAAAGGCCCAACTAAAAAGCAAAGAAAAAAAGGCCCATTTGCAAAGGTGTGACGCACGTCACACCCTCCTTGACGAACGACACGGCTCAAATGAGATGTGTGACAGTCACCACACACCCTTGACGATCGGCACCCGCCCCCCATATCACATGGCCCACTTTGCTTTCTTGTTGCAAACGACAAGGAGACTTACATATTGTTCCTATATTTTGTCCACACTGAGTCAGTCAAGGAACGAATCACTTCCTCCTACATTTTCTCAATGGCTAAATCAAACCACGAAGTCCACCTACCATTCCTATATTTTCTCAGCAACCAAGTCATAGGCTCCTATATTTTCTCAACTGACCGGTTACAATGCAATATAAATAGAAGGCATTTGGATAAAAAAAATTGTTTCTCTCTCTTCTCTTAGGTGTAGAGTTTAATTCATAGTTCTTAGGCAGTTTTCATTCATGATGTAAACGGAATAGTCTCCACATCGGGGATTATTCTTAAGATAGTCTTATGATTTATTTCTGCATTAATTTACGTTTTGAATTTAAGTCGGCCGGTATATTACAATTCTAGTTTCCGATTAATTACAGGTTCATTTACTTTTACAACAATCTACTTTTTTGCTTTTGTTTTCTGTCATTTATATTTATGCTTTATCTTTCAGTTATTGTTATCATTTCAAGTTTTTACCATTTTTCGTCAAACATCACTTTAACTTATATTAAACTGTTTCTCATGTTTTTGTTTAATCTAAAAACCCAAAATTGCTTTTTTTTTTTCTATCATTATGTCTGGATAAATAGTTTAGAGTCCGGTGTATGAGGACCATCGTTACCGACGAGACTCGGTAGGAAATAATAGGTGCAAACTTATGATTAAATTTCCGTTTTGGTTTTAATTTCCAAGTCTAATTTAAATAGCTTTGTCACGAGAGTGAGGGATTATTTAACACGATTTTGTCACGAGAGTGAGAAATCAATTAAGGTTAGAGCCGACACTACGAGAGCGCGGGGATCAAACCAGATAGTGGAAATTAGGCAACAAATCTAAATACAGCGAGAGCGCTTTAGATGCGTTTAGGATATTATTGGCTTTCAAAATATATTTCTTAGTTACTGGGCGAGTGAGAGCAAAATCTTGGAATTATGAAGTATGACTTTAGTTAATACTGCGAGAGCGTGAGGCGGAGTCTTTAAGTTGGTATATTCTACGGAACTAAGTTACAGTCGTAATTAGTACCCGTTTTCTATAAGTCCTTCAGGAACGCGAAAATCATATCTCATACTCGATTTAGTATTATTAGCAAAGTTCATTTATTTCAGTTTTAGTTCTTAGTTTCCCCTAAATTAAATATCCATTAGCCTTAGCTTTACAAAGCAACGATCGATTACAATAGGTTGACATTGGTCTCTGTGGTTTGACAATCTTTTATATTACTTCGATATTTTCGTGCACTTGCGGAATTTACCGATCAGAAACCAACTCTAATATGTGATCTTGATGCACTGTGATGGTGTGAGATGTCAAAGGATTTTAAGAGTAAAAATTTGGATATAATAGTGGTCATGTGGTGATTGATGCTTAAGAGATTTTAACATTTTCAACTTCTTCTTAAATAAAATTGATGAATAGAAAAAATAAACTACACAACTCTAAAATTGACTAAATCAACAAATCTATGGTAACATTCACAACAGAGGAAAATGGCAAGGGTAACCCACCCAAACAGAAACATGAACAAGAGTCCATAAATAAAGTCATTTATACCTCTCCTATTTGTAAGAATTTCCTAAACAACTGAACTAAATACCTCAAGTTTAACTACATTGATAGTAAAATCAGTAAACACGCTACCGAGTTTGATAATAGAAAGAGAAATCGAAAGCTTCAAAGTGAAACTAGGAAGATCAAAAGATATACATGAGTTGAAGGGGAAAAAATACAATGTAGGGTTCAAAGATCTATTGGGGGTTGCGATTACCTTCAGATCGTTGTGAGAGAATTATAATCATTAGCGCAAGTTAGATTTCAATTTATATAATTACTAATCATATTATCGTGTTGGTTAATGAAAACACAAAGTAATATGAAGATTTTAGATTCAAGTTTTGCTAATGGCAATTTTTCCATATTTCATTATAAATTTATACTTTTTATTAAATTAGTGAAATTTAAACATTACATTTTTTAGAAAAATATAGCATGCAAGTCAAACAACATAACGTTATAGAAGTCCGGTTTAATTTTATAATTTTTTCAAAAATTCTTGTAACATTCTCTTCTTTTATTGTCATATAGATATTACTTTTTTTTAGAATTTCAACATTAAATTTCTTTTTTGATTTTTTGATTTTTTGATTTTAATTTTTTAAATTTAATATTCTCTCATTATGTCATTATAACACTTATGAATAAGTCTTTTTAATCAATATCAGTTTGAAGAAAATATCGGATTGATACTTTTCTAATTGAAAGTAATGAGAATTAATTTTGATGACCTATAAGAATTATAAGAATTTAAGGTTTAAAGATTTAAATGAGGTCGAATCAAAACTATGAAAAAATATAAATTTTAGAGTTAAACATGTTTTTAGTCTCTATAAATATGCGACTCTGTATTTTTGGTCCCTTCAAAATTTTCCTCCGAATAATGGTTTTCGCAAAATTATTATGCACGTAGTTTTAGTCTTTGTTGTTAAACCGATGTGTATTTTTGAATGATGATTTTACAGACGTGTGTAGAACGTTATAAAAAGTTCTTCGAAAAAAAAGGAACCCAAAATTTAATTTCTAAATCGAGATTTTCATTGCCTTTATCAATATCTTTTGAAATTTACAAAATTCATATTTAATTCTTCTTATTTTAAAAAATTCTAAAGTTTAGTAAATAAATATTGTATAGTATTCTGAACACATATGAAAAAAATTATTCAAAAACTTAAAATTTTTAGGGTAATTAAACCGTTTTAAAAATTTTAGAAAATAACAAGGACTAAAACTGCAAGAAAAAAGTTTGCAATAACCATTATTCGAAGAAAAATTTTAAAGGAATCAAAATTGCAGGGTCGCATATTTATAGGGACTAAAAACATATTTAACCCTAAATTTTATATATGTAAATGATATATAAAAGAGTTAAATAAATTTTTGATCTCTAAAAATATTACAGTTTTTATTTTTAGTCTCTCTCTGCCTTTAGACAACGGTTTTTACAAAAAAAATCGTTGTCAGAGCTAGCTAAAACCGTTGCCAAAATTCAGGAGGGACTAAAAATGAAACTGCAATATTTACAGGAACCGAAAACTTATTTAACCCTATATAAAATTCTTTAAAAAGGTATAAAATATAAAATATATCTTAAAATTATATATATATATATATATATATATATATATATATATATATATATATATAAAATTGTTTCACTATGCAATTTAATTACTGTACAAAATTATGAATTTTTTTTTTGAAACATAAGATATATTATTTACATCCCAAAACCAGCTAACACAAGCGACCCATAGGGTCGAGCAGAAGCCCAAAACAACAAAACCTAATTCAGTGAGCTAAACTCAATTGTGCTATATAATCCTATAGTTTCTTCTTCCTCCAGCATCTATGCACTGATTTTTCTATAATTTTGCTATCTATATCATTATCAGCTTTTCTATCTCCATTCACATCTCTATACACAATCGAATTCCTATACAACCAGCACACATAAATCGTTTCGGCAAAAGCAGTTTTGACAATTCTAGCTTGTTTATTACTCTTACTCCCGATGCCAATCATTCACTCCATCTCTTGTTCCCACCCACGCACCTAATGCGCGATCTGCAGCCATCCCAGGATCCTTTCCTAGATTTCCTTCATGGTGGGATACTCAAAAAGAAGATGTTGAATACTTTCCTTTTCGTTACAGAACTCACATTTCTCTTCTTTTATCATCCCAAACCTAGTCATCCTATCTTTTGTAGCTAGCCTCCTGTGACATGCTAACCACATAATGAACACTGCCTTCGATAAAGCTTCATTATCAAACATCAGCTTCCGCCAAGGAACTTGCGCTCTTGGTTTCAGAAGCTCCACATAAACCTCTTTTGCCTTAATTTTCCCAGTTGTTTGCCATTTTTGCCAACCCTGTAATCTTGTCACCACCTCTCTGGTTTGCAGCACACCTTTAAGGATCCAGGAGCATGTTGCCCGAAGAGACATGCTCATAATACCATCATTTTAAACATAATATGCATTTAACCCATTTGACCCACAAATTATCTTCCTTCTTGCTCAGGTTCCGTAGAAGCTTGAGAAGGCAAGCTTGGTTCCACACAATTATGTTGATAACATTCAGACCCCTTGTTTTTTGGTTGACAAACCTGTTTCTAAACTACAGGCACCTTCCTGGACATTATTCCTTTACCAGTTCACATGAACAATCGACAAATCTCAATAAATCTCCTCAGGGTTCCTTTAAGTAACTGCAAACTCTGCATCCAAAAATTAAGAGTGCTAAACAGCACAGTATTGATCAACTGAATCCTCCCTGCATAGCTCAAAAGATGAGAACTCCAGTGATTAATACGCTGCATTATCTTGTCTATCAGGCATAGGCAGTTAGTATCCGTTAGTCTCTTGATCGACAGCTGCACCCCCAAGTACCAGAAAGGGAGGGGTCCCTTATGAAAACCAGTCTGCTTTATAATCCTGTCCCAAATATCAGCATCCACACCTCCCCAAAAAATGTTGCATTTCACTGGATTCACAACCAGGCCTGTTTCACTAGAGAACTTGTTGAATTTTTCCATCACCAGCTTCACCGATCCTT
Organism: Vicia sativa; assembly: GCA_021764765.1. Lineage (NCBI taxonomy): Eukaryota > Viridiplantae > Streptophyta > Magnoliopsida > Fabales > Fabaceae > Vicia > Vicia sativa. The sequence continues at coordinate 74,100,949 of CM038797.1, read as the reverse complement.
CATCTCCTCTCATGAACAATAGTAGATCATCATCAAAACTGATGTCAATAATACCAATTTTTTCACATTTGTTGTGGTAGTTAAAATCTAGCACCTTGCTCAAGCCAACAATCTTCCTATGCAAATACTCCACAACCAGCATAAACAACATTGGGGAGATAGGATCCCCTTGGCGCAAGCCTCTCTTTGCACTCAACACAACTGAGCTCTCCCCATTGATTCTGAATTGATAGCTCACTGTTTGAATAGCCATCATAATCCAACCAACAAACTTTCTCGGGAATCTCATCTCCTCCATTATAGTTTTCAAAGTTGTCCATTCCACAGAGTCATACGCTTTTTGAATGTCCATTTGAATAAGACACTTTGGCATGCCCCTCTTCCTATTATAACCATGGATTAACTCGTAAGCTAAAAGGATGTGGTCATGAATTTTCTGGCCCAGAACAAACGCTGCCTGATTCCTGCACAATGCAATTCGGAACAAAATTATGATTTTATTTATTTATAATATCCATATATATGAATAAAATATTTTTGTTTTATTTTTATTATAAAAATATTCATAAAAACAATAATGTTAGTATGAAAATCTTACACATATATATGCAAGTTCAAATCTCCAACATTCTACACATTTTTTAGTGAAATTATGATAATTAAATTATTGTATAAAAAATTCATAAAAATAATTAAAAAATGCAAAAAATAAATTTTTTAAAAAAATTACAATTTAGAAAATTTGCTCTTATTGAACGGTTTGAACTAAAATATATTTATGTCACTTTTGAAATTGAATTAGACACTAAGATTTAATACAAATAAATAATTTCTTTTGAGAAGAAAAGAGGGTTGAAACTCAAAGAGAAAATATTATAAAGTAATCAAATTTAAGAATAGAGATTTCAATACAATCAACTAACAAAAATACCAATGTTTTGGATAAAAAGCGTAGGGTTGAGAATATTGCTTTGAAAGTTGACATCTCCAAATTTCATTCTGAAAGTTCTTAGTAGCTTCGGTTTCGGTCAAACTTTTGTCTCCTGGGTTCATGCCATTCTTTCTTCAGCTTCTCTTTCTATCAATGTCAATTGTACCCTTCATGGCTACTTTAAGTGTGCTAAAGGAGTTCGCTAGAGGGTGATTGCGACTTTATGTGTCTTAACGAATCTAGACTGCAAGTATACAGTCCTATTGCGTGTAGCTTTAAAGATTATTGAATCTCAAGGGACTTAATGTCGACCTATCGTTATCTAACGTTACTACGTAAATCTAATTCTAATAATGTAAATAATTGGGTTTAGGGAACCTAACTGATTATAATCTAGTTTAGATTCAGATGGGGAATATCGGTATGTAATGGTCGGACTTTGGGGATTTAGCAACTCATCGACTTAAACTCGAGTTATCAAAACAGTTTCAGTAGGAAATATTTGTTTGAAAACCCTCTTCTCACACTCTCGTATTTATTGATTCGGATCCTATAATCAAACCTAAGTGAGTGATCTCGTTGTTTCAATTAGAGTTTAAAAATAGTTTTTGGAAATAAATAAAACCTAATCAACTTAAAAGCACTCTGTATTTTAAGTTGATGCACAATTGCTATTGTTCAGTTATTATCTCAAACTCTCATTTTATTGATCCTAACTTCTAATTTGTATTTTACTCTCGTAACAAAATAGTTGGTATAAAGAGCTAGTAATTGAAACCATAAAATTATTCTTTTAAAACAGGATGAATCGAATAGCGTTGCTAAATCCCGTCAGCTATATGACCTTACATACTGTTAACTAAATTTAGCCTAGCATGTTATATAATTCAATTATAGCGCAACAGAAATAAACAATATCAGACAATTCAAATAAACCACGCATTTCAGACAATTTTAGCATAAGATAAATAAATAATTAAATTAAACCTGAAAATAAAATTGTGGAATATTTTGCTAACTTCGGGTGTCTCCTACAGGTCGATGAGATCTGCCCTTTGTTGCTCCAAAAATTAAATGTGATGAAGGAAATAAAAAGGCATGATTCTAACGTAAGGTTAGAATTAGCAAAGGTTCGCAGTAATCCCCGATGTGAAAATTGCTACGAGAAAATGAAAGCAGATACTAAAACTAATAAATTGGAATCAGTAAAAGGCAAGGAAAATAATCTCTGTAAAAATTGGCAGAGTAACAGTAAGTAAAGCGGAAGAAAAAGCATTTGGAAACCAGAAAGTGAAAGGCCTATTTATAGAAGTAGGATGCGCTGAGGAAATTGTGTTGTTGAGATTTTCTCGCCTCTGTTTTCTCCTCCGTAGCGGTCTCTATGGACTACTGAGTAAAGCGTAAGATCGTTACGCATGGCTTAGTGAGGAATATTTTCTTCCTAAGCCGTCGTGATCGTTATGTCTTTAGGGCTAGCGTGTAACGGTCGTTACACCTTGGACTCTCGGGCTTGTTGCGCGCATTGAAAGTGGGTTGGGCCTCTTTTCTTAATTAATTTGCAAGGCATTTTACTTGTAATACACCCTATACTTTCCATACACCCCACAATTACATAAAGGCTTTTCTTTTGTGTATTTTGAGTACGTTTTGCACCCCAAAACTCACCCTCTTGATTTAGGCTTATGTTTCATCATAAACATCATATTGCATTGTATTCATATATTGTGATAGGATCAAAGTTCTTTGGTTCTCAAGTCCTCTACAAGCTATGGAGGTTGATTGTGCTAGCAAGTGGTTCTAAGGGAGTCTCAGGATCTCATGTATTTGGATTTTTCAAGCCACAATGAGTTATTATGGCTCAAGATATCTCATTTGTCTCATTGATCTCTCAAAAGTTGAAGTATTGCAAAGAATTGATAAGGAATTCATTTATGTCATTTCTTTGATGAAATTAGGGTTTTGGCCTATTGTGAAGTTTGAGTTGGGTTAAGTCAATTTATTGAAGTATCATATTCCTATTATCATTTGTGTTATCATGGTTCAAATATTTTCTCAATACATTCAGAAGATTTTAGGTTTTGAAGCTTGGTTGGCTATCTCCTAGCACAAGGTGCAGAATTAGGGCTTTGGATATAATCAGGTTTTCTTCAGATTTTTCACTCAAACTTGATTTCATGTGTTTCTATATGTTGTTGGGAATCCATGGTTGAAAGAATAAGGTTGAATTTTGATTGGAAGCAAGTCAATTGATCACAAGGGGAAAAATGGTCATTTTGATCAAAATATGTCAAAGTCTGAAGTTAACCAAGTGGACTTTTGGTCAACCATCAATTCAAATATCCTCTTTCCAAATTTCATGATCAAATTCACCATTGAATTAAGAAAATTGAAGAAATTGGAGTTAACTTGTTCTTGAAGTTATTTGAAGCTTGAAAACTTTCGAAGTCCTCACCCTATAGAACTTTGATATGTCATAACTTTCTCACTTTTTATCCAATGGCTGCATACCATACATTTTTGGGAATCTTGGGAAAAATGCTACAACTTTGTCAATGTGTAAAATTTCTCAAAAATGCACCATTTGAAAGATATTTGAGTTAGAAGTTCTATGCACAAAATATTCAAGCAAGCCTTCTCTTGGTCATCCTGCGCGCGTATTTTTGACAAACACATGGTGTGCATAATTCAAAGCTCCTCATTTTTCATGATTCAAATATCATACTCAAGCTCAAGAGGTGATCTTCATTTGGCTTAAGGAAAAAGAGAGAACGCACGAGCCAATTTTGCTTGGCCCAAGCATTAAGTGAGCTGACCAAAGGAATCCATGGCTGCTTGCATTTTCCATATTTTTGCATGTTTTTTTTGGGATTGTTTCAGGTCTTTAGTGCACATGATTTGCATGATTTGATTTCATATTTTGCTTACCTAATAAAGCCAAGCATGCACACCAATTGCATTGTACTATATTCCCTCAAATATTACCATTTAAGGCAATTTTATGATTTTTTTTTCAAATTCCATCCCATTTAATAATTCAATTCAGCTCATTATTCTCTAATCCTCTACCCCACTTTTACTCAATAGTACAAGGCTAAAACGACACAAACTTGAGATGTAAGGCAAGCAAAACGCACAGCACAATTCACACTTTATTTTTCTGATTTTTTTGAAAATATTCTTCCCAACGAATTTCTGAGGTTGGGACCATTATACCCTTATTCTTATCACTCTATATAAGCTCATCAACTCACTTATTTTTTCCCTAGATGCCTCTTCACTCAGCAACTCAAACCTGAATTTTTTTCTCACTCACAAAGTTCTTCTTCGAATCTTGATTTACATAGCTCATTTCTTCACTTATTCCTCTTCATTGAAGCTAAGAAGATCAAGAGGAATGGTTTTCTTATTGTTCAGAGGCACCAGTTGAGTTTATTTCTCAACTCAAGAGGTAAGTTTCAAAACTCAAATCTCCATTTTCAGTTGGTTTTTGTTGAAATAAAGCATGTATGTGTGGGTATAGCTGGCCAAACATTAGGTTTGATGTATATTTGTGCTTGTTTTTGAAGTGTGTTGCATAATATGAAGTTCTGAAAATTTGCATATGGATGATTTTTGCACTTTTCGTGGCATGATTGGCCAGCTTGCATTTTATCTCATTTTTTTAATTCTTTATATTTGAGTTTTCATTCATTTTATTTTATGCTCAAAACATTTTCAAAAATTATTAAAAAAAATACCATAGGTTCTCATCAACTTAAAATATTTTGTGGAATTTTTCTGGATTTTTTATAAATGTTTTGACTGGTTAAATAAATTCAGAGATTAATTAATTTTGACTTAATTAATTTTTATTTAGTTTTTCTTGTAAATTCTTGAAAAATTGTTTTTCCATGATAAACAATTCCACAAAAATTATTCTGAGCCCTTTGATTGGTTTGTGATGAGTTTCGAATTTTTATTTAATTTTTTTCTAATTTTTTTCATAATTAAATAAATTCAATTTTTCCTTCTCCTTCAGAATAAAGTTGTCCATACCATTAGTTGGCAGGTAACTTTATTAGTTTGGATGTGAAGGGAAAATCGATGGGTCATCGTATGGTCATAGAAGGCAAGATGTAAGGATACCTTTAGCAATTCGTAGGGACGATCATCACTTTTCGTAGGCAACAATCGAGGGACGAGATCATGTATTCGTAGGCAACATCGAGGGTCATCGAGGGATTATGATCTTTGTATCGAAGGGACTATGATGATATTATTCGTAAGCGTCTTTTCTAATGGTATCCCTACGTTCGAGGGACATGAACATGTTATTCGTAAAGGCAACAAGAGAGGATACCCTAAGGGGTGTGCATGTGTGAAGAGTGTGTTGTATTCAGATATTTATCTTAAGATTAAAGGTGATCAAGGGTTGATTTTAGTCTTTAGCATATAAACCCTAATTAACTAGCAGTTAATATGTGCAGAAAGTGAAGTGCGGAAATGTAAATCCTACGATATTACATGGCTTTGGGGAAGATACATAATAGGAGTGGGGAAAGTAAAGGCAGAAATATAAATCTACGCTATTACAGAATAAAAACTATGCGACCTATACATTTTTTCCAGAATTGTAAATGCAGAATAGTGAATAAAAATAATCATGATAATAGGAAATATGTTAGTGAAAATGTTTTGGAAATTAGTAAAAAAAAAGTTTTAGGTTAGTAACCCTAATTACTAGAAAAAAAATTATATTTTTGTGATTTTTGAAAAGGTTTAAATTAATTTTGAAAAGTAAATTAAGTTAAATTAAGGAAAATAGAAAAATAAAGAAATAAGAAAAGTTAGAAAAATGAGAAAAAGGGTCAGCAGGGATCAAGCCCCAGAAGTTGCGCTTGCATGCTTCTATCAGAAGTTACTTCTGTTAGAAGTTGCGCTTGCATGCTTCTAACAGAAGATACTTCTATCAGAAGTTACTTCTATCAGAAGTTGTACTTGTATGCTTCTGTCAGAGGTTGTGTTCCATAAGTTCTTTCCTAGAACTTCTAAGTTCATCTTCTACTCAATACAGTGTAGTGTTTCATTCTAACACGTGAGTCAGAACATCTGCTAAAAAACAATAAACAGGTCAGAGTATCAAGTTTATTAGAGGATCATAGCATCAGAGGATCATATTACCAGAGGATCATATTATCAAAGGATCATATTAAAACACGCGTGGACCCCAGGGGGTTTGAATGGACCAATCAGAAGGCAAGGTTTTTCCACCTTCTTCTCCGATGAAGGGTTTTCTAAAACTTGCAATAATCCATCAAAAAATGAAAATAAATAGTCCAGATCGAATAATTAGGATGCTACGAGTTCGATTGTGGTGTTATCTTGGCCTGAAACTGCCTGTAAATATAAATGCGAAGCTTAGCAGTTATATGCCCTAACTATGGAAAATCATGATTTGTCCATGAAAAGCTTGTAACAATGGTCCATACCTGCTCTAATAAACCTCAGGAAACGATTAGCATGATTAGTTTAGATCAAAACATCATAAAAACACAAATACGAAGTTAATAAAAAACATGTAATCGGAGCTTCATGATGCATGCAATTCAGGATGTTTTGGTCATGGATTTTGATCCATACTTACCCTATGTTACCTCAGGAGCACGATGGAGTGCTTGGAATTGCTTGAGGACGGCTGGAACTAGGGTTTCTATGTTGCAAATTTCTATTGAGAATTTGAACAAGAACCCTAGTTTTTTTGGCTTCCAAACTCGTCCTTCTTGGTGTCTGAATGTGCTATGTGTATATAGGGCCAGAGGTTAGGTCAAGACTTGAATGAAAAATATATCAACTTGAATGCAAAATATTTGATTGAAAAATAAAATGTAATGTTTCCAAAATTGGCCAATATTCATGCAATTATTCCTTGCATGCTTCTTTCCAGCTTGCAACGTATTTCTTGGATCTCTAGATGTCTAAAGAACAAAGCCTTCATGTATTTCTTCAAAAATGCCAAACTTGCACAAATTGTAAATTGCTCAATTTTCAACATTTTAAAGTGTTATTGGACTTTTTAGAAATCTCAAGGTGTTCTCTAAACACTAATTTTGGTTTCATCTTCATAGAAGTTTCCATGTTCATGTACACTTCTTTGGAAAAAGATGACTTTTTGTTGACTTTTAGAAGCACCTATAATGTCTTGATCCATAACTCTCAAATGAAGTATTTTTTGCCAAAGCTTGTGAGACATGAAGTTGTACATAATTGAATTCCCTTCAAAATGAGCTTTGGTGGAAAAATTTCTGATAAAGTATGTGAAAGTTATGCCTAGTCAAAGTTCTGTTGACTTTTGGTTCAAAAACCCTAACTTGGAAGATTTGACTTTTGATCAAATCCTGAGTTTTCTTGATGATTCATGGTCAACCCTTGATCATATGATGGATATGACTTCAAAATATTGATGTTGACCAAAAATTATGAAGTTTGACTACATGTTGACCACAGTTGACTTTTTATCCAATACAACTGATTTTCAACCATCTGAGCACTTGACTGAGCAAACTTGAGCTATGAGGCTTGAAACTTGACATGGTGATCCCTTGAGACATGTGAGGAGGTATGATTACCACTTGAGGTATTATAACTTGATTTTGTCTTGAGAGAAGCAAAACCCTAGTTGTGGGTTGATTGCTTAGAAGAGGGTTCATTTGGTCAACCCTTGAGAAATTCTTGAGTATTGAGATATGGATTGTCTTGAGAAATAGGAGGGAAAATTTTGGGGTATAACAACGTGTTTATGTGTTATATAATCAATGGCCCTTTGGGCATTCAAAATATCCTAACAACAATCACTTCTGTGCCTTGGAATCAAACTTACCTAGATAATTTTTAGTGTTTAACATGTAGCAGAGACAACCAAAAGGATGAAAGTAGAAAATGTTGGGTTTTCTGTTTTTACACAATTCATAGGGAGTATTACCCAAAATAGGTCTTATTGATATTCTATTTTGAATATAGCATGATGTATTAGCTACCTCTTCCCATAAGTGCTTTGCCATGTCATTTTCTTGGATCATGGTGCGAGCCATTTCTTGCAAAGTCCTACTCTTCCTTTCTACAACCCCATTTTGTTGTGGATTTCTAGGACAGGAGGAATCATGGGATGTGCCAAAATAGTCAAATAATTTTTCAAAATATTTGTTTTCAAATTCTCCACGATGATCACTTCTGACTCTGACAATCTTACAATCCATTTCATTCTGCACTTGGGAGCAGAAGGAAGCAAACACAAAGTGTGGCTCATCTTTGTGTTTTAAAAACTTAACCCATGTCCAGCGACTATAGTCATCTATGATGACCAATCCATATTCATTTCCACTGACGGACGCGATTTTCACTAGTCCAAACAAGTCAATGTGAAGAAGTTTTAATGGACGAGAGGTAGAAACAATTTTCTTAGCTTAGAAAAAAGTTATAAAAAATTTTCCTTTCTAGTACGCTTCACAAAGAGCGTCTGAAGCAAACTTTAGATTGGGTATGCCTCTGACAAGTCCTAGCTTTTTCAGTTGAGATATTCTTCTCAGACTGACATGTCCCAAACGTTTATGCCAGGCCCACTGCTCTTCGTTCATAGACAGAAGGCATTTTACATTCTAGTTTTTAAAGTCAGATAAACGGATTTTGAGCGTCTGTCAAGGCGCTTTTGGGAACTTCTCTTCCTTCTTCGTCTATTGGGTATGTGTAGCCATCAACTACGATATCCCATAGATCTAGGTCGAATCTAATAAGATGACTTCTTATCCTATCTTTCCAATAGTCAAATCTTTCTCCATCAAAGATCGGAGGTTTTGAACTATAAGAATCTCTTTCTTGATCAGGAGCAATAACAACTACATTGCCATTTCGAGCAGCCATTGTTGTATTTCACACACTGGATCGGTACTGAACACTGTTAGGTTCTTGATAAAATCCAAGCTTTTTATTGCTTCAAAACTGGAGCTCTGATGCTAATTGAAGACTAGGAAAACACAAGAAAGGGGGGTTTGAATTGGATTTTATACTTTGAAAAACTTTGCTTTGAAAAACAATCCCTTTGAATATGCTTTGCTTTGATGAAGATTGAAAGATAAAAAAAAGCAATAAATAACACAAATTTTTTATCCTAGTTCACTTGAAAACCTCAAACTACTCTAGTCCACCCTTCCGAGGTGATTTGCCTCTCTCCATCGAGGACTTAATCCACTATAACCAAACTTATTACACTTGCACAGGCAACCGCCAATGACTAACACCTGCACACACCAATTGTGTGTGACTAACAACCTGTAAGACTAATTGTCCTAGACTTCTTGAGAATCTGACCCAACTGGTCTCTCAAGGAACAATCAAACAACCATTTGATTAGAAGTCTGTTTAGAAATAAATATGCTTCTACGCAAGCTGATATGTAAATATTTTTTTAGTACAAAGTGACTTGAAAGAATTTACAGCTTTTTACAAGAATAATAGCGTTTTAGCGTAGAGTTTCCTCATGAATTAGAAGATGTCTCTTCAAGTCTTCAAGCTCTTATATAGTTCCATGCATGATGTAACCGTTGGTGGGTACATTTGGAATATGAAACTTGTTGCGGCTTGAAAGAACGTGGGAGACAAGATCGTATGCAGCGTCTTTCCTTCATGGTAGTGGAATGAAACGTTTGTTTATACCATGTTAACGTTATCGTCTTTCCTTCTGCACTTCAGAGGCTTCTACGAGCAAGAGCTTACAAGTGGAGAATCTAACTTCTGATTAATCAAAACTTCAAGTCTTCATAGTCTTCAGATCTTCCTCTTTAGAAACTTCAGCACTTGGTTTTGAAGAACCTTGCATCATAACCTAAGGTTGAAAAAACCTCAAGTCTTGGAATCTTCAGAATCACATTCTTCAGAGTCTTCAACACTTGGTCTTGTAACCTTGTATCGTAACCTAAGTTCAGAAGAACTTCAAGTCTTGGAATCTTTAGAATCACATTCTTCAGAGTCTTCAGCACTTGGTCTTCAAAACCTTGTATCGTAACCTAAGTTCAGAAGAACTTCAAGTCTTTTGAATCTTCAGAACCACGTCTTTAGAATCTTCAAGCACTTGGTCTTCAGAACCCTCTGTCTTCTGAAACTTAAGTTTTCAGCATCTTGACATAAGTCACACTTTTGTCTTTAGATCTTCTAACTGGTTTCTTCAGACAGTCGTATTAGAGTAACTAAACTTCAGAGCCTTCTAATTCTTTCCTCGCTACTTTGTTCATCAGAACCTTTGTAACTTAGAAGTGGAACATCTTGTCTGATAATGTCTTGGCCACGTCATTCATCAAAAGCACGACATGTTTGTTTATCTTAAAAAGACAACAAACATTAGAGTAACAAAAATTGTTCACTCAAACATACTCTTTGTTATTATCAAAACTCAGAAACATAATTGTGTAACCAAATTTCATTCTAACATGTTCTCTTCTAACCAGGACCGATCCTGTAGAGGTGCAAAGAGTATTACCGCACATAGCCTCCAAATTTGAAAGGTTTTAAATTTGTTAATTAGGCCTGATATGAAAAAAATATTAATCAATATATAACATACTTTCCATTTAATATTGCGTGTTGTACTATAGCCAAGTGGTAGTGACAAATTATTTGAAGTAATAGTGAGTGGGTTTGATTTTGCTTGGTAAATGAAATAATTTTTTATATTTATTTCTTGACTTGTAAGTTTGTTTTCCTTAGTATGAATATATATTAGTTAAGTAAATTTCTTATATCTAATTCACTATACTACAACCTAATCTTTTGAATTTCAGTTTATTTTAATTTTTTTCAAATTTCATTTTAAATAATGACATTTTAACAAAAATTATAAAAAGAGAATTAAAATTTATTATATAATTTATTTATTTATTATTAAATTAATAAATTTAACATATTACTTGTAAGACCTTGAAATTGTGTAATATCACATTTTTAGTTGTTTATTAATTATAAACACTCATTATTAACATTGTCGAAATTGTTCAAAGCATTATTTTGTTAACAAAGAAAAAATATGACTAAGAGGGAATATATTATAATATATATAAGGTATTTTATAAAAGAAACAGAGGTAAAATATTAAATATGACATATAATATATATATATGTGATAATTAATTTTTTAATATTAATTGAATTCTTAAAAATTATATATATAATATTTATAATTATTAATTAATATCTTATAATGAATTTAAAAAATAATATATAAGTAATAATTTAAGTTGATTTATCAATCTCTTTTATTATTAAATAAATTCACATCATAGTTAATTAAAAAAATTATCTTTATTGTAAGTATTATTTTACTAATTATATAAATAATGAGAATTTCTTTCCTACCGGGTGGAGTTCTTCTCTATCCCTAGTGGAAAACCTAAAACACCCCTAAAATTCGTAAGTGCTTTACGAATTCACTATAAACGTTTATTATTTGGTTTATTTCGTAATTGTATTTGCGAATTCACCTGTTGGAACCCAAAATTCGTAAGTTTACTTACAAATTTACCTTATTTGATTTACTTCGTAACTTTACATGCGAATTCACTTGTTGGGACCCAAAATTCGTAAGTACACTTTCGAATTCACCTTATTTGGTTTACTTCATAAGTGTACTTGCGAACTCACCCGTTGAGATCAAAAATTCGTAAGTGCACTTACGAATTCACCACAAACGTGAATTATTTGGTTTGCTTCATAAGTGTACTTCCGAATTCACCTGTTAGAACTGTAAATTTCAAATTTATTATGATTTTATTATGAGTTTATTTCTTATGAGATATATATCTATTTAATATAAAAGATTTTTATATTTTATAAATTATTCATCATTTTTTACAAGAAATTTAACAACATGCCATGTTATTAAAATAAATAAAAAAGTGGGTATAGTTAGATACTATTTTATACCGTAGTGTCAATGCGTTATTAGTTTTCTCTTTTAATAATATTAATTATTAATAACATTCAACTTTTAATTATAATATAGTATCTTTTTAATATAATAAATTTTTAATTACAACATAATAATTAATTATCAATTTTATAATCAAAATTAAAATATTGTCATCTAAATTAAATTTAACTTTTAAAATTATAATTAAAAAAACATTTCTTATATTTTTTTATAAAAAATTATTTATAATTTTAATAAATAAATAAAAGACAATTACATTTCACTACTATAATTAAAAAATTAATTATTACATTCGTTGTTAATTTCATATAATAAATTTATTTTAATAATTTTTAATTATAAATTTAAGTTATTTTTTATTAATAATTCAATTTAATTATATTTATATTGTTAGAAATATAATAAGTAAATCAAGGCAAAAAAATCAATTGTATCAATTATAGGCCAAATTGGATATTGATATCAATTGTTTTTTATTATGGGTCAAATTTAATATTGATATCAATTGTATTAATAGATTTTATTATTATAGGCCAAACATAAAGTTAGGCTTTTATTGAATATATTTTTATATTCTTATTTTAGTATATTAAATCGTGTATATATGTAATGAAAATCACATGAAACAAAACACAATATTCTATTTTCTTATATGTATTATTATTATATTATAAATAAATATCATTTCAAAATAAAATTATAATAAATTTGAGATATTAGATGACTTCGTAAGTGCCCTTATGAAACACCCTAAAAGATTAATTTGTAAGGGCACTTACTAATAATATTTTAAAATTTTAAATGATACGGAAGAAACCACTGAATGAGAAAAGAAATTCTCTAAATAATTTGTTAAAAATATAATCAACAAGTAAAAAATTATATAGTTAACCACAAAATCACCTATTACTTTATTATAAAACATAATTAATATATTACATAAACATTTGTTATATGAGCTCTCAATTTTGTCATTTAATATGTGGAATAAAAGATATAAATTTCACCATACAAACTCTAGAACAAACAGAATGGTCATTATTTTAATTATTTTGAAATTTTTAAATAATCATATTAAAATAAAAGTAAAAATATATTTTCATTTTTATTAAATTTTTTCATTTATTTTTTTTCTATATTCTTTTATTAGAACCTGACATTAAAAGTTAACCTATAACCTCAAAATTATTAGGACCCACACACACACACACACATATATATATATATATATATATATATATATATATATATATATATATATATATATATATATATATATATATATATATATATATATATATATATATATATATATATATATATATATATACACACGTACAATTGTAATGAAGATAAAAGTCGTTTTTAATTAACTTCGTGTGAAATTATTTACTTATAAATAGAGATTGTTTATTCAACTTAAAGTATTGTGTAATTGAATAAAAAACAAGTAAAAGAAAATTTTAGTGACAGAAAGAAAATATGGCAAGAAGTGGGATGCGAAATGTTGTTATCATGATTGTAACAATTGTTATGTTTGTTTTTGCACAAGCTAATCATTCTCTTCCACCTCATGCTACAAAAAATGGAATCGATAAATTCAAAATCCCTTGTATTGTGAAGTGCGGTTTAGAATGTTTACCAGAATTAGAAAATGCTGTTGTGTATGGACTATGTGTGGCTCTATGTAAATTCTTTTGCGATAGAAGGCCATCCCAAACTGAATATGTTTGTACTAGAAGTTGTACATATTCAAAATTCAAAAATATTAATACAGGTATGCACTTACTTTCCCTCTCTATAATAATCATCGAAGAGAATAATTCATGATAGTTCATTCCTAATTTGAATATTTTATTTTTCAGATGTACCTGATAGCAATGCAATCGTCAATTCATGTTGGAAAACTTGTAGAAATTAATAAATTTGAAAGTATATATTGAGTTTACCGACTTTGTCGATGTAATCATCAATTCATATTTAAAAAATTATATTAAAATAATATGTAACAATCAATAAGTCAAAAACATATTTACTTTGATGACATTCTCTTTTATTCTCTTCTTATATTAAATTTTTTTAGAATTTCAATTTTAAATTAATTTTTTTGATATTTTTTAATTTAAATATTCTATACATTGTCAATATAACACTTATAAAAATAAGTCTTATTAATCACACTCAATTTGTAGCAAATATCAGATTAAACCAATATATATATATATATATATATATATAAAAGAATATTCATTAAATTTAATTAGTGTAAAAAAATATGATTTTATTTATTTATAATATCCATAAATATGAATAAAATATTTTAGTTTTAATTTTAGTATTAAAAATATTCATTAAAAAATAGCGTTTGTATGAGTATCTTATTCATATATATAAGTTCAAATCTACAACATTCTAAATATTTTTAGTAAAATTATGATCGTTAAATTATTGTATACAAACTCATAAAATTAATAAAAAATAATATTAAAAAAAATTTACAATCTTAAAAAATTTGAAGACTAAAATATATTTATCTCATTTTTTAATTGAATTAGACATTTCGATTTTTATTACCAATAAATAATGTCTTTAGGAAGAAAAGAGGGTTGAAAATCACTGAGAAAATATTATAAAGCAATCAAATTTAGAAATAGAGATTTCAATAGAGTTAACTAATAAAAGAAGACAATTGCTCATAAATCATCAAATAAGGACCTAGATCATACCTCACATTGGCAAATGTATAATTGTTTCATTCACATTAAATCGGACAAACTTGCACCTCCCAATCTCGGTTGAGCAACGGCTGAATTTGTTATACCAACTGCATTCGTAGTATACTAACATGTTAAAATCTAAAATATTTTGAACAATCTTTTTACAATGCATTAGTAATAAACTCATACGTCTGCACGGATTGCACAATGTTATATAAATAAAAAAATCAATTTAATAAAATTAAGGTAATTTATTTGATAAAGAACATATATAATAGTTAGATAAGTGAATTTGTTTAAAGTTTAGCTAAAATACTTGAATGAATAATTTCATTTTTTTAAGAGTGAATCGATTAATCTTCATCTTTCTCATAATTATTTAATGTATAATAAAATATATTCAATGATACAGCCACTAATATCTTTACTAAAATCCTTACCAAAATAGTAGGAATTCAGAAGCTTCCAAATCTCATAAATGGTTTCAACAAAAGCACATTTAAGAATACTTCCCATAGCTCATATACTTTTGACCTAACCAATTTACCAAAGTAATATCTCATTCCAAGCAACTGGCTTTCGCAGAATTTTACACCATCTCAAGACCTGTTTCCATATGTCAGCACCCACTTGACAGGTAAGTAATAGGTGATGTAAAGTTTCCACTCTCTCACAAAAAAATACAATCACTATTGTCCGTAAATCATATACGAACGAGTCTTTCTTTTATTTCTAGACGATCATGGCAAGCCATCCATGCAGTGAACATCTCCATCACCCTAGCCGAATTATCACAAAAGATTTTCCTCCAGCCAACATTTTGGTTTTACTCTTTAAGAACATGATACATCACCATAGTCATGAAATTAGCATGTTGCTCCAAGAGTTATTATCAATTTCTACACTTATTTGTTTCAATATAGCATTTAGGACCCATGAGCAAGAACTTTTAATCGGTATGTTCATTATGTTCATTCCTTTCGAATAATAATAATGATAGATCCATTTGATCCAAATGATATCCGATTTGGAATGATATTGAGAAGATCAATTACAATATCCAAGGGTTGTGGTTTGTTATTGGAGATTTCAATAGAGTTTGTTAAACTAAGGACATGTTGGGTGGTAACATAGTTACTGCTGCTAAAGTTAGGAATTTTTACAACATGATGGAGAATTGGAACTGGAGGAAAACGATACCATTGTAAACTACTTTACGTCCTTCACAATCAGTCTAATGAACATATTTACTCGTGAATTGACATATTGCTTGGCAATGTGGAATGGCACACAAAGTTTATTAATTCTGTGTTGTCAATCAGGGAGGCTGATATTTCAGACCATGCGTTCCTTTGCGTGGAGGATCAAATGTTTTATACCCCTAACGTGAGACACTTCAAATTCCAGAATCTTACCCCTAAAGTTTCCTGCAACTCCCTTTTTACCCACTTTCAACATGAATATCTCAACTTCAAACGTGTTTTTCTCCCTCGTAACAAACATGTAGCAAGTGAAATTAGTATCTAAACTTAAGAAAATTTTGTCTAATTTCTGAAAAGTCCAAAATCACTTATAAACTCAATGCCAGTTTCTTAGCCGTTACTTCCTATCCACAGTGGGTTGCAAATGTCGTACCAGTACTTAAAAAGGATGGCAAGGTACGTACGTGTGTGGACTACAGAGATCTGAATAAGACGAACCCGAAAGATGACTTTCCGCCTACATATCAATGTCCTGGTTGACAACACCGCTCAACATAAGATTTTCTCTTTCATGGATGATTTCTCCGGTTACAATCAGATCAAGATGGCTCCCGAAGATATGGAGAAGACTGCTTTCGTTACACAATGGGGCACCTTCTGTTACAAGGTTACGCCATTCGGTTGAAGAACGTTGCCGCAACATATCAGCGTGTTATGGTAGCTTTATTCCATTATATGATCCATTACGAGATAGAGGTCAACGTCGACGACATGATAGCTCGATCACAAACTAAAGAAGAATATCTTGATCATTTGCGTAAGCTGTCTGATAGGTTGAAGAAATACAGATTGAGACTGAATCTGAACAAATGTACCTTTGGAGTCAGATCCGGCAAACTCTTGGGTTTCGTCGTCAGTGGTAAAGGTATTGAAGTTGATCCCGCTAAGGTTAAAGATATTCAAGAAATGTCAGCTCCCCGCACCGAGAAAGAAGTCAGAGGTTTCTTAGGACGACTGAATTACATTGTAAGATTTATTGCACACCTGACTGCTACTTGAGAGTCAATCTTCAAACTACTGAAGAAAGATCAAGTAGTGGAATGAAACGAGGATTCCCAAATAGCCTTTGACAAAATCAAGGAGTACCTTCAAGAACCTCATATCCTAATGCCACTAGTTGAAGGAAGACCTCTAATCATGTACTTAACAGTGTTGGAGAATTCAATAGACTGTGTATTGGGTAAACATGACGAGTTTGGTTGAAAAGAGTATGCAATATACTACCTTAGCAAAAAATTTATCGACTGTGAAACAAGATACTCACTACTCGAGAAAACTTGTTGCGCTTTGGTTTGGGATGCTCGCCGACTAAGACAGTATATGTTGACTCATACTACCTTATTGATCTCTAAAATGGATTCGATAAAATACATATTTGAGAAACCTGCTCTCTCCGGAAGAATAGCAAGATGGCAGGTGATCTTGACCGAGTACAACATTCAGTACACTACCCAAAAAGTGATCAAAGGAAGTGTAGTAGCGTATCATTTGGCTCATCAAGCCATAGATGACTATTAGTCTATGCATTTTGAGTTCCTGGACGAGAATATCATGTTGATTACCGATTACGAAGAGTCTGGACCGGATGAAGGAACTGAGCCAGGATCCCGATGGAACATGGTTTTTGATGGAGCTTCCAACGCCCTTGGCAATGGTATTGGTGTCGTAATTATCTCTCCCAACGGTGGCCATACACCCTTCACCGCCCGATTATGTTTCGACTGCACCAACAATATGGCTGAATACGAAGCGTGCATCATGGGTATCCAAGTTGTTATTAACTTGAGGATTAAAATTCTACAAGTATATGGAAACTCAGTCTTGGTGATCAGTCAGATTAAGGGTGAATGGGACACAAAACATCCAAATCTCATTCAATATCGAGAACATGTGTTAAATCTGATCCCCTATTTTGAAGAAATTACTTTCGAATATATTCCGCGAGAAGAGAATCAGTTAGTAGACGCGTTAGCTACCATGTCATATATGTTCAAGGTCAGATGAGACATTACTTTACCAAATGGGTAGAGGCAACCTTATTTGCATCTGTTACCCACAACGTTGTGGCTCGATTCATCAAGCATAATCTCATCTTTTGGTATGGCATCCCCGAAAGGATTGTCACAAACAATGGCACCAATCTCAATAACAAAATGATCACCGAACTCTGCATGCAGTTCAAGATAAAGCATCATAACTCTTCTCCATATCGGCCAAAGATGAATGGCATTGTGGAGGCCACCAACAAGAATCTTAAGAAGATTATACAGAAGATGACAGTGACATATAAGGATTGGCACGAAATATTGCCATTTGCTCTCCACGGTTATCGTACGAACAGAATGGGATGAATATGGTATGAAAGTTGTTTAATGAGGGGTTAAGAGACGGTATGAAGATGATTCCGAATAAATGGATGATGAATGATTGGCCTTCGAGTTGGAAATTTTCAAACGATGGCGATCGGGTGGAGAGGACCATTTGTAATCAAAGTAATATTTTCTAGGGGCCTATGATTTAATGTGGAGATAACTCATAGGATTTCTAATCGGTGTTTAGGCAAAAGACATATCAGTACAGTCAAAACATGCAAAGGTGGTGGGGAAAAAGGGTATCGGTAGGAAAAGGGATGAGGTATGTCGTCGAGATCATCTACTTAAAGACTTGATTCAAGTACAAATTCAATCCAATCATCTTCTTCGCGACATATTTGAGCAATAGCAGAGTTGAAGCTCAATGGGATTATTTCCGCATAGCTTTTATCACTTTTTCAACATTTTGGATTTTGTATTATCTATAGGCCCACTTTTCAAAATTAATATAATTTCTCTTCTAAACTAAAACAAAATTACTTTTATCTGTTTAGTTTGCATAAGTTTAATGATTGCTTTGAATGATTATATGCATCTGACAATAAATATCCACTTATAATATATACGAAATAAACAAAAACAACAGTTACTATAGGCTCTAGGAGTTGGGATAACAACCCAAGTCACCAATACATCCCCACAGAGTTAATATCACAGAAATACTCCCACAAACCTCACGAGGCTATCACATTTTCAGGAATACCACATCACCATCTCATTTATAGTAGGATGGTTCACTTTTAATGTCTACACATATCATTGCTACATCGGTCCCTGAGCGGTAGCAAGTCAACTTTCAACTTATCACGTCAGTCCCCGCACAGTGATTATCTACATTCTTAATTCATCACGTTAGTCCCCGAGCAGTGATCATCTACATTGTCATGGCAGTCCCTGTGCAGTGAACGCCAACTTTGTTACATTGGTCGCCGAGCAATAATAAATCATCAATTTTCAACTTATCATGTTAGTCCCCGAGCAGTGATCATCTACAAATTCATCATGTCAGTCCCTGCGTAGTGAACGTCAACTTTGTTACATTGGTCCCCGAGCAGTAATAGATCATCAATTTTCAACTTATCACGTTAGTCCCCTAGCACTGATCATCTACAAATTCATCACGTCAGTCCCCAAGCAGTGAACGTCAACTTCGTTACATTGGTCCCCAAGCAGTAACAGATTAACTATCAACTTATTATGTCAGTCTCTGTTTACAGTGATTTCTAGTAAACAACTGCTAGTCTTCCAAATCAATAATGTCTTTGGTAACTTACAGGATCGACTAGATTGATCCTAGGACATGTGTCTAAGTTTTGGTGTTTAAACTTGCATCAGAACTTGTGCCTAACATCTTTTTCTAGAATACTAAGAATCCTTAAGAACACGAATATTAATAAATTCGATTAAAGAAATAAAGGCTTTGATTAAAAGTGATAATGAAACTAGATCGAAATGTAAAGGACTTGTGAAGCAATGTAAATGATTTGTAAATGAAATGCAAAAGATTTGTTAAAGAAAAGTAAAGACTTTGAAAGATATAAACTATGACTGGGAATATAAAAGGATAAATGGAATTTGAATGACTTTAAAACATAAGGAAACTTTGATTAATTCGAAAGTAAATATGGTATTTCTATACGTACATTGCTCTGCAAAACTCGTTTCCATAACACTTGGTAATTTGAGTATATATGAGTTTTTGTACAATATGAACACACGAAATCCTAACACTAAGACTCCTATTTATACTAATTCGACTCTAATGGTCTTATTATAGAATGATGCCACGTTCGATTATTGCATGTCTTCTGAATTCCCTGGCTTCCACGCGTCCTTCAACAAAACAACGTCTCATATTTGAATTCGAAATCTTGTTTGTTGTAGATATTGACTTTCCATTTCGAATTCGAAACTTCAACAGTAATAGCCAATTCGAATCTTCTTTTCTTTTCAAACAAAAACATAGCAATTGGACTTCATTTGCCACATTCGAAAGCAAGCCCATCATAACAAAGCCCATTATCTTGAATTCAACTTGTCCATCGAAATCACCAGCCAACAAATTGCCCCTCGAAAATGTGTATTTCAATACATAGAGAAACACTCATTTTCAAATTATATATGTGATTTTGATGAATCAGACATTCATGAAGACTTCATTGTATGTGACGTTTGCAGCTATCAACTACTTTCTTCAAAACTTCTTTTCCCCACATCTCTTCAAGCGTGCAAGTAGTAGTTATTTTCAATCATTATAGTTCAAAAGGTATCAGTTTCCAAAATTTGAAAAAGTCACCTTCTTTTTCATTCACTAATACGACTACATGTGACATGGAGATACTTTGAGACATATGATGAAGCATGGAGTCCACTTGAGGCATTAGAAATCAATTTTATCTTGAGGAAAGCAAAACCCTAATTTGAGGTCTATTTCTTAGGAGAGGGTTTGTTTGATCAATCTTAAATAAATTTGGATAAGGGGATGTTTCTTGACCTCAAAAATGGGAGGGCAAATTTTGGGGTACAACAGGGTTTTCAACTTAGCGATCTGTTCTTTATATTATTTAGGCAAAGTATTTCTTGACTACATCAGCATTCAAAGGACGTGGGAACTCCTCGCCATCCATAGTTTCAAGAATCAACGTGTAACACCCGAGGCCAAGAAAGGCAGTGGGTGGTTACACCGCATGTAACACCTGAGGCCGAAGGAGGCAAGGGTGGTCGCCACATCGGAATGAGAGGGATCCTGAGATTATGCATGTATGGGACTGCATGGTTGAAGGAGACTTATAAGGATTAATTGGTACTACCTATACTAATAAGATGAATCTTCTTTTTGGTAGCCTAACCATAAGAACTCCACAATTAAGCGTGTTTGGCTTGGAGTAGTAATAGGATGGGTGACCTTCTGGGAAGTTTCCTAGAAAGCGTGTGAGTGAGGCTAAAGCATACTAACAAGACTCGTGTTGGTCTGTGGGGTCAGTCGATGATCCTGAAGGCAGTCCGGGGCGTTACAAATGGTATCAGAGTCATACCTCTCCCAGTATGATGTGGTTTGAGGACGAACCATGCGGAAGCTGGTGAGCATGTAACATCCGAGGCCAAAGAAGGCAATGGATGGTTACACCGTATGTAACACCTGAGGCTGAAGGAGGCAAGGGTGGTCGCCACATCGGAATGAGAGGGATCCTGAGACTATGCATGTATGGGACTGCATGGTTGAAGGAGGCTTATAAGGATTAATTAGTACTACCTATACTAACAAGATACATCTTTTTTACGCTAGCCTAACCATAAGAACTCCACAGTTAAGCGTGCTTGGCTTGGAGTAGTAATGGGATGGGTGACCTTCTGTAAAGTTTCCCAGAAAGCTTGCGAGTGAGGCCAACGCATGCTGAAAAGACTCGTGTTGGTCTGTGGGGTCAGTTGATGATCCTGAAGGCAGTCCGGGGCGTTACACAATGCACCACCAGAGAAGGCTTTTTTGATTTATTCCAAAGACATGATTCTCTTAAAATATTATTTAACAAGTCTCTTCATTTGTTTAAGGATATTTTTGAATGAAAGATACCTTGAAGGCTCAAAGATTACAAGCTCTTTGAATTGATCATCAATTTCTCTTGTGTGACTTCAAAAGATCATAAATTTGTCATCTTTTATCTCCTTGAACTCATTTTTTTTTAACAATGAACCTAAGTATGTCTACCACAACCTTGTTCAATTGACAAGACTTGAGAATGCTTGGAAAATCATTAAAGGGTTGAAAATATTTTAGGTCTTTTGTGAATTTTCCCCTTTTTTGATCATCGTCTTCAAAGGATCAAAACTTGGTCAAATTTTATCATCTTAAGTCCATTATTTTTCCACCATGATCTCAAGGATGTGAAATTCAACTCTCGTTTTTTGAAAAGCTAGAAAATGTTTCGAAGACACCTTGAGAGTTCAAAAGATTATAGGTCATTTCATGGATTTTCATCAACTTCACAAGGCCATAACTCTCTCAATTTATGGATTTTTTGAATGGTTCTTTTTCCATAATGCCATTTGAAAGGTCTACTTCATGCCATCCTTTTTTGATTAAGACCTAATGTTGAGTGGAAGCCCATGTTTGAATGCAAAAAATTATAGGTCATTTTTGAAGTTCAACAGTTAGAAATTTTTCTAAGTATAAAAGTCAGTTTGTTTTTCACGATTTCAATTGAACATATATTTCAGCTCAAGCATCCAAATAGAGTCTTTATTGGCACATTGTAAAGTTGGTTGTGAGATATTTCCAATGCTTCAAGAATCATCCTATAAAGCTTCCTGAATTGTGTGCATCATGGCTGCAAAGTTAGTACCTTTAAATTGAAGCTTTCCTCAAAGTCAGAATTTGATCTTCATAATGTGACCTCTAATCTTCAAGTTTGTGCATATTTTCCACTTAAACATGTTTAACAAGGTTGCTAAGGTTGGATTAAGGATTGAAATGCAAGTTTTAGCTGGATTTTGATGTACTTGGAGTCACAATTTTTGCAATTATCGGGTTGACTTGGTTTGCACGATTGGCGCCTCATTTTTTCCAATTCTCATCACCATTCACTTCCCTATAACTAGAGGGACACATTCCACTCATTTCCTCAAGTTTTAGAGAGCCATAAAACCCCTGCCAAGACCTCATTCATCCTCTCGAGCTTGAAATTTGTTTTCTTACTTCTCCCCTCCTAACACCTCAAAACTCCTTTCAGTTAGCATCATTGAACTTCTCTGAAGCTAACCATACTCTCAGCATAAGAAATTGTGGCCTGAATCGAGCTCCACAAGTCCAGTTTTAGAGCTTTATACTTGAGTTCTAACAGGTAGATTTCTCCACCAATTCGTCTAAATTTTGTTGGTACAACGTAGCATTTTGGTTCTCTGATGCTCATAGCATCGTCAATTTTCAACTATAATTGAGTTTGGTGCTTCTATTTTCAAGCTCTAATTTTACTGTTTGAGGAACATGTGATTCGTGTGGACGGAGGTTGAAGACGACTTACGTGTCTGTCTTCAGCCAATGACAATTTGCCACGTATTTTTTCAAATTCATTTAATAATTAATTGTGTGGTTTATTCAAGAGAGTCCATGATAAGCACAGTGCGTCTGATCCATTGGATTAGCTTACTAACTCGTTTTGACATTATCTAATGATCCATATTTTTTTGTTTATTTTTATTTAAAAAGTTGATCTAGTGTGAAATTCAATGAAGAGTATAACATGCACAACGCGTCAGATCCATAAGATCTGCTTACTAACGCGTTTTGACATTGATCAAATGGTCTAGATTTTTTGGTTTATTATTTTATTTTCTGATTTTTATTTTAATTGTTTTAAACTTCAAAAATTCATTAAAATAATTCAATTCTAACTCAAAAATTATGAAAAAATTCACAAAAATATTTTCAAATATTATCTTTCTGGTTCTTATTTTTTCATTATTTTACTATCTGATATGATATTTTTTATGATTTTCCTCTTTATTTGATTTATTTTAATTGTTTAAGAAAACTTTTTTGTCTTTTTAAATTTTGAAAAAATTGTGGAAGGATCCAATGGCCTCTTTACAAATATTGGTGACCTTATTTAATTTTTTATTTTTTATTTTACTTTTTTTGTCAATTTTGGTTCATTTTTCTATTTTCTTTTATTTTAAAAATAGTTTTTGACCTTAAAAAATTTATGAAAATTTTTTCAACATTTGTTGACCTTTGTTTGACCTTGGATTTTTTTATTTGGTGTTTGAATACTATTTTATATTTCATCAATAAAAATCTAATTAAATAACTAATTTTAAAATATTGTATATATTTCCTTTTATTTTATTATTTAATTAATAATGGTTCTGGGTGATGTATGAATTCATTTTGGGATATAAATTTCATCAACATCAATGTAATTTGGGCGTTGATAGGTCTAATGACCAAATCCACCAAGATGGTTGATTGATTTTGATAAAGTTAGACCTAGTGGATTCATCTGGTGCATTGGTGATATTGTGATTTGTTCTCATCCCTCTTCATCTCCATCCCATTCTTGTTTTTTATTGTTATTCGACATATGTTGCAAACATCAAGAGAATGATCTACATATCATTTTTCTAGTTTGTCTTTTCAACATATAAATCACTATTGATTGGCCTTGTTGTGGGGTGACTTCTGTAACACCCCTTCTAATTTCCCCGCGAATTATATATTTAATCAGAGTTTTAACATAACGAAAGGGCGTCACAATTTAAAAATTTAAAATAATAAAACATTATAACAGTAATCATGCTTTTACTAAAGAACTTATTAAATATAACTCAAAACCAACAATTATGTTTTACACAGCGGAAATAACATCAAAATCCGGAATAAATTTAATTGATAATTATTCCAAACATAAACCAAAACAATTTAATTCGATGATTCCAAAACAATCGTTCCCCAGTGTTACAACTACCAGAGCATGACACTGACACGCGGACAATCTAAATAGCACAGCTCTATAAGCCATCCTCACCAAATCCTGAGTAGCTAATCACTTCGATCTGAAATCATCAAAGTAAGGGTGAGATTTCATCAACAATTAAAATGCATTATACGTTTCCTTAAAACAATAAAACAATCAATACATTATTCCACCCTCATTAGCATCATCAGAATACGATTCACAAATACAATTCACACAGATCATTATGCATATAACAACAATCAATACAATTATAACACTGGAAACCATCCTAACATGTTATAATTACATATGAAATGCAGACTCAATGCATGTGGTACCAAACGTGAACTAAATTCACACCATGTTCCGCTTACACCATAGAAACAGAGCTAACAACGATTCGCCCATACACCACTGGGTCAAGAGTCCAGCCTCACCACCACTATCCATTGGGTACGGGTATTGGCTCTGCATGTCCAATTCCACACAATGGGAATTAACCATCACTGGAATGCATTATTCCACACAAAGCCAACACCAACAACAGCACATGATGACAGCAAGTCATGAGCATATAACATTAATTACAACATATTGAATTAACATACAGCAAGTATACTCAAAGTTAATGGCACAGTCACGAATTACAACGGATTCTTCCTACGGAATCCAAAACAATCCTTCAAGATCTCAATTACTGGTTTTGAAAATGTTTTTAAATGATAATACTCGTTCTAAGCTTTCCAACGATACCAACTATGCCTAAATCGGAGTTACGGTCGCAAAGATATGACCAAAACCGTTTTTAGAAAATCACCTTCTGCTTCTACACAATATATATCGATCCAAAACCCCATGTGTCAATACAAAACTTGTTTGTGTCGACACAAAACACGCATGTGTCGACTCATACGTAATAAATTTTCCATTTTTCAAAATTCCTTCAGTATGGATCGACCCATAGCCTTCTTGTGTCGATACAAAAGCTCCTTGAGTCGACACATAACTCTCTTGTGTCGATACAAGAGTTCAAAATTCCACATGAGTCGATACATGGCTGTATGTGTCGACACAAGCTTTTCAGCCCTGTTTTCTTAAAATAACGCAGCTTGTGTCGATGCATAGCCTCTTGGGTCGACTCATGCTGCGTTTTTCCACCAAAAACCAGTTCTATTTTCACTGTGTGCAGATCCAAATTAATCCATTCATTACCAACAGCCATGGCACAACAGAAACAATAATTCTTATGTATTTTCACACCTAATTAACATCAGAATTATACTTTCTAATTATCCTACAATCATCCTACACAATTAATCATTATTATCATTCCCAATTGAATTATTACGTCGAATCATAACGTTTGGGCACAACCTAAAATTCCTAATTCGAGATTCCTAACGGATTAATTCATTCTATTGATCATCAAAACCTATAAGGCATAATAATCTGATCAAATCACCCATTACCTCGCGATGATTCTTCAAACTTTGACGATTGGCTTTTCTCCTCTTTCCTCTTCTCTTTTCCAAAGTACGTAGAATGCAGACTCTAATTTCTCTTCTCACTTTTTCCCCTTTATTTATTCCTTTTTATTTTCCAAATAATAGAAATAAATAAATTAGATTAATTATAGCCTTTTACTCTACACACCTCCCAAATCTACTTCACACCTCCAACACCCCCATCTATTTAATTAATTAATTAAATTCATAAATCCAAAAATACTAATAATTAAACCTTTAATTAAATTAATAATTAAATTTCTAATTATTTAATAGTTAACTAATTTGGGGTGTCACAACTTCTATATAAGTTACTTGGCGATTGCTTAACATAGCTCTACATTGTTCTTCTTCTTCTTCTTTTTTCCTTATCCCTTATATCGGAAAAATGGTTTTTCGTGGCCCAAGCTTTATGCTCGAAATTGTCCAAGTATGATTAGGTGTTGAGCTACGGCCGATAAAATTGTTGATTCATCATGTAGATGTTTTGATTATATCAATCTTTTGATGAGTTCTCATAACCTTCGACCTAAGCTCAAGGCTCAAATCATCGCAAACCATATGGTTTTCTTTTTATGTGATTGATTCTTCGTGGCCCAAGCTTTAGACTTGAAGCCCATGGATGTTTAAAGTTTAAGCTACAGCCAATAAAATTGTTGATTCATCGTGTAGAGGTTTTGATTCTATCAATCTTCTGATGAGTCCTCATAATCTTTGACTTAGGCTCAACGTTCAAATAATTATGGATCCTTCATATGAAACCAACTAACAATTAATCACTAATTACTAACATTTAACTTCCAGCTTTATTTTTTATGTTTTTTTATCGCCTTACTTTAATTTTAGCATCCATTATCATGTTTATGTTTATGTTTATGGCATTTTCTCTTTGTCCACTCGGACCTTTTTTTTGTGTGCTTCTCTTAAGCCATTAATAAAGGAATAAAACTCTAAAAACTTTTTAACTTGGACTTGGCTACTTTTCCTATGTTTGGAGATTGATTCTTGGACTTAGGATTAGGACTCGACCTTGGCTTGGAGATTCCATGACTCTATTGTTATTCTGTCTGAAGTTCTTGGGGTTTACTTCAAGGCATTGGGTTGTTTATCTCTCTGTGTGCATGTTATTTTGTTTATACTCGTCTATAAGTGGGAATTCCTCTAAATACAGTCGTTACTCTGCCTGATTTTTGTGAATACTTAATTTCATCAGAGGAACTAGTCTATCTTAGACTTTGGTATTTTTTGTCTGGTTATGTTGGCTTGGTTCTTAATCCAAATGATGGGAATATGGTATTGGCTTCTTGATGTAAAGTATTGGTTTCCTATTCGGTTAGATCATTTTTTTACCTTTATCTTTACCTTTACCTTTTACTTTTTGCACATAGGATAGTCCCTTCATCTCCTCCTATATTCTTTAGTTTTCAAAACTTTCTCATCTTTTTCAAAAGCTTCTTGTTTTCTAACTCGAACTGCTTTCACAATTAACTTGAACTTAGGTCCATGCATTTTCAAAAATATTTTTTAAATAAAACATTAACCAATTTAATAATACTTTGACATTTTTCAAAAGACTAAAAAATCATCAACCTCATTCAAATTTTTTGAGCCATTTTGGCTTTTCTACCTTTAAAAAGTTTTCTCAAAAGATTAGACTCTTGTCAATTTTTTTAGTGATGTAAACTACAATACTTCTATAATATGTAGTGCAGAGGGACATTTTTTACTTGGTGCTGAGTGATGCTTGTTGATGAAAATCTGAGATCTATACTCCACTTTGAGTTGATGAAATGCTTCTTTCTTATAATTGTGGGTATTAAGTATGTTACCACTCGGATATGACAAGATGACTATTCTTCTAAAAATTAACCAACACACAAATTTTGAGCTTTTTTACTCGAACTACATGGGTTTTGATTTCAACATTGCACATTGTTTGTATGTAGGCCTAGAACTCATTGGAAGGTCTATCAAATCAAAAATTGTAAAAAAAAATACTTATTTTCTCATCTCCACCAACTATTTTGTACATTTGTTTTATAGCCATATACACTGATTTTCAAAGAGGTTCCTGCGGAGTACCATAGATGTTTAGGGTGCCTAAAATTTTTCCCTTTGTATAAATAACCCACATACCTTAATCTCTATTTTAGGTCTTATTCTCTATTTTTCCTAGTCCTTTGGATAAAATAAAAGCACGATGGCGACTTTCACTGATTTTCACGATTTGAGTCAATCCAATGGCTTAGTCGCGACGATTTTTACCACTACACCGTTGAGCTCTAACGACGTTAAATAAAGCGCTTGTTGGAAGGCGCACCAACATTTTAAGTATTCTTTTTTCGGTTAAATTCTATCTTTAAAAATAAGTCAATTTTTCGGTTAAATGCTGCAGTTTGTCAAAACATGCAGTTTTGTGTTCTGTTTTAAGGTCGCCGCTGTCGGGCGAGGAAAGCTTGTTGCTGCCTCGCTGCAAGGTCGTCGGGCAGTTGTTGCAAAATTTTGTTTTTTTTACGCGTTCAAAATTTATAAAAAGTTGCGGAAATGGGTTTAATACAATTTGTCTCTTAATGGCCACGAAATTGGCCATCCCATGACCCACCCTAACCTTTTGTGCTTCCTTGAATGATATTGAGAGGATATGTGGATATATCAATCATCAATTAGTTCATATGCTTTATTAATCGAATATGTATGAGATAGGTTAATGAGCACTAATCTTGACATGCTTTTATCAAATCAAACTTTTCAAACCAAATATCTCTTTTATCCAAAGCTCAACATCTTTGCATGAAACTAAACCTTTTTGTTAGTAAAACCCAAAACTAAAACCATTTTTGTGAATCTAATACTTAAATTCAATATAACTATAGAACGACGGTGATATCACTCCAATCTATATGGAAAACGATAATATAAATACTTGCCCTGTAAAAGTGTTTTAACATAGAACTCAACCTTCATCCGCTTGCATCAATTCTTTTAGTTATCAACTTTCAAAATTGGAAGAGTTTCTGGAAAATGCCCATTCACATGATTCACCCCCATCGTGATTTTCTTCCCTTGAATCGCTCAATCGGAGCTCTTGATACCAAATGTTGGAATCCACCAAAACCTATGATGAATTTATATCAATCTTGATGAACAAGATTGTTACCACTACACAATGACAATGAAAAGAAAGAAAATTGAGGAAGAAAGAAAAATTAGGGTTTACGAAAATAAGGGGAAGAAGAAGATTATTTTCTACAGAGTTTCTCTCTGCCCACAAAATGTATAAAATTTTTATTCACTTTGCAACTGCAAAACTCCGTGAATACAAATTGTGTTATAAAATAGGGGTTACTCCCTCTATTTATAGTTTTAGGTTAACTTTTTCCCTGAGGCAAAGTCTAAAACACGGAAGCCTAAAATACCTATTTTGAGTCTAAGTCAAAATCATGTGTCAAGCAAACTACTTCGCACTTCGACACACAACTCGACATACACACTTCGGAAGACTAAATTGATACACACACTCTAGGTTATTTTTGACACCTTATATCGAACAACATGCTGCTTTCGACACAAGAAATTACATTCTAAACATACATTTATCCAAATACTTCAATTTTATTTATATAATTTAAAATTTTATTCCTATTATTTAAAAATTCATCAAAACATTTATCCTAATCCTTAAATTTATTCATATACTTTAGAAATTCATCAAAATATTTACCCAAATACTTTAATTTTATTCATATAATTTAGAAATTTATCAAAATACTTCGATTTTTATTCATATAATTTAAAATTTTATTCATATAATTTAAAAATTCATGAAACAATTATCCGAATGAATCGTAATCAATTTGCATATTTCAACATACAATATCAAAACATTATATTTAGTCCATCAAAATAAAAGCATAACAAATCAAGACTTAATTGTAATTTTGATCTTTCTATATTTTATTTATTTTAGTTTTAATTCTTTGATTTTAAAATCTGAATTTTTGGTTTTTCTATTTAAATTTTTTCGAAATTTAAGTCTTTCTTCTATTGTTAAGTCAAATTTAAAAGACATGTCAATCTATTTGATGATGTGTACAATGCCACATTGCAACAATTATTTTCTTGTCATTTTTTCTTAGTATTTATGGCTATAATAATAAAAATTATTATATTCATAATAAAACAAAAAAATGACAACAATTTTTTAATTATTTATTTCCAGAATTTTTTTAAAATATTATACGTAAATTTTAGAAAACTCGAACAATATTGAACTTATAGGATTAAAATGTTAAAACTCTAAAAAGAGGGGGAATCAAACCCCTGCCATTAAAATGACTAATTGAGTTTCACACCATCTGCGTCACTAAAGTTTGTTAGACATTTTTTAGCAAAATTAATATATATTGGCTTAAAGAATTTTTGTAAAACAAAAAAGATTTTTACATTTAGAGATTATTTTCAAAATAAATAAAATATAAGAACTAAAATCAAAAACATGTCAATTTATAGAAGTTTATCTCCCTATCTTGACTTATATATACTTTTAAATCAATGCAGGCTTTGTAGCATCCATGTTCAAGCCATTGTGAAATCCAATGCTCTTCTTGATTTTGAGGATTTAAGAAAAAGTCAAATCCAATGCTCATCTTGATTTTGAGGATTTAAGAAAAAGTCAGACTAACATGTGCTCTAAAGATACATGTTAAGTATAATATAATTTTAAAAAAAAATTATAAATAATTAAATATAATAAAATTATATTTTGAATTTCAAAACATTGAATGTACGTCTCAACACATGTCATAAAAACTACAGATATGGTGAGACCTAAAAAAGCTAAAACAAATATTCAAAAAATAAGAATAATGCTACAAATATTCATAATGTAAAGAAACATTACATTTACCCTTAATTAACATTACATTTACCATTAATCTACAACGATACGGAATAATATAGCAAAATAGTCCTACATTAGATAAAAATAGTCCCACAAAAATTCTACATTATATATATAATTAAAAAAATTATTCTGAAAATAAATAATTAAAATTTCGTTGAAATTTAATTTTTTTTCGTTTTTTATAAATATAATAATTTATATTATATTATTATTAAAAAAGTTAACTATAATTTTTCAAGTAAAAAATATTTAAAAAATGATATGGATATAATTGTTGTAGATGATCAACAAATGAATTGACATGTCAATAAAGTTTAACCTAAAATAAAATTGGAAGAGGGACTAAAATTTTAAAATGAGAGGATTAAAATTCAAATAAAATAAAACAAAATATCAAAATTGCAATTAAGCCTAAATTTAATATATATATATATATATATATATATATATATATATATATATATATATATATATATATATATATATATATATATATATATATATATATATATATATATATATATATATATATATATATATATATATATATATATATATATATATATATATATATATATATATATATATATATATATATATATATATATATATATATATATATATATATATATATATATATATATATATATATATATATATATATATATATATACATATAATTATCACTTATAAATATAAAAACAAATATTTACCAAATTAAATATGGAAGACAGAACAAATATTTTTTTAATATATTAAAGAACATATGAAAGAATATGGAAAATGAGTTAGTAATTGATAAAATAAAATATAGGACAAATATTTGTTATTTTGTTAGACTATTTCCAACATCAAACCATGACAAAATAATTACCACAAAGGTAAAACAAATGGTAGTTACAAAATAATTACCCATTTAGGTTTAAAAAGCTAATGAAGTGATTTAAGTTTCATCCAAAACACTAGTTGGAATTCCCAAAATAACTAATCAAACCTCAAAGTTTCAATATTTTAAATAACAATTCTACAAATGCAACTAGAATGCAATCCTAGCCTATGCCTTGATTGCATACTTTCTTAACGGAAAGTATATCTCCTTCTTCTTCTCACCTTCCGTCTTCAATGATGCCTGCACCAATCAAAATGAAGCTAAAACCAAATTGGACCCAACAAACAAAAGTTGCAAACATGGTCAAAAAAGTTATACCTGATGTTTCGTAAGGCGTCTTCTAATGGCACGGGTCTTCTTGGGACGAAGATCAAGCGGCAAATACTTCTTATTCTTGTAAACCTCTCTAAGCGCCGCTTTCTGCTTCTGTGAAATCACAGTCAAAACTTGTGCTATCGAAAGCCTCACAACTTTACTGAAAAACAAAAACACGTTTGAAATAAGCGATTAATAAATAATCCATAACAAAAGAGAATATGGTTTACATTTTGGAAAGCTTGTTCGGTGCGCCGCCGGTGACTTTGGCCACCCGGAGCAAAGCCAGCTCCGCCTTCAGATCCTTCAGCTGGTTCAGCAAATCCGCTTTGGTTTTGTTCCTCAACTCGTACACCTTGATTCTAGCTTCAATGAATTCAAATTTCCATTTAGATCGATGGTTAAAAATTTAACAAGTTAAATTCATTGCTGAATCGAAATTCATATCCTTACCCATTTCTCTTGATGCAAGCGCAGGCGCAGCTATGCAGTGATAGTGGTGATAAACGTAAGAAACCCTAAAATGGATATCGTTGAAACCATTTTAATGATGAATGTGTTGTATACGTTAGATGGGTTGGGTCAGAATATAGCCTCGAGAGGGTAATTTTGGCACCTGGCCCAATTAATAACAACTCTAGTTTATGGAAGAATCAAATAAATTTGAAGAATGAATCTAAATTAATTAAATTGATTTAATTTTCATCTACATTTAATTTAACTTGTTAATTTTTGTATTTGTAACAGGGTAATTATTATTCTTAATGTAATTTTTTATGTGCGAAGATAATAGTGAAGTTTGGGTATTTTTTCATGGATTAAAATTGTTGGAGTTGATTGTAAGCCTAATTTGTTTAATAAAGAAGGTGGTTCAAAAGTTGATATTTGCAAGGGGGAGGCCAATGCTATATATTGGACCTAAGTTCTTTGTTTTTAGATACACTAATCAGTAGCACTTAAGCTTATATTTGACTTTTAGTTTAAATATTTGTTTTATAAGAGTGTGGGTGTACTAGGGGATTGGGGTGAGAGTAGTGAAGTCTATGTGTTGTAAAATTTTCACATAGTAATAATTCTCTGGTTGTCTATTTAGACAACGATCGTGGTTTTTCTCCAGTTTTAGAGTTCCCACGTTATATTCTTGTGTTGTTTGTTGTGTTTAGTTTTTTTTTTTCTTTTTCAACTGTGTTATTTCCTAACAATGGTATCAGAGCTTAAGCTCGATGAAATATCACAATTCTTAGTATTCTTTGTGGTTGTAGCATTGTCTAATCTTCCACATAAGAAAAGAATTTTGATATTGTGAAAGTGCTGAAAAAGGGGTGGTATTGTGAAAGTGTTATTTAGGGAGGTTCTAGCTAAGAAAATACTTGGTATTTAAGCGTGTTCGTTGTGACCCACCTCTCTTTCCTGGGAACCTACCTGGTGCACATTTTGCAGTGTGCGCGCAGCTTCTATGTCTTATTCAAGTGCAATGAAGTTTGATGTATAGAAGTTTGATGGAAGAATCAACTTTGGCTTGTGGAAAGTACAAGTTAAGGATGTGTTGATACAATCAGGATTACACAAGGCGTTAAAAGAAAACACTTCCAACATGGAGGCTGACAAGTGAGAGGAACTAGATTTTAGAGCTGCAAGTGCAATTGTTTGTGTTTGGCAAAGAATGTTCTTGCGAATGTGTAGAATCTGTCATCAACCAAAGAACTCTGGGAAAGACTCGAAGGGTTATATCAAGCAAAAGACATCTCAAATTGTATGTTGTTAAAGGAGCAATTCCATACTTTGCGCATGGATAAGGGTACGAAAATCTCTGATCATCTTAGTACTTTGAATAATATTGTTTCAGAGCTTGAATCTATTAAAGTTGAGATTGATGATGAAGATAAAGCGTGAAGGTTCATTTTGTCCCTTCCACCTTCTTATGTTCATCTCAAATCTGTTTTGATGTACAGGAAAGAAAAGTTGAGTTTTGAAGAAGTTGCAACTAAAATTATTTCTAAAGAAAGAAGGATGAAATGAGATGAAAGTACTTCATCAAGCTCGACGTTGGTAACTAGAAGTGGGGCTAATGGGAAGAAGATTCATGCAAATAATATATTGTGTTGGAAGTGTAGAAAGTCTAGGCATTTAAAGAGAAATTTTCCAGGTGGAGATGATGGTGATATTTTCTAGAAGATGAGGTGCGTCCTTATGGTATTTGCGCTATACCATGCAAAAGGACAAACTATTGCTAGCAGATTTAGAACAACACACAGGCATTGGTTGGCATTGATGCAAGGTGTGTGGTGACATGTGTTGATGGCTGAAGAAATTTCTAAAAGCCAACATAGGAGTTGCACCATAATCTTTCAGCAAGGTTTCGATGTAAAGAAAATTCTTGGGTTGATTTAGTTTCATGTGTAGTATATTATTTATGGTGGAGTATGATAATTTGATTTATCAGTATAGACAATAAGAATTATGATTGTCGGTGTAGACAATGAAGATTGAAGACCATTACAATCAAGGTGGAGATTGTTGCGGTTGATTGTACGCCTAATTTCTTTAATAAAGAAGGAGGTTAAAAGTAGATATTTGAGAAGTCCCACATTGCTTAGTGTAGTGAAGCAAGGGGGAGGCCAAGGCTATATATTGGACCTAAGTTCTTTGTTCTTAGATACACCAATCAGTAGCACTTTAAGCTTAAATTTGACTTTTAGTTTAAATATTTGCTTTGTAAGAGTGTGGGGTGTACTAGGGGATTGGGGTGAGAGTAGATAAGTCTATGTGTTGTAAAATTTTCACATAGTAATAATTCTCTGGTTGTCTATTAAGACAACAATCATGGTTTTTCTCCGGTTTTAGAGTTTCCACATTATATTCTTGTGTTGTTGGTTGTGTTTAGTTTATTTTTCTTTTCCAACTGTGTTATTTCCCAACAGTGGAATCAGAGCTTCGGCTCGATGAAATATCACAATTCTTAGTATTCTCTGTGGTTACAGCATTGTCTAATCTTCCACATAAAAAAGAATTGTGATATTGTGAAGGTGCTGATGAAGGGGTGGTATTGTGAAAGTTCTATTTAGGGAGGTTCTGACTAAGGAAAGACTTGGTATTTAAGTGTGTCCATTTTAACCCACCTCTCTTTCTTGGGAATCTACTAGGTGCGTGTTTTGCAGTGTGCACGCAACTTCTATGTCTTATTCAAGTGTAATGAAGTATGACATAGAGAAGTTTGATGGAAGAATCAACTTTAGCTTGTGGAAAGTACAAGTCAAGGATGTGCTGATACAACCAGGATTACACAATGCGCTAAAAGGAAACACTTCCAACATGGAGGCTAACAAGTGGGAGGAACTAGATTTGAGAGATGCAAGTGCAATTCATTTGTGTTTGGCAAAGAATGTTCTTGCGAATGTGCAGAATCTATCATCAGTCAAGTAACTCTAGGAAAGACTCGAAGGTTATATCAAGCAAAAGAAATCTCAAATCGTTTGTTGTTGAAGGAACTGAACAAACTCATCAAATAGAATATCAATAAAGTCGTCATCGAACGATTTTATCTCACCTAAGGAGAAAGGTAAACATCGAGTAAACCTAAAAGGGAGAAATCACGGTCTTACGACCAAGAGGTCGGGTAAGGGAGTCGGTTAGGCAAGGGGAATGTATTAGCATCCCCACACGTTCGTAGTACTCTATGGGATCCACTTCTATTTTTTATCTAATGGGTGTGTTTATCTATTGCTTAATCGCTATGTCTATGTCTAATGCTTAATGCTAAGGGAAATGCATGTGAAAGAAAGAAAATAAACAAACACGGGGAAAAGAAGGAATTATTTAAAAAATTTGCTCGATCGAGCCCCGTGACAAGATTCCTACGTATTCTGTTATACCCCAAAATTTTCCCTCTTATTTTCAAGTTAATACACATCTTCATACTCAAGAGTTCCTCAAGGGTTGACCAGATGAACCCTCTCCTAAGCAATTAATTCACAACTAGGGTTTTAATTTTCTCAAGTAAAAAATGGTTTATATTACCTCAAGTGAGAATCATGACTCCTCATATGTCTCGAGGTATCACCATGTCAAGTTTCAAGCCTCACAGCTCAAGTTTGCTCAATGAATTGCTTAGATGGTTGAAAATTAGTTGTATTGGACAAAAAGTCAATTGTGGTCAACGTACAGTCAAATTTCATCATTTTTGGTCAACATCAATATTTTGAAGTCACATTCATCATTTGATCAAGGGTTGATCATGATTCATCAAGAAAGTCAAAGAATTGATCAAAAATCAAAGTTTCTAAATTAGGGTTTTTTGATCAAAAGTCAATAGAACTTTGACCAGGCATAAATTTCACATTCTTCATCAGAAATTTTTACATAAAATCTAATTTTGAAGAGAATTCAATTCTCTACAACTTTGTGACACACAAGTTTTTCCCAAAAATGCTTCATTTGAAAGATATGGTTCAAGACATTATAGGTCCTTTTAAAAGTCAACAAAAAGTCATCTTTTTCCAAAGAAGTGTACATGAGAATGGAGGCTTAAAATTATAATTTAAAGGACATCTTAATCTTTCTAAAAAGTCCAAGAACACTCTCAAATGATAAAAATTGAACAAGTTATGGCTTGAGCAAAATTGGAAATTTTGAAGAAGTGCATGAAGAAAATGTTGATTAAACTTGAAAATTTTCCAAATGGGCCTTAGTTTTTATGATCTGAAATTATTCCTAACATGGCCCATGACCTCTAAGTTCAATTACACGCCCTACTTTCATTTATTTAATTTATTTTTAAATTAAATCATTTAAATTCGATTTTAAATACAATAAAATGTAAGATAAGATGCATGACATGTTGGGCTTGATTTTTGTATGTCTTGAGGACCAAGGAAGTCCAAACAAACCGGCAAGAAATGCATGGAAGCATTAGAGGAAGATATATCAAGAAAAAGGAAGATATGATTCAAATTTCTAAATCAAATATTTTTTATTGAATGCCATATATTTATTCACAAATTCTTGACCTAATGCACTCCTTATAAGTACCAGCTCATGGCCATATGCTTCAGACACGAGTTGCTGCTTCTTACAAACCCTATAAAGTTGTCCAAAATTTCAAGTTTCTAGGGCAAACTCAAAGTCAAGTTTCCAGCCGTTTTCACTCAGTTCCAAGGATCGAAGCATACTCCTGAGGTTTCCAGGAACCAATCCCATCATTCACACGAGTTCAAAGCATCCAGAAATCGCCTCCACAAAGTTGCACCGGTTTTGGTAAAATATCTTGAATCGATTTCAATTTCTATGCATATTTAACATACTTGATGTGTTTGTTCATGTTCAGGACGTTGTCTAGAACAAGTTTGACGCTTAAGATGTAAGCTTTAGGGCTTAAATCGCATTGTGCCATTGTTAAGGCAGTTCGGTTCAAAAGCTTCGAAACCCTAGTTACAGATGTTTTCAGGCTAAAAAGACACCACCACTGAACTCGCAGCCCTCGATTTAGGGGGTAGGGTCCTTCTTGATTCTTTATTTGCTTTGTTTTGTAGGTTTCAATAATCAAGCTCACCGGAGAAGACGACCGGAGCTAGGGCTTCGGCGTCCCTTCGGCCTTCTGACTTGTTGACCATGGCGTGGTGGTTTGTGATTGGTTCATTCAAATCAGGAGACCCCACCTGGCGCGCATTTGGTTTCAGTTGATTTTTGGAACTGGATTTCATATATATATATATATATATATATATATATATATATATCATTGAATATAAATTAATGGATGTATGGCCGCCCCAGTGGTAGAACGTGTGCACTTAGTCCTCTTGCCCCTCAAGGCGTGGGTTTGATCCCTGCCTTCTACCACTTTTTTATATTTTTGGATTTTACACAGGTTTCACTTTTCTTATTTTGAAGGCAGCGTATTGACAACACAGGGAAGTGGCCTAGTGGCCAACTTTTGAACCTGTGACCTCAAGGTCACGAGTTCAACACCTAGCAAGGCTAGACCATTTTTTAACACTTGTTTTCTTCATGTTTTTTCTAATTTTTTTTTTTTTTCAAATTTCTTTCTTATTTTAATTCTTTTTTCAAAATTATTTTTAAATACAATAAAAACCCTAAAAAATATTTTTATTTTAGATTTATGTTTAGAAAATGTTTAATTAATTTAGACACAAAAATATTTTATTTTCACTTTTGATTATTTTCATAATTAATTTCAAATTAACTTAGAATTAGGTTTTTCTTAATTAAAATCAATTCCAAAAAATACCAAAAAATATTTTTCCTTTTAATTAAGGTTTAGAACACTTATGTCTCCAGTCAAATATTTTCTTATTCATTCCTACTTCATTTGCATTTAAATTCTAGAAATTAATGTATAGGTCGCAAGGTTATTTTTGTAATAGCGTAGATTTAATTTCTCGCACTTTACTTTCCTCACCTCCAATATTGTAACTGCCCCAAAGCCTTGTAATAGCGTAGGGTTTATTTTCCGCACTTTTACTTCTTGCACTCTCTTATAAATTGTATATAAACTACTTAGATGTATGGCTAATAAGATTGTATGGCAAGACTAAAATCAACCATAGAATAACCCTAATCAAGATAAAATATCTGAATTGAATCAATATACTTTTCACACTTGCACCCCTTAGGGTATCCTCTCTTGTTGTCTTACGAATACATGGTCATGTCCCTTAAACATAGGGGTACCATTAGCAAAAGTCCCTCGATTCAAAAATCATCACAAATGTCATACTCCCTCGATAACCCTCGATGTTGCCTATGAATATATGATCTCGTCCCTCGGTTGTTGCCTACGAATAAGTGATGATCTTCCCTTCGAATTGCTAAGGTATCCTTACAATGTTGCCTTCGATGACCATACGATGATCCTACACTTGTCCCTTCACATCCCACAGATAAAGTTATCTACCAACTAATAGTATGAATAACATTGTCCTAAAGGAGAAGGAAAATAACGAGAACGACCTTTTTGAGTAGGTAATAAGACTTTTAATTGCTTGCTCAATCCAAAACAAATACTTTTTACACCTCACACTTTTCAAAATACTTTCAAACTAACACTATGAATACATTCATACGAGAATCATTACAAAGTTAAACTTTCGGAACATTTTCAAACACTTCGTATACATTCTTGAGGATTGATACAAGAATCATTACGAAGTCAAAGCAAAAATACTTTTCAAAATACTTTTTCAAATCACACACACACAGAAAGAAAATTTTCAAAAGTGAGCTAAGCAATTAAGATCCCGTAGATAACTACGAATGGAAATGGAGTTAATACCTTTCCTTTTCATAATTGCCTCCCGTACTCAGAATCGATAAAAGGTCTTTCCGGTTCTTTTCACCTTTCCTTTATTGGATAAAAGAAAAGTCGATGGCGACTCTTGCTAACCGCAATATTTGCGATAAAATGCAAAACAAACCAGTCAGTTCTCCCACTGTGTTATATATTTCCTCGTGCAATGGGAAAGTCGGAGTGTCGTAGTTTAGCTCAAATGTTTTGGTGGGTTGCAATGTTTTTTATGGGAAATTTCATTCTGCATCCTCATAATTACAACTAGTGCTTGGCGTCGCAGCTTATAGTAAGTTTTATGCTCGGCCTCTCGCACACTTAGCAACTTGCTTGGATTTGAAAAGGAACACCCTTATTGAAAAGGTTTTTAAAGAAAATGGTCTGAAGAAAAAAAATTTGAAGTGAGGTTGCTTATTTTTACCTTTACAAAAGGATTTGAGTTTATTAACATGTTTTGAAATTTGATAAAGAAAATGTTTTTAGTTTTATCATGCAAAAGAGGAAGAAAAACATCTAAGGGAAACTATCTATCTCTATCCCTAATGTTATCATGCAAAGTGGCCATAGGTCAAGGATAAAAAGTCTAAGCTCGAAAGATACCCTAACCGAGCGGTCATAAGGGAAACTATCCTAATATCTGTCTTGGTTGACCAACCAAAGGATACAAAGGGATGAGGCAAACAAGTGCTTTGGCAGAAGCACACAAACAATGCAATGCACAAACAAATGATACACACATGCGCGGGGAAGAAGATAGAAGTCTCATAGCCTCAAAGGTAGCATGTCACCCGAGTCAACCAGGAGCCTTCTTTCGGAGGAAAACCATAGCCACTGATGGAATTACCCGCGTCAACCAGGAGTTTCCTATAGGAGAAAGGTATCACATCTTGATATGAATTACCAAGCATGAGTAGCATATGAGTGCGAGTATCAACATGTGAATGCGAACCCCATGACAAAGCGTGGAGAGTCAAAATAGGGGACTCTTGCAAATTTTTATTGACTCGATAAAGGAAGCATCATGATTCGCGTGAGTTGAGCTGACATATACTAAACTGTGCGGGGGTTGGTTGCTAACTCATTTCGTATGCCTTTAATATCATCATATATCATTATCATCAGCAAGACTTTGCTTTGTGGTGCCATATTAGGTTGCCTAACCACTCGTGACCTATGCAAGCACAAATGTAAACACACTGAAAGTTACCTCCTTTGCATGGAAGGATTTTAACCAAACCACATACATTTAGCACATAATATTCGGAATTGCCCTAAATGGGTCTTTAAATGAACCAGAGGGGTTCCTGAACATGCTCTAACTATAGAAGCTCCATCATGCATCTCTAATCCTACTTCTCATGGAAAAAGAAAGCGGTAAAACCCTACTTCTCATGATTTCTAGAAAAGAGGTAAAAGAATGCGGTAAAAAGGTATAGAAAATACCAAATGGATAAAAATCTGTATAAACAAAAAGCAAGCAAAAAATACTCTAGAAAACTTCGCGTACTGCTAATAAGCAATAAGGAAAATCGGTGAGTAATGCACGGAGGCATCAATAAGCATGATCAGAATGTGTGTCGTACACATCCGAAGCAAATAAACCTGCAAGATATTGTAATCCAAACAATACAAACAAAGGATGTTCATAGCATTATACACAATCAGAATGTGTGTTCGTACACATCTGAGCTAACCCGATAAACCTGCAAGAAGGTGAAAACCAAGCAATACAGACAAAGGTGTGCATATCGTATGCAATATCAGGATGTGCGTTCATACACATTTGAGACAATCCAATAACCTGCAAGAAATCACAATCCAGACAATGCAGACGAAGAGTGCACACACATGTGTGCAAGATCGAGATGTGTGTTTGTACACCTCCAAATCAAATTAGATAACCTGCAAGAAGGTGAAAACCAAGCAATGCAGACAATAAAGTGCACACACATGTGTGCAAGATCGAGATGTGTGTTCGTAACACATCCAAATCTTAAGAATAATGCTCAATGTACCTCGCACATGTAACAAAGTCTCATAAATAACAAAGAAATTACTTTATCGGAAGCACCAAACTCGAAATCGATTATTCACATGATGATACACTAGTATAAGCATACAATAAGTGAAATAAAAACTCAAAAATCGGCTTGGGAAAGCGATTATTCGAAATCAGAGTAAAAAGTCAACTTGTCAGAATCAATTGAAAATTGCACGGTTGCTTGCAAACGCGTCAACGGATTCAAAAATATGATCGGTTTTGATTAATTCCGAGTGGAAGTAACGTTTTTCATACCTTAAAGGAACGGGGAAGCAAGTACGTCTTAGGCATGTTGCACTTGAAATTCGGATTTGAAACCATCAAAAAAGGATTTTAAACATGCCAAAATGTTGGGGGCAAGTATTGCTATCTTGAACCTTTGAAGAAAAATGAGTTTTGATGAACAAAAATGCTTATGGAAAGTGAAATTCATGCGTCGATTTAATTTCCAATTCTCGTTTGTTTTGTTGTTTTGAAATGAGAAAGAATTGGATATTAAATCCATGCATGATGCATACAATTCTAAACAAATGAATATGCGAGTGATATGTAAAAATTGGAAAAGTTAGAATCGAAATGAATGCAAAAGTATGCATGTTTATTCTTGAATTAATGCCTTTTTATGGATGAAATGCATAAGCATATGACAATATGCAAGCAATGAGATGATCAACCTATGCCACATCTAGTCATGATGCAATGTATGAATTAAATTCAATCAAGAATCAAGAATTCAACATGTTATAATGCATCAAGTGAAATGTTCAAGAATGCATCAATCAACACTTGAAAATGTGCATAAAACTAGGCCTCGACACACTTTCAAGTTCCTAAAATCAAGCTTAAACACATGAATTTGATTCAATTATTCAATGCAAATGTTTAATAATGCATGAACATGCATATCATAATCAAAATGCAAATACAAAGCTCTATGTACAAAGAAATTGCATCAAGTAAGTGAATGTGCAAAAATTCTACATCTGGACACAATAACGTTCACAAATCAAGCCTTAATAAACCAAATTCCAAGCAATTAATCAAGATTCAGATCAATCAAAGTAGATGAAAGTAATTCCTCAAATCAAAATTCAAGAAAAACCAATTTCAGAAAAATCACTTAAAATAAGTGCTTATGGAAATAAGTGCTTACTTGAAATCGAAGAATCAGAGGACATTTGAGAAGAATTGATGAAATAATCCTTGATTGATGAGGAAGAATGGAAAACCAAGCAAGAGAGCAAGGGGAAAGGCTTGGCCAAGCAAGAAGAGAGAAGAGGAAGAGCTTTCCGACCGATTTGGAGGCTTGGACGTGGAGGTTGGCCACTGTGTTGGCTGGGAAGAGCTCCGATCGGAGAAGGAGGCGAGCAAGTGATATCGGAGGGAAGAGGAGGAGCACGCAGCTGCGGAACAGAAGAGGGAGAGTGATCGGTCGAGGGAGGTGACCTGACGGTTTTCTGGAAAGGAGGATTGGTGGTTGACCGAAGCTTGGGCAGTGGCAGGCTGGCGCGTGGCTTTCCGGCGTGGAGGAAGGAGGTTGCACGGTCAGCCTTAGGGAGGATGAGGGGTTTGACTTGTGGAGAAAGAAAGGAATATTCCTTTTTTGTTCTTGAATTTTTTGAGAGAGAAAATTGGCTTTGGAGTGTGAAATTTAGCAAATGGTTTTTTTATTTTATTTGTGAGAGGCAAATTTTATTTATAGGTGATAATTTTGGGGTTTGGAGTGTCTTGGATCCAATATTAGGCCCAAATCGCGTTTATCCGAATAATTTTCGTCCACGGCCCAAAACATCGAGAACTGTTCAAAATTTGAAATCAGACTCTTCACAAAAAAAATTCGGAGCGAAAAATAGCTTACGAGAGTCAAAATTTTGACTTGATCGGACGAACGGTTGATGAGATA
The DNA here is from genome assembly GCA_021764765.1 of Vicia sativa. Lineage (NCBI taxonomy): Eukaryota > Viridiplantae > Streptophyta > Magnoliopsida > Fabales > Fabaceae > Vicia > Vicia sativa. Next base: position 74,057,405 of record CM038797.1, on the reverse strand, counting down.
TGAATTTTGGAAGTTTCAGCACACTTTTCAAGCGTCTGACACATGCAAAATTTTTATTGCGCCACTCGGGAAGATTGCCTTGAACGAGGATCTTCTGATCAAAATCCGAACTCGGGATGTGAACGAAAGTTGAAGCTAACAGAATTTGTGAAATTTTGACACTAGTCCGATTGCGTTTCGATAAAAATCAAGCGAGATATGATTTTTTGAACACTGTGCGTCTGATTAAAAATGCTCGGTTCGTCTAAAATTCACCTTCAAAGAATAAAATTCTGGTATTGATTGGTAAGGAATTAGCTCTCGGCTTGTGAATGAAAGTTGTAGAGGACTTTGAGACGGAACTTTAGACACTGTCCCCTTTCAGTTTTGATATTCCAGCGAAGAGTTATGAATTTTTTAGTGTACCATCAACACCGTTCAACCATAAAATTAAGTTTTATCCTCTTGAAAGATAGATTTCTTTGGAGACTTCCCTCACACAATTAGCCTCCAACTTGTGAATGAAAGTTCGAGGTAATATTGAGAGGGACTTTCCAGTCGAAAATCGTCCGAAAATACCCAATGAACTGAGAGATATGAATTCCAGAGCATCCAAAACGCACTCTAAACCAGAAATTCACATTACTAAGAAATGAACTGTTAAAGTCTTTTTCCTGACGAAATGGCCTCCGATCTGAACAGATGAATTGAAGAACACATTGAAAATATTCTAACGCCCGTATAATCAACCCGAGATGACCTTCTGACCAGAAAATCATGCATCAAGTATACGAACCGAAAAACATCATTTTCTGGCTTGAAGTAGTCCGAATCGGCTGAAACGCAGAGTTTCTTCCACAAATCGAGATACTATGAATCTCATCACCATATGATTAATGATATGCATTCAATACACCTATATATTAAATGTAAGCCAATTATTTTATCGAAAAATGAAGAGGGCGAATTTTGGGGTGCAACAGTTGCTAAAAGAACAATTCCACACATTGCGCATGGATAAGGGTACAAAAATCTCTGATCATATTAGTACTTTGAATAATATTGTTTCCAAGCTTAAATATATTAAATTTGAGATTGATGATGATGAAGATAAAGCATTAAGGCTCATTTTGTCCCTTCCACCTTCTTATGTTCATCTCAAACCTGTTTTGATGTACGGGAAAGAAAAGTTGAGTTTTGAAGAAGTTGCAACTAAAATTATTTCTGAAGATAAGAGGATGAAATTTGATGAAAGTACTTCATTAAGATCGACGTTGGTAACTAGAAGTGGGGATAATGGGAAGAATATTCATGCAAATAATATGGTGTGTTAGAAGTGTAGAAAGTCTGGGCATTTAATGAGAAATTGTCCAGGTGGAGCAGTATCTGAAAAAGACTCTGAGGCAAATGCTAGCAACGTCTCCCTTGTTTTTAGAGATGATGGTGATCTTTTCTAGAAGATAAGGTGTGTCCTTATGGTATTTGCGCTATACCATGCAAAAAGAAAAACTATTGCTAGCGGAATCAGAACAACACACGGGCATTGGTTGGCATTGATGCAAGGTGTGTGGTGAGATGTGTCGATGGCTGAAGAACTTCCTAAAAGACAACATGGGAGTTGCACCATAATCTTTCAGCAAGGTTTCCATGTAAAGAAAATTCTTGGGATGATTTAGTTTCAAGTGTAGTATACTCTTTATGGTGGAGTATGATAATTTGATTTGTCGATATAGACAATGAGAATTATGATTGTCGGTGTAGACAATGAAGATTGAAGACCATTACAATCAAGGTGGATATTGTTGGGGTTGATTGTAAGCCTAATTTCTTTAATAAAGAATGAGGTTAAAAATTAGATATTTGAGAAGTCCCACATTGCTTAGTGTAGTGAAGCAAGGGGGAGGTCAAGGCTATATATTGGACCTAAGTTTTTTGTTCTTAGATACAACATTCAATAACACTTTAAGCTTATCTTTGAATTTTAGTTTAAATATTTGCTTTGTAAGAGTGTGGGTGTACTTGGGGATTGGGTGAGAGTAGAGAAGTCTATGTGTTGTAAAATTTTCACATAGTAATAATTCTATGGTTGTCTATTTAGACAACGATCGTGGTTTTTCTCCGATTTTAGAGTTTCCATGTTATATTTTTATTTTGTTGATTGTGTTTAGTTTTATTTTTTTCTTTATCAGCTATGTTATTTCCAAACAAAAACAATAAACTAACGTAGTTATATTTAACTTAGAAAATTTTGTAAACATGATTTGAATCTAGCGAATAGATGTCCATACTAATTGTAGGGATATGTTTTTCTCTAGGAGCTTGGAATAGTGGATCGAAGATAACTTGTCTAACAATCTAGATTGTAATGAAGTTGATAATTGGAGAGATTTTTGGGCGGTGACATGTCAGAGTTTGTGGAAGTGGAGGAATAAAAAGCATGGTGAAGGGAACTTCATTCGTCCAAGTAACCAATATTAGACGGTAACTAAGATGGTGCATGATTATATTAGTGTCATTAATCTATTATCTATCCATAAAAACTAAAGTATATGAAAATACCGCGTATAACCTTTTGATTATGAGTTTCAACTTTTTGATTCCAGAGTTAAAAGTGACTAATTACACCCTTGCTGCAACTATATGCATTTGATATCAAATGCCGCTTATGTGTCACTCCTACCTTTTTTTCTTACTATTTTTTTATTTGAATAATTTAATAATCTCTATATTGGCTGAACTGTCTATTAAACGGTCTATTAAACTTCTAAGATACGTGGGAAACTGAATTCATTATCAAAATCATTTCCATAGATAATGTAAAGTCACACGGGAAAATGAAAACATAATACATCTTCAAAATTCCTCTTTATCTTTAATCATCACAATGCATCACAATTTCGTTCTATTATCATCCACCTTCAAACCACCACAAATCTTCTTTCAACCACCATGTTACAATAACCCAGGCACTGTGAACATAACTGATGCACATTTACTTCGGCAACTACACAAAACCTCTACTCTAACACCCTAAACATACCACCTTGCAACTCTATCTTTCACCACTTCTAACTTGCAACCAGATCTGCTACTCATCATCAACACTTGTCGAACAACAACCATAACAACAAAACCTCAAACAGATCTACACCTCAATAACTTCCAGCCAGATCTCACAGGAAACTTCTCTGATCCGCCACCTTCTCAAGCTCACGGTTCATCACTCTCCTCTCTCCAATATTTACACCACAAACTCGTCAGATCTGAACAAAACTCGGAATCTTAAAGGTTAAGGCTACACCATTTGTAGGAAGTTGAAAGATATGAAGACGGGAGGGTCAGGCTGCACCATTTGTAGGAAGTTGATGGCTGCACCATTCGCAGGAAGTTGATGAAGACTAGATTTTCCAAGGTTTTTAGTTTGAAGGTATTGTAAGTTTTTGGATGTTGAGATGGTCGTTGGCAATACAAGTTGAAGCATCAAAAACTATCTTATTTGCTTGGGAAGTGGGCTTAGTAGAATCTATGAGATATTTGGGAGCATTATTGCAAGTATTTATGATTCAGGGTAGGGTAGGTGCTGATTCTTACGGTTGTATTGTTGTTATTTTTAATAGACTATATACGTTTAATCTTACCAAGCTAGAAACCAATGGATTGGTTTTTATCCTGATTGTGGTTTCAAAAAAATTTATTTTATGTTCAAAATTGCAGCTCAATAAGATTTGTGAGTTTGTTTCTGGAACTTATGAGGCTGAATATCATGGAAAATGGAAATGTTCTAATGTCGCCATTAAGAGAATAAAATAAAGTTGTTTTGTTAGAAGACCATCTGAAAGAGAAAAATTGGTAATATTTGTATTCAATAGTTTTTTCTATTGTATTAGTAATTACTATTTAAACGTCTATTTCACTTCGTTTCTTTGCATACAACTCCTGATTAGTCAATTTCCTGAAATAAAGGAAAAACAACAAAATAAATATTGTAAATGGATTCAAAATGATAAGAAAATAGTCCTAAATCGATTCAATTATATGGTATGTTTTGGTGTCATTAGTTCCTAGTAGAAATTTCAATATTTCTAAGTAAAGTCACCAGCCATGAATAAATAGACATAGAATGCATAAGCATACCCTGAATAGCATACTTGACCAACTTGACTCTACCCGTAAAGGATAAAAGAGAACTTTTCAAAGAAGTAAGTTTAGAAATCACCTTATCTGCAATAGGTTGGAGATAATAAGCTTTAGGACGACCTTTAAAGATATGCACTCCAAGGTAATTGAACGACATCAATCCAACCTTGAAACCAGATAACTATTTCAGAATGTTCAGCCTGGAGGACGACATAAACCCTCTGAAAATCAAAGATTTATCACAGTTGATCACTTGGCCCGACGCCAATGAATACTCCATGAAAGCTTTGATGAGAATCTTGATATTCAAAATTTCCCCTATGCAAAAAATCATAATAACATCCATGTAAAGAGAGTGAGACGAAACAATAACATTATTATGAGCTTTGTTTATGTTCAGGTGACCCAAGGGACCCAACTTGAAAAGATGTCTACCAAGGACGTCTTTGACCAAACAGAAAAGCATATGAGATAAAAGATGTCCTTGGAGAACACCTTTGGAACACTCGAAATACCCATTGAGCGAACCATTAATAAAGATAGAGGGGGAAGCTGAATGAAGAATGTTCTGGATCCAAAGACATAAAGTTTTATTAAACTCGAACTCTTGAAGGTCCTTTAGAAGAAAAGACCAATTTAAAGTGTTAAAGGCTTTTGTAATATCCACTTTTAAAGCCACATTACCACACCAAGAATTAGAGTCAAGCAAGTTGATTGCCTATGAGGAAGACCAATATTGTCCTTAATGTTTCTACCCTGGATGAAATTGTGTTGCTCGCGAGAAATTAAGTGCGGCATGAAGGAAGCTAGTATATCTTCAATTATTTTAGTGATAATTTTGAACTTGAAGTTTTCTAAGGGCATCATTCGAAATTGATCCAATGAAATAAAATTGTTGTTATTAAGAGTGAAAATAATGGAATTAGTGTTGAAATTAGGCATAATCCATCCAGAAGAAAAGAACTGAAGAACCGAGGCAGTGACATCAAATCTGATAATATCCTTTTTTTTAATGAAAGCAACACTAAACCCATCGGACCCAGGGGCACTATCACTATTTAAGTGCTAACACTGCAACTTTAATCTCAGTGCCAGAGGGAAGAATGGTAAGAAAACCATTCATGTTTTAGCTGGAGACTCACTTCCTCTGTGTTCATGGGCTCCCATGATCTCATTGAAGTCACCAATAAAAATCCAAGGGATAACATGTAAGTTATGAATATTGTTAAGATTACTCCATAACTCTTTCCTTTTGGAATAACTTGTAGTAGCACAGACCATCGCGAAGGCCAAAAGGTTGTTGTCCACTGTAATGTTGAAAGCCACCAATTGGTCTGTGGATGAAATTATAGAAGGATCAAGGTTATTTTTGCAAAAGCACCAAAGAGATGGCAAAAGGACGAACGCCAAGTTTAGGAAATCAGTTGATAGGAAAGTTGTAGTAACTCATTTTGGGCTTAGCTATAAAAAAACTGGGCTTATGAAGAAATATGAGTCTCTTAGGCGCTAATCTCGATGGATCATTAGCGACTGCTATGATATTCCAAAAGGCTCTTCATAAGAAAGGCTTCTTGAGGCCTACTTTGGATCTTGTTTCGTATTTTTATGAGACTTGTTTGTTCTTAAAATGTGAAACTGCCATAGTAAAAGGACCATTGTGAGAGGGTTTCTTCACTGTATTTTCTGCATGATCAAGATCTAAAGCATCCCACGAGTTCTTTACGAAGACGACCTTGTCCAAATCATGTTGAACATCTGTAAGGTTGTAATTGAAATCATTAGCATCCAGGTCTTGCATAACATCGACAAGAATTGAAAAAACTCAGAGTTTGAATCATTGGAGATTTGAGAGACAAAGTTAGGATGCAACTCAAGTTGCTGGGGGATAGGATCATCAAGAGGGTGGTTAGGAAAAGTTTCTTGAACTGGTAATGATTGGACTACAAGAGCAGTATGGGAAGATTCTTGAGCTGTATGTTATTGACCTTTGGAATAAAGACTTTGGAAGTATTTTTGGAGCTGATGAGAATGTCTTGTTTGGATTTTGTTATTTAGTAATGTTGCCCTGGAACTTGCAAGCACTGAAACTATGACCGAATTTATTGCAATGCGAACAAAACTCAGGTAAATTCTAATATTCAATGTCAGCAAAGAAAGCGAAGCCTTCTCTTTCAACAAGAACATTGTGATTCAACGAAAGCAAGATGTTCATTTCAACCAGAACACGAACAAACTGACCAAATGTTCGATCGAACCTTGATTAAGACGAAGCTGCATCGATGCAGATAGGAGTGCCCGCACTACTGACAATAGTAAAAAGTATTCCGGGTTTCCAATATTCTTGAGAGAACAAAAAAAAAATGAATCCAGACTTGTGCAGAAGTATTATGTTATGAAGAGGAATTGGAGTCTTTGGTCCAAGCAAATAGTTTGAGAGTATCTAGATTAAGGCTTAAAGAACCCAAAGCCTCCACCCTTTGTAAATTCTCCATATTGGAAAAAATGAATTCAAAATACCCTTTGCCAAGAGATTGAAACACCCCCCCCCAACTTTTGAGGTCCAATTGCAGTCTCGATAATTTGTTCTTTAAAGCTAGCACTATAAGGGGAGAGAAACACTTAGGCCAGCTGATTCTGCCATGGAGGTTGTTTTTGCAATCATGGAGTCAAACTTTGTATTCTTCTTCTAGGATAATAATGGAGAATATGTCACCTTTGATAATGAATTGTGGAAGCTGAGAGGTATGTCACCGACTCTATTTAATACATGGGCAAAAGTTTTCTGAAGAGTTGAAATAAAAAGTAGAATCAAATGCAAAATCATAGAAGTGGTTGGGGATAGAGCTAATAGAAAGGACTCGATATTTGGAAAGAGATTGCAAGAATCCATAACCACAAAAGGCCCTATATTTTATTAAATTTAACACTACAATTATGTAAATGAAAATCAAAGAAAAAGTTTCCCAAATCTATGTGAAAAATTTCATAAACCGTAAGGATTAAAATAATTATATTATATAAATCCATCACAAACCATTTTGTAACAATTTTTTTTCAAACTTTATATTATTTATATACTATTTCATTAGATGGGTGAGGTAGCTCAGTTGACACTTGTTAGCTGAGTTAAGGGACTGGTCAAAATTCGAATCCTAGTGGCAGTATTTGTGTTTATTTAAAAATGTAAACACAAGAACTTTAAAAAAAAATATACAACTTCATTGATTTATATTTGGTGACATCTATTCTTGTACATTTAATAAAAAATTTTAAAAGTCACAATTCAACTCCTTCACATCACATTTATATTTGTTTTAGGATTGTCAATTTATTATTAAGAAATTTTAATTTTTAATAAATCAATGTAACGAGTATAATAATAATAATAATAATAATAATAAATATAATAATAATAATCTAAGGAATTGATAATAATAAATATAATAATAATAATTTAAGGAATTATATCTATATATAAATCATATAGATTAATTATTTAATAAATTTAAAATTTATTTATAATATTAGAAGGAGTAGTATCTATAGATGAATCTAATTAGTCTAAATTCAAATCTAAATATTAATAAACATGAATCTATTACTAGGACACAATTACAAAATGATATTCAATTGTTAATTTCGTATTAAATATTTGTCACACATCATTTTGAAAATTAATGTTAAAACAATATTTCCCAAAATAAAATGGAGCAACAAATCTATTGGACCAGTATGTTTTGGTTTTTTTAAAAATGATTTTTATAGTGTAATATCTTTTTGTGTAAAAAAATGTACAGTTTTTTTTTTTAAAAGCTTCAAATAAAAATTTTGTTTGAATAATTATTCTTAAAATGATATGTTAGATCATTCATCATTTTAACGAAAAAAAATTTTGATATCAAAATTTTAAAAAATTACATAATTTTGAAGTTATTTCAAATAATTTTTCATAAAAATTATTTTAAAATATAATTTTTTTTGAAAAAATGTGATTTTGACTACGTTATGATCTTCAATAATGTATATTTATGTTATAGAATATCAAAATTAGTCTCACAATTTAGAAAAAATAAATATAAAAAAATTTGTAATATTTTAAAAAAACGTTTTTATAAAATCTATTTTAAAAAATACGAAAAAATATTATTGAATGTTGGAAATCCAAATAAAAATTTCTAAATATTGCCACATAAATAGAAAATAAAAATATAAATCTATATATATCATAAAAAAATGAATCTTTTGTTAGAAAACAATTATAAATAAAATTTCATCATTAATATTTTTTGCTAATTAAATAAAATTACTACTCCGAACTATTAAATAAAATTAATTATAAAACTAATATTTTTTGTGCGAAAATGAAGTAAATTATAAGCACTACACGTTGAGAAGGGAAAGTGATTACCTTCGATTTCACGCTTTCTGTTGAGTGTCTTGTTATTAACCACCACTACTGCATTTCTTCATCATTTTCATTCATATCGAATCACAGTTAACACATTTTTGATGTAAAACCAAAAAAGGAAAATAATAAATTCTGCATTTAATATATTTTTTAACCTTTTCATATTTTCAATCTTGAAAGCGAAAGAGTGAAACAAAAACAAAAAAATGAAACAATTACACAAACAACACAGCTTGAATCACAGACGAGAAGAAGAAATGGGAAGCGGACAAGGTGAGACTCCACCGTACTCCCCCAAAGGGCAGAAGCACACACGATCGCTGCCTAGATCGATCAACTACCTCTTGCGTGAGCAGCGTCTTCTCTTCATTTTGGTTGGGATTTTGATCGGTTCCACGTTTTTCATCATCCAGCCGACGCTTTCGCGGATTGGTCCGCCGGAGGGGCAGTCGTTTAGATCTGGCGGATTACTTCGGTTTAGTGCCGGCGGTGGTGGTGGTAATGGGAGAGTGGGACGGGTTCCGGTGGGGATCGGTGGTCGGAGGTTGAGAGTGGTGGTTACTGGTGGTGCGGGATTTGTGGGAAGTCATTTGGTGGATAAGTTGATTGCGAGAGGGAATGATGTTATTGTGATTGATAATTTTTTTACTGGGAGGAAGGAGAATTTGGTGCATTTGTTTGGGAACCCTAGGTTTGAGCTGATTCGCCATGATGTCGTTGAGCCGATTTTGTTGGAGGTTGATCAGATCTATCATCTCGCTTGTCCTGCATCGCCGGTTCATTACAAGTATAATCCTGTCAAGACAATCATATCCTTTTTTAATTTACTCTAGAATTGATTTTGATATATTTGGTTGCTTTCAAGTAGAACTGATTCTGCATTCGAAAATTGATTCTACTTGAAGTTAGGATTTGTAACTTTTGAGTCTGAATATGATTTTTTTTACCATGCAATTTACTATTCAACTTACTTTTGCAAGAATTTATCCAAACATAAATCACTTAACCTTCGACTCACTTTTAGTCAGAATCAATTTTTTCAGCGCAGAACCAAACACATGTTTAATCACTTCAGACAAAATCACTTTTTGTCAGAGTACTAAACACTCACTTAATGGTGCCTGGAAATTTGAATTATGTGGTTTGATTTTTATTGTGGTTGTGTTTTGGGATCCTTGACTTTATGTGATTGATGATTTACAAGACAAATGTTATGGGCACACTTAATATGTTGGGGCTTGCAAAGAGAATTGGGGCTAGGTTTCTTCTAACTAGTACTAGTGAGGTATATGGAGATCCGTTGGAGCATCCTCAAAAAGAGACTTACTGGGGGAATGTTAATCCAATTGGTGAGTGAGTTTATAAGCCGAAGTCTTGCTGAGAAATTATGTCTTATTTTATTGGTGGCTAAATCGTTATGTTGAAATTTTAGGTGAGAGGAGTTGTTATGATGAAGGAAAGCGAACTGCAGAGACACTAGCCATGGATTATCATCGTGGTGCTGGCGTTGAGGTAATTTACAAATTAGAGTGTTTGTTTTATCAAAGCTGGTTTAGGTTATTTAACTCAATCTCTTCTCTTTTTTGGATTTGATAGTTTTTTGTGCAACTTGGTTTATATAACTTAAAAAATATCAATTGATTACATGTGTTCCATTTCACCTTGCTCAGTATTTGTTAACTACTTGATTTTTACTTGTCAACTAGTTATAATCCTTAGCTTTTTAGACTGTTTATTCGACGATAATATACAAACAGAATGTAGTTTTTGAGCTTATCAACTGTCTTTTATTGGGGGCTTGCTGAACACATTAAGCTTAAGTTATATATCTACAATTTGCGTAACGGTGAATTCCCCGTCAACTTTTTCAATCTCCCCGATAACTTTCTGGAAGTTAACTATATAAGAAAATAATAAGCCAGGATTGAAAGTGAATCATATGTTTATTCCTCTTGTGCACCCAACATCTGTTTTTAAAGTTCAATTCTTGGAAAAAATTTGTTACAGAAACAAAGTAATATATAAATCAACATAAATGGCCATTAAAAAAAAAAATCAACATACCTGAGTTTTAGGTTACTTATGATAAGTTCTTCAAATCACATGTTATTGGGACTGATCCGGTTAGCTGGTTTTTAGGTCCGCATTGCTCGAATTTTCAACACCTATGGACCCCGCATGTGTTTAGATGATGGACGTGTTGTTAGCAATTTCGTTGCACAGGTTTGACTCGCTTTCATTATTTCTTTGTTTTTCTTTAAATTACGACGGGAGAGGTTTTTGTGTTCTTATGCTGTTTTTTTTCCATGTCTGCAGGCTATTCGCAAACAGCCATTGACTGTATACGGTGATGGGAAGCAAACTAGAAGTTTCCAATTTGTCTCTGATTTGGTGTGTAGCAAATATGCTTTTATGTTCTAAAACTTCATATCTTATTGAATCCTTTTGATTTGTACTCTCCATTTGGTATTGCATTCAACATATTTTGCTAATTATCATCTGAACTTGGATAAGCCATCTAAAGCTCACCGATGTACAAAAGTTAGTGGTTGTTATTAAATCTTAATCAAGGTCTATATAGTAGGTGTTGAAAACTGTATGTTGAAATTTGTAACTACAGTCTACATGTTTTCTAAAACACTCAACTAGTGCGTGTAGTATGAATTTCTTATCAGAACTTTTTCTTGAGTGAACTCCCCCGATATCATTCACATGGAAATGGATTTTTCAGAGTAACTGAGAGAAAACATCAAGCAGAGAGAAAAAGCTGCTTTGAAGCATGAATCAGAATATCAATCTTTGCTTGTAGTTCATCTAAGCTGTTGTATGAGTTCAGTTTTCTACTACTGTTTATTTGAATGTTAATTTTTAGAATTAGATTAGTTCGAACCACACTAAAGTATATTTTAGAATTGGATTAGTTCAAAACTTCAAATTACACAATGGTGAACTAAATGTATTATCCAATTTACAGGTTAATGGGCTGGCATCTTTGATGGATGGTGAACATGTGGGACCTTTCAACCTAGGTAACCCAGGAGAATTCACCATGTTAGAGCTTGCACAGGTACCTAGTCTTATTTTGCAGTTTCACTCTCATTTCTTCCTTATGATAAGGTCACCATCATATCATACCGTGACATGCTTATTTTATTCATTATTTAATGAATGAATCAAACATATAGTATATTTGTTGTATCTTACTAGTAAATAAAGGATTGAAATCGAAGTTACTGTTTTATTTTATGAACTTCGAGTTATGGTAAAAAAAAAAATGCAGGTTGTGAAAGAAACAATTGATTCAAGTGCTACAATAGAGTACAAACCAAATACTGCTGATGATCCACATATGAGGAAACCAGATATTAGCAAAGCAAAGGAACTGCTAAACTGGGAGCCAAAAATCCCACTGAGGGAAGGTTTGCCTCTTATGGTTAGTGATTTCCGGAATCGGATTTTGAACGAAGATGAAGGTAAAGGAATGAAATAAACGCAGTCGCCAGTCCTTTGTGTATAGGGAGAACTGTGTATCTCCCCTTCATTTTTTCTAGTCTCTTGAATGGTCGACACATCAACAGAAAGTCCTGGTAATAGGTCGCATTTGTAAGAAGTGTTTACTGGCCTTTTACTCATTTGTGTCAGCTTAGTATACAACTGAGTAATTGTTACTAATTTTTGATAAAATTCTTTTCAGCAGTTTTCTTGTCTATTGTATTGTTAGAAGTTGTAATATCCAATATTTGGATTTTAGTATTATGAGAGTGAAAGCTAAGAAATTTGTAAAACTTGAATTTTTCTGATGAGAATTCTTTGGTTTTCGTCTTAAAGGTGGAAGGGAGCTTGGCCATTGGGAGGGTTAAATTGGATATAACAATTTTCAAGGTTGCACTAACTGACCAACCGATTTGTTAATTAGTTCCCATAAGATTTGAGATGATAAATAATTCAAGGAAAATGCTAAGGACTGTTAAAATTACATTCACCTATTTTAAATGTGACATACCTCCTCTCTAGTTTTTAATTGTACAATCTAATGTAAGCCACACGTTCATTTTGAGAAGAAAAGAAAGTGGGAGAAAAGTAAATAGAAGGAAAGAAAAAAAAAAAAGGAGAGAATTATTAGGGAGAAAAGGGTGTATGGATTACAAAAGAAAGTGGGAGAAAAGTAAATAGAAGAAAAGAAAAAGAGAAAAAAAAATAAAAATAAAAGAGAATGAAATGTAAAAGAATTATTAGGGCAAAAAGAAAATATAAGGAAAGAAAAAATAATGAAAAAAAAAAGAATGAAATGTAAAAGAGTTATTTAGTTTGGTTGTTTTTGGTTTTGAGAAGAAATTGTTACTCTTTAAGTGTTCGAATCACAAAAGAAAGTAGGAGAAAAACAAATAGAAGAAAGAAAAAAAAAAAAAGCGACTGAACTGTAAAAGAATTATTAGGGAGAAAAGGAAAGAACTGAAATGTAAAAGAATTATTATGGAGAAAAGGAAAGAAAAGAAAAATAGAATGAAATGTAAAAGAATTATTAGGGAGAAAAGAGTGTTTGGATCTCAAAAGAAAGTAGGAGAAAAGTGAATAGAAGGAAAGGAAGAAAAAAAAAATAGAAGAGAATGAAATGTAAAAGAATTATTAGGGCAAAAAGAAAAAGAAAAAATAATGAAAAAAGAGAATGGAAGAAATTGTGACTTTCACGGTTTGGATCACAAAAGAATGTAGGAGAAAAGTAAATAAAAGAAGAAATAAAAAGAGAGAGAATGAAATGTAAAAGAATTATTAGGGAGAAAAGAGTGTTTGGATCACAAAAGAAAGTAGGAGAAAAGTCAATAGAAGGAAAGAAAAATAAATAAATTAAAAGAGAATAAAATGTAAAAGAATTATTAGGGCGAAAAGAAAAGAAAAAATAATGAAAAAAGAGAATGAAATGTAAAAGAATTATTTAGTTTTCTGCAGTTTTCGATTTTGAAAATTTTACAATTGGAGAAATTATCAGATTGAGTCGCGGATTGGTTCGTTCTCTTTAAGACGTTTCACGACACTGTTGAACCATCGGGTCGCCTCCAGAATAAAACAACACAGTTCTATATTGTACATAATTGGTCTAGAAAATACACCATCTGATGGTACAAGACCATTCAAATATGGTATCAATACCACTCGTAGTATCTGATACAATAATCAATCGTAATAATTTCTCAAACAAAGAGATTTTTAAATAATTCTCCAAAGAGAATTTAATAATGGTTATTTGACCACTCATAATAATTTCTCCAACAAAGAGAAATTAACATAATTCTCTAAAGAGAATTTAAGAGAATACTTAAAAAATTCAACAAGTAGAAAGAAAGGGGAAGAAGTTGACGTTTAAACAATTCGAAAGACGCGGAATTATGAGAATGGGGAAGGAAAAACTAATAAAATGATTTTTGGTGTGTTTTGGAATGAAATAAAGAATTTCCTTATATAATGAAGTGAGCTAGTTAATATTTCTCACCTAAGTAATGTGGGATTGAGGAGTTTTTTTCAACCACAAAAAAAATCTAACAATGTAGGACTTAAGAAAATTTTAAATTCAATATATTGAAACATTGATATGTTCCAACAATCCTCCACTTGAATTTAAAAAAGTGTTTCAGAAGTAACGTCAAACGTTTTTAAGATTGTATATAAACAAAGGTGTCTACGATTTGAACCTTTGCGTAGAAAGTAGGATTCCAATTCAACAAGAGTGACACAAATGTCTTGAACTCTATCTCAGACATCAAACCCGCACACAACCTTTTTTTAAAGTGTATTCTAATAGCCCGTATTTTAATTGTTCTGCACGTGTATCCCAGTTTAGTGAAAGCTCTAGGAATTGTGCCTCGAAATTCCATAGGAATCGACCTAAGTTTCACAATCACATATGTGAGTCTATCAAGAGTACTCATGTAACCTAGGTACTCCCTCATACAGAGTATAGATCTCATTGAGAGTTTTTATTATCTCATCCTCTTATTACTTCAGGATTCATGCTTTACTTGCATGACCATCTCATATTACTCACAATTTGTGATTATCCATTGAACCAATTTCTTGGGATCTATAGTCTTTTAAGTTGGGTTACCATCAGAGCAATTTATATTACTATAGGCATTAGTCCAATGTATTATAGACTTACTCTCTAGCTCATCCTTTCGTCAAAATATCTGCTAAATTTCATCAGTGCGTACATGCTCCACCCTTACAGCTCATTTAGAGATACAATCTCTAACAGTGTTGTGCTTTCTTCTAATTTAACATCTTTACCATCATAATAACGGTTATCTATTTTTGCAATAGCCGCGTTACTATCGTAGTGAACCAACACAGTTGTCATAGGTTTTTCCCACAAAGGGATCTCAGCTAGCAAACATCTTAACCAACTTGCTTCTTTACCAGCATTCATTAATGCTATCATCTCTGAATCCATCGTGGACTGAGACATAATAGTCTCTTTCCTTAATTTCCAAGATACAACTCCTCCAACTATGTTGAATACATGACCACTTGTTACTTTGGAATCATCTGATAAGGTATTCCATTCTGCATCACTGTATCCTTCAAGTCAACAAAAAATATATGATAAAATAAACCCAAAATAATAATTTCATATGTGTTGAGTTTTGTGCCAATAATTACAATCCAGATTCTTGTATTGTGTCTTGGACTTACTTCTGCTATTCTCTCTACAACCCTTCGATTCCTTTTTATGACTTCTCTACCTATTTTTCAATGACAACTACCTCATATTAAGATGAAGAACCCTGTGCCTTTCTTCTCATCTTCTCATTGAGAATAACACCCTCAACTGTTTCTAAAGAAGACCCATATTTTTAACGTGGAAAACCCCTCAATATAAAAAGTAAAAACCACGAGTCCTCCAAACCAAAGAAAAAACTCCACTATAATCAATTGAGGATACAAGAGAGTCTTAGAGTGATTAACAAAATAGTGATAACAACTGCAAATCACAAAACAAACTAACTTACATATAAGAATCAAAAAACTGATTTTTTTTTCAAATATCCAGCTTTAGTGCGAAACCGATATCTCTCAAGTCAGATCATGTTTTGAAGATTCCAACGGTCAAAAGTTAGATATGTGTTTCAAACAAGCCCATCGAATTTTAGCTCGATACGACGGTGAACGAATCGGAAATCGTCGTTTTAGTGAGACTGATGCAGAAAAAACATAAATTAGTTTCTCTTATTTCTCTCTCTTTTTGAATCCTTCTTTTCTCTCTTTCTCTCTTAACCATAAACCATAAATTGACATTCTCCACTTAAATAAGTGAGATAAATAAACTATTCATATTTGAGTCTTTCTCCACTTAGGAAGAGATTCCAAACTCAACAAGCTTGAGCCTCAATCTGACTCTCTATATCATCCTGAGTTGGTGTTTCTACATCGTTAACAACAGTAACATCAGACTCTGTGTCGAGATCTTAGTCCGTCAAGCTCTACCTCTTCTATGCTAGAGAGTACGAGGTATTTGTGACTACTCAATCCTTCTTTTGTGAGAGCCGGTGGGGACTACTCAATCCTTCTCCTGTGAGAGCCGGTGGAAACAACTCTACTCGCTTGGATATGTGAATCCTCCCCGTTATCTTCTCACCTTTGTCAGTAAGTCTAAAAGCATCGTCCCGCATCTTCCGCTAGTCCTCACTACATAGAAAAAACAAAGAGATATGAACTATCAAAATTTTAAAAATTTAGAAACCAACATGAATTTACTGTAACTTTAAAAAATTCCAATTACATGCAACCTCTTTAAGTATGAATTTTTATCGGTTTTTACAAAATCATGTAAAAATTAAAAAAAAATTTGTGTTCGAAAGGATTCAAACCTCACTCGGTATTATTTTTGTAAAATAAAAACCTCACTCGGTATTATTTTTGTAAAATAAAATTAAAAAAATCGTCCTTGAAAGGATTCAAACCCAACCTTTAACTAAAATAAAAAAATTACTTGCCACTGCGCTGCTATTCTATAGATGATTATTTGTGAAACAAACTTTTATATTTACAGGTATAATTATTAAAAGTTGTATACTATTCTATTGAAAATTAGAAGATGTTGGGATGTTTGGGGAGGGTAGCTCCGCCCCTGGTCTTAAACATTAGATTGATGTTAAGAATAAACAAATCACACTATTATTTTTTTTATTATGAAGTGTAACGGTAGGACCCTAGTACACCATGCGTAGTAATTATTATATACACATGAACTATGAACTAACTTGCAAGGTCTAAGATAAATTTGTGTCAAGGAGATCAATCAGTTCAGTTTACAGTGGTAAGTGAATGTATGCAACCACTTTATTCTGCACAAATGGTTTGATCTGTCGGTCGCGCAATAGATTGCCATCCAGTGCAGTGTTGAAGAACTTGCTTTAGATCATCTGTTGGAGGTTCCACCGTCCATGTGAGATAGTGTTCACTCGGATGAAACACTTTAACCCCAACGTTCCCTGTCATCAACCCTGGTTGTGCACCATTTAAAAATAAGTCTCCTTCAGAGATTATGTGACCAGTTGCTTCGGCGTCCTTGTCTGCTGCCTGCAGAGAGATGACACATATTCAATCTTGTTATTACTTATTCAGATGTAAAGCCAGTAGAAGTAATTATCACAAAGGTAAATATAACTTGGGCACTAAACAGAAGAGGTTGACAAACCTTCTCATGAAGATACTTAAATGCAACCTTCTTCTGGCCAGCTTCATAGATATTATGTTGAGAGAATATCTAGTATCAACACATAACGAAATCAAAACCTATATTGAAATTCATCATAAAAATGATTTCAAATTTCAATAATGAACGTATAAGCACCTGGGATTCCAGACTTGCACAAACAGCATATATGCCCCAGTTTCTGCTGTAATTATTGTACAAATGTACTTTTGCAAACCTAACTCGGGGATGCCTCTGTCGAGTACCGTTGAAAAAACAGTGGTGTATGGTGACCTTTATGCATCTATCATCAACGTGCGAGGGATCTGATCCAATGAGTATTGTCTTGTCATGATTATGAAAATGACACCTGAAAAGGAAATCAAAACTTTTTCAATAGAAGGCTTACATAAATTAGTCTATACAAACAATCTAATTTCAATCCACACCCCATCTACTTTAGGGATCATACGTTTAACAGCCATGAAACACCAACACAAACATGGATACCAGACACGACACAATTAAATAGAAGTTTGAAAAAATGGAAATTATTTAATGTAAACTATATGAGTCAATGTGAGACACCGGACACACCTTCAATGCTACTATATATTTTGATTTAGTCATGCAATTCAAACTATCACCTTGAAATAGTAATTTCAGTGCTTCCTCGAGTAATATCAATGAGCCCGTCTTCACAATCACTCAAAGTGCAACGATCAATCCATATATGTTTAGAATTAGGTTTGATCTGAATAGCATCAACATCATGACCTCTCCCTCCTTCAACCTCCAAATTACAAATGATCACATGTTCACATTGCTTCAGCTTAAAACCCTTTCCAGCCAGCTTAATCCTCTGCCCCCTCCCATCAACCGTCTTGTAAGACGACACACTCAAGTAAGACGAAAGATGAATCGTACCCGAAACCTCAAACACAATCCACAAAGGTTCCTTCTGGCGACAAGCCTCACGCAATGATCCTGGTCCATCATCTGCATTCACACAATTAACAACCCAATCCATCAATGTTGAAGCAAATTTTCTTTAATAAATATATAAATTCATTAAAAAAGTAAACAAACCTAAGAGTGATGTGACGTGATAAAGAGAACCATGAAGTCCGCCAATTGCGAAGCGGCCGTAGCCTTCAGCTTGGGCGGCGAGGGAACGGAGAGTGGTGTCGGCGTTGGTGTAAGGTAAAGAGATCATGTTGGTGTTGGAATTGGAGCTACCTTGGTTTTGGATTGGTGGATTATGAGAAGGATGAGAGGCGGGGTATTTATAGGGAGGAGTAGGAACCGTGTTGTGAGGGAGGGGAAAACGGTGTTTGAGGTGATGTCGGTGTGCGTTACCCATTTTTGTGTGGAGGTGAATGTTTGGAGTTTGGATGTAACTTTCAGTTGTGTTGGATTGTTGGAACGGAAGCTGAGAATAGACTTGTGTGTTTGGTAACGAATCTCGCTTCTTTAATTCTTAGTGCTTGTTACTGTAACTGACCGACAGTTTACTTTTGCCACAATGTTATTGTTACTTTTTAAAGACAGATTATGTTAAGCCTAGATAGATATTTTAAAAAGAAATCTTATTTTTACACCAAGCTATTCACCTACACCGTATATACCAACATATTGTTCACGTACAAATGAATATTATTTATGTACACATGAATACTATTTACGTATGGTCGTTTATTTTTTATATTTGAAAGTGTATTAACCAATTTCATTAATGTATTAATCAAATTTTTACACGGTATTAACTAAGTTTGGTGATGGGTAAAAATTATTTTTAATACTTAGATGTTACACTAACTCTACATTAACCAAGTATTTACATTGCATTAACTAAGTTTGATGACTGCTAAAAATTATTTTTAATATATGGATGTTGCAATAACCAACTTCATTACTACATTAACAAAGTTTTTACAATGCACTAACCAAATTTAGTGACTGCTAATATTTTTTCCTAATACTTGAATGTTGGATTAACCAACTTCATTACTGTATTAACCAAAATTTTAAATTGTATTAATTAAGTTTGGTGACTATTGTAAAATACTGTTCATGTATAGTAACGTAAACAATTTCGTCAGTATATGAATAGTAATCGTCTGTACATAAATAATAATGTCGGTATATACAGTGTAGGTGCATGGCTTGGTGTAAGAATAATTCCTGATTTTAAAACAATGGAGATGGAATAAAAAAGAGTGGAACTAGAATACCATAGAAGGAGTTTATAGATTTTGTTCCATTAGAAAATTAGAAATGTTTGGAGTAGAATTTTGATATGATTGAACAAATCTCAAATGTGAGGGCGTGAATGCAACTTTCAAAATGGGGTAGCACTTATGGACCGGTTCGTTCAGTCTGAAATATCATAGGGCTTGAGTTTTTAAATTAGAATTTATACGAGAAAATTTTATTTTGTATCCGAACAATTAATCTTATACCTCTATATCAGAAAAGATTGGACTGAAATACCTTTGTATAAATAGTTCATATTTTGAATTTTTTATTTATTTTTTCCACACATTTTAGAAAAGCTATCGGAATCTAAAAATATATAGTAAATCGGAACATATTTTCAAAATCATCAAGTTTAAAAGAATACATACCGAAACACTTTTTAAAAGTGTTCCGATAAAAAAAATTGTCATACCAAAACACTTTTTAAAAGTGTTTCGATAAAGAAATCAAACCAGAACACTTTTTGGAAGTGTTCCAATTAGATATCGTTCAAAAATTAAAAATAAAACATGTTTACGATTTTGATAATACACATAACCGGAACACTTTCAAAAAGTGTTTCAGTATGATAATTTAAAAATAAACATATTTTAGGCCACAGTTTTGAACTGTTGTTGAAACTCTTTTGACAATTATTTAACTGGAATACTTTAAAAAGTGGTTTGATCACTTAATAATACACAATCGAAACACTTTTAATAAGTATTATGGTATGATAATTTTAAAAAAAAAAAACACTATTTTGTTACTTTAGGACATAGTTTTTAATCGTCGCTGAAACTCATTTAGGAATTTTTTTTAACCTGAATATTTTCAAAAAGTGTTCCGCTTTGATACAATACATATCAAAAGACTTTTTTAAGTGTTCCAAAATACAGGCGTAGGGGTGCAAAATTAAGATTTTTTGGCGAATAGTAAAAAGTGAAATAATAAATTGGTTGAAAATATTGAAGGGAAAAATTGACATTTAAAAAAAATTGTAGGGGTACCGGTCTAATTGTAGGGGTATACAGTAAAATTTTCCCCCATATGATACAGTCAGTTCGCTACCTATTAGGGCTAGTCCATTTTGGATAGCTCATATGATCCGGTCCGTGCGTTACCTATTAGGGCTAGTCCATATGGATCGTGGATAGCGCCTTAAGCCCACATCATTATAATTTATTTATTTTTAAATTATATTAATTTTTATATTATCCTACTCCAAAATAACACATTGATTTTTCACACTTCACTAAATTTTATCTATATTCTATTCAATCTTTCTCTTTTAAATATTATATATTAATATAATCAACATTCTTTCTGCGTATTCTATTAGTTTCTCTTATATTAAATATTTTGAGTATTATTTTCTACAACTTAGACATGTATTATATTTAAAAATACATTATAATATTTATAAAAGACAATATAGTACTTAAAAATGTATTATATTTAAAATAATATAATTTTTAATTTTATTTATTGTCAATATTATGGTTTTTTTTAATTTTTAATTAAAAAAAGTCCGTTTAGGGACGGGTAGCCCGAATCCCATCTAGGGCTAGACTCAGGTAGTAATTTTAAAGTCCATATTACAATAAGGTTTTTCTAGTCCATCCCTAAAAAACCAAGGCTCATGAGGGTCAACTCTAAACGGGCCAAATAACCCATTTTGACAGCTCTAAGCGTGAAAATGAACATGTAAGGTTAGTATTGTAAGAGAATATGACGTAATGTGAGTTATAGTTTAGAGAATACCTAAAGTTTCATGTGTAATATCTTTTATAAGAGGTGCAATTTTGGATATTCTATATCATTTTGACGTGGAATGTGGGAGGTCGTTTGATGACATTTAACGGTAGACAGCAGCCTATGGCATGCATCTAGTATAGAGCTCCATGTTAGTGCGTGCGACACTTTTAGTGAGAAGAGAAAGAGAAAATAATAAGGAAATAAAGATTATATTATTCACTTGAAATTGTGTTACAAAATAAGGATACATACAATGACTATTTATATACAACCTTAATTGGACTTGAGCATAGACAACTTGGATTATATTTAAATATTAAATTTAATCTAATATTTCAACATACCTCCAAAATCCAAGTTGTCGGACCTACGCTAATCATAGTTGATATGAACTATTCCTAATTTCTTTCTCAAATTCAGGAATCTGTCGATATTCAATCCTTAGGTGAAGATGTCTGTCAACTGTGCTTCACTTGAGCAATTCCTAACTTCATGTTCACCTCGATTTACCTTTTCCATTAAGAAGTGAATCCTAGCTTCGATATGTTTACTTCTTCCATGCAGAACTAGATTCTTTTCCAGATTCATAGCTGACTTGTTATCGATTTGGAATACAAAAGGTTTCTTCACTTCGACCTCCATTTCTTCAAATACTGATTTGATCCAAATTGCTTGACATGCAACATCGGATCCTACTATACATTCAGCTTCACACGATGATAATGCCACACATGTTGCTTTTTCGAGCACCATGAGATTGGGGCACCAAATAATTGAAATAAATATCCAATCGTTCTTCTTCGATCTTCCTTATCTCCACACAAATAAACATCTGAAAAGAAATTAACCATTGCTGTTTTTCCTTTAGAAACTCATCGAAATAGAAATCTAAAATTTGTTGTTTCTTTTAAGTATCTCAGAATTCTTCTTGCAACATTCATGTGAAACACTTTTGGTTCACCCATAAATATGCTCACTGATATTACTGTGAAACATATATCAGTTCGAATGTTGTATACATACCTCAGAGATTCCACAACTTTCTTGAACAAAGTTACATCGACTTTGTCTTCCTCTCCATTCTTCTCCAACTTCACATTTGGTTTGATAGGTGAGAATGCATGATTCGAATCATCCATTATGAATCTCTTGAGTGTCTTTTTGACATACTGTTAAGGACCAAATTGTAGCTATTTTGTACATGATTTTGTGGTCCTTAACAATGTCTTTTTAATTAATTAGTAGTATTTATTCTAGTATTTTGGTTTAATTATGTTTTTAGTTAGTTCTTGTTTATAATACATTATTTAACTTAGTTTACTTTTAAATTGTAGGTTTTTATTGATTAATTCTCTCAAGCTTGGATTCAAGGTCACTTGAAGAGCTCTTGGGATGATTCTTTTTGAAGAAATTTTTGGATGAAGAAGCATGCTTCAGGCTGCGCTCAGCGTGGTTGCAGCATGAGCGCGCTAAGCGCGAATAACCGGGCTTAGCGCGGTCTGCGAAAATCAGAAAAAGGATAGACCCATGCTTTCACCTTTTTGGCCACCAACTCCATCATTTCCAGCTGGCTTTTGGTGTAAAAAAGGGTGGAACATCACTTCTTCATTATTATCATCATTGTTGTAAAAATTAGGGATAGAATTAGAAAGAAAAACATAGTTTTTCCTCTTGATTCTTGAATGTTCATCATATCCTCCAACAATCTTGTGAACAAAGCAACCATGGAAATGAGTGGCTAAGTTCTTTTTGTGTCAAGATTAGAGGTAGTTGATCTAACTAGTATGTATTTATTTTAATTCATTTGTGTATGAACATGGTTGATGATTAATATAGTTGAATATCTTTGTTCTTCATTTTTTTTATGCTTTGAATCTTGTTTGAAAAAGGATGCTTCAAAGTAGACCTAGGATATTCATCCACTAATGAACAAATGCTATGAATAGATTTGTGTGTTAGTGTTTACAAGTATTGAGCTTAATGTTTATCATGTCAATAGTTGTGGTGAGAAATCATTCAAAGATTAACATGATAAAACTCACAATCTTGGTGAGAAATCAACAAGATTAAGAGGATATGTATTTATAGAAATCATCAAACTAGTTCATCACTTGATTAATAGAATGCATATGAAATTAGGTCAATGAAACTAATCTTGACATGCTTCCATCAATTGAAAACAAACTCCAACTCTCTTGAATCCAAACCATAACTCTCTTTTGAAAAGACTATTTTAGTATTTGCTTGGAAATTCATGATACTAGTAGCTTAGAAAACAAACCCTTTGGTTACTCAAATCTTAAAATACACTTTGCTATTGAAAGACTACAATATGCACCAATCCCTGTGGATACGATAAATAGAAATACTTGATTCGTCGAATATCTCAACAACAAAATGGCGCCGTTGCCGGGGATTGGCGTTTGATATTGCTAGTATCGCAATAGTTGTGTGTTTTAAGATATTTTTCTACTAATCTCTCTCTGTTTCTTTTGTGTGGCTAGACTTTTTCAGGAATTAGTTTATGCGAGGAAGTGTTCCGGCCGATCAAATCCTTTTCGATCCCGAAATTGAAAGGACGGCAAGAAAACTTAATAGTAGTGCTAAAAGAAGGAAAAGACTAGCTAGGCAAAGGCAAGAAAGAGGAGAATCATCTACTTCTTCTACACCACCCGTGTTAGGAGAAGTCATTATGGAGGAGAATCAACCACAACCACAACCACCACCACCACCACCACCGAGGGGGCCTTGTGTAAATAGCCCTCGTCACACCGCTCAATTTGCTCGCCAAGCAAATGCAAGGTTCACGAAGATGAAGATGGGCTTGCTCCAACTTCTTTATGCAAGTCCTTTTCATGGCCATGACCATGAAGATCCTTACACCCACCTCACTAAGTTATATGAGATCGCGGGAGCGGCCGGGGCTCCGGAAGACCAAGAGGAGCAATACTTTCAAAGGCTTTTCCCTCATTCTTTAGTGGGGAAAGCAAAGGATTGGTATCTCGACCAACTACAAGAGACAATGACATATTGGAATGTGTTGGAGGAAAAATTCCTTGAAAGATTTTTTCCTCAATCACGTTTCATGGAGGCAAAAACCGCGATTTCGGTATTTTCACAAGGAGTTAATGAGCCTTTGAATAGGGTTTGGGAAAGATATAAGTCCATGCTTAGAAAGTGTCCTAGCCATGGTTTTGACGAGCTCACCCAAATTCATATCTTCCGAAATGGTCTCCAACCTCAACACAAATTGTTGTTGGATGCTACGGCGGGAGGATCTTTAATGGCAAAGACACCATATGAAGCAATTCAAATAATTGAGAAGATGGGGAGGAATGACCACCAAACTCAACATGATCAAGGAGGTGCGCAAGTAAAAACGGGAGTTCTTGAAATTGGCTCTAGTCACGAAGCACTTGTAGCGCAAAACAAATTGTTTGCGAAACAAGTTGAAGAATTGACAAAACAAATGGCAAGGCTTCCTCAACAAATCATGGAGATGCAAGGATCATCTAGCAAGCAAACTCAACAAATTGCTTGTTGTGAATTGTGTAAAGGGGATCACAAAACCGAATTTTGTCCTCCGGAAAATGAAGAAGCAAATTATATGGCCAACCAAGGGCAAGGATACCAACAACGAGCTCCTTATCCTTATCAAAATCAAGGCCAAGGTTACCAACAAAGAGGTAACCAAGGTTATCAAGGCGGGTGGAGACAAGACAACAACAATCAAGCTAGGCAAAATCCATACCAAACTCAAAATCAAAATCAAGCTCAACCTCAAAATCAAGCGAGATCTTCCAACATTCAAGACACTCTAGCTCAATTCATGCAAGCTTCTATGGCAAACCAAAAGAGCACGGAGGCATCTATCAAGAATTTGGAAACTCAAATGGGGCAATTAGCAAAGCAACTTTCCGAGCAAAAAGCTTCGACCTCATTTTCTCCAACCACTCAAGCAAACCCGAAGGAGTATTGCAAAGCAATTTTCACTATAAGTAGTAAAGAGGTGACGAATAGTATTAGAGATGAAGTTGTAGAGGAGGATGATTCAGAAGTTTTAATTGAAAATGAAAGCCATGAAGTTGTAGAGGGGGAAAACTTAGTTGAAAAGAAGAAAGAGAAGACTGCAAGGAAGAGTAAAAAGGGAAGTAAAGAAGAAAGTTCAGCTCCCATTCAAAACTTACCTTATCCTCATGCACCATCAAAGAAGGAGAAGGCAAGACAATATGCTCGGTTTATGGATATATTTAAACAACTTCATATAAATATTCCATTTTCCGAAGCATTGGAGCAAATGCCAAAATATGTGAAATTCATGAAGGATATGCTCACAAGGAAGAAGAGGCACAAGGATAAAGAGATAATTTTGCTTGATGCTAATTGTTGTGCCATCATCAAACAAACTCTCCCAATGAAGGAATTTGATCCGGGGCGGGTCACTTTGCCGGTGGCCATTGGAGATACCTTCAAGGGTAATGGTTTGATTGATCTGGGGTCTAGCATTAATCTGATTCCGTTATCCATTGTTAAAAGGTTGGGAAATGTTAGAATAGAGTCTACTAGGATGACTTTGCAACTTGCCGATAAGTCAACCATTTCACCTGATGGAGTTGTTAAAGACATGATAGTAAAGGTGGATAAATTCTTGTTTCCGGTGGATTTTGTGGTGATTGACATGGAGGAGGATCGAGATATACCATTAATTCTTGGAAGACCATTCATGAAAACGGCTCGAATGATGATTGACATTGACGATGGGATTAGGAAAGTGAGAGTGCAAGATAAAGAGGTAACTTTCAATCTTTTCGAAGACATAAAGCATCCAAAGGATAAACATGACACTTTTCAAATTGATGCTACTGATGAGGAAATCATGGAGGTTTACCACGGGGGAGGAGTAAATCGTGACGTTAGTGCCATTCCTTTCATCGAGCCATCCTGGACCGTCGAGCTCTACCGACGTTAAACAAAGCGCTTGTTGGGAGGCACCCCAACATTGTAAGTATTTATGTTGCACTCATTTTGACATGTCCTTTTAGTTAATTTGCTGTTCTTTCAAAAATTTCAAAATTATGCATGTCGCGCTTAGCGCGCATTCTAACCCAAATTCCAGAACATTTTGTGCTTAGCGCGGTCTGGGGCGCGCTTAGCGCGGTCTGCGTGTTTGTTTTTTTAAAAAATATTTTTCAAAAAACCGGTTTTCTTGGGCCCAACTTGTGGCCTGGTTTTACATTTAAATAAAATAGGGTTTAGTTTCAACCCTTTTTAACTTTTCCCTCTTCACTCAAAACCCTCTCAAGAAATTCAAAAACCCCAACCCCAAATCAACAAATTCGTGTGAATTTCTTGTTCCAATCATCAACCCAAGCATCTAGGTATGTTATTCTATGGTTTTCCCTTTTCAATTTCGTTATTTTTTGCTGTTTAGGTTAGAATTTAGAAACCTAGATTTTGAAATTTATGATTTTTCTCTTAGGATTAGGTTGTTTAGATTGTAGAGAATGCTTAGATTAGGATTTTTGTTGCTACTAGGTCTGATTTCTTGGGCAAATTTCTGTTTTTACAGAAGAATTTTTCTGGAAATCGCAGAGCGCGCTTAGCGCGGTCTGCAGAATTCTGAAAAATTATTTTTCTGTGTTTTTGCACTATTTATTGAGTCTTGATGCTTTGGTTGATTGATTTCTACTGCTGTTTGCATGATTTAGCTCTAACGGGCATCTCGGTGTCAATTTCCGTTGATTTGTGTGTTGTTTTCAGATGGCTCCTAAAAGACAGCGTGTTTCTTCCGTCGGGGCTGGATCCTCTCGATCCGCTCCTTTTGATGGTGATCGTTTTCTAGGGCCTATTCAAGAGGCAAGATACAAAGAGCTCAAGGAGCGGAACATTTGGACTGAGCGAATCATTCGGCTCCGAGATCATGGCCACTACCATACCCCCGATGTTATCTTGGACAACTATGGTTTGAGTGTTCTGTGTGAGCCCCAGACTAAAGTTAATGTTGAGCTAGTCTGGGAGTTCTATGCCAACGCCATTCCTACTGAGGGGCGAGAGTTCCCGTTTACTTCTGTTGTGAGAGGCAAGTTGGTATCCTTCTCTCGTTCTGCTATCAACAACTACCTGGGCATTAATTGGACAGCCCCAGAGGATCAGTTGGATGTTTACCACGACCACCTGGCTCGTGGTAATTGGGACCATGACATGTTGCGGAGGAAGCTGTGTTTGTCCGAGCACTCCTATGAGCTGAACAGGGCTGGCCAACCTCTGAAATTCAATCGGTCCAGCCTTAAAACAAGTGCCCGTGTGCTGATGTGTGTGGCCCTTTACAATCTGAGACATAGAAGCCACACATCCTCTATTCCCATGGAGACCGCCGGCCTCATTGCTTATATGCTCGATGAAGAGCAAATTGATTTTGGTCGGCTAATTGCTAATGAGCTAAAGAGGGTTGCATTGAGTTATACCTCTAGGGGGAGCGTATAAAATGTGCCCTAACTTATCCTGGGTTGATCATGGGCCTTCTGAAAAGGGCCAAAGTTGTATTTCCTGCTGTGGGGCACCTGAAGATAGATGGGATCATTGATGATAACTACTGTGATCGCTATTGTAGGGCCTTGGATGCTAACCCTGCGGCCCGGGCTGTTCCTGTAGATGCGACACTTCCTCAAGCCAGTCCCGTTGAAGAATGGAACCGGTAAATGCATTTTGCTCATCAACGAGCATTTATGTATATGCACGAGAGCATGGAGCAACTAGCGTTGCAACTTAGAGAGCCGGGGGTGAATCATTTCACTCGTACGAGCGAGCAGCTGAGTGCTTATGCCAGTTGGCCCGGGGTCGGGCCAAATGCAGAGGAGGAGGTGGGTGATGCAGATGGTGATGAGGAGAGTGATGATGATGGAGAGGGCGGTTCTGGTTCTGAGACTCCTGGAGATTCCATCCTCGAGGCTTCAGATTGATGTTCTTTTATTTTTCTTGTTTTTATTTTTAGTACTTTCTAGTTTTTAGTTTTTGTTTTGGTTTTTAGTTTCTTTTAAACTTATGAATTTTGTTGGTTGCCATCCATTTTTAGGATGTGCTTGTAATTCCAATTTGCATTTTGTAGGCATGGAGCCTAAGTACTATTTTTAGTTTTAAAACACCATTTTGGGGTGTCTTTTATTTTATTTTATTTTATTTTATTTTTAGAATATAGGTTATTTATTTTAAATTGTGCTTCTTTTGGTTTGTCCCGGTTTTTCAACGGTACTCAAAAGCAAGTAAGTGTGTTTCACCAAAGTGATGGTGATGATATAATTCTCGACTCGATCCACAAATAAGGTACATATTTAATCGTTTTGTAGAATATTAACATGTCTATGAAATTTGTGCTTTATGCAAAATATCTTGGCATGTACAAAAAAAAAATTTGTGTTCACATTCGAATTATTAGGACTTAAACCACAAAGGTGAGAAGCTTTCCACCTTATACCAAATATTGAGTGTCTAATAGTTTTGTTAACTCGTGTGATTCATGCTTAATCTTCATTTGTTTGTGATATTTTGGAAACTTAGAGATGATCAAGGCAATTTTTGTGTATTATGAGAAAAACCATCAATTCCAAAAGGGCCTCAACTAACCGTGAGTGAGTGAATCCTTGTGACCCCCTTTTGAGCTTAAATTGTATTTGTAGGATAAATCTATCAAATCAACTAATTGTTAAGTAGGCCACTTAATAGTTGTTGATAATCTTTGAAAATTCAATGATGATTCATTCTATAAATTTTTCTTGTTTGTGAATACCAACCCTTTTTGTTGATTAACCCTTTGAAGAACATGTTCTTGAATAAAAAAGGATTGATATAAATGAAGTTGGGGAGGTTGATCAAAAAGAACCTAGAATTGATGGCACAATGATCCTAAAGAAAGAAAAAAAAAGGAATAGAGAAAAGAAAAATACAAAAGAAGAAAAAATTTGTATATGAAAAGAAAACAAAAGAAAAGAAAAAGGAGGATCATTGTGTGAAAAAAGAAAAGTGGTTGTGAATAATAAGAAGGAAGTGTGAATTAGTTTGTGAAATTCTCTTCATATTCTTTAACCCAATTTGTTTCAATGGCTTTGTACTTAAATATCCCTTGTTTCTAACCTAAGCCAAGTTACAACCCTTGAAAGTCCTTCGTGATCTTTGTTTCCAATTTGTTCATTTAACTTGTTTTGATGAATGCATGAATTATTCTGGATGTGCATGACTATTAGTGAGAGTGTTTAGTCCTTTGTAAATATTGCATTTTGTTCTTCATGAATATTGAAGAAATCATTAGGTGATTCAAGTGTGAACATATCTTTTATTTTGTCCACATGTGTTGATATATTGTGTTTAGAACTTAATTCATATCCATGTTGTGTTTTGAAGAAGCGATCAATGTGTGCTTTTGTCGGATATGTTGAGTTTGAACCATCATTCTTGTGTGAGTTGCATGCTTACATTTTGTTTCTTCTTGCTTTGTGAGATTATTGACTTTTGTTTGAGGACAAACAAAGAAGTTAGTTGGGGAGAGTTGTTAAGGACCAAATTGTAGCTATTTTGTACATGATTTTGTGGTCCTTAACAATGCCTTTTAATTAATTAGTAGTATTTATTCTAGTATTTTGGTTTAATTATGTTTTTAGTTAGTTCTTGTTTATAATACATTATTTAACTTAGTTTACTTTTAAATTGTAGGTTTTTATTGATTAATTCTCTCAAGCTTGGATTCAAGGTCACTTGAAGAGCTCTTGGGATGATTCTTTTTGAAGAAATTTTTGGATGAAGAAGCATGCTTCAGGCTGCGCTCAGCGTGGTTGCAGCATGAGCGCGCTAAGCGCGAATAACCGGGCTTAGCGCGGTCTGCGAAAATCAGAAAAAGGATAGACCCATGCTTTCACCTTTTTGGCCACCAACTCCATCATTTCCAGCTGGCTTTTGGTGTAAAAAAGGGTGGAACATCACTTCTTCATTATTATCATCATTGTTGTAAAAATTAGGGATAGAATTAGAAAGAAAAACATAGTTTTTCCTCTTGATTCTTGAATGTTCATCATCTCCTCCAACAATCTTGTGAACAAAGCAACCATGGAAATGAGTGGCTAAGTTCTTTTTGTGTCAAGATTAGAGGTAGTTGATCTAACTAGTATGTATTTCTTTTAATCCATTTGTGTATGAACATGGTTGATGATTAATATAGTTGAATATCTTTGTTCTTCATTTTTGTATGCTTTGAATCTTGTTTGAAAAAGGATGCTTCAAAGTAGACCTAGGATATTCATCCACTAATGAACAAATGCTATGAATAGATTTGTGTGTTAGTGTTTACAAGTATCGAGCTTAATGTTTATCATGTCAATAGTTGTGGTGAGAAATCATTCAAAGATTAACATGATAAAACTCACAATCTTGGTGAGAAATCAACAAGATTGAGAGGATATGTATTTATATAACTCATCAAACTAGTTCATCACTTGATTAATAGAATGCATATGAAATTAGGTCAATGAAACTAATCTTGACATGCTTCCATCAATTGAAAACAAACTCCAACTCTCTTGAATCCAAACCATAACTCTCTTTTGAAAAGACTATTTTAGTATTTGCTTGGAAATTCATGATACTAGTAGCTTAGAAAACAAACCCTTTGGTTACTCAAATCTTAAAATACACTTTGCTATTGAAAGACTACAATATGCACCAATCCCTGTGGATACGATAAATAGAAATACTTGATTCTTCGAATATCTCAACAACACACACTTCCTTTGATGTATCACCATACCTTGCTTCAACATTTAAAATTTGATACATATGAAATAAGACAATTTTCCCAGATCTGCCATTTCAAATTCCTTTGTCATCTACTCTTTGAACTTCGGTAAGTTCTCCAAGTTATTTCCAGTTACTAGCAAGTCATTGACATATAAGCATATGATTGTTATATCTTATGCTACAACTTGAACATAAACTTCACACTCTAATCTGTATTTGACAAATCCTAATTCGACTAAGTATGAGTCGATCTTCTTGTTCCATGCCCTAGGTGCCTGCCTGTTTGAGACCATATATCGCTTTGTGGAACTTATATACCTTACTCATTTCCTTATGATTACCAAACCCATGAGGTTATGTGACATATAACTCTTCGTCTAAAGGACCATTCATAAATTCCAATTTCACATCTAAATAAAATGTCGACCAACCTTGGTTGCATAACATTGCTACCACTAGTCGAATAGTCTCTAATCTTACTACTAGAGAAAAAAATTCAGAGTATTCGAGTCCTTCTCTTTGAAGAAAATCTCAAGCTACTAATCTTGCTTTATGTCTTGATATTTACCCATCTGCATCGTGTTTCAACTTGAACACCCATTTTAATTCGATAACTTTTGTATGTGTTGACAATTCGACTAACTCCCATGTGTCATTTCTTTCAATTACCTGTAACTCTTTGACCATATCTAACTTCCACTTGTTAATCTTCAAAGCTTCGCTATAGTTGATTGGTTCAACACCTACAAGTAAAGCAAATGGACTAATTCTCCATCTGGTGTGACTTTATCATCACCAGTTACTTCACAATCCTGAAGTCTTGTTGGAAGAAATAGAGTTTGTTGAGGTCTATGACTTGTGCTAGCCACACCCTCTTGGACTTAAACATTGTCTGGAATGTTAGTAACTTCTTCGACTTTAAATGGAATATTAGAAATTTCTTCGACTTCATAAGTTTCTTTGTCGAATTCATAGTTCATCAATGGATTGTTAGTTGCATCATTCGAATTCCAATCCCAGGCAGAATTTTCATTAATCCAAATATCTCGACTCAACACAATCTACCATAATCATAGGTTCACTCTGGTCATTAAGCTTCCTTCTTCTCCCACCAAGAACATGTTTGTAACACATATAGATAAACACTTTCAGATAACTCACTAATGGTCGTTTTCCACTCCACACTTCTTCAGAAACTTTGTTCTACAATATCTCCAGGCTCTGATACCAATTTATTAGTGCATGAGATACTTTTAATGAGGAGAGAAAGAGGGAGTAATAAGGAAGTAAGGATTGTATTATTCACTTCAAATTTTATTATACAAGATAATAATACACACTATAACTATTTACATACAACCCTAATTGGGCTTGGGCATACACAAATTGCATTATATTTAAATATTAATCTAATCAAATCTAATCTAATATTTCAACACTCCAAAGCAGGGTTACACTATATCTTTATTGTATTGGTGGAGTAACTTATGACCGATGTTTGTGCCTCCTCTTTTTAGGCATATGGTTGGTCTATAATAGTTGTCTCTAAGGCTTGTTGTGGCGCATAAATATTAAGTATTTCAAGAAATTGGGCCGGGTTTACTATGCTTAGTTCACTGCTTGGAGAAATGTGAAAGATTTGGGATTCAGTGTGAGTGATCTTGAAAACAAGCACATTAAGTTCTAGTCTCATCATTGAAACATATCACATGATTGTTCGTATATGTGGCCTTATTTTCTTAGACTAATGCGTGACACTTTCTTCTAGGATGCTCGAGTGTACTCAAGTATCGTTACAATCTCAATGTAAATCCAACTGTTGTTTTTAATATTCTGATTTCCTTTTAATTAGAACCATTGATTTACCTGCCTCCCCTCAATATATAACAGTTATTTCACCTTCCTAACCATGTTTCTATTTTTTTGCAAATTGTAATTTTTCTTCTTCTACAAACTCAAAGTACAAAGTCATATGCTTTTCTCGTCTTCAAGCTTCCAGATTTCTTCATATCTCGGGGACCTTGTACTACTAAGAAAATACAGTCTTGAATCTCAAAGGAGATTACACTTATGTTTAGAACCTATCTAATATAGGTAAGTTGGATCTAATGACGGAGAGGAACTTCAACATACACTACTACAAGAAACACTTTTAACCTCAGACGTGAAATGCATTTAACCTTGACTAATGATGCGGGGTAACGAAGGGCATCATGAAAAGTATCAACTTAACACCTCGATTTTTGAAACACCATGGGGGAAATTCTTATGCACATGAGTTCGAACCCTAGTCAATGCACTTTTAATATTTTCAAAACTAACGCATCAAACCTCTCGATTTATCAAGAACACCGAGGGTAAGATATATATATATATATATATATATATATATATATATATATATATATATATATATATATATATATATATATATATATATATATAAAATCTTAAAACTACATAATATTAGGGGTGGAAAAACGGGTTGGGCCCGCCGGGTCGGCCCGTTTGACCCTCCATTTTTGGTGGCCTGGGCTGAAGTTTTTGACTCGGTACCTTAAGTTGGCCCGTACCGCCTAATCCGTTTAAAAAAGCGGGTCGAGGTGGGGCGTGGTGAATTTTGCCCGCGGGCTTTTTGTTAATTTTTTTTACTTCTAATTAAAACAACTTTAAATATAAAAATAACACTCTTCTCTTAGGATTATCTTAATTAAATTATATTTTAAATTATTATACAGAAAAATTGAATTATAAACTCAACGTTATTTTTATAACTTTCTAATACATGTGTTGATTGGAAGATCTTGAAATAAAAGAACAATTGTATGACATGCAGAATTATTAAGTTTTCAATACATAAGCTCACATGTTTTCTTTAGATATAGATGTCGATTTTAAGAAAAGAAGGATTTGATTAGTGTATACGTGTGACAAATTTATGATTTAACTATTAAGGAATCAATCAATATAAGAGTCTACATGATGTAAACATTGAGAAAGTCAAGTGTTCATATTTTATGTACTGTAACGTTTTATGGAGTTTAATTGTTATCATTGTTTGTATTGTGTAAAATTTTAATATGGTTATTTAGTAGTTAGTTTTTAAATAGGATTAGGATGATATATATCGTTTAGTTTTTATTTTGATATTTTTTATTTATTGTGATCGAGTTTATTCGTTATTTTTTGGTTGTAACTGGTCTTTATTTATTTTATATTTTGAACTATATAGTCTAACACATGTTGAAGTTCTATTATGCGTTAAAAAGTATTTTGTCGATTCTTTGGCAATAATTAAAAAATTTATAAATTATGTAGTAAATCAAATTTTAAAATAAAATATATATAAATTTGGCGGGCCAGTCCGCCAACCCGCCAACTAAATGGGGCAGGCTTGACCTTTGAGCTCGGTCGTCTAAGTTAGCCGGCCCTGCCCCTCCCCTCCCCGCTTTTAGACGAGCTTAAACGGGACTGATCTAAACGGGGCGGGTCGCCCGCTTTGCCACCCCTACATAATATTAGTAATTTAATTATTTATCCTTAATATTATATTGTTTAATATATATATATATATATA
Source organism: Vicia sativa (assembly GCA_021764765.1). Classification (NCBI taxonomy): domain Eukaryota; kingdom Viridiplantae; phylum Streptophyta; class Magnoliopsida; order Fabales; family Fabaceae; genus Vicia; species Vicia sativa. The sequence continues at coordinate 74,022,839 of CM038797.1, read as the reverse complement.
TATATATATATATATATATATATATATATAAAGTTTAGAATCTGATTCATCATCATCACTGTTGTTGAAGATCATATGTTGGATCCTCGTTTCATTGAAATAACGGGCAAGAGAAAATGTTGGGTGCAATATATTCCAGATCCCTTTCGCATTTATTTGTTTTTGATGTAAAACAAGAAAAAGTTAGTTAACTGAATATATGATTGTAGAACAACACCGTAAAAATTAATTATTAAAGAACACAAACCTTAAATCCAATTTATTTTCTTCTCTTGCAATCTATCGTAAAGAAGTTTACCGAGTTTTTTACGCTTCATAGTTTTCATGTTATGGTTCATTAACAACTATTAATATTCAAAATGATTTTATAATAAATGTCTGTTAGGTTTCATGCAGATTATTAATGGAAGCGTCTTGAGTGTTGATACTCATCAAATAGACAACACAAATTTGTTTAAAGATGGTGATAAATATCCTCAATAATCACCCTAAATTATTCACTCAGTTTCTGTCAAAAACTGAGGTAAAAGGTGTATAATATTTTTTAAAACATTACATTATTTACATATAGTAAATTACATTAATACAACAAATGCAGTGTTATCATAATAGTTATTGTTATTGGAGAACAACACATCTTTGCTATAATCCATATTCTTATGGATACATTTTGTGCTCATTATTTTAAAGTTCAATATACTGCATGCAATCAACTTCTAAGGAATCATCTACTCCAAGTAACGAGTTATCAGTTCCAAACATTGAAAATAATTTTTCTACACTTGCAATCCATCATCGAGAACTTTTCCGAGTTTTTTAAGTTCCAAAATTTCATTATCTTGAGAAAATGTTATCAAGGTAGATGCTTTCACAAGAAATATTTATAGTGGTGAGTGTAGATATTTTTTTGTGAATTGATGTCTTGGAAATATCTTGAGCATTGTTCCTTTAAGAATGTAGGACATAGATTCATTGTTGTAGCTGTCCAACATGTTACCTCAGTTTTTTTTGAAAAAACCGAGGGGAAACATATTTTTTATTTTAAATAAAATAATAAAATTAGAAAGCCCCTCAATTTTAGAATAAAATCGAGGTGAATAATATCTTTTTTTAATATTACATTGCTCACACAGGATATTAAAAAACCCAGATTCATCATCGTCGTTGCAAAATTTCATATTTTGATGCATATATCTTTTCAAAGGTTGAATAACCTTCTTTGTTTAACATGAGAGAATGATTTTTTTCTGCACTTGCAATCTATCACAGGGAATTTTTCCAGCATTCTTTAATAGAGAGTTGTTCCAAAAATATAACATCAATACCATTATATGAGATAGATTGCAAGGGCGGAAAAATGTTTTGTTCAAGGATAGAAGAACAATGAAGATTTTTTTTGTTTTGCAATCCATCCCAAACAATGATGCATACTAGTTTGGGGGACTTTATAAACGTAAAGATTAGAGATAAATTTGTTTAACGAGTGCCTTTATAGTAAAATCTGATTATGTTATCCCTGACTTTTTATAGAAATCGGAGGGATAGATCATTTAGTATTCATTTACAAATAAATAAGGACATACACTGCAATAGCTGAGATTTGAAGCGTGTCCTGATTTTCTTTTCTCTCGTTTTATTAAAAATCGAGGGAATATGTTGTTTTTATTTTTAGGAAAAATATCTTTATTGGTGCTTTAACTATATTCTTGGGTTCAGATTTGTCCCTTAATCATTTTTGGTGTCATATTGGTCCCTAAACTTTAAAAAAATTCTTTTTAGTCTTTTTTGTCTAAGTAACGACGAATTTAGCGACCGTTTTCTAAGTTTTTCCGTCGCTAATTAGTCAAAAAGGACTAAAATGAAATATTTTGAAAGTTATGGGACCAATATGGCACGAAAAACAATTAAGGGATCAATCTGAACCCAAGGGTATAATTAAGAGATCAAAAAGGGGGGTTTTCCTTATTTTTCTAAAAAAATAAAAAAATGACGCGATTTGGCATAATAGCTCAAGTTTCTTCTGGTTGAGTTGAAAGCTTCGTCATGAAATATAATATTTGTAGTAGTGATATATCAGGGTGCTTCCTTTTTTTTTCTCTGGTGGTTACTGGACATGGTAGGTGTTTGTGCTTGGTAACCCTTCATAGGAGAGAGATTTTGAAAGGCTAACATTAGGGGTGTAATTGGATCTGTTTGGACCATTTTTTGGTCAAAAAAGGTTCGAATCGATGATATATTCATTGATTTGGTATTTTTCTCTCTGATTTTTAACATTTTTCAAAAATAGAATTGAACCAAACTAACAGTTTTGGTTCGATTTGGTTTGATTTGGTTGATCGGTTAATGATGTTTTTTCAAAATTTTATATTCATAAATGTATTCTCCCTATTTAACAACATCAAAAATAGACAAAGCAATCCATGAGAAGTATCACATAAGTCTAACAAAAACACATATTCCATATACCAAAATCACATAGATGCGTTTACAAAGAAACAGTGTGCATTCACATACACCGTATACGTGAATTTACAAAAAATTGAAATACATAAGCATAGATAAAAGTCAATTTAAAAAAAATCAACATATTGTTTCCCCAAATCACCCAAAATAATAAATACTATAGAATGAAAGATGATAGATATAATGCAATAAAAAACTCTTGAGTCGCTTCAAAAATGTCATGTTTACACAACTCTTCACATTGGTGCTCCTGGTACTGCACATGCATGTGCCTATCTAGGTGAAAATTTAAAATATATCACTATTAAAACTAGAACATAAAGATGCTTCTATAAAATGTGACATGACCTGTTCAAAAATCCCATTTGCACTATAACATGCTCAAATTAGTTCATGCGAGAATTGATATGTAGCAATGTTAAATATATCATGTAAGAAGTAATGGTAAATAACATGCTCAAGCATACTATCAACAAATATTTCCAATGCTAAGATATTATATCATGAAATGAAAATGATGATGAAACACAAAAGATTAAAACATAAAGTCACTATAAAAATAAGGATTGAAAGCACTCATTGATTCATAATAAATTTTTTGGAAGTGAACATTCACGAGATTATATTACACATTAAATATATCACATAAACAAAAAATCAAATTGCAAGTGATATGGATAAATAATACAGGAAATTAAAACATACTAGAAAAGAGAAAAGTTAAAAATACTACCTCACCGGATGAAATACGGAAGATGCACTTACAGAATGAGGAAATTTTGAATGAAAGTTGAAATATCTATAAAGAATGCCTTAAAACTTATAGACTTCAACGTTTCTAACCCATTTTTCTTTGCCAAGGTTCCCATTTATGGACATTGGATTATCAATATACTTTGCATCAACTGTTTTTGATAGAGCATTATTTATCACATGGATATCTCTTCTTAGAGTAGTCTTAGAGACTATAGTCACTTATGGTGAAATCTCCAAGAATATTGTCGATTTGATATCATTCTCATATTTAGGATCATCTTACTCCTCCTCAGGTTTCACCACTCTAGGATGATCAGTTCCTTATTTGTTGTCTTTGAGTATGTCTTCTTAAGATATACTTACTTCATGAAAAGAGATACCTTTACCAATTTATCAAGGATTAGATTCTTTACAAATGACAAGCATAGACTCTTCAATAATACGTAACAATAGAGATAGTAATAGAAGAATGATTTATGTATACTACCTTAATCAAGTATGACATCTTTGTTTTGTCTTCATAGGTCATAAACCCATTCCTCATTGCCACAAAGTCGATGAATAAGGTAAGTGTTCCCTATCACATGCCTTGAACAACAACTAATAAGAACCCATATTATTTATATGGAGCCAAGGTATTTATCCTATAAAATAAATTAAGGGTGCTAGGTATCAAAATTCATTGGGTACTTAGGGGTGAGTGGAACTCATGTTGCACTTAGGCAACCATTGAAAAAGCATCTTTAGGAATAAAATATCTCATAAGTTTTCTTTTGGAAATGGTGTGACCTTTCTTGCAACAATAGTGACAAGTAAAATAATGGTGAGAGGAAATATTGTTATTTGATTCCTTTTCAAAAAATTTATACCTCTTATATGATACATTCAACTACATTTTAAATTTGGCATAATCAATAGAATAAGTGACATTTGATTCTAAAGCCTTGTTCAATTTTTATTTTAAGGTATTAACCTCATTTTTCCAAATGTGACAAATTTCGCAACCAAACCAAGAAGGCTCCTTATCATCATTTTTATCTTTTGAAATATCTAACATGGATTGTTTAAGAGTTTCCATTTATTTTTCGGTTTCTAAAACTTTAACTTCTAAGTATGAAAAATTCTCTTATTTGAATCTACTATGTTAAAGGTATCTACGGATTCTCCATGTAGTTTTTCAAAATAAACTTGCAATACATAATAAGACAATTTACCAACATGTTCATATTTAGAATGCCTTACTTTTTTCCCTTTCTTTTCATGATAATAGGCTAAGAGACACACATTTGTTGATTCTTCGCTACCACTTAAGCCTTCATCACTTAAGAATCACTTTCACTATCCCAAATAATATAAGCTCTTCTAGACTTGATAGATTTCTTATGTTAACCATTTCCTTTATCTTTATCAAGAAATAGACAATCCATATTATAATGACCAAATTTTCAACAATTGTAACATGGAATTTTTTGTTTTTCTTTCTTATTTTCATCTTGCCTTGAAGAATCTGATTGCCTTCTATAGTTGATGAAAACTTTGTCGGAATGCTTCATTCCATTATTCTTGATATGCCTATTGTATCTACTAACAAACAATCTTATTTATTCATCATCCGAACAATCATCATCACTTGTTCCATTATCACCTTGCTCTATAGTAGCGTAATTAGAGCTAGAAACCATAAAAGCAATATACTTCTTGTCCACCTCATTTTCCTTGTTAATATTCTTCTCACGCTTATCTAAGCAAGTGAGCTCTTGCTCATGTTATACAAGTTTGCCAAATAAAATTGTGAAGTCTAATATTGCAAGATCATTTTTTTCTTTGATGGCGGTGACCTTAGGTTGTCATTCTATGTTAAGATATCTCAAATTTTTTTTAGTAGCAATTTCATTGGAAATTGGTCTCCCAAGTTCATTCAAACGATTTATAAGATGAGTGAGCCTCTTTTGCATGTCGACAATGGTTTCACCATGCCTCATTTGCAATAGTTTAAACTTTTGATTCAATGTATTGACTCTATCTTGTTTGACTTCATTAATTCCCTCGTGGGTAACGTATAATGAGTCCCACATAGATTTGGCAATCTCACAATGAGAAACACTATAATATTCATCAACTTCTAGGGTGGATATGAGAACATTTTATGCTTTCCAATCATGTGAGCACAATATCCCATCATTATCATCCCATTGCGATTCTAGTTTAGGTACAACAACACCATTAGTATTGTTTATTTTAATTTGATTAGGACCATTGATAATGACGTCCCATACTCCGTTATCAACTGAGTTAATATGGATACGCAAATAAAATTTCCAATAATCATAGTTTTCACCATTGCAAATAGGCGCTCTATTGCATGCCACTTTAAGTTCATAAGCCATAATCTATTAAGCGGTTTTGAAGAACGGAATAAACTGGAGCTCGTGATACCACTTGTTAGACGATAACAACTTATCTAGGAGTGGGGGTGAATAGATCCCAAGTTAAAAATTCATTTTGAAAATGTAGTTTTAAAAACCTTGGCAAGAAGAAAACTCGCGGATCGACTAGCGTCTAATCCGAACCATTATCCAAAATTTCACATATGCATTAAACAAACGCTATATGAAATGATAATCACTACTACGATAAAAGAATTTAACAATGTTTGAGAAATATATATAACCACGCGGGACCAACCGTTACTATATAGAATTTGGTTGTATATGGGGTACTTACAATCATAGCCCAATGACCGTCATAGTAAATTGGAAAGCACACGCTTTATAACAACAATTATTCCTATTAATCGTTGTGATATTGTATATGAATAAATGTCAAATTTTCATACCCGAATCACCACTAAACCATTTTTGGATTAATATCAAAACTTGTATTATAAGTACAATATTCCATTAAGTACATCAAAATTTGAACAGCTTGAGGTATACAATCTTTCCAACTTCCAAGAGAAAAGAAAGCATATAGAATTAAAGAAACAATGATGAGCAGCTTTGGTTTTATAACTTCCAAGAGAAGAAGATGAAGAATTATAAGGAACAATATAAAAGCGGGAGAATCAAAACACAAAAACAACTTCATCCAAAGGAATCAATATATGTTATCCTGCTCAAGCTACCAACAATGCTGAGAATCAAAATTTTGTTGTAGAGGGTGTTATGGTGCAAAACCAACCTTAGAATGAAGATGTTGTTGTAGAGGGTGTTGTGGTGCAAAACCAGCCTCAGAGTCAAGATGTTGCTAAAGAGAGCATTGTGTTTAGACTAATGAGAGGTCTCAATGTGAGGAGAAGAAAAATAAGGTTAAGAAGAAAAATGACGAGTTTTTCCAATTCCGATGATGATGAGACTGACTATGATTGGTCTAACTTTATCTCAACGATAAGATCTAGATTTTATTATGGTTTTTGATCATGTAATGAAAGTTTTAATCTTTCTACCTAACTCTCTTAATGTTATCAACTAAAAATTCAACTTAAACTATCAACTTAAACTATAAGTTTAAACTACAAAATATAAAAAAATATTTGTAGTGAAGTTTGCGATGAATTTACTCGTAAGAAACAATCTTTTAGTTGCATTCCTGTCAAGTTCACTGCATCTTCAATTATTACATTTCATAACATAGTAAATATTAGACATACAAGAGATAAGAAAACGTAATATTTTCAAATTTCAAACACTACTTTTAACTATTACATTTTATAACAAAGTAAATATTAAAAATAAAAGAGATAAGAAAGCATAACATCTTCAAATTTTCAAAAAATCTCTCTAACTTCGCTTTGTTCTTCAAATTCTTGTTCTTCTTTTTGAATCTTCACATATAACCTTCAAATAGTCCACAACTTCCAACTCTGATATCATATTACTCTCATCTTCATTACCCAATTTTTCTCACATGTCATGATCTCATATGAACAAATTACATGTTTTATCACTCCTCCAAAATGGACATCTCTAAAAAAACTTTCCTTTATTTTGTCCATTCCTGCATTGATAAGAAACAATACGACTATCACGACCACATAAATTTCTAGATAGAGATTTTACAGTGGAAGAAGACATAGTAATAACTTTCAATGAGTTTGCCTTCAAACGCAACATTGAAACGAAACTGGACAACAACAATGAGTGTGGGTGTTGTTGTCTTTTTCCCGACAATGTCAACGACGTTGGTGTTATCCAGGGCTGTTTCTCTTATTATTAGGAAATGAGTACTTAGTGTTTATTATATATAAAGAAGCTCCAGTGTGTAACAACGGTTTTACAAACTAGCCGTAGTGATATCCCTATTATTTTTTATTAAATATAATATTTAACTGAAAAGACATGCATTAACGTAAAATAGATAAAGCTATTTGAGGGATCTGAGGATCGAACCCAGAAAAGTTGAACTGTATCACCATAGTTATGGAATTAACCGTAATTATAACCTTCAAATTTTCAATTAAAAAAAATGAGCGCATGAGTTTAAAAGTGTCACCACAGTGTGGGGACGAACCGTTGTGACTTTGGCGGTGTTGAATGTGCGTTTTGTTGTAGTGAATGACAACCAATTAAGATAATATGTTTTCGCAAACAACATATTTGAATACGATCACAATAGAAACATGTTTTCAATGAAATAGAATACAACAACACAAAGAGGCAAATTATCAAATATTTGGTGCAGTTGATGTTGGTCAGATTTTGCTTATTATTTTGTTGATTTCAAAAGCCAATTACAATCTTAAGCATTGTAATCACTTAGCAAAGTAGTTTTGAATTTAACAAATGTTTATCTAGACTTATCAATTGTATAATCAACCAATTCAATTATATATATATATATATATATATATATATATATATATATATATATATATATATATATATACGCGCGCACACACAAACAGAGAGAGAGGCCACAAAGATTTGTTTAGGCAGGTCACCAATCTTTCTGGCTATGACTACGTTTGCCCCCTATTCAGTTCGGAATTGAGATAATCAATCTTACTTGGCATAAATTATTTACGAGATAAATGTAGCAATCTAACCATGCAAACCTTATGTTTAATATTGATCCTAACACTTTATACCCTTGATGTGGGCTTGATCAAGTCACCCAACAAAACCAACTTGATCCTTCATATCACGTTATTCCTTCGAATGAACCCACCGTTCTTCAAAGCTTTCACTTGGCTGAATCCAAATTACAAATTATTGTCACCTAAGATTTTCAAACGACCATCTGTCTCACGCTTCTCCTTTGCAAGAACCCCTGTTCTTCAAAGCTTTCACTCGGCTGAATCCGAATTACAAAATCTTGTATAAATCCCTCAAATCAATACCTTGATCTTGGTGGATACACTATATGGTTTTTTTTCCAATGAAACCCCTAAAGATTCTCAACCCAATTTACCGGTACACAAACCTAAATTCGACGTTATCAACTCTGATTCTAAATGACACCCAAACAAAGAATAATTGTGTGTAATTTGTTTGTGTGCAGGTATAGAATATGAGAGGTTGAAGATGAAGAGTAATACTTTGTATTTTTATGGTTTCATCATGTTTCAAATGATGCATATATGAGGTACATATATGTGTGGAAGTTGGAGGCAAAAAGAAAACAATAAGATTAGAAAAAGTGCAAAACTTCCAGATTTTTTTACATGTGTCGACTCATAGTCATGTGTCGACACCTTCTAAGCACGAGTCGACCTATATAAACCAGTGTGTTAACTCATGCATTACAAAGGCGACATACTTTAAAAATGAGTTACATGTGTCGACTTAAGACTCGTATGTGTCGATTCATAAAAGAATGTTTCTACTATGTGTCAAGAAAAATAAGAGGTACATACTCCTTAGAAGAATGTTTCCTCTCTATCACTTTCTTAACACTAATTTATTAATCTCAATTAAGTTTTTCTTAAAGAAATTGATCATATTCGTCAGTAAATAAATTGTTTCCCATCCATAAAAAAAAACTCTTGGACATTAAAGAAATAATTTGTTACTAACTTAATCTAAAGATTAAATATATTAATGGTCAAATATATTTTAAAAAATTAAATCTATTTATAATAATAATAAAAAGATGTATCATTTTAATGGATATTTTCTTGGATCACTATCATAAATATTTTTTAAAATTTATTAAATTATTGATGTATCTGATCTATATTAAATATAATTTAAATACATATAATAATGATCGGAAAAAATATTTATAAATATTTATTTATTTATAATAGTGAGAGGAGGGAGTACAATAAAATAAAATAAAATAAAATAAAATAAAATAAAATAAAATAAAATAAAAGGACATATTATCTCATTTATGAGAATTAAGGCAAGACAACTATGGGGTAAAGAAATTCTTGTTCTATGCACTTGGTTCTATATGTTTGTCTAGTAGGTTCCCTGCAACATTCACTTATACCTACAACTTCCAAATTACTCATTCACATGTGATTCCTCAGTCTCTTAACATACGCGTAATTTAATGTTTAGTCAAAATCAATTGAAAGGATGACTTGCACACCTAGGGGTTCATTTGTCTGCCACCACCCCACATCTAGCTGCACAAATAGATATACATAGATAGGTGTACATAAATACAAGTCCTATGATATTTTAAGAATACTAGTATGAACATGATATTGTGATCATAATCACTTTGGTAATTGCAACAAGACCACATAATTACATTAGTTTTAGCTTTAATCTACAATCAACCATGCTGCTTTGCTGTGATTTCACTATTACTACTAATGATGAAGTGGTCAAAGAAAAGTTTTCAGGTGCTAAATACATAATCATTTCCTCAACATCTTCAAAATGAGACCACTCATTCTCATGGAACTTATCTTACTATACTTTTTCCTTCTTTACATAGAAATTTAAAAAGTAGTGGTAGTACTAGTATGTGTGAGAAAGGATAAAAATTTGATACTTTTACAAATACTACTACCATTGTGAATTGTCTATCTGTTGAAGACTGAAAAGATAATGGCAGTGGCAGATCATAAAGTCATAAACAGTCATTGAGAATCTGCATTGGGAAAAAGGGTCAGTTTTAGCACATGACTTTTTACAGTCAATTAAAAAGGAATCAAATTTTATTAGTACTATTATTATGGTCAAATAACCATGTTACCACATTTCCATTCTAATCAAAGGATTTGGTTTTGGACCTATTTCAACTTGTCCAATTTCTAATATAAGAAAACAAACTAGATGTCTATCCAACCTATACTTTGCTATTAAGATTCTCTTGAATTGGTCACTACTACAGTATTATCATAATAAGTAAAAGTCTTTTGAAAAACTACTTTTTCCCAAATGAATTATTGCTTTCATCTAATCATCATACTATTGGTAGTACTTTAGAGTGATTCAGTTGTAGTACTATGAAAAAATGTACAAGAATAGGACAAATAGAACTCATAAGAACAAGAATATATCAATTTTGAACAAATTAATGCTTAATAGACAACCCTTTTAAAACAAAACCAAAACATCAAACTCCATTAAATGCAACAACATTTTCAACACTCACTCATTCACAGTGTTGCTTTTTTCAGTACTTTCTTTGTCTTCACAAACTGCAACTTTTGTAGCATCAATTTGAGGACAAATTCTAGCATCATCTGAAGAACTATTCTTTGAACAACATTGTTGCTGAGACTGAGACTGAGACTGTTTACAATGTGCAATAGCTCCTTCAATTGAACCTTCCAGTTCATAATTAGCACTGATACTTCTCTTAAACAACTGTAAATCATAGTACCCAGCTGAACTAAAAGAAAAAGATGAAGAATTTGAACTAGACCCAGATGAAGATGTCGATAAAGACGAAGCCTTGTTACCACAATATTGTCTTTGAACAACACCAGAGAAAGATTTCCTATGACTCACAAAATCATCTTCAACAATCTCTCTTTTCATTTGTTTCTTATCATCCTCATAGAAAATCTCAAATGGGTTTTTGTTTTTTGTTTTGTTTTTGTTTTGCATTACAAATGCAACCTTGTTTGGATCATTAGCACATGATGGTTTATCTGAACAACCAGGTTTGTTGAACAAGGATTTCAGATAAGCTTTGGAAGCTTTGAGTTTTTGACCAAAGAGTAACTGGTTCATCATTTTGAGTTTCTTAGGCCAAGATTTAATCTTTGGTGAATCACCAACAACAAGAGGGTTCATTTCGAAGGAATACTCATCTGGGTTCACTTCACTGCTAACCCTACATGATTCTGAGGATGAAATATTGCAGGAATCATGAGGGGTGTAAGTAGAAAAAGTGGGGGGTGTGAAAGGAAAAGTAGTACTAGTAGAGTGTTCTAAGTTGGTGTTTTGTAGAAGGTTTTGAACCATTTGAAGACGAGGAGGGTTGTGAAGAGGGAGGAGTTTACCTTTGTAGAAGAGATCATCAGCAGGGGTAGTTTTGGAATCTTTTTCATTTGAGATTGAACTCATTTGGAATTCAAATTCTCTAGGGTTGTTTGATGGAGAACCAAAGGAGTAAGAGAAGAAATTTGAGGGAGAAGTTAGTTCCATGTCAATGTAGTCTTCATCTATGTGAACTAGAGTGGCTTGTTTTGGGGACATTTCAATTTTCATATGTGTGAGTCTTTTTGTGATGATGGTTTGTTTTTTTTCTCTATTTGTGTTTGTTTTGAACTTGGTGAATATGGAGATAGATAGTAGATGCCTATTGGAAATTGAGCTTCCTCAAGGAAAGAGAGAGAAGGGTATTCTTTGAAAGTCTATGATATATTTGCCAAACTTTGAATTTAAGTTTGAATTTATATAGAAAAAATTTAATTACATCACATTCTCACTAGATAGATGCATGATGGATATTTGATAATAGAAGTGTTGATTCCAATTTACAATATTTACATTTTTCATATTTAAAATGAGGAGTTTTTGCCATTAAATTATTTTGACTAAAAAATATGAGGTATATATTTGGCTTAAATTTTATGAGAGATAAAAGTGAATCTCTAAAGTAGAATTGATTATATGTATGTCTGGTTTAAGGTGTGGAAATTAATTTTGACATGTTTTGTTGCAGTATATTAGAATTGATTGTATTTTTTAAATTGATTTTATTTTGAAATTAAAATTTGTAAATTTCATTTTACTCTAAATATAATTTTCATATTGAAATTTCTATTTAATTTATTATTTATAAAAAAGTTATTCAAATATCAATCACTTTATATTCAAATCACATTTAATCTGACTTAATTTTATACAATTAATTTATTCAAAATCATTTTTTTACTATAAAACCAAACACACTTATAATAAATTTGATTCTCTAAAATATAATTGATTTTGTCTTCAAAAATTATTCTGCTTAAACATAAAATATTTTACTTTCAACTTATTTTTATAGAATTAATTTTATAAAATAAATTTACCCAAAATGAATTTTCGTAGGCATAATCTAAAAATTTAAAGTAAATAATTATTTTATTATGATATAATATCCTATAATTTTTCAATGTAATAAAATTACATATATATTTAAATAATTCTTACATTTTATTTTTCAGTGCAAAAATGTGTACGTGTTGTAATAAAATGGGGTTTTTGTTCAACAGTTTGACTTTAGTATACGATTTTTTTTCAATTATTTATATTAAAAAGCATAATTTAGATTCAAAAAATTTAATATTATTATATTTTATGATTGAATTCAAACATTAAAATAATAAAATTATCAATAACATATGTATATTAATTTGTAATTTCCATTAATTCCTAAGGAGTATATTAACGTATGCAAGTCTCACTCAATTACTCTCAAAAGCATTTTTTGAATGAATTATTTATAAAAATATCAATGTTATCACCTCTGTATTCGAGTTAGTCGTATTCAACATTTGAATCACCTCAAAGTTAATGCTAAAAGAAACATCTATTTTTAACCTAGGTAGCTTTCCAAGCATGAAATGAAATTCATGTATTATTGTAATGTTGAATCTTTATCTTACCCCTTACTAAACAGTCATTTCCTTAATAACTTATTCATTTATTATTTTTATTTTATTTTTTGTAATGTATGCAAAAAGTGTTATAAAAAGTGATTGGCTCCACGAACATGCATAGGCATAAGTGTGAATAATTCTGAAGAATATATATGAGATTAAAAAGTGTAAAGTTTAGATGAGATTCAAATCTGTGGTTGTGGTCCTGTGACATGCAAAGATAATATACTCCCTTCCTCAATTCTATATTATTAATAAATTTTACTTTTTTAAATTTATTAAATAACTAATATATCTAATTTATATATAAATCAAATACATTAATTATTCAATCAAATAAAATAATAAAATTTGTTTATAATATAGGACGGAGTAAGAAGTGAGAAAAGTTTTTTATTTAAAAGTTTTTTATTTAATTCTCCATTGGATATATACCTTCGTATACACTAAGAATGGCCTATAGATATAGATCTAGTTACCCAGTGGATATCTGTCAAAGTAACCAATAAAGAGAGTAATGATGACTCCTTGAAAGTATATTCATTGCTTTTGCTGTTCTTTTTCTTCCCCATTTTATATGAAAATGAGGTCAACTTGCATTACACGTTTTTTTAAACATTATGTATAGCATTGCTCTTTCTTGTGAGTTTAATTCCTAATCAAATTGTGAAAGAGATTCGGTTGAATATATTTAAGTTTACAAAGTATTGTAATTAATAGAGGAAATTATTCTAATGATCATAATTTCTTTTCCTACATAGTATTATTCGTTTATTTACATGAACATTTTATCCGTCTATTTATAAAGTGACATCGTGAGATAGTGTATGATTATTCTTTTTCTTTTAGATAGAAATTTTTTTCATTCAGCTAATAGGTTTCTCCCACACTCTTAAAAAATAAAAAATGTCATTCGTAAATTAATTTACGAATTCATTTTGTTGGGTGAATTCGCAAGTTAACTTACGAATTGACTACGAATTGACTTTTTTGGATAAATTCGTAAATTAACTTATGAATTCACTTTATTTTGTACGAATTCGTCCAATGTTTCAATTTTATTAGGATTTTATTTTTTCGTAAGTGCACTTATAAATTCACCTACATTTCAGAGTGTTTCGTAAGTGCACTTACGAATTACATGTAATGTTGGTTCAAATTTATCAATATAATTATATAAGTACCATTTTATTATACGATGGAAAAATATCATATTATGAAATATGTTTAATTACAGTAATTTTTTATGACAGTTCTTTCAGTTTTATTATACAGTGTAAAAATATTATATAATAGAATATTTTTATAGTAACTTTATTTCACAAAAGATTTTATATGTAATGTTAGTTCAAATTTATATTCGTACAGTTATAATAATCCATGAAAATTAGTATAATATATAAGTTCTTTTTTCATCATCTTCAAACAACTAAATAAAGAAGAATATTTTTTTAAATAGTTTACAATATTTTTTCAATTACATTTTTTTCTTTTAAAAATAACTACTTTTATTTCCTTTTAAAAATATATTTATTATTTTTATTTTTGTTAGAATAATTTTTAAAATTTGAGTTTATATTAAACTTTAATTAATTTTATTTAGTATTTATTTGTGACATTAATTAGTTATTAGTAAGTGAAATATATAATTTGCTTTTATGGTTCTTCCCTAAAATTAAAAAAACTTTTCTTTTATAATATTTACTATCGAAAATAGTTATAATTAAAACAACAATTTAATTAGGTTCCATTTTCATATGCATGATAAAATGATATAAAAAAAACAATTACATTTTATTATTATAATTAAAAAATTAATTATTACATTCATTTTTTAATTTCATATTATAAATTTATTTTAATAATTTTAAATTATAAATTTAAGTTATTTTTATTAATAATAATTGAATTTAATTATATTATTAAAAATTTATTATACAGTTAATGCATATCAAGTAAATTAAGGCAAAAAAAATCAATTGTATCTTGCATCTCTTTATATAGAAATTGATATCAATAGTATTAATATAATTTTTATTATAGTCAAATTATATATATATATATATATATATATATATATATATATATATATATATATATATATATATATAGAGAGAGAGAGAGTTACACCAATTACACTCATTTATAACCTTTGATTTATTTAAAATCTAATGGTTATAATAAAAAGGCATCTTAGTAAAATGTTTCCTTTTTTCACAAGACAAACCATTCCATATATATTTTGCTAATAAATGTCATATATTTTAAACAAAATATTTTTTTCCTCTCAAATCAATAATCAATTTCATACATAATAATATTTACTGTTCAAAGAAAAAAAAATGTGACTTGAAATTTTTTTAAAATATATTATTTTTAATTAGTCCTATTTATATTTACTACTAAAAAATTACTATCAAATTAAAATTATTTGAAATTGTTTTCATTGTTTTTGTAGGTTTATTTAAATTAAATTATATTCTATTAATTTAAATTAAATGATAAAATTAATATATTTTTAATTTAAATTAAATTATATTCTATACATTTAAATTAAAGGAAAAATTAATATATTTTTAAACTAAAATATATAATAATATTAAAAATGCACATAATTTAAAAAAATATATTCAAAAAATAAGTAGAAAATATAAAACAAAATAAATTTTATTGATCATCGTTCATTTTGTCTAAATTTTATTTAAATTATGATTATAATTTTATTTAATTTAAAATGAATGATGAAAAATTAAAAATAAAATAAATAATGAGAAATTTAATTTAAACAAAATGGAAGAAAACAATTTTACAAATACTTACAAAATAAAAAAAAATTTCTTCCATTTTGTTTAAATTAAATTTCTTATTATTTATTATTTATTTTTTTCATTTTTCATCGTTCATTTTAAATTAAATAAAATTATAATCATAATTTAAATAAAATTTAGACAAAATGAACTATGATCAATAAAATTTATTTTGTTTTGTATTTTCTACTTATTTTTTAAATATATATTTTTAAATTATGTGCATTTTGAATATTATTATGTATTTTATTTTAAAAATATATTAATTTTTCCTTTAATTTAAATGAATAGAATATAATTTTATTTAAATTAAAAATATGTTAATTTTATCATTTAATTTAAATTAATAGAATATAATTTTATTTAAATAAACCTACAAAAACAATGAGAACAATTTCAAATAATTTGAATTTGATAGTAATTTTTTAGTAGTAAATATAAATAATATATTTTTAAAAATTTTCAAGTCACATATTTTTTTCTTTGACAATATATGTTATTATGTATGAAATTGATTTTTCATTTGAGACAAAAAAAATTGTTTAAGATATATGACACTTATTAGCAAAATATATATGGAATGGTTGGTCTTATGAAAAAATGAAACATTTTACTAAGATGCCTTTTTATTATAACCATTAGATTTTAAATAAATCAAAGGTTATAAATGAGTGTAATACTTGGTGTAACTAATTGGTGTAATTTGATCCCTCCTCATATATATATATTTGTTAATTATTTTTTAAAATCAACGTTGATTGAAACATACCATCATATAGATCATACCTATAAAGTTTGAGACTAATCTATAATGATTTACTATACGATCAAGATATCCAAAAATTAACGTCAAAATGAACTTTCATATAACGTTAATTTTGCTGTAGTTCATTAACATAGTAAATCATTATAGATTAGTCTCAAACTTTATAGGTATGATCTATATGATGGTATGTTTCAATCCAACGGTTGATTTTAAAAATATTAATCCAAGTAACGGTGTAACTCATGGTGTAAGTCTTGGTGTAATTTGATCTCTCCTATATATATATATATATATATATATATATATATATATATATATATATATATATATATATATATATATATATATGAATCTAAAATTCTATGGTAAAGATTACTATGTTGTTTATTTACAGTTATACCCAAAATTCATAAATACACTTACGAATTCACCTTATTTGGTTTACGAATTGATTTATTTCGTAAGTTAACTTGCGAATTCACCTTATTTTCAAAAAATCGTGGATTATTTCATAAGTGAACTTACGAAATTGGGGGGTATTTTTGGTTTTTCACCAGAGTGGGGAAGAAACCCACTAGGCGGATGAAGAAGTTTCCTTAAGATATATGGTGTCGAGAATTTGGTTAGTGTTTTTTTTTCTTCATTTCACATATGTCTTGTTTAAGGTGTTTTAAAAATTGGATTGGTCATCAAATCAATAAGGTTATTGAGTTACTGGTTTGTTGGTCGAACTACTGGATTACTAGTCAAACCGCATAATCAAATCGAATTAAACATAACTCGTTTGAATAGACCGATATTTATAATAAAACTATATAGATATGAAACTGGTCGAACCAGATGATTTAATCTCTACGAAATATAACTAATACTTAAATTTTTTTAAAATACCATATCATAAATTCACAATTTCATAATATAAATTCAAATTTTAAACAAAGACCATCACACATGACAAAATAGTACAAAATTATAAAATTTAAATGTAAAAAGTCTAATTACAACATAATCTAATTAAATAATTTTTAACAAAATAACTCCAATATATACCAATTTTAGTTCAAAGAAAAAAAAAATTGTTTCAATATTAGATCTCATTCATCATTATTAAAATCATCTGTAGTAAAATCAACAGCATTTCCAACGCTTTCCGGTCAATGATATTATTGTTTTGTTCTATTTTCTATTTTTTATTTTTCATATTTTATTTTTTAATTTATTTTTCATCACTAAACATTCTAAACATATAACCTTGCAACGTTCCTACATGATAGGTTATAATGATAAGAAGTAGAAAAACAATCCTGCCAAAATATCCCTATGATAAGGAAGGATTGCGGAATGATGTCAAGCTTACTTGAGAAGAAGTAAAATCCTATTGAAATTGCGGCATAATGGCACTAGGTCACAACAAAATATAACACCCAATCATGCACTAACAATTAGAGTTACTGAAAACTGTGGCGTAATACAATTTTATCTCAATGCGATCTTTACAGGGAAAAAAAAGATAGAAAAATAAGGAATGAGAAAATTTAGTAAAATAGGGAAAATCTAAAATGGTAAAGTAGTTTTCCTATAAGGAGATGATGCACCTTTGTCAATAGTTTTGTTCAGATCACAAATCACTGCACTTATAGAACAAAATATCTTGAGAAAAACATTATCTAAAGTCATCACATAGTGGAACTCACAACCACAAAGGGCGATATCCTTAAATACTTACTCCTTAGGGGAAAGTCACCAATAGAAAAATTGTTGTGAATCGGATGCCTTGGAAACAAATTTATACAAAATATAAATTTGTTGCTCAATGTAAGGAAAAAGAATAAAGAACACGATGAACACAAGAATTGGTTATTAACTACTATTCTTTCCTTTATCTTCAAAACAAGATTACAAGTATACAAGAATAACAAATAACCCTCTCACCCTAAATTAGGATTTGCAGTATACAATGATGAGAGACTAATATGCTATTTATAATAAACCTAACATACTAAACTAATGGGCTTTTATCACAAATACCCATTATAAGCTAATTTAGGGTACAAGCTAACTTAACCAATTGGACATAACAAACAGACCCAATTCGATGCTAACAATCCTAGCATCCTTCGACACAATAGAGTTCGATCCAATATCTCACAAATCTCCACCTTGGAACAAACTATATTATCAACTAACGAATTAGTTTTCTTCATGCGCTTTATCAATCGCATACAAGGAAAAATTTGCAACTAGGCAATGTCTTGGTGATCATATCGCCATTATGATCTGTCGAAACCTTCAAAGACTTGGACTTCTCCATGCTCGATTACCCCTCCGAAATGCAACCTCACATCAATGTGCTTGGTTCGCTCATGATAGGTTGAATTCTTCGACGGTGTATTGCACTTTGACTATCACATTTAATGTTGATAACTTCCCTTGAATTTTCAGCTCCTTAGCAAAACCTTCAAGCCACAATGCTTCTTTCACGGTTAAAGCAATATATTCCGCTGGTTGATAATGCAACAACCTTCAAGTGTTGCTTTCAACTAATAGTTGTACCAAACATAGTGAAAACATATCCGAAATAGATTTTCGGAATCCATACAACCGCATAATCGTAGTCGACATATCCTTTGATTGCGCTTTACTATCTTCACCAAAGGCTCCACCATAAATTAAGACTCTGTTCAGAGACCCATTTATGTACCTTAGAATCCACTTCAATGCTTGCCAATGAGCCTTTCCAGGATTCGCCATGTACCTGCTTACAAGACTTACTGCATATGCTATGTCGGGTCTAGTACAAACCATAACATACATCAAAGAACCTACTACATTAGCATATGGGATGCTATTCATATAAGTTCTTTCGACCTCAGTACTGGGACATTGATCAATATTCAACTTGAATTGAGGGTTTGTTGAAGTCACAACAGGCTTCGAATTCGACATACCAAACTTTTCGAGAATCTTTCATAAATATGCCTCCTGAGATAAGCATAACTTCGACCGCTTTCTATCTCTTCGAATGTCAATTCAAAGAATCCTGGAAGCTGCTCCTAGATCCTTCATTTCGAACTCCTTATTGAGTTCAGCCTTCACCCTCAATACCTCTTCGACATTGTTACTTGCTATGAGAATATCATCAACATAAAGCAACAAAATAACAAATGAATTACCAGGACGAAATCTGAAGTAAACATAGTGGTCGAACTGACTTCTAACGAAACTTATGTGTGTCATGAATTTGACGAATCTCCTATTCCACTGTCGAGGAGATTGTTTCAGCCCATATAAAGATCTATTCAACTTGCACACATAATCTTCCTTTCCCTTTTCGACATACCCTTCAGGTTGCCTCATCAGGATTGTTTAATCTATATCACCATACAAGAACGCAGTCTTCACATCCATCTGTTCCAGTTCAAGATCGAATTGTGCCAACATGGCAAGCAACATTCGAATGGACCTATGCTTCACAACAGGAGAAAACAAATCATTGAAATCTATACCTTCTTTCTGAGTGAAACCCCTTGCAACCAACCTTGCCTTGTATCTTTTCGACGCCACTCCTTCGATTCCTTCCTTAACTTTGAAAACCCATTTACAGTTGACTAACCTGGCTCTAGCAGGTTTCTTGATCAATTCCCAAGTGTTGTTATCATGAAGAGACTTCATCTCATCATCCATGGCCTCCAGCCAGTCTTATTTCGACTCCTCATAACTTCCTTATGGTCTCTTGGTTCTTCGTCTAGAACCTCACTTGCAGAGATTAAGGCATAAGCTATAAGATCTACATACCCAAACCTTTGAGGTGGTTTGATGATTCTTCGTGTCCTATCTCTTGCCAATAGGTAGTCATCGACAATTTCCTCAACTTTATCAACATCCTCTGCTTCTTCGACTTTATCTGGGATATGCAATTCAACATCAACATGCTCCACCTCAACAGGAATCTCTCCCTATTCCATCTCTTTGTCAGATACTTCTGCACTTCGACCAACATCATCCATTTTCTTGAAAGCCATTTCAGCTTCATTGAAAACAACATCTCGACTGGTGATAATCCTTCTGTGACCTGACTCTAGGCACCATAGCCTATAAGCTTTGACTCCTTTAGGGTATCCCATGAACATGCATTTAAGAGATCTAGGTTCGACCTTGTCTTGCCTAATGTGAGCATAGGATACGCAGCCAAATACTCTTAGTTTGTCGAGATTTGGTGGATGTCCCGACCAAACTTCTTCAGGTGTCTTCATATCTAACGCAATCGAAGGACATTTGTTTATCAGATATGTTGTTGTCGAAACAGCCTTAGCCCAAAACACCTTCTTTAAGCCAGCACTAGTCAACATGCATCTAACTCTCTCCAAGATGGTTCGATTAAACCTTTCAGCCAAACCATTTTGTTGTGGAGTACCTGCAGTAGTTCTGTGCCTTGCAATACCAGAGGCAGCACAAAAGCTGTCGAATGCCTCATTACAAAATTCAAGACCATTGTCTGTTCTCAACCTCTTGACCTTTCTGCCAGTTTGGTTTTCGACCAGAGTCTTCCAACCATTGAAATTCTCAAAAGTTTCATCCTTAATCTTCTGAATGAATACCAATAACTTTCTGGAATAGTCATATACTATGGATAGAAAATACCTTGCTCCTGAATGTGATGGACCTTGCAGGCCCCCAAAGATCAGCATGGATGTAATCAAGGGATCCATGTGTTCTTTGTTTGCCTTTGTTGAACTTCACTCTGCAAGATTTTCCAAGTACACAGGGTTCACAAAACTTTAGCTTTTCGACTTTGTCTCCACCCAGCAAATTTTGTTTCCCCAATTCGACCAGACCCCTTTCACTGACATAGCCTAATCTCATGTGCCAGATTTCTGTCTTCGACAAAGGTTTCGTGGATGCAACATTTGTCGAACCACTTACAACTTCATCCATAAGGGTATACAAGCCTTGTTTCTTCACGCCTCTCAAGACTTCCTTCGACCCCTTCATGACTCTTAGGATACTTTTCTCTCCTTGAAAAACATATCCTTTCTTGTCGAATTCACCAAGAGAAATCAAATTTCTCTTCAAATCAAGTACATACCTGACTCCAGTCAATAACCTTATTGACTCATCATGGAGTTTGAATCTCACAGATCCCACACCTGCAATCTTGCAAGCTTTGTTGTTTCCCAGCAATACAGATCCACCATCTTGATCACATAATTCCTCGAACAAGTCTTTGTTTGGAGTCATGTGCCAAGTGCACCCAGAATCCGTAATCCATTCCTTCGACGAGTTGCTGCCCGAAACCACAAGAACATCATATGAGTCGAAATCATCTTGAATAATAGCTGCATTGCCATTATCCTTTCCTCCATGATTTTTCAGGCGTTCAGGGCACACTTTTCTTGTGTGACCCTCCTTTTTACAATGATAGCATCGAATACCAGATGCTTCACCATTGTAAAACTTCTGCTGACTCTTACCTTTCTTCTTGTCGAACTTATTATCCTTTCGCAAGAATTTTCCTTTAATGGCCAAACCTTCACCAACCGTCGAAGGTTTATGTTCCTTTCGTTCATTCAAGTCTTCAAATACAAGGCTGATTGAACCTCTTCAAAGGTCAGGGACTCCCTTCCATACAAGAGAGTTTCTTTGAAGTGGGCATGTGATTTTGGCAACGCGCACAACAACAACATCGTTTGATCTTCATCATCGATCTTCACATCAATATTTTCAAGATCAAGAATCAGCTTGTTGAACATATTCAACTGCTCAGCCAACACTTTGTCTTCAATCATCTTGAACGAATACAAAGCTTGCTTCAGGTAGAGTCGATTCACCAACAATTTAGTCATGTACAAACTTTCAAGTTTCACCCATAACCCTACCGCCGTCGTCTCCTTTGATACCTGTCGAAGAACCTTATCACCAAGGCTCAACAAAATTGTGCTGTGGGCCTTCTCTATCATTTCCTTCTTCTCAGCTGCCGTTAACGCTTCGTTCATGGCTGACTCACCCTTCAACGCTTCCAAACAACCCTGTTGAACCAGTAGGGCTTTCATCTTCAAGCGCCACAGACCGAAATCGTTCACTCCGGTGAACTTTTCAATCTCATACTTTGTCGAAGGCATCTTCTCCACGCTCACCGCACCAATTTGTTGTGAATCGGATGCCTTGGAAAAAAAATATAAACTTGTTACTCAATGTAAGGAAAAAGAATAAAGAACACGATGAACACAAAGATTGGTTATTAACTGCTATTCTTTCCTTTATCTTCAAAACAAGATTACAAGTATACAAGAATAACAAATAACCCTCTCACCCTAAATTAGGATTTGCAATATACAATGATGAGAGACTAGTATGCTATTTATAATAAACCTAACATACTAAACTAATGGGCTTTTATCACAAATACCCATTACAAGCTAAATTAGGGTACAAGCTAACTTAACCAATTGGACATAACAAACAGGCCCAATTCGATGCTAACAATCCTAGCATCATTCGACACAATAGAGTTTGATCCAATATCTCACATAAATGATATAGTTTATCCTAGATAGAGGTAGAATAAAGTCATCGAGGAGAATTAATCATATGTACCCCCTATTCAATGAACTTTTTTTACCTCAATTAAATCAACGTTATTTTGAGTGGAGCCATGGACTAGAGATTTTTAACCAAAATGAATATGATCAAAGTATCCGATTTTTTCTATGCCTTGAGGATTAAAATACACGACAACAAATAATATATTTTTTTACAAAAATTTCATTTCATCCAATTAAAAACTAAGGTCAAATGCCTTGGAGCGTGACCTTTTAATTTTTAAAAAAAATTAAATTTAATCCCTTGATTTTTTTGTTAATCTAACAAGAAATGAAGCTTAGGATTTGGCGTTCGATTCCTAGATCCTTGAATATCGTGTTTTATTTAGAATCAAAATGACGCCCCTATTTTATTTAATCACTACTACATAAAACACCTCTCATAACTATTGGAAAAAGAATACCACCACACGTGACCAACTGTTATAGGTATGAGGTGATCATATGTATGAAGCTTTCCACCATGGGTGTATGACCGTTATGAAATATATCTAAAGAGTATGAGTTCGAAACCCAATAATTGTATGGTATATAATATTTGGCATTCTACCTATCACAACAGTTATTATAAATAACCCTGATGAAATACTTAGTTTTTTTTTTATTTTACTCTATTTTTCCATATATTACAAACTTGTATTTTTTGTAATTGTATATTATACACATATTACCTAAATATTTTTTTAGCTAAAATTATTTACAAACATATATACACCATTGTCATATTTACAAACACCAAATTAAGAAACAAAAATTTATTTACAAATATCAAAGACAAAGTCATATATTAACACCATTTTCAATTAGCGCATTGAAAATAAATGTTTAACGTTTACGAATGTCATATAAGTCATTGGGACAGAAAGGTGTCAGGTCGTTAAATGTCTACATAAAAAGTGAAGAAAAATGAATATAATGTGATTTGAAAATAATAGAAAATTACTTTAACATTAATATGTTATTGTAAATATTTCATGACATAATTTATATCCGACCCCAAGAATCAACTATGTTGGCAGAGACGATGCTTAACATTTGTTTCATTACATAATGTCCACACATGTATCCCTCTGTTTGTCTCCTAGTCTACAAATTTAAACATTTCATAAATATATAACCACACATGCATGAAACGCTCTCTCTCTCTCTCTCTCTCTCTCTCTATAATTCATTTACTTTGGGCTCAGAAAATGAGAGCTTCTTTTTAGAGTTGTGCGTAATATAATGTCTCTCCATAACCATGTATATTGAAAATTATTTAAAAATAGTACACACTGTCATACCCCAATTTTTTACCTAAGATACCATCTCATATCATCTACATATGCATCATTGCATCACTTACAAATTTCAAAACAAGGTAACTTGTGTGTCTGCTCCTTGAGCTAAATTAGGGTTTTGAATCAAAAATTTCATCAGTTCAAGATATGATAAATTAGGGTTTGAGTCTCCACTCACATCTAATGATCTATCTTCATCAATCATCAACATTTGATCTTCAAATTCCAAACATTTCCTCAAGATCTATCATGAATCGACCAAATTAGGGTTTTGACCGAGGATGGTGTATCATTGACTTTTTGCTCTATGAATGACCTAATTGCTTAGATATTGATCTCAATATCACCAATGCAATATATTGACCTAATTTCTTGATTCAAAACATCTCCAAAGCCATGGTTGATCATCAGAGAAATTCTGAATCATCTGACAAAAAGTCAACTGCCCAGATCAATCAAACTTTGACTTTTGGTCAACTTTTAAAATTCAAATTTTTTTAATCATCAAATCATTTAAAATTATCCATCATGATCATCAAAAATAAAAAATGTGAAAAAAGTCAACAAAAAGTCAAAACTTGATTTTTCTAAAAAATTTCAAGTGTTTTTATCACTTTTTTCATCATTTCCATGGCCATTTTTCACCTAGATCCATTTTGATTCAAGAAAAACTTCCAACATGAAAGTTGTATATCTTCTTCCAAGCTTTCCATAATGTCCAAGAACATGAAAAATATTTTGTGGAGCTATGATTTTGAAATTAGAACTTATAGAAGCCTTCTAGAAGCCAAAATCCTCTAGAAGGTCATTTTCCAAGTTTTCAAGTCATTTTTGCCAAAATCCTCTTCTATAAGCCTTGTCATCACCAAGGGATAAGTTTTCACTCAAAAATATCTTGTAATCACGATTGAAGAAGTGATAAGATCACTTGAGTTTTTTAACCATGGTTTTAAAATTTAACCATGTGCATTTATGACAAAGATTCCATTCTTACCTCTTAAGCCAACTTGCAAACATCCTTCAATCTTATCTTGCCTTGCTTGCCAAAAATCTTGGCATATAAATAGAGGTCTTTCCTCATTTGGAAATCACACTAAAACAACTATAAACTTGTTTTCTCATTTCTTTCTTTAAGTGCAAGTTTTCTAAATTTCAAAGAGGTTAGAATTCCAACTTCCAAATCTTGCAAGTTCTAACCAAAGGTGTCATTCAAACCTCTTCTAAACATCATTTAGAAGTTGTTTGAAACTTAAATCCATCACAAAAACTATCCAAACTCAGAATTTCTTTTCAAACTCCATAAACTTGCAAATTGAGCCTTAAACCTCCAACTCTCAATCCACTCGTGCATCTTTCAATTTTTCACTTCAAACATCATCCATAAACTCCGTAGAAGTGATCCAAACCCTTGAATCACTTCTGAAACTCCAGAATCATCATCATCTTCAACTTGCTCGAGGTGCAGTTGGACTTGGTCAGAACATTCCAGGTGCTTTCAGATCATTCCAAGCATTCAAGCACGTTCCATAATCATCACCGAAGCTGTCCAAATCAAGAAACAACATCTGAAACATCTCCTTCGAGGATTTCGATTTCAACTTGAAGAGGTAAGATGCTCAACTTTGAACTTTATGATTTCTGAATTCCAGTTCAAAAATTGCTATGCTATTGTGTTTCTGCATGTGTGAGGATCATAAACCCTCAATCAATTGCTTGAATTGGTGCACATACACGATTTCACAATCATTTTCAAAATTAGGGTTCTTCGTGTTCATGCAAAAAATAATCACCTAACACTTAAAATAAATGAAATTAATTGCCACCATCGTGTTCCTGGTGAAATTTCGAGCAAGTTTGATGTTTGAATCTCAATTTCGTTGAGAAACAAAGAAGATACGAATTAAAATCTTGAGGAATAAAATGGTGTTCTTGGTGCCATTTTCATAATTTTCTGAATTTTCAAATTTCCGTTTTATAATATATTTAATGGTTGTTGATTCATAACCTGATGAAATAGCTACCTCAGTGGTAGAGCGCGCGCCTTTCATGTCATTCCTTGCCATAGGTCCAGGGTTCGAATCCCCTAGAGACCTTTTATTTTTCCACTTTTCAACTATTTTTAACTATTTTCAAATCCATTTTCCAAACTTATTTTCATATATATTTAATTGGAAGTGTGTAAATGATAAGCCACACATGTGGCCCAATGGTAATTCTTTTCAGCTTTGAGTTTCAGGTCCTGAGTTCATCACTCCTTAGGACCAAAACAAATTTATATCACTTGTTTTATTCATATTTCTATCAAACTTCAACATTTTCAAAAACCAATCAAAACTTCTCATTTTGAGATGATTTTTTGCACACTTGTCATTTAATATATCTATTTTATGATTATGTCAAAAAATGCCAAAAAATATTTTCTTTTGATATATTTTTCATTAGGTTTAAATAGACGTTTTAAAGTATTTTAAAGTAGTTTCAAAAATGTTTTCTTCTTGATTTTTCAAACCTAATCTTTTTCAAAACTTATTGTGAATAATTTTCACTTTTCTAACCTTCTCAAAACTTTCAATGTTATTTAATTAACTTACATACCTCTTTTCTATGATCGCTTCAATTAATCTTTGAAAATACAAACTGAACTAGGTTTTTCCCCTCGAAAATCTTTCGAATTCAAAATCAAATTGATCATGGGCCTCCCTTACGGTGTAAGTCCCAAACCTCCCATGTACATATTTAGTTTCCTTGTACATATCCATCCTTTTGTGTACGTATTGAATTTCTTGTACATATTCAACCATTTTTTGCAATATTCAAGTATAACTAGTATCATTCGCTAGTTTTTATTCCACTTGTTTATACACCAATTCCCCTGGTATTAAGAGGAGCATTATTCTCGGTGAAACTGCTCTTATTCCAGTGGGCCTCCCTTAAGGTGTAAGTCCCACTCCCTTGTATATATCCAAGTATACTAGCTTATCCACTTATTTTAAACATTTGTTTATATATTGCTTTCACACTCCTTTATATATATCCAAGTTACACTAGCTTTAATTGCTTGTTTTAAACACTTGTTTATATATTTACTTCATAAACTCCTATGAATGCACACACAATTTGTCATATATATACTTGTTCATATTTATTTATGTCATTCAACTAGGTTCCCCATAGCCTACTCCTGGGCTTCGTACAAAAGAACTCTCCCGTTGAGTTAGCCTCCTCTTGGACTTCGTACAAAAGAACTCCCTCGTTGAGTTTAACCTTCTCTTGGGCCTCATACAAGAAAGAGACCTGGAAATTTCTAACAGCCTCCTATTGGGCTTCCAATACAAAGAAAAGCCTTCGCTATGATAGAACCCTAAGATTATGGTTTCCCGGTGAAATCACTCTTAAAGCCAAGCCAACCATACCCTATAGCCTCCTCTTGGGGTCCCAATACAAGGACCCTCGATGTCCCTCAGAAAGCCTCCTCTTGGGCTCATAATACAAGGACCCTCGATGTCCCTTGGATAGCCTCCTTTCGGGCTTACAATACAAGGACCCACAAGCTTCTTAAAAGCATCCCCCTAATCAATAACAAAACATTTCTCCTTAAAGTTAAGACATGAATCATCTCTATGGAAGAAGTATCCCATCTATTGTACCACATACAAATCAAACATTTTTTTCAAATCAAACATTTTTCGAATCAAACACTTTTTCAAATCAAACACTTTTTCAAAACAAAACATCTTTCTTAACTGTAAGTGGCAATGCTTGTACACTCAAGCAAAACACCCAATGCTTACAATGAAAGATTCAACGTTTTTTCAAACATCTTTCTTAACTTATAAGTGGTAACGCTTGTACACTCAAGAAAAACACCCAATGCTTACAATGAAAGATTTAAACAATCAAATTTTCAAAAATGTATGTGATGAAATAGATTAGATACATTTTTCATTAAGATGACACTTGTTGTTGTCTCTTAAACTCTTTGCTTCCACTAACACATAAGTGGGACTACGATTGCTCTGACTTTTTTAACCTCCTTTTGAGAATACATAGGCACAAGGTCTCACCCTTGGCGAGCATACTTCTTTCTCCCTCAAACCAAACAAACCCAAGTTTCCCTTCGATTCGAGCTACAAATACTTTGATTCCCTCTAGGGGATATGTATGCAGAGGATCCCAATGATCTTTGCGAGCATAATCATAATAAATAAACTTAGGTTCCTTCCTAACTTATCCTTCTTAAATCCCAAAGGATAAACTTTGCCAAAATAGCATAGCAAATAAAAAGCGCACAAAAGGTTCCTATGTAACACCCCTTCTAAATTACCCGCGATTATATATAATTTATCAGAGTTTTAAACATAATAAGAGGCGTCACAATTTTAATTAATTCAAATAACCAAAACAGTTATCATGCCTTTACTGAAGAACTTATCAAATAGAACGGAAACACGGATTATGTTTAAACAACGGAAATATAACATAAAATCCGGAATACTTCAATCAATAATTGTTTTCAAGACATAAACCAAAGCATAATAAAACAACCAGTTTTAAATCCATAAAAATTCCAATCAAATGTTCCCCAGTGTTACAACTACCAGAGCATGACACTGACACACAGAATTCACTAAGTAGCACAACTCTAGAAGTTGTCCTCACCAATTCCCAAGCAGCTAATCACTTCGAATCTGAAATCATTAAAGTAAGGGTGAGATATCATCAAAATTAAGATGCATTATACGTTTCTCAAGAACAATAAAACAATCAATTCATTATTCACCCTTATTAACAGCATCAGCATACGATTCACAAACACAATCCAAACATACATTATGCATACAACAACAATTAAATGCAATTGAAACACTGGAATTCATCCTAACATGTTACAATCACTTATGCAATGCAGACTCAAACGCATGTGGTACCAATTGTGAACCAAGTCCACACCCTGTTTCGCTTACACTTCGGAAACAGCGTCAATTCAATGATTCGCTCATACATCACCGGGTCAAGAATCTAGCCTCACTACCTCTGTCCATTAGGTAAGTTTATTGGCCCTGCAAGTTCAATTCCGCACAATGAGAATGAACCATTACCAAATGCTCATGCATGCACATCAAAAGCATGCAACAATTCAAAACATGGAACATGAACACACAACATTATTCCAATTATAATTCAATAACAACAACAGCATCTGGTGTAACAATCATAAGCATCAATGTTAATCACAATCCATAAAATTAACATTCTGCACAATTATTCAACACATGAACCATAATTTTTCAATGAGTTCTGATTACGGAAACTAAATTAATCCTTCCAGATTTTTAATTATTAGTGTTGAAAATATTTCCATTAAGTAGTACTCGTTCTAATCTTTCCAACGATACCAACTATGCCTAAATCGGAGCTACAGTTAAAAGATATGATTAAAATCGTTTCAGGAAAATTCTGTCCATTCCAATATAGTATGCATTGATGCATAAGGCTATGCATTGATACATAATCAGCTTGTATCGACCCAAAATTGTCATGCATCGATGCATAACATAAAATTATGCAATTTTTTCAAAAATACTTCAGTATGTGTCGACACATACGAAACTTGCATCGATGCATAACCCTGTTTTTGGCCTATGTATCGATGCATACGCATCTTGCATCGATGCATGGATCTATGAGTCGATGCATGGCTTTTCCAAGCTTCTGTTTTTCCAAATTTTCACAGCATGCATCGATTCATATCCTCTTGTGTCGACCCATACACGTTGATTTTCATCAAAAACCCAGTTTTCTCTACTGTTACGAATTTCCATTAATTCTAATCATCACCAAAATAGGATCAATTCATGAAAATTCACATACTTTTGATTATAGGATTATGTTTTTCAATTAACCTAAAATCATTCCACATCAATCTAATCGTTCTTAACAATTCCAATTATGGTTTTACGTCAGATTATAACATTAGGGCATATTTAATTATTCCAATTCGAGATTCCTAACGGATTGAATTATTCTATCGATCATCAATACCTATAAGGCATAAAAACCAGATTCAATCCCCCTTACCTCGCGATGAATCTTCGAATTTCCGACGAGTTGGCTTTTTCTCCTCTTTTCCTCTCTTTTCCAATCTCACGTAGAATGCAAATCCTTATTTCCTTTCCTCACTTGTTCCTTTTATTCCTTTATTTATTCCTTTTTATTTGCCAAATAATAGAAATAAATTAGTTAGGTTTTAGTAGAGCTTTTTACTCCACACACCTTTAATTCAACCTTACACCCATAATCTTCCTTTATTTAAATTGAATAATTAAATCCATTTAATTCAAAAAATACCAATAATTAAACCTTTAATTAAATTAATAATTAAATTTCTAATTATTTAATCATTGAATTAATTTGGGATGTCACAATCTACATACACTTTTGCATTCGCTATTTTCTAAAAAATGAACATAAATCATATGTGCAGATTAAAAATCAATAAACTCATTGAATGCAATAACCCTATGCCCTCTCCCAACTTTGAATTCCCTGTGTTCGATGCCGAAGAAGAGGAAGAAGAAGGGATCCCTGATGATATTTCCTGACTCCTTAAGCATGAGGAAAGAGCCATTCAGCCTCATGAAGAGCCTTTAGAAACGATCGACTTGAATTTTGAGGAAGACAAAAAAGAAGTGATCATTGGAGCTCTACTCGACGACGATGTCAAGAGAAAACTGATAGATCTTCTAAAAGAATACGTCAATGTGTTTTCTTGGTCCTACCGGGACATGCCAGGGTTGGATACTAATATCGTAGACCATCACTTGACATTAAAGCCTTAACGTCCGCCAGTTAAGCAGAAATTGAGGAGATAAAATCAAAAAGGAGGTTCAAAGGCAACTCGACGCAGGTTTTCTCGTCACCTCCGAATATCCTCAATGGTAGCCAACATAGTGCCTGTTCCAAAGAAAGATGGAAAGGTCAAGATGTGTGTTGACTACCGGGACTTGAACAAAGCCAGTCCAAAGGATGATTTCCCATTATCGTATATTGATATGTTGGTTGATAACACTTCTATGTTCAACGTCTTTTCCTTCATGGACGGTTTCTCTGGTTATAATCAGATCAGAGTGGGTCCTGAAGACATGGAGAAGACATATTTTATCATGCCATGGAGCACATTTTGCTACAAGGTAATTCCGTTTGGATTAAAGAATGCAGGCGTAGCTTACCAAAGGGAAATTACTACTTTCTTTCATGACATGATGCACAAAGAGATTGAAGTCTATGTGGACGACATGATAACAAAGTCTGACACTGAAGAAGAACATATAGAATATCTTTTGAAGTTGTTTCAACGACTGAGGAAATATAAGCTTCGCTTGAATCCTAACAAATGCACCTTTGGGGTGAGATCTAGAAAGCTCATAGGTTTCATTATCAACCAAAGAGGTATTGAAGTTGATCCTGACAAAGGACAAGCTATTCAAGAAATGCCTGCGCCACAAACTGAAAAGCAAGTAAGAAGATTTCTTGGACGGTTGAATTATATCTCCAGATTTATCCCTCAAATGACTGCTACTTGTGAGACAATATTCAAGCTTCTCCACAAAAATCAAGAGGTTGTGTGGACAGAAGATTGCCAAAAAGTGTTCAACAATATCAAAGAATACCTGTCAAAACCTCCGATATTGATTCCTCTAATCGAAGGAAGACCTCTAATCATGTACCTTACCGTGATAGAAGATTCTATGGGCTGCGTACTTGGACAACAAGATGGAACCGATAAGAAGGAGCATGCCATCTATTACTTGAGTAAAAAGTTCACAGATTATGAAACTCGTTACTCCATGCTTGAGAAAACCTGTTGTGCTTTGGTATGGGCTTCGAAACGTCTCCTCCCATACATGATCAACCATACTACTTGGTTAATCTCCAAAATGGATCCAATAAAGTACATCTTTGAAAATCCTGCCTTAACAGGGAGGATCGCCCGATGAAAGATGCTATTATCTGAATATGACATCGAGTACCGCGCCTAAAAAGCGGTCAAAGGAAGCATTCTCGCCGATCACTTGGCTTATCAACCAATCAACGAATATCAATCTCTCAAGTTTGAATTCCCTTACGAGGATGTTATGTACTTAAAGATGAAAGATTGTGGCGAACCATTACCTGAAGAAGGTCGTAATCCTGAATCAAGATGGGACCAAATTTTTGATGGAGTAGTTAACATTTTTGGCAATGGAATTGGGGAAGTCATCATTACTCTTGAGGGTACTCATATCCCGTTTTCCGCCATATTTCTATTTGATTGCACCAATAACATCTTAGAATACGAAGCTTATATCATGGGTATTGAAGAAGCCAACAACTTAAGGATCAAGATCCTTGACATATATGGAGATTCAGCCCTTGTGATCTATCAAATCAAAGACAAGTACGAAACTCATCACCTTGGTTTGATTCCTAAGCGAGATTATGCAAGACGTTTGTTGACTTTCTTCAACAAAGTTGAATTGCATCACATTCCTCGAGATCATAATCGAATGGCAGACGTCTTGACTACTCTATCTTCCATGTTCAAAGTCAACCATTGGAACGATATGCTTATAATCAACATTAGACGTCTTGAAAGACCAGCCCATGTGTTTGCAACTGAAGCAGTCATCAATGATAAACTGTGGTTCCACGACATCAAACGCTTCCTTCAAACTCAAGAGTACCCGCTCGAGGCATCACACAAATATAAGAAAACTATAAGGAGGCTTTCTGAAAATTTCTTCCTGAATGGAGATGTGCTATACAAAAGAAACTTTGACATGGTATTGCTCAGATGCTTGGATAGACACGAAGAAGATATGTTAATACACAAAGTGCATGAAGGATCCTTTGGAACCCATTCAAATGGGCATGCAATCTCCAGGAAAATATTAAGAGCAGGTTACTATTAGTAACAATGGAGTCCGATTGCTGCAAACACATTAAGAGATGTCACAAGTGCCAGATTTATGCAAATAAGATCCATGTGCCACTGACTCTACTCAATACTCTCTCCTCTCCGTGGCCTTTCTCCATGTGGGGCATCGATATGATTGGAATGATTGAACCAAAAGCTTTAAATGGTCATCGCTCCATCTTAGTGGCCATTGATTACTTCACCAAATGGATCGAAGCAACATCTTACGCCAACATTACAAGATAAGTGGTTGTCAGGTTCATCAAGAACAACCTCATTTGCCGATATGGATTTCCAAGCAAGATCATTATAGACAATGGATCAAAGTTGAACAACAAAATGATGAAAGAACTGTGTGAGGAATTCAAGATCAAGCATCATAACTCTTCTCCTTATCGACCAAAGATGAATGGAATTGTGAAAGCCGCCAACAAGAATATAAAGAAGATCGTCCAGAAAATGGTCGTCACTTACAAAGACTGGCATGAAATTTTGCCATTTGCTTTACATGGGTATCACACTTCAGTACGCACTTCAACAGGGCAACCCCTTTCTCTTTAGTGTATGGCATGGAAGCAACGCTCCCCGTGGAAGTTGAAATTCAATCAATGAGAGTCCTCATGGAAGCAAAGTTATCTGAGGATGAATGGTGTCAAAGTAGATACGATCAGTTGAACTTAATCGGAGAAAAATGTGTGACCGCTTTGTGTCATGGACAGTTGTATCAAAGAAGGATGAAGAAAGCCTTCGACAAAAAGGTTCAACCTCGTGAATTTTAAGAAGGTGATCTCGTTCTTAAAAAGATTTTGTCTTTTCAACCAAATTCTAGGGGAAAATGGTCTCCTAATTACGAAGGGTCGTACATTGTTAAGAGAACCTTCTCTGGAGGTGCTATGACTCTCGTAACCATGGACGGTGATGAATTCCTACATACTGTAAACGCTGATGTAGTCAAGAAATAATTTGTCTAAAAAGACAAAAGAACAGCTCGGTAAGTCAAAAACCCGAAAAAGGAGGCTTAGGCAAAAATGAGCGTCTCGGTGGATTGAAAACCTGAAAGGGCGGTCCAGGAAAAAATTAAAGATAGTAAACAGAAAAAGTTTATTCTGGTAGATTGAAAACCTGAAAATACAATCTAGGCAAAAATTAAGGATTAAAGGACAAAGTAACTGCATCAGTCTGTACTTCGTCAACTTGAAGAATCTTCCATCAACGGATCAAATCTTCTCCAATTTGAAGCAACAAGCACAATTGGAATTCAAATTTGTTAGGGAGAATAGGGGTTATTGCTTTTAATGTAGCATTTTCCTAAATGTATTTACTTCAAAAAATTTTGAAATAAAAGCAAAATTTTCCTTTGAATTGTGTACATAAAAGGAACATTAACAGTTATCTCCATGAGTGTTTCGACCTCAAAAAGGATAAACAACTGTTTCGACATGCAAAATTTTGTCTTCCTCAAAAGAGATTATCAGACAATGGTATTCTTATCCAAAAAGAATTTCTAAACCTGGCACCGCCAGTGAAAAATGCTTTTTCTCACCACATAAGTATAAAGCATGCAACTTTGATTCATCACCAGTGATATCTACACCTTGCTGAAGATTTTTGCTGAGTACCTAATTGAACTGCGAAGTAGTCCTTTTCCAAATACGCTTTGTTGTCTTGTCAAGTCTTGTCAACATGCATATGAAATTCATTATTCATACACAATTGAATCATTAATGCATTCTTGCATTTTTCAATGTTTGCTCAAATATCACTTGTTTAGGTCGCATTTATTCCCGAAAACAAGTATGGTCATGTCATATCTCCATTAGACTGTCACACCTAAGTAGAAAGAGCACATTCTCTCTCTAGTTCCCCAGTCGAGTTCATTCCTCATTGGGTACAAAATCTTGATTGACCGTTTATTTCCAGTTCATTCCTGGATAGAACCTCATCTTTAACCAATTTACGTCTAGATCACAAAAAATCTACCTACAAACAATAAGCAATAGGCTCGTCATCCGAGCCCCTTATTTCTTTCTCATCTTTGAACTTATCATAAAACGATTGTTCTTCTTAACAAGTTTAATCATGAAAGTCCAAGAAATCCCCAAAGTTTCCTTTCTCTCTGAGAAACTTGTGTTTTTATAATCAAAACGCCCGTATCTTCTCAAAAAAGATCCCTGACATGATTGTAATTGGGAAAGTAGAAACCCATTTGAGATTTGTTTCCATTACTGTTTGTTATTCACAAGGCTGGATAATTAGTAATATTTTCTCAAGAATTACCTTGTTATAGTTATCACTTTGTTGATAATTGGTAATATCTTCAGAACTCATACCATTTACCATCACAATGCTAATAATCAGTAAACGAGTCTTTATTTCAAATTACTATAAATTATCACTAGGATGATAATTGGTAATATCACCTTTGCTTACCTTGAACATTGTCACCAGGCTGACATAAGGTAATCTCCTTGCTTCCCAAAGCAAAATAGATATTCACTTCCTTTGTGAATCTATTTTCCCAGTGAAACATATACTTGTTTCCCAACAAACAGGATTATTCTTTCTTATACAGATTGAGAAATCCTCACAGATATTTTTCACCAGTTGTGTCACCCTTTGGTACCTCCTTGGTAAATTTTTTGCAATCACTTTACATCATTCACATTTTTTGGTATCTTAGGCCCAAAATTTGCGTATTTTGATATTTAAGTCTCTTCACACCTATCGAGACGAAGATTTTCATCTTCATATCTCAGGTTTAAGAAACTTAAATAGGGGCATCTGTCATACCCTAATTTTTGACCTAAGATACCATCTCATATCATCTACATATGCATCATTGCATCATTGACAAATTTCAAAACAAGGTAACTTGTGTGTCTGCTCCTTGAGCCAAATTAGGGTTTTGAATTAAAAAAATCATCAGTTCATGATATGATCAATTAGGGTTTGAGTCTCCACTCACATATAATGATCTATCTTCATCAATCATCAACATTTGATCTTCAAATTCCAATCATTTCCTCAAGATCTATCATGATTCGACCAAATTAGGATTTTGATCGAGGATGGTGTATCATTGACTTTTTGCTCAATGAATGACCTAATTGCTTGGTGATTGATATCAAGATACCAATGCAATATATTGAACTAATTTATTGATTCAAAACATCTCCAAACCCCTGGTTGATCATCATAGAAATTCAGAATCATTTGACAAATAGTCAACTTCCAAATCAATCAAACTTTGACTTTTGGTCAACTTTTGAACTTCAAATTTTTTCAATCATCAAAGAATGTAAAATTATCCATCATGATCATTAAAAATAAAAAATGTGAAAAAAAGTCAACAAAAAGTCAAAACTTGATTTTTCTAAACACTTAGAAAAATTTTCAAGTGTTTTTATCACTTTTTTCATCATTTGCATGGTCATTTTTCACCAAGATCCTTTTTGATTCAAGAAAAAATTCCAACATGAAAGTTGTAGATATTGTTACAAGATTTCCAAAATTTCTAAGAATATGAAAAAATATTTTGTGGAGCTATGGTTTTGAAATTAGAACTTATAGGTCCATAAGCTTGAATTATAGGTCATTTTTCCAAGCTTTCAAGTCATTTTTGCCAAAATCCTCTTCTAGAAGCCTTGTCATCAACAAGGGATAAGTTTTCACTCAAAAATATATTGTGATCATGATTGAAGAAATGATAAGATCACTTGAGTTTTTTAACCATGGTTTAAAATTTAACCATGTGCATTTATGACAAAGATTTCATTCTTACCTCTTAAGCCAACTTGCAAAAATCCTTCAATCATATCTTGCCTTGATTTCCAAACATCTTGGCCTATAAATAGTGGTCTTTTCTCATTTAGAAATCACACCAAAACAACTATAAACTTGTTTTCTCATTTCTTTCTTAAAGTGCAAGTTTTATAAATTTCAAAGAGGTTAGAATTCCAACTTCCAAATCTTGCAAGTTCTAACCAAAGGAGTCATTCAAAACTCTTCTAAACATCATTTGAAAGTTGTTTAAAACTTCAATCCACCACAAAAACTAGCCAAACTCAGAATTTCTTTTCAAACTCCATAAACTTGCAAATTGAGACTTAAACCTCCAACTCTCAATCCACTCGTGCATCTTCCAAGTTTTCACTTCAAACATCATCTATACACTCCATATAAGTGATCCAAACCCTTGAATCACTTACAAAACTCCAAAATCATCATCATCTTCAACTTGCTCGAGTTGCAGTTGGACTTGGTCAGAATATTCCAGGTGCTTTCAGATCATTGCAAGCATCCAAGAACGTTCCATAATCATCACTGAAGAGGTAAGTTGCTCAAATTTGAACTTTATGATTTCTGAAATCCAGTCAAAAATTGCTATGCTATTGTGTTTCTACATGTGTGAGGATCATAAACCCTCAATCAATTTCTTGAATTGGTGCACATACATGATTTCACAATCATTTTTAAAATTAGGGTTCTTCGTGTTTATGCAAAAATTAATCACCTAACACTTAAAATAAATGAAATTAATTACCACCATCGTGTTCCTGGTGAAATTTCAAGCAAGTTCGATGTTTGAATCGTTCAATCTCGTTGAGAGACAAAGATGATACAAATTAAAATCTTGAGGAAGAAAATGGTGTTCTTGGCGCCATTTTCATAATTTTATGATTTTTCAAATTTTCGTTTTATAATATATTTAATGGTTGTTGATTCATAACCGGATAAACAACCACCCCAGTGGCAGAGCGCACACCTTTCATGTCATTCCTTGTAATAGGTCTAGGGTTCGAGTCCCCCTGAGACCTTTTATTTTTCCAAATTTTCCACTTTTAAACTATTTTCAAATCCATTTTCA
This sequence comes from Vicia sativa, assembly GCA_021764765.1. Classification (NCBI taxonomy): domain Eukaryota; kingdom Viridiplantae; phylum Streptophyta; class Magnoliopsida; order Fabales; family Fabaceae; genus Vicia; species Vicia sativa. The sequence goes on along the minus strand of CM038797.1, from coordinate 73,984,348 downwards.
AAACTTATTTTCATATATATTTAATTGGAAGCATGTAAATGACAAGCCACACATGTGGCCCAGTGATAATTCTTTTCAGCTTTGAGCTTCAAGTCCTAAGTTCAACAATCCTTAGGACCAAAACAAATTTTTATCACTTGTTTTCTTCATATTTCTATCAAACTTCAACATTTTTAAAAACCAATCAAAACTTATCATTTTGAGATGATTTTTTGCAAACTTATAATTTAATATATCTATTTTATGATTATGTCAAAAAATGTCAAAAAATATTTTCTTTTGATATATTTTTCATTAGGTTTAAAATAGACATTTTTAAGTATTTTAAAGTACTTTCAAAAATGTTTTCTTCTTGATTTTTCAAACTTAATCTTTTTCAAAACTTCTTGTGAATAATTTTCACTTTTCAAACCTTTTCAAAACTTTCAAAATGTTTTAATTAACATACACACCTCTTTTCCATGATCGATTCGATTAATCTTTGAAAATACAAACCGAACTAGGTTTTTTTCCTCGAAAATCTTTCGAATTCAAAATCAAATTGATCATGGGTCTCCCTTATGGTGTAAGTCCCAAATCTCCTATGTACATATTTAGTTTCCTTGTACATATCCACCATTTTGTGTACATATTCAATTCCTTGTACATATTCAACCATTTTTTGCAATATTTAAGTATAACTAGTATCATTCACTAGTTTTTATTCCGCTTGTTTCTACACCAATTCCACTAGTATTAAGAGGAGCATTATTCTCGGTGAAACTGCTCTTATTCCAGTGGGCCTCCCTTAAGGTGTAAGCCCCACTCCCTTGTATATATATCCAAATATATTAGCTTATCCTCTTGTTTTAAACACTTGTTTATATATTTCTTTCACACTCCTTTGTATATATCCAAGTTACACTAGCTTTAATTGCTTGTTTTAAACACTTATTTATATATTTCCTTTCGTAAACTCCTATGAATGCATACACACACACACACACACACTTGGTCATATATATACCTGTTCGTGTTTATTTATGTCATTACAACTAGTATAACGACTAGGTTCTCCATAGCCTCCTCTTGGGCTTCCTACAAAAGAACTCCCTCATTGAGTTAGCCTCCTCTTGGGCTTCGTACAAAAGAAATCCCTCGTTGAGTTTAGTCTTCTCTTAGGCCTCATACAAGAAAGAGACATGGAAATGTTTAACAACCTCCTACTGGGCTTCCAATACAAAGAATCACCTTCGCTAGGATAGAACCCTAAGTGTATGGTTTCCCGGTGAAATCACCCTTAAAGCCAAGCCAACCATACCATATAGCCTCCTCTTGGGCTCCCAATACAAGGACCCTTGATGTCCCTCGGAAAGCCTCCTCTCGGGCTCACAATACAAGGACCCTCGAATTCCCTCAGATATCCTCCTCTCGGGCTTACAATACAAGGACTCACAAGCTTCTTAAATGCATCCCCCTAATCAATAACAAAAACTTTCTCCTTAAAGATAAGACATGAATCATCTTTATGGAAGAAGTATCTTATCTATAGTATCATATACAAATCAAACATTTTTTTCAAATCAAACATTTTTCAAATCAAACACTTTTTCAAAACAAAACATCTTTCTTAACTGTAAGTGGCAACACTTACAATGAAAGATTCAACGTTTTTCAAACATCTTTCTTAACTTGTAAGTTGTAGCCCTTATACACTCAAGCAAAACAACCAATGCTTACAATGAAAGATTTAAACAATCAAATTTTCAAAAAGGTATGTGATGAAATAAATTAGATACATTTTTCATTAATATGACACTTGTCGTTGTCTCTTAAAATCGTTGCTTCCACTAGCACATAAGTGGGAACTGCGATTGCTCTGACTTTCTTAACCTCCTTTTGAGAATACGTAGACACAAGGTCTCACCCTTGGCGAGCATACTTATTTCTCCCTCAAACCAAACAAACCTTAGTTTCCCTTAGAACCGAGCTACATATGCTCTAATTCTCTCTAGGGGATATGTATGCAGAGGATCCCAATGATCTTTGCGCGCATAATCATAATAAATAAACATAGGTTCCTGGCTAACCTACCCTTCTTAAATCCCAAAGGAGAAATTTTCCCAAAATAGCATAGCAAATAAAACAAACACACAAAAGGTCCCTATAGAATATTAATATAGATATATAGGGTGCTAATACCTTCCCTTTATATAACGAACCCTCTTACCCAGGTCACTCCCTCATGCGTTGCATTTAGCTCACACTAATCGCATTGCATATCAATTTTAGGGTATTTCAGCTTTCCCCTTTTCCTTTCCTTTCTTGTTTGGAAACAATAAAGCTTGGTGCTCGCGTCATCTTTTAAACAAAAAATCAAAGAGTAAATCATTTTGAGCCAGAGATTCGAATTCCGATTCGATTTCGTCATTCTTCACTTTTTACCGCAAAGATACACTAAGATAATTACAAAGTAAAAAAATACTAAAAGTCTTTTAAACATAAAGTTGCCTAGTAATAATTTGTTTCCTTGTAGGTTCAAGAAGATTATATAATGAACATAATGTAGTTATCATATTCGTCCGAAGAGGTTTGATGATCAGTAGAAAATGTTCACCAAATTAATACGAGCATATAACATTAGTATTTGGCAAAACACAGAACCTAACTATAATAAGAAACCATTAATTTAAAATTACTCATGCATTTAGAAATGGTGCTAAGTAACCGTCTTTTCTCCCACTTATTTGTGATGTTACGTATGCTTCAATATTTTTTGGAAAACTATTTATACATCACGGACCAACTGGATGAAAGAATCCATAAGTATATCATTTATTTAATTTTATATAAATACAGTGAGTGTACCTAAATGGTATTAAAAAAAAACAAGCGAGGAATTAGTTATATACAAAAGGATGAATATACCATATTGCGATATTCAATTCTATATACTTATGTGCATCAAACTTGTAGTAACTCTATGTCCAGCCACCAATTTCAAATGAACATATTCTTTATACCTTTAGGATCGACAAAGAAACACTCAAATTCTCGATCATGTTCTAGCACAATACGAATTACTTATGTCTTGTAGATAAGGAAACATAACATTTTGGTATATGATTCGTCACAAGGAGATAATAGCTCGTTATGGATCTCGTTATCGATATGGGCAATTGAACAACTTCCTTTTGTGCTTGCTCCACATGCACTGGTTCTTTCAAGCAATAGATCATCATCATATTCATCATGTGTACACTATAGTATGGTTCAAGTTATTCTCTATATCATAAAAATAATATGATCGCAAAATAAAACATACATTATATATATATATCACAATATTCTCACATATCACATATAAATCTTCCATGTCTTTTTTGCAATTTTCTCGCTCCGCTGCTAACGTATTTGCAAATTCTTTCTTTTGACTTTCCAACTTTCTTTCAAACTCTTATATTATTTATTTTTGCACATGTATGATTATTTTTCTTGTTGAACCAAACCACACTTTCAGGGCGATGTCACCTCCAACACCACGAAAACACCCATCATTCTCCTTTGTTCTGATTGCTTTTTGATAGAACGAAAATGTATCACATGTTTGGCTTGATTTACATAGATTATATCTTTATTTTATTTTAATTATATTGCTTTATATTTGTATTACGCCGGTATTTTCTTTGTTTTCAGAAATTTAATGCTTACAAGGCATGTGCGAAGAAAGTCAAGAAAAGTCGAGCAAATTGTACTTAAAATCCACAAAAAAGGAGCAAAAAGGCAAGCATGTGTTGTGAGACTAAAATGGGGTGTATTGGAGAAGAAATGAGTTATAAAAAGTAATGGACCAACGCGCAAGCCCAACCCATGAATCTCCTTCACCAGCCCAGCAAGGTGTGACGGTCGTCACACCCCTCAAGCCAAACTGTAACGGTTGTTACGCATTACAAGGCGAGATTTCTCCAACAAGCAAGGGGTAAAGATTGTTACACCCTAGCCACGCAAGCCCTAACGGTCGCGACAAAGCAGGAAGCAAGGCTTCCTCTACAACCAACACGTGACGACTGTCACGCCCTCTTCAATAGTCCGTAGCGATTGCTACGGAGGCTATTTCAGAGGAGAAACTCCCTCAATGCTCGCGTACCTCAACTCTATAAATATGGATTTAAACCTCACTTTTCACACGCTTCTCTTTTCCTTTTTTTCCTATTTTTGCAAGAGCATTATTCATAGTCATGTTTTAGGCAGAAAACTACGTTTGTCAAAGTGGTAGTTTCTCACATCGAAGAACTACCACACCATTAGTTTTAGGTGTTGTTTTCTTTTATCTAAATTATGTATATAATTTATCAAGCATGTTGGTATATTCTAAATTCAGTTTCTGTTGATTCACGCGAAGTTTGTTTCAGAAGTTAATTTTAGTTTCATTTATTCCTGCTCTTACAGGTTCCTCTTTATCGCATTTCTTATTTTTATTGTTTCGTTTGTTTAATTTAATTACTATGCTATTCTTAATTGCAAACGTTATATTTAGTTTGTTTACACCTGATTCCATGTTTAGTTAAATAGTTTTGAGTCCGGTGTATGAGGACCGTCGTTACCAACGAGACTCAGTAGGAAATAATAGGTGTGAATTTATGATTAAAATTTTATTTTGGTTTCAATTTCCAAGTCTAACTCAAATAGCTTTGTCACGAGAGTGAGAGGTTATTTAACACGATTTTATCACGAGAGTGAGAAATCAATTAAGGTTAGAGATGACACTGCGAGAGCGTGGGGATCAAACCGAATAGTGGAAATTAGGCAACAAATCTAAATACAGCGAGAACGCTTTGTATGCGTTTAGGATATTATTGGATTTCAAAATATATTTCTTAGTTACCGGGAGAGCGAGAGAAAAATCTTGGGATTAGGAAGTATGGCTTTAGTTAATACCGCGAGAGCGTGAGGCGGAGTCTTTAAGTTGGTATATTCTACGGAACTAAGTTATAGTCGTTATTAGTACCCGTTTTCTATTAGTCCTTAAGGAACGCGGAAATCATATCCCGACCTCGTTTAAGTATTATTTCCTAAGTCCATTTATTTCAGTTTTAGTTCTTAGTTTTCCCCAAAATCCAATTATTCATTAGCCTTAGCTTTACAAAGTAACGATAGATTATAGTAGGTTGACATTGGTCTCTGTGATTCGATAATATTTTATATTACTTCGATATTTCCGTGCACTTGTGGAATTTATCCACCACTTTTACTAATATATCATGGTTTGGTAATGGAATAAAGAAACCTTCGTGGGCCGAGAAAACTAGAAAATCCTACACAACATGATAAGATATATATTGTTAATTACCAAAGCAATTTAAATAACACATAACGTACGCACAATAATTCTTACTTGCGACTAATCTTGAGGCATATGAAGTGTAGTCTCCATTTGGTCATTTTCGAGTCATCTTCCACTTCTCATGTCGTGGTGGTGGAGATGGTTCTCAATCACAACTCATGGAGTCCTCATCTCCTAATTTGTGTCTTTTTTTCAATAATTATTGTTTTCTCAAGTTTATGTATCCCCCACTAGACGATCTATAGGGGTATGTTTTTTCCTTGTTCAACTTTCCTACTTCACTTTAACCTGTTTTAGACATAAGAAAAATATTAAATTGCATGGTTGTATCTATAAAGAATAAACATAAAATTATCATAAAATACAACTAATATTAACCATTAACTACTCAGAACTATGAGACTTCACAAAATAATTTCAAACCTTCTTGTTAAGAAAATTATATCTCACCCACGAAAGCTCAAGATTAGGCTTAGGCTCTCTAATATAGTCACACATAAGCTGTAACTTAAAGCCCCTTCAAGAAGTACCAGCATAAGTGATCCACTTCATAGGAAAAATCAAACATCAACTACATAGTTACATCAATAAGTATGTTTTAGTGGTTATATAAAGTAATATCGAATCGATGAAAATTAAAATTAATATTTTAACGTATGTCCAATCATTTATCAATATAATGACTTTCCTATGTCCAAGGAACACAACATAACTATTAAAAATGAAGCAGTATGATCATCAAGTATTGTATAGACGAGAGTAAACTCGTTCAGAAATTGGAACACAGCTTGCGAACTTTTGCTAATTTAGCCATCATTGTGGAACCTCTTTATTTTTTTCTTCTATTTTTCGCCTATAGATTGGGAATCATTTGTACGAGCTTTATTTGTATAAGTAGTTTTGTCGCCACTGGATGAAGAATAGGTCATCTATCAAGAGATAAAATAATCAACATCATGACACAAATACAAACAACAACCACACAAGAATCACTACTACAAATAACACTTCTAACATCGGACACGAAATGTGTTTTACCTCGACATCTGAAGCGAGGTAAATAAGGTCGTCATGAAAAATATGGACTTAACACCTCGGTGTTTTAAAACCTGAGGTGTATAGTTATATGCACATGAGTTCGAACTCCAGGAGCCACACTTTTATTATATTAAAAACTATCGTATCTTTTATCTCGGTTTCTCAAAAAACCGAGGGGTTAATAATTTTTTTGTTTAAATTGTTACATTGTTTACCTATAATATTACATTGTTTACACAGAACATTATTTACCTGGAATATTAAATTGTTTACAGAGAACATTGTTTACCCCAAATCTTACATTGTTTACACATAAAATAAATATAAAAGTAAAACTCTCTAAGGTGGTTCAAGATAAAAATCAAATTCCCTAGGGTGGACAAGATAAAAATTAAATTCCCTAAAGATCTAGATTTAGATCTTCGTATTATTGAATCTTGGAGAAAATCTTCTGCTAGATATTACATGCAATTGTTTATGATCAAAAAAAGGTAAGGTAATGAATATTTAAGAAAAAAATCAAAAAAGTAATTAATGAAAAAATATTTAAGAAAACAAACCTTGATCCCAAATGATTATATGTTCTTGCAATCCATCCTAGAGAACTTTTTCAAGGGTCCTTATGTTTCAAGCGCTTAATATATTTTATTTAGGTTAGATTTTTAATATCGTATGAGAACTTATATATTGGATGTCCCTTAGGTTTCCCGGCACGACAGATAGTAGCAGTACTTTTAAGCCCGATCACCTCCATCTTAACTTGTTTGTTCTCAAGGACACCCATAATGTCGAAGAAACATGTCGACATCGATCTGCCAATCAAGAAATTCCTCCACTTCCATTGTTACGTAGAACAATGGAACATTAACTTTCACTCGATAGTCATTGATGTTCTGTCGATAGCCAAATAGAACATTATCAAGACTAAGTTGAGAAATAAGATGGATGATAGATTTTTAGGAGATATCATGACGGTATATATTGAAAGGGAAATTAGCGCAAGCATTGATTATGAGTTTATTATTGATGATTTCAAGTCACTCGGAACGTGTAGAGCATTATTTTAAGATATTTTTACGTCATGTAATTTATTTTTTGATATTTTACTTTAAATATATTTAACTTAAATGTTTTATTTAAAATGCTATTTACATTTTATTTATAGTCTTTAATTTACGTTAACGGTCATTCAAAAAAAAATTATTTGACTCCACCGCTTGTTATTTCACTTTCAAAATTTCATTTCAATTTCATATTGACTTGAGCCACCACCAGAATACTATCATCGCATAGGAAACATTACACTGGTTATCATCAATCTATCATATTTTAATAGAATAATGTTGTAATCTTAATGGTAGTATTTAAACACAAATCATATACCGCAAACCATAATCTTTTATTGATGATAAAATGGAACTACCAGTTCTGTACTCATAGAAATAACAACAATCAACTTAATATCGCTATCAAAAACATTATTGTTTATCTATTGTTAGATTGGTAGTTTCTCTTTCCTTTTGAAAGTACTTACTCTTCTAACAATGTTTGATTTGAATTAGCATTATATCAAATTTATACTAATACACCTTGAATCTCCTCCCTTTAGTTTAATGCAAATGCAATTTTCTTTAGGTTCTTCTTTAAGGTGCAACCTATTTTGTATAAAGAAATTGAACCAAACCATGTGTTAGATGAATAATGTCGTTCTTCTAATACTGTCCTGTCCCATTTGATTCTGATGTGTCAAAAATGTGCAAGTTAAGAATTTGCAAAGCAAGAGGGAGATGGTGACACAAACCTTGTTTTTATAGAGAGTTTCAATGAAACATGTACTTAACATTCCAATTCATTCCATGACAAACAAAGTATGAACAGAATGAGTTATAGGCTATAACCTAGTGCTTGAAGCAGGTAGATGATACATATGTACTTGGCTCTGTGGTCTCAATTAAATGAATCTAAATTATTTCCTGTTAAAGATACATATCATATTATTGCTTAGCCTTAAATCCATTATTCTTAAATTACAAATTATAATATGGATCAAGAAACATTATTAGTGAAAGTGAGATTGTTTAACATGTATATCATAATTGATAAATCAGTGTAAACGACTAATCTAAAATTCAATATTTATCGACATAATTTATTTATATTTATCTATTAATTATTTATTAAAGTTGTTGATATTTATAAATTAATTAAAAAAATAAAAAAATATTATTAAAAAAGAAATATTAGACGGAGTTTACTAAAAGTTAGCAAAAATTTAAAGATTTAAAATACACTAACACAAAAATTTATATATAACACATATAAAATGTTCACATCGATAAAATGTTCACATTTTCGGAAAAAATCAAACTCCAATTTTATAGAATTTAAGTTAAAATTTCATACAGATCGATTTATGATATTTTCGTAACTACATTATTCAATTTTGAAGTAGCTATGTTAAATATTAGTAGCTAGCATGAAATGAAATGTATATGAAACATGGAGTATCATTTTACCCAAAGGCTTGTCTACCAAAATAGGCATCTTATATATTTTTGATAGGTACATATTTTGCAATTTGTATATTTAGTATGGTGGTGAATTACCAAGTATGAGAAATCCTAAAGTAGAAATAAAATCTGTGAATGAATTTTTGCTTTTTCCCTCTTTCCTTTTTTGCCTAATCTATAACTGACCAATTGTACATGATACATCCTTTGGAAGGCCCCGTCTCTATCTATCCCGCAATAGGGTTACATGCAATTATTTTGGGTCACATTCAGTGATGTGCTCATTTGACCAGATCGATATACTCTATGTATCTAGGAATTATTTGCATTAATCCTATTTGGCTTTCCATGTGTGTTAATTTTGGAATTTTAAGTTTTGGTTTGACTTGATGATTAAGTAACAAAAACTAAGGCATTGGGAAGTGATGAATAAGATGCTGCTAGACCTAGCTAGAGGCTACTTAGGCCATAGGTATAATTAACATATTGAGCTAGTTGTAAAGTATGAAAGGGGATCGTGTTTGTTTCGAGATTGAGTAAAAATAAATAATGGTAGCTTAAGAGCTCAATGGAGTAGTTTAGGTCTCCCTTTCTAAAGTTGATACTTTTATTAGATTTATCCCCTTTATCACTACGCCATAAAAAGATAAAAAGACTATTTTTTTGCCTTTAAAGCGCTTAAAAACGGGGTTATAGGTGGCGCTACTATAAGTTTTAGTAACGCTTTTTGTTTAGACAAAAGCGTTGTCTAAAGTAGACCTAAGAGAACGCTTTTTCCTATGAAGTGTTTTTTAAAGTAGGTCTTTAGCAGCGTTTTTTACTAGAAAAACGCTTTCTTAGGCCTACTTTAGAATGCTTTTTATGCTTTCTGTAGGCATTTTTAGGCAGCGTTTTTTTCAAGAAAAAGTGCTACTGAAGGCCTACTTTAGAAAGCGTTTTTTCTGGAAAAGTGTTGCCTAAGGTATTAAGGCAGCGCTTATGAAAGTGTTGTTTAATGTACACTTTAGAAAACACTTTCTAAAGTATACATAAGACAGCGCTTTCAAAAGCGTTGTCTATACCTTAGGCAGCGTTTTTCCAGGAAAATCGCTTTCTAAAGTGTCTATAGGCAGCATTTTTGGGTCTATATTTTGGTTTAAACTTGGAATAATAACACGGTCAGTAGTAACTTGTAAACCTGGAATATTCAATTGTAATCCCATAAACCTGTAATATACAATTGTAACCCAAAATATATGTCATTATAATACCAAAATATATGGAAAAAAAAGGCATTATAATACCATTACACTATATACCATTGTAATCCAAAATGTATGTACACCAATATAATTCAATTCAAATATTTCTAACATAACCATATCAGCCTTAACAATAACAAAGTCATCCCTAACAATAACTAAATCAACCCTATCAAAATCAACCCTAAAAAAACAGCCCTAACAACCACTAAATCAGCCCTAAGAACAACTAAATCAGCCTTAATTAATAAAATCAGTTCAAAATCGCCAAATTCCGACAAACGGACGGTCCTGGTCCTGCAAGGTATGAACATAATAACACGGTCAATAATGTATTCACACAATAATATATTCATAACAGTTTTCACACAATAATGTATCCATACCTTATATGATTCTTTGCTCAATAAAATATTGACACAATTCCTCTTTGATTTCTTCCAACTGAAGTTTCGTGTAATATGCACACTTGTATTCATCAAAGTACTACATAACAAAACATAATATGCATGACTTAGTTAAAAGTAATAAATTATATGAAATATCCGATAAATAATAAAACAATCCTAAGTTATAAATCAATACCATGATTGGAATTTCTATTCGATTCATTTGAAGGATTTCTTTGATAAACTTCAAAAATAATCCGCAATCTATACCGTTTCACTGTTGAGCACACTACATAGAAAAAAATAAGAATGTATAGGTGTCTTGTTTTATCAAGTAGCATCACTATTATAAGCAAAATTGTGAAAATTAATGTACCTGCACTTTGATCTATGTAATGTTGTTGAATTTAGACCGTTGTACTCGAGCTTGTCTTTGACTTCGGAATACTTGTATTGATCTAACAAAATAAAAACATATATTTAGAACAATCTCACAAAAATAATTAAATATATAAATATACACGAATATTTAGAAAAATCTCACTTACGTATCAATCATGAACTTCATTTCCAGATAATTAGTCCAATCACCATCTACCGAATTCAGATAATAGACCACTTCTTTTATAGGATCCATAACAACCAAAAACCAGTGACGTCTATAAATTAAAACAAAAGTTTATATGAAAATTTTCTACGCAAAAGAAACAAAGATTAAAATAAACTTAGAATGAAAATCTAACCCTGTAGGAATAATATTATACGCCCAAAGATACAAGGTTTCCGTACTGCCGGTGGCCATGATTCTCTCGACTAAGTGCTCTCTTATTGACTTCGGTTCCCTAACAATTGTCGCTCCGCTGACACGGGAGGAAGACACGAAATAAAATATGTTTGACAATTGATTCCCGCGTATCAATTTGTCATGTAACAACCTTATATAAAAACATAATAAACATTAGACTATTTTCATTGAAATGTGTAAATAAATTGTTCAACTAATTAAATAATATATTGATCGAATTATCGGATGTATGAGTGCATAACACTGACGCCTAATTCTCTATGATGAAAAATCTCTTCCATGTCCTCTTGTCCAATTATTTCATTGCAAGAAAAACCAAAGATACCTTCATCCATATCGATTTGACGAATACCACCATTCATTACATTTGATATTGTGACATGTGTTTCAAGACACATCCGGAATCGAGGAACAAAAGCACCTTTTATTGGCACAATCTTTGGAGGATCCCTTTTCTTGGGTGGTATGCTACCAATTTTCTGGCTCACTTGTTGTGACCCTTGAGCAGGTACCTAAAAATCATATATCTTAGGTAAAATATAAAATCATGCAGGTTTTTATTCGGATCATATAATTAACACTTTAAACGTACCTCTTTTTGTGATGCAACAGACTCGTCGTGCTGCAAAATCTCTTTATCCTTAGATGCAGATTTTGTAGGAGTCTAAAATTACCATGTAAAAAAGTGAGGTCAGAATTGATAGTTGAATACTTAAAGATTCATAATGGTTTTCAACATACTTGATCATCTATGAAAATAAGGTTCGATGGTCATGCAACAAAAGAACTTATTGCATCTCGCAGCAATGTGGTCTCTGAAACAGTGTCATGTACTGGTAGCAACACATCTAGATCTAATGCAACATCAACCGATATTTTCATGTGTCCATCCGGGAGCGGTCTATGGTGAAGTAAATCTCCCAAAGTGTTATGCACTTTTCCCTTGCCAACTATGCGATAAGTTAGTGACAATAAGTATAACTAACAAGATGAAATGCCCTAAACCAATAATAATATTTCACTGTTAATGTGTATATATGTTAATTAACATAAATGTGCTATTTTAATTTCACAATAACATATATAATTACCTCGGGAAAATTATTTTCACAGTTGATACTAGCTTTGTCATTAGTTTCTTTCAACTGTGAACTGCACTTTTCCGCCATATCTCTCTCTTTATCCTTTTGTAATTCACGGACATGTGCTTGTAATTCCTGCAATGTTTGCATCACTTCATGATTTCTAGGATTTCTTTTCCTTGGATGCTAATACAAGGAGGTTGGAGTCTCACCATGAACTTTACCCCTCACCTGACCGGGATACTCAGCAACATTTAGTGCTCGACTAAGTACGCTCTTGTTATTTTGGTCCTCACCTATGGATAGCGATTGCGATAGGGTCTCCTGAAATTCATTTACATATCGAAAATTATTAGTGGAGATAAAAAATTAATTATATATTAATAAAAAATTTATTTAATTAAAGACACAATGTTATACTTACACATTCATCATAAATATGTTGAACATCGGGATTAACAACTTGATCCTTGCCCACACGAGCTTCCTTCCACAACACATGTGCTGGTAGTGATGTTTCGTCACTTTTCGTCTCGTCTAACTACGCATTGACACAAATAATAAGATCATAAATTATAACACATTGAGAGAATTAATAAAATCGTATCATTTATATTTACTTACAATTTTTTCCTGTAAGCGTGCATATCCCAAACCCCTTTTTTGTATGGATATGTGGGTTTTGACGCTCTCTCGCGATTTATGGCACTCACTTTCTTGAAATTTGCGTCTCTTCTTTGGCCTACAAAAGCAACTCATTCTTCAGGTGTAATGAAGTTTTCATACTTCTTTGGACGTTTCGGATCCCCTTCAACAAAATTTACTTCCTCATCCTCAAGATACTTGTTTGTTAAAAAAGCTCTCTACCTTCTGTGTCTTTTTCCGACCAAACCAAATATATACTTTTTACGTGTATCTTCAATGTTAAAATACCTCTACGAAAAAACATACATTGTGTGTTAGTATAAGTAATTTAAACACATTATCGTCAAGATAAAGCAAATAACAACAACCATATATGGTACCTTTATCTCAGTCCAAATTTTCTCTTTACCCTCATCCAACTCTCCTCTTTTCTATATAGGAGTGGTGATTAGAATGTGCATACAAACAAGTGTACCAATGTAGCTTCTCAACTTTGCAGCATTAGACCCAATTAGTTGGTCCTCATCATTCTAATCTACAATATATGTTACTCATCTATCTCTATCATGAATGATTCCCCTCATAATAGTTTTGCCTCGTGTAATATCTTTTTCTGAAGTATCATCTGGAGCATTTGCATCTTGTGATTTTTCTTGATTACTAGCCATTTGACCTGTAATAAAGAAAAAAAATAAAAATGAAATGAAAAATATAAAAATCCATAATCAATAACTCTGTGAAACTTTTATCCGACCATCCATTGTCCGTCTTTAAGTTGTACAACTTTAATACCGCAGACAATCTTGTGAATTTTGTACAACCATTATACAACGGTTTCTATGCATCACTTACCAACCTCTCGAACATTTTGGGACAATCATTAAGATCTTCTTCAAGCGCTTCTACAATCTCTTCGACTCGATCATAATCATATATATATCTGTGCAATTGTCTTTTGAAGCATAAGTCGTATTATACCCCGATTCAACATTCCTTTTACTTTTCTCACCATGAAAATTCTAACATGTATAACTTATATCAATTTCATACTGTATTAAATGCGATGCCAACTGAACCGCGTCAACCCGACTCCCATAACAACAACCCAAGCAAGGACATGTCATTCGACTGGGGTCTTTGGCATGCGCAACAGCAAACTTAACGAATTCCGATACCCCATTCTCGTAATCTTTCGATAATCGATTGGAATACATCCATGTCTTATCCATGGTTTTACTAATTAAGATAAACAAAAACAACAAATTAGGGCACAAAACGGTATAATGTGTTTCTGTCAAAACGCAAAGTATACACGGAATGGATCCGGAGCAAGAAAACACAACATATTCACGCAATTATCGAACAACAACGTCGAGAAGTTGAAACGAGAAGATCAAACTCACGGAAACACAGGGAATGAACGTTGTACATATAAAACAACATCAAGGATAAGTCATAACATATAAAACAATTCAAGAAACTTATATGATGCACATGAACAATTCAAGAACCAAGTAATCGATCATTCAAGAAATTCAATTCACAAATGAAACTAAAACCAAAGAAATTTAAGTTATTATTCAACTCACATTCGAAACATGGAAAATCGAATTCATAGTAAGTTCTAAGCCCCTAAACCAAAATTCGGACAACAACTACCTAAATCCAACCATGCTCAATGAAATTATCTCGAACTAAGCTTGCTCACACCATAAACAAGTTAGTAATCACAAGGTATACAATCAAAATAAAACTTATATAATGCACATGAACAATTCAAGAACCAAGTAATCGATCATTCAAGAATTTCAATTCACAAATGAAACTAAAACCAATGAAACTCAAGTTATTATTCAATTCACATTCGAAACATGTAAAATCGAATTCAAAGTAAGTTCTAAACTCCTAAACCAAAATCCGGGTAGCAACTACCTAAATCCAATCATGCTCATTGAAATTATTTCAAACTAGTGTTCAACGCAAACGGAATTCAAAATGTCACCATAACCAAACTCACCGTTCCAAGTTCATAACCAATCAATTTAAAATTTCGAATGAACTAAATCAAGAAATGAAACTCGTATAGACATTACCAAATGGATCATATACCAACATCAACGATCATCACAAGTTAACTCAAACGACATATCACAAAGTCAACATAACAAGTATACATTGATATCAAGACTAGCATCCAATTTAACCAAGACATCATGTCAATGCAATTTTAAACAAAAAATAACATTTATCCTAAATTAATATTGTTATTTCAACACAATTTATGCTAACTATAACAAAGTTTATTCAATATTTATGCAAACTATAACAAAGTTTATTCAACACATTTTATTCAACACAGAATGTCATGTGCCCAATCAATACAATGGTTTATTCAATGGTTCAATACAATGGTTCATTTTATTCAACACAGAATATATAAGAATTGATATTTAGTGTAGAATGGAAGAGAGGAGAAAATACTAGTAGCTATTCGAATTACCAGTGTTGGTATTGAGATAACAATGACGAGGAGACAGAAGGAACGGTGGCGGCGGATAGATGGTTGTTAAAGAGGAGCACGACGACAGATAGATCTTGTTGACGATGAGAACGGCGGGCGGCGGCGGCGGAAATAGGCGGTAAGTGTGATTTCTAAGAAGGCAAGTTTGTTGATGATGGTAAACGACGATTAGTTGGTGATGATGTTAAACGCGAGCGACTGAGGGTGTTGGAGGGTGAGCGAGTATGATGAAGAGGGAGATGGAGAAGATGGAGTTCTGAGAATGGATTTGAGAGGAACATAAATTGTGTTTTTTTATTTCAGGGTTTAGAATTTTAATTATAACATTAGATACGACAGCGCTTTTCAAAAGCGCTTTCTTAGGGCAAGATATAGTAGTGCTTTTTCCTAAGAAAGCGCTTTCTTTCCCTATGCCTTTAGTAGCGCTTTTCAAAAGCGCTTTCTTAGGTTAACCTTTAGTCGCACTTTTAGAAAACTTTTTCTAAGGGTAACATGTAGCAGCACTTTTGAAAAGCGCTTTCTATAATTATTTCTTAAGACTGCTTTTAGCAGCGCTTTTTATAAACGCTTTTTTAAACTAGCCTTTAAGAGCGTTTTTTTGGAGCAATTTTTTTTTATAACTTATGGCAGCGCTTTCTTTTGGGTGCTGCCAAAACTCAATTTTAGCGTAGTGTATATTAGAAATTAAACAAGTAAAGCGAGTCTAATCTACACTCAAGGGATATGGTGTCTTTAATTCGAAGTAGATAGCACTGAGTGAGTGAATGGATGTGAGAAGAAAAAAATATTTTTAATAGAATATAAGATTAATATATTTTTGCTCATTATTAATTAAAAAAATTTCTTTTTGTCCCTATAAAAAAATATGATATGTTTTAGTCTCTACAAAATTATTACGTACGTAGTTTTAATCTTTACTATTAAATCGATTTGTATTTTTGAATAATTATTTTGTAGATTTGTTTAAACGTTATAAAAAAGTTCTTTATAAAACAAATTTAAAATTTTATTTTTAAATCGAAATTTTCTTTATTTTTATCAATATCTTTTGAAATTAAAACAATTCATATTTAATTCTTCTTATTTTAAAAAATATAAAACTCGATACAAAAATTTATAGTATTCTAAACACATGAAAAATATTATTCAAAAAAAATAATAAATAATTAAATAGTTTTTAAAATTTTAGAAAATAACAGAGACAAAAACCGCAAGAATAATTTTTTTAAAGAATTAAATAATTTATTTAAATATTTCAAATTTATTATTTTCTTTCATGTTACTATTTCTTCTTTTTTTTTTAATGATTTTCTCTATTGCTTCCATCAATATATTATAATTATTCTTCATTTTCAAATTATTTTTTATTTTTATTTAATATAAACTAAAATCATTACAATTATTTTGTAATTTCATTTTATATTTATTTACGTTACGTTTTTTTCTAATGTTGTTATTTTGTTATGCATTTTATATATTAATAAGTTATTTTATGTATTCAAAAGTTGTTATCAACACATAATTTATTTCGTGTCTAGAGTTATAATACAAATCAAGTGTGCTCAATTTTTTTTTAACGTTTGATAGTAGTTTATGACTTTTTAGTCACTCAATATTATAAATATTATTTCCAAAAAAATATTAATAAAATTTTTCACCTTTGAATACCATATCACTTAGAAAAAGTCATAAGGATAAAAATGCAAATTATTTATAAAATCACTTCCACCCCCTTATGGGTGTTCAAAACTGAACCAAACCAAACCAAAAATCGTAAAACAAACCAAACTAAACTGAACTGAAAACCGCAAAAAATGCATTTTGTTCGGATGTGTGTGTTTGGGGTCATATTTTAACAAAATCGTACGGTTCGGTTCGAGTTGCAGTTTGTATTTTTCAAACCGAACCAAATCGAATCAAATCATTTTATGTTACAGCCTAACTTTCACTTAACTCACATCCAATCCAAACTTAAACCTATTATGCCTTAACCTTATGATTATGAACAATTTTCTCTTCCTCACACCTATGGTTTCAGTTTCGTCCCTCTAAAATCTCTCTTAATATTATATCACCTTCATCTCCAAATACATCTTACAACTTCTTATCTAATTTCTACTCTCTTATATTCTTTCTCTTATAATCTCTCCTTTCTATTGTTCTTTCTTTTTTATCTTCGTTAATCTCTCAGCTTCTCTATTTTTTTTCATTCTAATATTTTTATATTGTTTTATGCTATTGTTGTATGTTTATTATTCCTCTTTTGTCTAATATAATTTTTACATATTAAATGAGAATATATGGTTCAAATATGACGAACCTTATTGTTCTTTGGTAGTGTATAAATAACTAAATACAATGTTATATTGTCATCTAAATGTGTATGTATGTCTCAATAATTTTTTTTTGAAAAAAGCCGAACAAATTAAATCAAACTAAACTGCATTGGTTTGGTTTTGGTTGGTTCAGTTTTATTTCTAAACTCCAATTGAGCCAACCAAATCACACGTGTTTTTCTATGGCAGTTCAGATGCTTTTTTTGCGTTAAAAGCGTCCAAATCGCACCACGAACACACTTATCTCTCCTCGTGAACCAAACATATTTTTAATCAAAATTTCTTCCCTCCCCTTTTGAACGAAATCTTTTTTCATAAAAATCACCCTTCTCCCCTCTTTTAAATCAAACATATATATAATTATAAAAATTCCTCCCCTCGTCTCCCTTTCTCTTCCCTTCATTAAAATGTCTTCCACCCCATCTCCTCTTTTGAATATATATATATAGGGTATATCATATGAGCATAAACAAGTTATATGAGAATGTGAAAATGAATTATAACCGTTCGATTTAAAAACGAATGATTGAGATTAAATTGTGATCTTTACTAAATCATGTGTTATTAATAAGAAAGAGAAATTATTAATCAAATTTTAAAAATATCTTTTAATCTCGACCTTTAAATATAAATTCTAAACCTATAAAAAAATTTAGTCATTGAATAAATCTTCATGTATTTACTGTGGTTGTAAGGAACATACCCATAATACATGCTATATGAGAAGATTTAGTATACCAAGTAAAAAGTATGCCAGGGTTGATAAAGGAACTAATCCAAAAAGATCCAAAGAATTTTGGATATTTAGAAAGAGACATTAATTTATTTTTTTCAGGTGTACTTGAAAACTATATGCTAAAATTGTAAAATAAAAATTAGTTCTTGAAGGCGTGATGATACCGTTTGATATAGTAAGGTAAAATTTTAACTTGGAGATGAATTTAAAAGTTTGGCACTTTCAATTAATATTGTGAAGAAGAGTAAGTGAATGTCATATTATCTTTTTATCTAACACTTTAATTATCAAGATGTAATTATCCCATGGATTAGTTGTTGTATTATTTCCCTCTCCATTATATTTTTTTGGTTATTATATTTTTTTTCTTTTTGATGATGTCAAAAGTGGGAGAAATGGTATAATAGATTTTTTATTATTCATTATATTTTAAGGGGGGATAAAGTCTTAAATTGAAAAATGAAGGAGGGGGATATATAAGATAGAGGGAGTTTCTAATTGCTGTACATATTACAAGATTCAAAAATCTTAAAGCAACTTGTTGATGAAGAACAAAATTGCAAATGATATTATGAAATTACGAAGAAGAGTCTCTCTTTGATCTTTGTTAGGGTTTTGATGAAAACAAATACATCAACAAATAAGAAAAATATAAATTCAATAATAATCAATAAAGAATAAAAGGATGGAGACGCTGAACAATAAAAATGAAGGCAACAATCGACCATGAAAAAATAGCAAAGATCATCATGGAACAAATTTAAGATTGTCTTTATCTTTGATATATCATCATTCATATTATATATCACTTTAAACTCATAAAATATCTCTAAAACTTAACCTAAAATGTTTTCAAAGTTATTGCATAAAAATCATTGAAGTTGAGCCTTATAAAGTTATTTTTAATATCGTTGAAAAAGTGGTAGTCGATTACCAGAAGTTGGTATTTGACTACCAGTGCTATTTTCTTTCAAAAATACACGAATGATGCAAAGTGATAGTCGACTACCAGAATATGGTAGTCGATGTCTAGCCGAACTAGTGTGTTTTTTCATCAAACAAAATCACTTATTTTATTGGCAATAATTCATTGAACATTTTCAAAGATATGCAACTATTCATAGAGTTTTCTAAGCGTGTATAAATGATGGTTTGACATAAAAAAACAAAATAAGAATTTTCACACCATCATTTACACAATTCAAAGATCATTTTCAAGAAACATTCTTTTTTAAAATGGTTTGAAACTTGTAATCTTTCATAAATCAGAAATGTTTTAAAACCAGATCTTAGTCTGAGCAATTATGTGATATACATTTGAATTGTGATATTGATAAGAATCGTCAATCATAGTTTGAATCTAATTACTGAATAGTCAACTTAAGTTCTCCATTGCTCTACAAAATCACGTGTGACTTGTTTCATCATAGTGTTTGGTGAAGATCATCATAGTGTTTGGTGGTTATGTAAAAGGTTCTTTGAGTCGGGGTGATTCAAAGTCCTCCATAGGATTTGGTGTTCATGTATGTATTATAATGTTGTAAAGAGGTATTTGTGAAGACATGTATAAGGATCTGAACATAGTGGAAAATCGTCTACGGAGTAGAAAGACTATATGTACTTTTGGTTAATAAGGGGAACTAATATAGTTCTATTTTGTTCTTTATATTTATGCACTTTGATTTTATGCACTTTACATTCAATTTCAAGATAAACACTAACAATTAATTCCAGAAAAATTAAAAGAGGAGAAACTTTACATAAAAACAAGAAAAATCTAATTCATCCCTCCTTATATTGCCTCCCATAGTTACACATTTTTACTTGAATTTCTCACGTGTCAAAAAACTATTCTTCCATCAATTTCCTCTAACTCAAACGAGACACCCTTTTAATGTGGATGATCATACAAAGTTGCAGCCATATAGCATACTAAGAATTGATATCCTCGAATCGAACTAAAAGTTATGATACCATTTGATGGCGAGTACGAGAAAGGCAGATGCAACAACTAACCAATGCTCAAAAACTATGTGTGTGAGAGAGAGATAGAAGCAGAAACAACAACTAACCAATGCTTAAAGACACACACAGAGAGAGAATAATTAACCAATGCTAAAAAAACACAGAGAGATATCACATGTTTATCTGATATATGAGTTAATCACTCAAACTTATATTTAACATCAACGGAAAAAAAATCTTATTTAATTATTATCTTTTGACTTTTCAAAATGTTTATCTAATCATTATCTTATTTGATGGGTTCTACAAGCATGTCCCACAAAAGAGTAGAAATTAATCATATGAATGAATGATTTAGGAAGATATGTTCCTAATGTTAGTATGATTTAGGAAGATATGTTCCTAATGTACACTAACTTACATTTACTACTTCTATTTCATTTAGTTCCTAATATACACATGTGAAAATTTGAATTTAAATTTTAGTAAAGATGTTCAATCTAACATATCCACAGTATCAATAATCGTAGATATTACTGGTCAACTTCTTATTTGTAAAAAAAGTTATATTTATCGTAACATTCTCAAATCAGTTTAAATGAAAGAAACACCCATGTATTTTGCATACACAAAATTGAAGATAGGTGAGTGTAATTTAAATACATTTAAGGGGAGATAATTAGAAGAGAAAAGAAATTTATGCTCATTATAAATGAACTCTTTTAATTGTTCAATAAATCAAAAATGTTGTTTTGCTTTGTCATGTAATATAAAAGTTGGAGTTCGTTTTTTAAAGATAAACAAGTGAAAATCTTGCAAGTTCGAATTATTACATTTAATTTCTGCATAACTATTAACTGAGCTGACACGTCACGTGTTGGTCATAAAACTATGCACATGATGAGTTTTATCTAGTACAACCTTTTAAAGCTAATTGGTTGTCCCATAGAGAATGCATCGCTGCACTTGCATTAAAAAGCTGCATATATTGAATGCATAGTAACAGGAATTGCAGTGTCTAAATTTAGTGAGTGAGTAAAGAGTGTCATTGTTGCATTGATACTATAGTACAAGGTGAGAGAATCCAAAACAAACAAAGGGTAATGGGGTCAACGTTATATTTTTTTCTTTTAACTTTTTTCCTTCAAAAGTTTATTACTTTTCATGAATGGCTCTCTTATATGATGCAGTGAAGTTCTGTAATTTTGGGTAATTGAACAATGGTACCACACTATCACTTACATCAGCCGTAGAGAAAAGGATGTACCCCTCTAATATTAAAAATTCTCTTTTTAAATTTATTGAATAATAAAAGAAAATATTTACTTATAAATCAGGTCGGGGTAGTAAAAATGAAAGAAAGAGCATTATTAATTATATGTTTTTTCTAAAGGTTAAAAACATTCATATATAAGAGCAATACTTTATTTGTGCATAACCAAAATAAATAAAATTTAAACACACTCTCATAAATATATAAATCAAAAGAAAAAGTAAATTAAATAAATATTAGACGATTTAACTTTTCTGTTTTTCATTAATTCCTTTTCATTTTTGTTAGTGTGTCTAAACAATTTTAATTGGTATTTGTGCCTAATTAAAACTTTCTCTACATATAATCATTATTCTTAAAATTAGAATTCTTAAAATCAGAATTCTTAAAATTAGAAGAATTGTAAAATATTCTCACCACGGTGTTAAAAAAATATTACTAAGAATGAAGATAATAAAACAATTTGTATAATCGTATTCAATTAAACAAAATAAAAGTGTCTTCTAAAACACAATTTTATAGTTGCATCAATATGTCAAGCATTTGTGGTGTAAGGCAGCCTGAAAAAAAATTTCAAAGACAAAATGTATAGAGCGCGCGTTAGAGATATTTTGTAATATATTGAACTCGTGCTGTTAGTTACAATTGGTTAGTTAACGGTTCTGATTTTTTTAGAGGTTCTGGGTGAATAATATAAACGGACTCCTAGTAAAAGATATAATTAATTTTAAAAGAGAATATCATCTATTTAAGTGTTTTAAAAATTGGACCGGAGATTAAATTAGTAAACGGATTATTAGTTTATTGGTCGAACCATTGAGTTACTGGTTGAACCGTGTGACTAAACCGGATTGAATAAATCGGTCTTTGTAGTAAAACTATAAAGATAATAAACTTATCAAATCGGATGACTCAATCTTTACAAAATATAACTAAAATTTAAATTTTTTTAAAATATCATATCATAAATAAATTCACAATTTTATAATTTAAATTTAAATTTAAAATATTTTAAAAATATCATAAATCAATTTGATAATTTAAATTTAAATTTTAAATATAGATATCATATATAATAAAATAGTACAAAATTACAAAGTATAATTGCAACACGGTATAATTGAATAATTTATAACAAAATAATTTCATTGTTTATTATTTAGTTTCAAGGAATAAAGATTATTTCAATATTGTAATATCCTTCTTCAATATCAATACTATCCGTAACAAAATCAATTGGATCTGCAACATTTTCTCTATCAATAATATAATTAATTAATTCAGTTTTTTATTATTTATTTAAATATAAAATTTTAATAAAATAATCAAAATGAATAAAAAAATAAACTCCAAATTTTTAAAAAAGTTTAAAAATTTAGAGTAAAAAATAAATAAATAAATAAAAAATACAGTTGAACCACCGGTTTTAAAAAACCGCCGATTTTTCCAGCTTTCTCAATTTTCACAGGTTCTTGTCGGTTCAACGACATCCTCGATTCAACAATTAAACCAAACCGGTTCCTGGTTCGACCGGCCAGTCCGATCCGATTTTTAAAACACTGATATAAATTATAAACAACATCAACAACATCAAATATAATAATTTATCAGTGTAACTAACATAAAAAAGAAGTTATATTTTAATCAATGTCATTAAAATACCTTCTAACTACTTAAATAAAGCTTCTCTTCTAGTATTTTTTGAAGCAAATTCTTTAATCAAGTCTTCATATTGTATATTCTCCAACAAATCATTCTCAATTGCTATCAATGCTAATCCATTAAGCCTTTCTTGTAATATTATAGACCGCAAGTAAGACTTCAATGTTGGTGATTTTAGTATCACCAATGTATTTTAGTAGTAATGTGATTTACTAAAGGCCAATGCGATTATACGTTAAGTTCGGAAACGAGTTAGGGAAGTGCGGAGTGCACGCTCGTTGAGCCAATGTATAATCGAATACGAATAACCGAAACGGGGTTCCAAGGGGCGGAGCCCCTGGCGGGGTGCGGGGCAGCGCCCCGTTGGGGTCCAAGGGGCGAAATGGTGTGTCCTTTCGTTTCAGTTTTAATCTCCTATATAAGGAGTCCTTTGGCCTTATTTTCGCACACAGAAAAACCGAATTTTAAATCTCTACATTCGAATCGAATTCTATTGCCAGAAACCGATTGTCCTTCGAGAATTATCCCCGCAAAGATTTCGTGAACCCAGGCAAGAATAGGGTCGAAATACTTTGTTCGGAAAGTGAACAAACACGATTTTCGAAGTAATCCAGGATTATCTTACCCTAATCTCTAACATTCAACAACTTCAATTTTGAAAAACTTCTTTCTGTTGAGGCAACTGTCACAGGAATAGTCAGTAAAATTCTATATACAATAATTGTATTATGAAAAAAATCCATGCCTTTCAAAAAATTTAATATATCAATATGTCCAATATTTTCTACAGACAACTTATCTCGTAGTAACCTTAACTCCACACATAATTCTTTCCCATCAATATCACATTTTCCATTATGTTTCAATGTCTCTTCAAAATGACTACAACAAGACGCTAAGGTGATATTGTCCAATGATTGTAAATTTTGAGAAGTAAACAAGAAACCAAAAACACTTTTATATTGGTATTGCTCAAATCTCTTATTAAGAGATACAATAGCTTGATCAACAAGGTAAAGAAAATAATTAACTCTAAAAGATTCCTCTTCCACTAGCTCAACTAGTGGAGTATTCAAATTTTCATCAAACTGTCTTTTTCTTCGAATTATACGTCTTTAAGGAAATACTGGATCAATATTCAATTCGATGGCAATTTCTGTAGCATAATTCAAGGCATTTTTAAAACCGGATTCTCTATATTCCTTAAAAAATGAAATCAACTCCGTTACTTTTTGCATAGCAACATCAATAACCATATCCCTTGATTGTAAGAGCTTGCTAAGCACGTTAATTGCGGATAATACTTTAAACCAAATAATTATCGCCATTAAAAACTCAAAATCACCAAGCTCATTTGTTGCTAAAGATTTAGCTTCACTTCTTATTTTAGAATCAAGATCCTTTTCCGAGACTTCAAGTAAAGCTTCTCTAAAATCTGACATTTGAGTTTTAATAGCTTTGGCACTATCTATATGACTCTCCCAACGAGTGGATCATAATGATTTTGGAGTCAAACATTTTACAATATCTTTCAAAATTTGCCATCTCTTAGTAGAATTAGCAAAAATAGTATAAATGCGTTGAACAACTCCAAAAAAATCTTCAACTTTACCACAAGAGTTAGCCATGTCACACAATGTCAAATTAAGACTATGACAAGCACAATGAGTATAAAAGGCTCTTGGATTTATGTCTAAAAATTTCTTTTGTACACCTTGATGTTTTCCTTTCATATTGGACCCATTATCATAACTGTGTCCTCACACATCAAATATGTCAAGATCAAGATTTTTCAATTCATCTTGTAAAACATCAAAAGGCCCTTGACCTGTTGTATCATTCACATTCAAAAATCCTAAAAAATATTCTTCAACACTAATAGAATTTGAAGAAACATCCACATATCGTATTACCAAAGACATCTGCTCTTGGTGACTAACATCAGGAGTACAACCAAGTATTACTGAGAAATACTTTGCTTGTTTGATTTTTCTAATGATTTCATTTTTAATTGCAGAAGCAAGCAAAAGTATTAACTCGTTTTGAATTTTATGCCCGAAAAAGTGAACATGAAGATTATCATCTGTAATACGTCTAACATGTTCTTGGACAATTGGGTTAAATTCAACTAACATTTCAATTAGGCCTAAAAAATTCACATTTTTATTTTGGTACAACACTACAAGAAAAGCCTTAAATTGCTAGGGGAATTAGCCAGGGGTTAAACCCCAAACAAAAAAAACAACATTGCTTGGGGTAAATCCCCTCGCAAACTGTAAATTTCCATTAAAAAAAATTAAATTACGTGGGGTATCCCCTCGCAAATAGGGAACACCTAATTTTTGAAAATTTTACATTACGAGGGGCTACCCCTGAGAAAGAGAAAAAACCGCTAAAAAATAAGACATTTAGTGAGGGGATACCCCTAGCAAACAGTTGGGTGCAAATTGCGAGGGGATACCTCTCTTAAAATAAGCAACTTTATGCCTACCCCCTGCTGCGCAGACTGCGCGTGCAGGCAATAATGATGATGCTTTCCATTTTCGAGGGGCACCCCTCGCTAAAGTGTGTCGTTTTAATTCCGAGGGGCTGCCCCTCGCCATTTGTAAGGCAATTAATTGCTTTTCGTTCCAGTTTTCCAATGCAGGTGGATGCTATTATAATTAATAATATATACTCATTCATCTTCTTCTCCCAATTCAAGCCACAACCAGCATACACTCTCTTCTTCAATCTTACCCATTCCTCCATTTTCAATTCCTCCCCATTAATATTCATCCTCTTCAATCTGTAATAATTTTACAAGGCATGTGTCTAATTTGTTTTGTGTTTTTTGTTAATTTATTTTCTGTTTATTACATATCTAACTATGTTATAATATTCTTTGATTTTTAAGGTATTAATCACAAATCTCAGAGACAGCTCCAATCAACGATTATAATTTTTCTTCAAAGGTACACAATTTAATTTTTTTGCTTCGTTTTTGTGCATATAAATGTTTAAGTTTGATATATATTTATTTTGTAATATTAGGTTTTAAATTATAAAAAAAATTAAATATATATATATATATATATATATATATATATATATATATATATATATATATATATATATATATATATATATATATATATATATATATATATATATATTTACTAAATATGATGTTATAAATATTTTTAAAAACAATATGTAATTTTTAAAAAATAGTATGTAATTATATTAATTATTTTAAATAAACAGTATATTAATTTATAGTATATATTTTATAAAAACAGTAAAACAGAAAAAATAGTAAAAAGGAAAAATATATATATATATATATATATATATATATATATATATATATATATATATATATATATATATATTTACTGTAAATATGATGTTATAAATATTTTTAAAACAATATGTAATTTTTAAAAAATAGTATGTAATTATATTAATTATTTTAAATAAACAGTATATTAATTTATAGTATATATTTTATAAAAACAGTAAAACAAAAAATAGTAAAAAGGAAAATATATATATATATATTTTAGAAAAATATTAAAATATACAAAAAATCGAAATTATGATATATATATATATATATATATATATATAGAAACTGTTGATTTTAAGTTACGTGTAAATATATTTATTATATTATTTAAAAACATTATGTAAAACAATATATATTTAATATATAAATAGTATATATATATATATATATATATATATATATATATATATATATATATATATATATATATATATATATATATATATATATATATATATATATATATATATATATAAAAACAGTTTATATTTAAAACATTAAAAAACAGTATTTATAGTATATATATATATATATTTTAGAAAAATATTAAAATATATTTAAAAACCAGTATGCATATTTTATAAAAATAGTACATTAAAAAAACTCAATGGATAAAAATAATACGTATAAATTTGAAAAATACTTTTATAAATTTGAAAAATACTTTTTATAATAAATTTGAAAAATACTATTTTATGATAAATAGTATATATATTTGGAATTTGTTAATGTTTATGAATAATTGGGTAAATAAATTTTTTTGAAATATGTATAATGTTTAAAAATTATGGGACTAATTTGCTTTTAATAAGGAGATAAATATACATTATATTATATGATGTATAATAGTGTATACATAATTTTTTTTAATTGGACATTATATGATGGATAATTTTTTTTAATGATGAAAGAAGACAATTTATGTTTAGGATTAAAAATATATGTTTATGACTATAAAATAGATGTATAAAAAAACATCATAGTATTTTAGGAAACAATCAAGTAAAAATATGTTTATTTAAAAAAAATAAATTGTACAATATCTTGTAAAAATATATGTAGAAATATAACGTAGATACATTGTAAAAATATAAGGTATGACATTATATAAATATATGTTTATAAAGATATAAGTTTAATTAGAGTATGGATATTTAGGATAATTGTATAGTAAATATGATATATTTTTAGAGTAAACATGATAGTATTGACAAATTTTTATAAATTTGTCGATAGAACACTCCTCATTTTATTTTAATAAAATTAAATATGAACATGTGCAGTATGGAATATTATCAATTCTATCGTAGTTGGATGTACGATAGAACATTTACTAGAAGGCGTGGGCTTAAACCGCATTTTAAGGAAGGAGTTGATGCGTTTCGCGTGCGTTGCTCAAGACGTTGTCGAGCGAAGGAGGGATCAGATGTCCGTGTTTAAAGTGTGGTTGCAAAAAAATAATTAGTGACCCTAGTGAAGTGAAACGTCACTTGGAGAGAGTGGGATTTAGACCAAATTATTGGGTTTGGACATCTAATGGGGAGAAAATGCAGGAGATAAATAAAGAGGCTTCGATCAAACATGTGTTGGATCGGATACAAATAGAGATGCTCCAAGTAGTCCACCACACGTGCAATATCAGGAACAATTTAATTTAGTCGAGGATATGGTCAACGAAGCATTAGGGGTGAATGTGGGTTATGATGAACCTGAAGACTTTGACGCAGAAGAGCTCCCGAATGAGAAAGCGCAAAGGTTTTACCAGTTGCTGAAAGAAATAAATATACTGTTGTTTGAGGGATCTTCTGACTCCAGGCTATCAATGTGTGTGAGGTTGTTGGCAGCGAAGTCAAATTGGAATGTTCCAGATCAATGTTTGGATTTCTTTGCCAGAATGATGCTAGACGCGACTCCTGTTAAGGAAAACATGCCCACAAGTTATTACGATGCGAAGAGGATGGTGTCGAAGTTGGGACTAGAAGTAAAAAGGATTGATTGTTGCATTAGAGGTTGCATGTTATTTTATGACAATGAGTTCGGAACTAATGATGGGGAATTAGAGCAATGTAAGTTTTGCAATAGTCCGAGGTATTTAGTTCCCAGTAAAGGAGTTGATCGTAAGAAAAAACGAGTTGCAGTGAAGTCCATGTTCTATTTGCCAATAATACCTAGGTTGCAAAGAATGTTTGCATCAATGCACAACGCAAGCCAAATGACATGGCACTATACAAACAAAACTAGTTCTGGCATAATGCGACATCCATCTGATGGCGAGGCATGGAAACACTTTGATAGAGTCCATCCTGATTTTGCAGCAGAACCCAGGAATGTAAGACTTGGATTGTGCTCTGATGGTTTCACTCCTTATAATTTGTCAGCAAATGCATATTCTTGTTGGCCAGTTATTGTTACCCCGTACAATCTCCCTCCTGAGATGTGCATGATGAAACCTTACATGTTTTTGACATGCATAATTCCAGGACCGTCGAGTCCAAAGGCAGGAATAGATGTTTATTTGCAACCTTTAATTGACGATCTCAAGAGGTTATGGGTGGGAGCATGGACTTATGATGTGTCTCGTAAGCAAAACTTCCATATGTGAGCTTCTTTGATGTGGACTATTAACGACTTTCCTGCCTATGGCATGTTGTCTGGATGGGGTACACATGGAAAAATGGGATGTCCGCATTGCATGGATCAATCAAAAGCATTTACTTTGGAAAAAGGTGGGAAAAGTTCGTGGTTTGACTGTCATCGTAGGTTCTTACCTATAAACCATGAATTTAGAAGAAATAAGAATGCTTTTAGAAAAGATAAAAAAGTAACAGACCTACCTCCCCCTCGAAGGTTATCGACTGAAGTATGGAATGTTGTTCGTGACCTACCAAAATTCACAGATAATGGTGAAGCGCGCAGAATTCAAGGATATGTTACATAATTGGACAAAAAGAAGTATTTTTTGGGACCTCCCATATTGGAAGGATAATTTGTTGCGACATAATCTTGACGTGATGCATATTGAGAAGAACTTTTTTGATAATGTTTTTAACACAGTGATGGATAATGAGAAGACGAAAGATAATGAGAAGGCCAGAAAAGACTTGGAACTTTTGTGTAATCGAAAAGAATTGGAGTTGAAACCTCGACCAAATGGAAAATTATTAAAACCCAAGGCTTGTTACACTCTAACTCCCCAAGAAGCAAAAGCAGTATGTCGGTGGTTAAATGATTTGAGGATGCCTGATGGCTATTCTTCTAACTTGGCAAGATGTGCTGACGCCATAACAGGAAAGATGCATGGAATGAAAAGTCACGATTACCATGTTTTCATGGAACGATTACTTCCAATTGCATTCTTCAAGAATGTACTTAATCCACTAATTGAAATCAGTCAATTTTTTAGAGACATTTATGCATCAACCTTAAGAGTGGATGATGTCATTAAATTGGACCGAAATATTCCTGTCATTCTCTGCAAGTTGGAGCAAATATTTCCGCCAGGTTTCTTTGATTCTATGGAGCATCTCCCTGTGCATCTTGCTTATGAAGCTTTTCTAGGTGGACCTGTTCAATATAGATGGATGTACCCATTTGAACGATTCATGGGTGATTCAAAGCGATCTGTGAAAAATAAGGCAAGATTTGAGGGATCAATTTGTGCGCATTATTTACATCGTGAAACATCACATTTTTGCTCTCATTATTTCAATCACATGATGTTGACTCCAAAAATCATAAGGAATGATGTTCACTTCAGTGAAAGAAGTCAATTCACCTTATCTGTTTTCGGACGTCCAGGGCGTCCATCAGGAAAGAAGAGTGAGCATTGGATTTCTCAAAAAGAAAGGCAATCTGCTCATGTTCATGTGTTGATTAACTGCGTTGAAGTCAAACCATATCTCGAGTAAGTATATGTAATTAAGTATATATGTTGTTTGGTTAAAACTTAAAACCTTCTCTAACCTATTTTTTCCCCTTCGAAATAGGGCATTTAGTACCTACTACTATCAAAACACAGGTGAACAACCACCGACTGGTTACACACATGCCTATTTTCCAGCATGGTTCAAGCACCAATTGTCAATGGTTCAAGCACCAAGTCCTGAACAAATACATTTGAGAAGTTTGTCGGTAGGCCCTTGGCAACGTGTGAATGAATGGCACACATACTTTGTAAACGGTTACAAATTTCACACTAAGATATGGAGCGAAGGGAAGAAAACCGTAAACAGTGGTGTAGTCGTTAAAGGAGTTACAGAGGGTGGCGAGGACGACTTCTATGGCGTGATCACTCATATTTATGAGTTGGTATATAATTATATGGACTCGGAAAATAAAGTAGTTTTGTTTTATTGTGACTGGTATGATCCATCCGCAGGAACAAAATTGATAAAAAATATAACATTGTTGAGGTTCGAATGGATAGAAAGTACAAAGAGTATGACCCTTTCATAATGGCACACAATGTCAGACAAGTTTATTATGTACCTTATCCTTCAATTACCCCACACAAAAGAGGATGGTGTGTTGTAATCAAGACAAACCCAATGGGTCACATTGAGACTGATGAAGTAATGGAAGATGTTGCATACCAAGATGATGAGATTTCACCTGTTAATGAGGTAATTGAAATTCAGGAGATTACAAGTTTGTGTGATACTGCTGTTGAGGGTCAACAAGTTGACGCAACTATCTTGACGTCAACTAATCTAGTGGAAGAAGAGCATGAAGAGCTAGGAGAGTCTGAAGAAAATAATTTCACTTCCGATGAAGACAACGATGATTATGATGTTAAATAACTTGATTATGTATTGTGTAATATTATCTTTCAAATGATCTTGTGTAATAATTATATATATATATAAGATTGAGTAATATTATCTTTTATTCATTGGTAATTGTTTTTCTTTCAAAATAGAAAAAATGCCACCCAAGAGTACAGATAAAGGTAAGAGTGTAGGTAGGCCTCGCCGCAGCAGGTTCATTAGAGAGGAGGTTCCTGATGCTGGTTTTTTTATTCCTATGCCATCGAGTCAAGTGCCTAATCCTTCTCCACATTCTACTCCGCCTCATATGCATCCCATTCCACCTCTTATGCATCCCACTTCACCCATGTCTGGATCTTTCACTGGATTACTATCCACACCTCCTGGATACCCGACATTCCCACCCATATCCCCGACAGGTTTTATTAGTCCTCCTGGATACACACCATATGTTCCTACTGGACCCAGTGGATATTATCCTATGCCATTCATGCAGTCGAGTGGACCCAGCATGCCCCAATTATTACCCATTCATATGGAGCCAGGTGGATCTAGCATGCCCGTACCCATGCCTTTAGAGGATGCTCCTGGCGATACCAGTGCTCCTGGCGATACTAGTGCTCATGGTGATACCAGTGCTCAGGGAGATACCAGTACTGATGAGCAACCAGGGAGGGAGCGCATCTTGAAAAAAAATGATCAGCAAAAAATTAGATACCACCAAGGAAGACTTGTCATCTGACCCGATTTTGGATCGTAAGTGTTTATATATGTTTTATATTTTATTTAAAATTTGAATTTTATTTAGTTAATTCTAACACAAGTTTTTTGTTGTTTAGGATCTTGCCCTCTTATCAGGCAGTAACGATCATCACATCCATTATTAAAGAGAAGTATACAAAATTTTGGCCGAATTATAAAGCTGTAGATGATGATGAAAGACAAGAATGGTTTAAGGCATTTGGGGTATTGACTTATTGTGACATTTTCTTTATATTTTTTTGAGATATTAATCATCAATATATTTTATTGCATGTTTTTGAATTCATACAACAATGTAGGAGCAATGTATTTGGGATGTTAGAGATGAGATCGCAATTAAAGAAAATTTTAACTCAAAATATGGTGCCCCGTTTTCTGACACCATGAGAAATGTCAGACTGAAATGGGAGAAAAAACAGCAATGTCCACGTTGGATAAGTCAAGATATATTTGAGCAGCTTATTACCCATTGGAATTCTGAAAAATTTAAGAAAATATCTGAAAAGGCAAAGAAAAATAGAGCATCTGAAGTTGGTGGCTGCAATTACGCAGGCGGAAGTATAAGTGTTGCTGAAGTTGCACGAAGGATGGAACGCAAGTTTATTTATTTTTTAATTAATTTATCATTTTTATTCTATAAATAATTAATTATTTTTCACTTTTTTAATAAGCGTGAGGAGTTGGGTAGAAATCCACTTCTTAATGAGCTCCATTTGGAGACTCATCTCAAGAGAAATGGAGAGTTTATTGATGACCGCTCAAGAAACACTCAAGTAAGTTTTTCTTATATTAAAAATATTTTATTTATTTCTTTTATATGTATCTAACTTATTCTAATAATTATCAAATTTATTTATTTTTATAGGAGGAGTTTGATAGACAACTTGCCATAAAGTTATCAAATCACCCTGAATTAGCTGAACCACAATCAGGATATCCAGTTGATCCTAGTTTGGCTTTTACTACATGGTATGATACTGCAGGTGGAAAGAAGAAAAATGGGAGAGTGTATGGTGCTGGAGGTTACGCCAAAACTATAAAGAGGCGTGATAGGTGTTTCAGAATGAGACTTGCTGATGGTGAAGGAACATCAGCCCAACCTATCTTAACCACCGAAATGCTTGAAACTGTGAGAAATTTGGCTAATACTGAGGCAGCACAACAAGTTGCAGCAAGAAATACAGAAATTGAAGAGATGAAGAAAAAATAATTAGAGATGGAAAAAGAAATGCAAAGAAGGGAAATTGAGTTGCGGGAAGAAATGAGGAGGCAAGCACAAGAGTATCAAGAAACAATGCGGATTGCAAATGAGCGGGCTCTAAGATTTGATCAATTTTTTGCTTCACAAAATTCTGGTGGTGGATTTGGAGGAAGTAATGTTAATGAAGGGGTTGTTGAAGAAGATGATCAAGAAGATCAAAATGAAGAGTAATTATATAATTATGTTGAATATTTGAAGTTTTTTTTAAAATTTGTATGATATTTTAATTTTAGGTATGTTGAACTTAAATCTTTTATTTTAATTTTGATGAATTTTTATTATATTTTAAATTTATATTATTATATAAATTTTAATTATTATATAAATTTTAATTATTATATAAATTTATATTAATTGTATATAATTATTCTATTATTATACTTTTCAAATTTATATATAATTAAAAAAAAAAATTTGAAAAATTTATTCTGCAATTTGCCAGGGGATAAACTCCTGTGAACATGTCAACATCATTGCAATTTGCCAGGGGATAAACTCCTGTGTACATGTCACCATCCTTGCAATTTGCGAGGGGATATTCACATGGCAAAATGCTGACGTACTTTAGACAACTCTGCACACTAGCCTGCACCATCTGACTCTATGCAGAAGTGCATTATTTATAAATGACAATTGGCGAGGGGATTATCCCCTGGGTAAATGGCGTGGATATAAGCTCCTCGCAAATTGTTTTGCGACCCCCTGTTTTGTTAGGGGAGCTGTCCCCTCGCAAATTACCTATTTGTGAGGGGGTTTTGACATTTGTGAGGGGATATTCCCCTGGAAAATATTGGTTTTTCTTGTAGTGCAATCTCTCGTTAGAACGATGCAAAGCCAAATTATGTTTGGCAAGAAATTTCACTATTGAAATAATTCTTTTTAAAACATTTTTCCAGTGTTCTTTTTCTTTCTCAATCAACCTTTGAGTTGTTTTATCAATAGTTTGAAAAAATTTCATTCTTTTACGCAACTCATACCAAGTACTCATATTGTGAACATGTTCCATGCTTGTCTCATGCTCTTTAAGTCTTTCACCAACATGTTTTCAAGTGCAAAAACGCTCATTTGTTCCTTCCACACAATTCTATTCCAAACTAAATCCATCATATAACTTAACTATTTCTAATCTGCATGTTCCTTCCATAACTAGAAATTTGCTGTCAGTTTCAAAGTTTTCTAGTAATAATTGTGTGATATTTGAGTTCCTACCTGGTAAGTGTTACATTAAATCACATGCTTCTAGGAAAATCATTGTTGAAGGAGTCCCAAAAGCTAGTGGGCTATACTACTTCCCTCAGCTGTTATTGGACTCATCAAAGGTTTCTTGCTCTAAGCATGGTCTGAGTATCTCTCATAGATTTCACAATTATGTTGTTGTTCATTCTAACACTGCTTTTTTAGACACACACAACATAAGTACTTTGTGGCACCATAGGCTTGTTCATGCAAATTTCAATTCTATACACACTATTCTAAAATTGTGTAATGTGCCTCTCAGCAATAAAAGTAAATATTATTTATGTGTTTCTTGTAATCTTGGTAAAGCACACAAATTGTTTGCTCATCTCACTCATATTGTCTATTCTAAGCCTTTTTATATGATTTACACTGATCTTTGGGGACCTTCCCCCAAAGAGTCTAGCTCTGGATATTGATATTACATAGCCTTTGTTGATGTCCACACTAGGTATACTTGGTTATATCTGTTGAAACATAAGTCTAAAGCTATGCAAGCTTTCAAACTTTTTCATGCCTTTGTGCAAACTCAGTTTAACTTTACCATTAAAGTAGTCAATCCAATTTTGGGGGAGAATTTAGGCCATTTACCAAATACTTGACTGAGCTAGGCATCACCCATATGCTGACTTGTCCTCACACCTCTCATCAAAATGGGACTATGAAGAGAAAGCATAGACAAATTGTTAAAATGGGACTTACTTTATTAGCACACGCCTCTCTCCCTATGTCATACTGAGATTTTAGCTTTTCTACTACAGTGCACATCATTAATAAGCTACCCTCATCCACTTTGCGAAATGTTAATTCTCCCTTTCATGTTCTACTTCATAAAGATCCTGATTACTCCACTTTAAAAGTGTTTGGCTGCTCGTGTTTTCCTGTTATTAGAGCCTATAAAAAAACATAAACTTCAAATGAGGAGTCAGGAATGTGTCTATTTAGGGTCCTCTCTTCACCATAAAGGATTTAGGTGCCTTAGCAAAGAAGGAAAAGTGTATGTATCTAAGGATGTTACATTTAATGAACAAACTTTCCCCTTTCTCAAGTTGTTTCCCTCCAAAGTCCCATATGGTGTCTCAAACAACTCTAGTCAGATGTCGAGCCCGACAGCTACCTCCCCGGGACCTCTATTTCATACACCTCATTCTACCAATTCTCATGTGCCTAACACTATAAGTCCTTTACCTGTCTCTGGGTCCCAGGGTTCTCAACATGATGCCTCTACTAAAACCACTGGGTCTAAATATGTTTTTGCTCAGCCTGTTTTAGACCATCAGGCTACTAACTCTAGTTAGTCTGCTACAAGACAAAGTCTTGTTAACTCACCTAGCAATAGCTTACCTCATGAAGGATCCCCACCTATAGTCCTTAATGCTGGTCAATTTGTACCCTATTCTCCTAAGGATCACAGGACTAGTGAGGAAACATCCTCTAACAACACAATGCATATAAGTCCTGAACCTAATTCTACTACTCTTAATTGTCCAAAGGATAAATCTACAACATCTC
The DNA here is from genome assembly GCA_021764765.1 of Vicia sativa. NCBI lineage: Eukaryota > Viridiplantae > Streptophyta > Magnoliopsida > Fabales > Fabaceae > Vicia > Vicia sativa. The sequence goes on along the minus strand of CM038797.1, from coordinate 73,947,954 downwards.
TTCCTACTACCATGTTACACACTTATGAGAATCTCATTGTTCCGTCTTCTAATTCCAATAGAGAGGTTTCAACATCACCTAACCCTCATATCTCATTCTCCTCAAATAAGCTTACAGTGTCATCTTGTATTCCTCTATCTGAGTCCTCCTAGTCTCCTTCCGTTGGAGCCAATCTCCCTAATGGCCCTATCTTGATAAATAATCATCCTATGTTGACAAGAGCTAAAACTGGTAAGTCTAAACCTAAAGTGTTTCTTGCTCACACTGAATTTGAACCCACATCTGTGAAGCAAGCTATAGACAAACTTGAGTGGCTTAAGGCTATGACACATGAATTTAATGCCTTGCAAGCTAACAACACTTGGACTCTTTCCACTTTACCTCCTGATAGAAAAGTTATACGGTGCAGGTGGGTCTTTAAGATAAAAGAAAATGCTGATGGTACAATACACAAATACAAAGCTAGGCTTGTAGCTAAGGTATTTCATCAAGAATATGGTTTTGATTACACTGAAATCTTTTATCCTACGGTGAAGCCTGCTATCATTCGTATCATTATTACTTTAGCCATCACTCATAAGTGGGATATTCAGCAAATCGATGTCAAGAATGCCTTCCTAAATGGCATTCTAAATGATGAATTTTACATGAATCAACCTACTGGCTTTGAACAAACTGACAAAACTCTTTTGTGCAGGCTTCACAAAGCTCTTTATGATCTCAAACAAGCCCTAAGGGCTTGGTATGAGAAATTAACACACTTTTTACTACAGTTTGGCTTCAATGCTTTTAAATGTGATACTTCTTTGTTTGTCTATTCTAAACTTGGAGTTGTTATGTATGCATTAGTGTATGTGGATGACATCCTGATCACTTGTTCTAGTCTCTTATTCAACAACTAATCAGCAACCTTCACAATGAGTTTTCCCTCAAAATATTGGGTGTAACTCCCCGAATTCAATTAATTATTTAATAAAATTATTAAAGGAATTATTTTTTTTGAGTTTGTTGAAGTTGGAAATTATCGGCGTAATTGGATGAATATGTTGATTGGAGTGGTTAAGTTTATAGTCAGATTAATTGTCGGTTTGATCGATTAGAAATAATATTATGATATTGGATTATTATTTAATTATATTTAGCTAGTTGGTGGTATAAGTATAATGAGGGAGGTGTATTAGTGAGCCCACGTGAAAAGAGTTGGAAAATAACTAGGTTACTAGTTATATTGGAAATAGGTTTAATTGTAAGGAGAACAAGGTTTTAGAAAAAAGAAAAAATAATGCTCGTGACTTGCTGTGAAGAAAAAGGAAGAGAAAGGGTTTGGAAGCACAAGGATTGGAGTATATAGAATGCGAGAGATTTCTGTCGGTAGCCAAAGTTCCGAAAATTCGATCGGGAAATTCGAGCTGCCTTCAATCCAAGGTAAGGGTTGGATTCGAATTATATAACCGGGAATATGATGATTGATAAGTGGGATTGTGGATTTTATGAATTTTATGGATTTTATGTGTTGATTTGTAGTGTTCTTGATTTTTATAAGTTGTGGTTGTCGTTGATGAAACTATGCTGAATGAAATTATGTATATTGCTATTGTTGATATTGTGATGGGTTGGAATTTAACGATAGAGTGATTTAAGAATGTGTTGATTATTATATGGATGTGTGAATCAAATTGAAAAAATAATATGAAAACTGCATCGAATGTAATATATATTACAGGTAGAAGATGAACTAGGATGGGGGGGCAAAAGTGAGGGACGGGCACCCTATGTTTAAGGAGGAAATAAAACATATATATATATATATATATATATATATATATATATATATATATATATTGATTTAGGGGCGGACGCCCCATGTAGAGAGATGGGCGCCCCACCCTGTTGTTCGTGTGCCACTTTCATGTGTGTATTAGCCTAGGTATATTGGTTATTTTGGCAAGTTTGGATCTCAGGAAAAATTAATGAAGAAACAAAGTCGGGACGAGTACATGTGTTGATAATTTATGAGATAATATGACAATAGTAATAGATACTGCTTGTAGAAAATTGTAGTTAGTATATACTAGTAGGTAATTTTGTTTGGTTTGTTTTGTGGAAAAGATGTTGCCTAAGTTGAATTGCAGGTACAGCTGAATAAGTTGAATTGTCCCGAATGATGGACATATTTGAGTTGTAGGTCTAAACGACCAGTGTTGAATTAAGTTGATGCAGTTGATGCAGTTGATATAGTTGATGCATATTTTGTGTTGTCGTTGACATGTTGATTAAGTTGTATGTCTAAACGACCAGTGTGGAATTAAGTTGATGCAATTGATGCATATTTTGTGTTGTTGTTGACGTGTTGATTAAGTTGTAGGCCTATGGCTAGTGTTGGAGCGACATTGAGTACCTCTATTTTTGATACAGTGTTGATATGGGCTTATGCCTTTGTGACGATGTTTGTTGTTGTTGTATGTGATTGTTGCATTCATTGAGTCACATACATTTGCATACTTTGCGACGACCTGGATTGGAAATATTAGCGACGAAGGCTTACGCTTTGGCCTTGATGGCACCACGTTGAAAGTTGAAGGAAGTTGTTGTTATTATTACGTTGTTTGTTGATTGTTGCTTTGTTGGCTGACATAAGTTGTTGTTGTTGCGAGTTGCTGTTTGATATAAGTTGTTGTTATTAAGATGTCCTGATTTAAGTGTTAAGTTGATCGATTAAAATTGCCTTGTTGTTGCTATTAAGTTGTTTATTAGTGGTTTTTGTATAATTGTTATACGAAGCGGTGAAATTTGTATAATTCTAATATAATATATTGATTATCATACTTTTGTTTATATTATTCGATACCTCACCCCTTCTGCTGTGATGTTTCCTCTATGTGGGTAACATGCAGGTAATCATGAAGATTAGCTAAGGCTTAGTAGTTGTTACCGTTGTTAGTTCGAGTTGGTGTCTTTTACTCTGATACGTAGCACTCAAGGGGATGAACGATAGTTGTTTCCTTTGTTGTTATTACTTTAATTTGTTGACCTGTAAGTTGAATTCATGAAGTACCATGCTATTGTGGAAGTTGTTTTAGTCCGAAAAAAATATTAGTGAATTGTAGTTGATTGAAAGTTGAATTAATTTTATTACAGGTTCATCCAGGTTTTTAAGTGTTATGTATCTAAATAAATACGATTAATATATGTTGTTTTTATGTGAAGTAAATGTGGCACCCCATGTATGATGAAATTTTTCACTCTGATTTTTATTAATATTCGATGGTTAGATTTGGGGTGTTACATTGGGCATGCCCAACTTTTTTCTGGGTATTGAAGTGTCCTTCTACAAAAATGGATCTATGCTTCTTACACAGTCTAAATATATCAAAAATCTCCTCAAACGTGCCACGAAGGAACAATTCAATGGTGTTCCTACTCCTATATTGAGTACTCGCAAGCTAAGTAAACATGGAACATATGTATTCTCAAATCCTCACTTATACAGATCCATTATTGAAGCCCTTCAGTATGTCATTCTCACTCGTCCTGATATTTCCTTTTGTGTAAATAAAGCTTGTCAGTTCATGGCGTGCCCTCTAAACTCTCATTGGGCTACATTAAGAAGAATTCTAAGGTACTTGAGCGGCACTTTCACATATGGTCGTCAACTATCTCCCTCTATTTCTACTTCCAGCTTATCTCTTAGAGCTTACAGCAATTTCGATTGGGCAAGCGATCCTGATGATAGGCGCTCCACCTCTAGTTCTTGCATTTTCTTTGGTCTGAATTTGGTGTCATGGAGCTCAAAGAAGCAATCTCTTGTTGCTCGCTCTAGCAGAAGAGTATCGCACCCTAGCTCATACAACTTCTGAGCTACTCTGGTTGGAATCATTGCTCTCAGAGTTGCAAATTCATATTCATCCTCCTATGCTACTATGTCACAACCTCAGTGTCGTCTTGCCGTCTCATAATTTTGTCATTCATGCTCACACGAAACATATCGAGCTTGATATACACTTTGTTAAGGAACGCGTTGTGGCCGACAAAATGCATCTTCAGTATGAGTTGCTACTACAAAAAATCTTTTGGGTGGAGGGACAAAGGGTATGCAACTAAATTTGGATATCAATAAAGATATTCAGTAATAATAGCAAATGTTTCTTGTAAAAAAATTATTTTAACATTCTATGTAAACAATGTAATATAAAAAAGTAAAAGTTTATTCACCTTAGTTTTTATTAGAAACAATGGGTGTGTGCAATGTATACATTTTACCTCGATTTTTGTCTTAATCGATGGGATAGTTTAGCATTTTTTTAAGGATATTCACCGACCTTAAATAAATATTTGTCGTCCATTTAATTAGTATCAACGTTCAATACTCTTCCATTAGTGATACGTGTGAAAGCAAATGGAAAACCATTATAAAAACACTACTACAAACGCGCAAATAACAACGTCTAGGTCACCACGATTCTTCCAAACACTGTGGTGACATCTCAAAACTCAAGCACAAATTACTTTAACCGCAGTTAGCACAAGTATTTAATTCCTTTAACGTTAAGGCATCCATTTTCTTTTTTTATTTATTTTTATATAAATAATAAAAGGAATAGCACAACGGTTAGTTCAACCGTTGGCTAAACATCGTCGCTTCTTTATGAAATTTAATTATGAAAATAATATATCATTGTTGTTTAGAGTTTAGACTGTGGTAGTATCGGTTTAAATATTATACACTTCTAGCTAACTTATCTCTTCAGTTTCTATTTTTTCGCTGAAAAAAGAAATAATACGAAACAACCTTAACCTTCAGTATTGTGAAACTATACATGATTTCGACCCTAACACCATCATTCACTGTTTATTACTTTTGTTCAATACTTTGATACTTTAATATTCTCACTCTTTATTGGTCATTTTCGTCGAGGATTATGACAATGCAAACATGATCATCATCATCGAGGAGGAAGACAACGTGAACACCATCATCATCGTCGAGAAGGAAGACAACACCAATACCATCGTTATCGCCGAGAAGGAAGAAAGCACCAACACCAACATAGTATTCTCCTTTACTTAGTCATCACGTTTAGGATATGTAAAACGTTTTCCCCATGCATCTAAAGTAACCTCAATTGCCATTGTTGTGAAATGTTGTTGTTGATAAAAGAGGTTGTTGTTGTTGTTTATGTTGTGGTTGTTGTTTATGTTCTTGATGTAGTTGTTGTTTTTGTTGTTGTTTATGTTATTGTTTATGTTATTGTTATTGTTTTTATTTTTGAATATATATGTTGACATTTTCGAATTTTTCATCTACTAGTGAAGATATTGATCATACAAATGATACACAAACAAAAAGATCACAAAGAGGTGTCACAATTATGTCTCAACTCACCAAAGTCCATAACTCAGGTGACAAAAAGCTTATCGCATTTGATTTGTTTTACAGAGTAGGTGATTGTGAACACTACTCTACTTTTAAGAGTTATATTATCATCCTTGCATGTAACAAAGTCAGTTTATTGATAGATGATTGGAAACAAGTGTCAAGTTCTATCAAAGAAAGCGTATGGACAAACATTAAGGTAATAATTTTAATTTTCATCTATTCGATATCACTTTCTAACTAGCTTATAATACATACTTATTAATTTAAATGTAGTTGAAAAAAAGGTGGATCACTTATGCCAGAACTTGTTGAAAGGGCTTTAAGTAACGACTCACGATAGATTTTATTATATCGAACAAGCAATGGAAAACGTTTTCGAAGGACCATCGTTCTGAGAAATTCAAGGTTAGTAGTATTCATATTTATCCGATAATTTTATGATAATAAATTATAGATACTAATCATATATATTTTTCACTATGTGAATAATAGGCTAAAGCGAAATAGGAATACACAACAAGGCTAAAAGCATGCCCCCATAGATTGTCTCGTGGGGGCTACAAGAAACTTGAGAAAACAATAATGCTTGAGAAAAAAATAAAAAACGGGAGATGATCGCATCCCATCTCCATCGTCAAGACATGAGAAGTGGAAGAGGGCTTGATTAAGACCAAATGGAGAGCACACTTCAGATGCTCAAGAGTAGTTGTTGAGAAAAATGTAAGTATGATTTGTTTTGATTATGTTATTTGTTATTTAAATGCTTTTGTAATAATATGTAAGTGCTCATTTTGTGTAGGATAAGTTTGTTGAGTCGGTTCGTGAAAGAACATTTGTTCCAGAACCACGACTGATATACTAGTAGAAGCTATTTGAACATATGAGCGTGGTAGGTGTGTCTGTGGTGTTGAAGAAGGTGTCACATGAGTTTATACTCTGATTCTGCAAGAAAAAGCACCAAAAGTGTGGAATTTCAAACACAAAGAGAAAAGATTTAGAATATTGAGAGGCGGTTAGAAGAACAAAGGAGGATGTTAGAAGAGGAGAAGGAAAGATGGAAGAAAGATATGGAAAATGAAGTAATTGTTAAGCCTCTCCTCCCTCCAGAAAACCGCAATGACTTAACTTAATGGATCCTACCGCAAATGAGATCACCATATTGTACTTGAGCGTTGCGGATATGAATGAAACGCGACCTCTTGATCTAGAGCATTGTCCATCGTTAGAGTTTTTCTTTTATAATTCTGACGATGTAAGGGATTTTTTCGTTGAATATAAGTGGTTGGACGTAAGAATATTATAAATTTAGTGTACGTAAATATATAATTAATATGCATGTCATTATACAAATTATAATTTTTTGTATTCCTTCCCTTAATTTTTTTAATTTTCGTTAAACATTTACATATATTCACAGTGTAGGAATAGGAAATGTGAGAAGGGCACAATAAGTTTAGAGAGAATTAAATATTTTTCTCTCTAAGCACGTGAGGTGGGGTTAGATTTATGTAGTACTATATGTTGTAGGTCTGGAAACTTAAACTAGTTCTTAGGTATTCTTTTCAAACTCTCACTCTCATATTTGCAAATGAAATAGGATTTCGGACGTCTATATAAAATTTGTAAATATGCATATTAACTATTATGTGGAACTTAATCGACTTCATTTAAACATCTAAAACTCTTTATAACTTTTATGTGTCTAAAACTCTTGTTTTTTAACCAATTTCAGCAATGTGCTAAGCCAATTAAACAAAACAAAACTAGGCAGAATATCTTCAACATAACTTTTAAGAAGAAGAAAAAACTACACGATTTCCTCATAAGACTCGGAATATAATCACAACTCATTTCTTAATATGTTGTTTGTTCTCACAATTAAGAGATTTTTACATCATTCAAATTAAATATAGAGTTGCATATTGTGCATGTCCCTGAAATCCTCAATCATAACACCTACTTATTAAAGTCAATTAATCATGGCATCTTTTCCTAGCTTATGATTAAAAAAAAAGGTTTTTACTCAGACAAAATTTTTACACAGACAAGGCTATTTATTCAAAAAGTTACATGGTTAAACATCTACATTTCAATTTCATCATCAATGATTGAATACCTGAATAATGATACAAGTACAACTAACTTTCAGTGGACCCTAGCTGTTTCATGTACATTCATTAACTGAACTTCCTAGACAACGTAGTTAAGGATATGTTGTCTGGTGTGACTAACACAGTGTCACAATCTTTTCAAAGACACAGAACCTTTTTCTCACTCTTTTCACAACATGAGTAATGTTGGTCTTTTTCCAAGTGGGTCAAGAGGGTCAACCGATGGTGTGATCTTTGTCAATTGCATCAAATTCCCATCCACTTATCTCTTCTGCTGACTCATCCTCGCTTGATTTATCGAGTTCTTCGATCGATATTGTTCTCACAGTAAATGATGAAGATTTTTTCTTTTTATCTTGCTTGTTTTTATTAGGCAACTTGGAAGTAGGAGGTGGAGTTGCTGAGTGTGTTTGACTTGAGGGTGTTTCTGACTTTTCAATTGGTGCCTCAATTTGCAACTTTGGTCTCTCAATTGATTCAAATTCTTGTTTTGTTTTCTCAATGGCGTGTGATAGTTCTGTCACCTTGTCCTTATCTTTTCTGTATCAAAATTTGCAATTCTATAAGCAAACAACGCGTTATACAGTCTTGTATAACGCGTATTATGAGAAAAAGAGACAATGGTTGAGGTAACTTAAGAAAGAGAGTAAGAAACAACGGCCACGGGATAAAAATGATCTCGGATCAACTAACGCGCGTATTTTCTAATGTAGGGAATCTATATTCGAACATTGCATACCTGAAAACGCCTTCTTTTTGAATGTGAAACTGCTTGTTCATGAAGTCCACTATATTCAAAGTGATTAAAATCTGACAAGTAGAAAAAGAAACGATCATTAGTTTTATGTTATAAAAACAAACATCATAAAGATAAATTACCTTGGATTCTATGTCCAAATACTCTTCTTCAAGTTTTTTCCTTGGATTCTCTACTCTCGAACCGTCACTATCTACTGGTATTTCTAACCTGATAAAAATATCATCAGTTGAATGCATGGTTTGACACAAATAATATAATTCAGAAACGGCTGAATACCATACCCTTGACTTGGTTTTAAATTTTCCGCAAGTGTTCTTATTTGAGGAACAGATGAACCCAAATTTTCCTAACATAAGAGTAAGCCAGTGATGTGAAGATAAGAAAGATAAGAAAAATGAAGTAAATAAGTTAATATTACCAAGTTAGGATTATTTATTTGAGTAATAGTACCTTATAAGAAGACAGAAGATTAACAACCAAATTCACAAAATAATCTCCATATCTCTGCAGCTCAGCACTTCAGATGTAAAATGAAAAATAAATAATCAAATATACCAAAATACACATTTTTAGTCACATAAAATAGCTACAATGCCATATATTTATTTGTAGAACAAACTCAAAAGAAGTATAATTTCAAATGTTATTTGATCATATTCGATTGTTAAACTACATGACATACTTGATCTGCTCCTCATTTGTCTTAGTAAGAGAGGTTTTAAATGTCCATGTGTGCTCTAAAAAATTGACCCATGTATCAACAACCTTGGCTTCGGTTGTATAAGAAGCAATGGCTCGTAACATCTCGTCTTCCTAATATAAGTAATACATTAATAAGAAAATGGTATGCTTGTATTACAAACTTCAATGATGCGCATGGAAGAAAAATATTTGTACCTTCATTTTTAAATGTACAACAATTTCATTGCTTGCATCCTCAAATTGATCTTTTTCTTCTTTTGCATTACGGAGACGAGTACGCGCAGATGTTAACAAGGTGTTCACCTGCAATAATATCTTAGTCGCGTAAACTTGGTATATGATCAGTGCAGATGCTATACAATAAAATTTAAAAAGTTAGAGTTCCTGAATTCAAATGTTGAGGTTGAATAAAAAACCTTTTTAAGTTTGTTTTCGAGCTCATTTTTCTGCTTCTCGAGTTCTTCAATCTCCGCTCCCAACTCCTGAAAAAAAAATACTTTGGTATAGAACTTGACATACTCATCGATTTCATTTCGTATATCTTAATTCTTTTCTATATCTACAACAAGACAAAAGAATCTGATAATGTACCTTCTCAATTTCGCTAACCTCATTGGACTTGGTTACCCGAAAATGAAGTGCTTCTTCTCTCTGAGATCTGCTTGAGAATAAAAACAACAATAACATTTATGGAAGAAATTTTTTTAAAAACTCATTCAACATTTTCATCGTCTCCATACAAACTTTCATCTAACCAAAAAATCATATGAGATGCAACAAGGATCAAAACTTTACTTCCAAACAAAACATACAATCTGTTTAGTACCTTTACGCGATATGAAGGAACTTGCATACGAGAAAAAGAAGAAGAAAAAAACTGTTTTACTCTTTTCTTTAGTCCTAAGAAACTCAGAAGCATAATTACTATTTCTGTCACCTGTGCTCCAAAATGCGACTCTGAGCTTTTGTGGTAGAATTTGCAAGAGATTCTGACAAAATTTTCATTTTATCAACCTGGAAGTGATTCAATCACCCACAAAAAATTTAACATCATGAGCAGGAAATTGAGCATCATTTCGCTGTGAATAAAAAGAGTATGCCTACTTACAAATGCAATAGTAGAAGAGATAAGAAAAATGACCTTTTCAGCATGAAGTTCTGGAGAATCGCCAAAGCTAAAGTCTTTCTTTTTCAATAAGAGTTCCTCCAACTTAGAGCACATTTGAACATTTTTCATAGCTTCATCTAAAGCCTGAACTTAAACAAAAATGCTCAATTGCAACTAACTAATGTACAAATTTACACATAGATGCATGATCTTGTGAACTTAATCCATTAATAATTGCCAAAAAAATCCTCAAGCCATATAAGAAGCTCACCTCTATTGTAACAGACGTTGTATCGACTGAATTTGATGGCTTCATCTTGTCGATTTTATCTTTCAGATTGCAGGCCTCAACTTCTATTCTGAGATAGGAGAGTGTATCACATACAAGAGGAGAAAAGAAAAACAAATTTACTCCGGAATCATAACATCGGTTCAAAGCATTATAAGTCAAGAAGATCAATATTGTTTTGTAACAACCTCATGAGATCAGCATTTACTTTCAGCCCTGAAATTGAAGCTTGGACATATTGAAGTAACTCTTCCCGTTTCGCCTGTTGAAAATATAAAGCCGAAAGGGAAAATGAGTGTACGCGTACATGTTCCTCACAATGTGTGTCGGTTTATAGTATTGATAAACGAATAAGTCTAACAAAAAGTATATCAAAATACTTACCAGTACTTCATCTTCATATCCAGAAAATGCTTTTGCCAAGGTCTGTACACTGGCTAACAAGGCATTTTGTTCTTCCTTCCCCCCTTTAATGCAAAGCCTAAACAACACCGGACCAACCAACATTTGGCTTCAGAATATCAGTTTACTAACACAAAAGGGATAAATAAAGACAAATTTACCCATATATCTCTGAAAGTAGTGAAACTTCTTCCTCATTTGGTGCTTCAAGAATCTGAGTCACACAAAAGAGTTAACCTGCGGTTAAATTCCATAAATCAGCAAATATAAAGCTAAGCATTGAGCAACTGTAAATTCGAATATATTACATCAAGTAACTCACCATTGATAATGTTATGCCCTCAAGAGCTTGACTATGGAGAAAAACATGTTGAAAATTTTTCGGCTCACCCGGCACACCAGGGTCTACATAGTAAATCTGTACATGGTTATATACTATGAGAATAAAATAACACAACCAACAAACAACAACAACAATGATATATAAAGGGCTTAACAAACCAAGGTAGGTGCTGTAGGAGTTGTAGGTGATTCCTTCAAATCATCAGAAACTAAGTCGTCTTGATTTTTTGCATTGGCGGTGTTTGTAACAGAAAGTCTCTCAACTTCTTTGAGAGCAACTAACCACCTTCTAAGCAACTGAACTCTCTCTATTCCTCTACATGAAACAGAAACTTCTTCTAACCGTTTTACAGTATGCCTAAAACTTTGCATATTCCGCGAAACCTGTTCATTCATCAATAATAACAACAAATTCAATCAATACATAACACGACTTCGAAAGTTCACGAATCTAAAGATTGCTTACACTACAAGGTACACCGAAACTAAAAATTTCCACCAAACTACCACACTATTTTAAATACATTCTCTTCTATTGATTAAAGAGGTTAAAGGTAGTGTATTGTCGGTGTTAACTACTTTTACACCATCATCTGCCATATCATATATTTTTTTAAACGTTAGTTGATAAAAATATTTTACATTTTCAGTGTATATTTTTTTTTCTCAGTATTAAAATTGATATCATTCATTTGAATTTCATTCAATAAAATTCAGAAAACTAAAAATCGGTGGATCATATCATACGTGCATGCATGGGATGGGATAATAAAATTCCACTTACAATGCGGTCCTGTATGATTTTGGCACCTCCGGCGACGGCGTTGCTTGCATGGTGAACGACGGTGTCGGTGTAATTGCGAACGGTGCGGGTGAGATTGCTCTGGCCACCGGCTTCGACGGCTCGGTTGACCGCTGATCTTACCCAGGACATTGTTGTAAATTATTTCAAATGCATCAACCTTTGCAGGTGATTATGGTAAAGAATGGTGATGAAGAAAAATGGAGAAAGAGGAAGAAGAAGAAGAAGTGGTGGATGTTGAGATCAAAGTTTCGATGTTTTGGCATCAATTTCGATTCCTTTGCCTTCACTTTCGCTCTCTGTTTATTCAAATTATTATTATAATAAGTATTACTATTTTTACCTCTAAAATCTTATTATCAATTAACGTAAGGATTAATTAAGTAATTAACTCCTTGCAATTAAATTAAAATATATTGGACAATTTCATACCCCAAATTTGTAAATTAAAAAGTTTCTATCTATTCCACTTTTTTCTTTTTCCTTTTGAAAGATTCAAAAATAACATAATAAGTTCTTATACTAAAAAAAATTAATTCCTAAACCATTAAATTTCATCTTTATTTTTTTGAGATTAAAAGATTAAAAACATATGATTTCTTTATATTGTTATCTCCAAACCTGATGAATTACGAAATGAGAAAATTGGTGATCTTAGTAAAAAAATTATACTGACATCCAATCATGACCATAAATCAGAACGAAACATATTTTAATTTTAAAAAATACATAACACGATAGATTGTTATAATTGACTTCCATATTTATTCTTTTCTTATTTTGTGATGATGAACTAAAATGAGTTTTTCATATTTTGAAGGGACCAATTGATATTTTTTTCAATGGTAACGTCCAAAAGTCACCTTTACTTTTGTTTTCAATTAAACAAACAGAAATTCTCAAAATTGGATTAACAACGTTAAAAGTCAGGTGGAAAAATGTAGGAATTTCTTCTCACATCTAATGATTTTTCCCACAATTTTTAAAACTCTAAAATATCATTCGTAAATGTATTTACAAATTCACCTTATTTCAAGATGTTTCATAAATGCACTAATAAATTTATCTTATTTAAGGATGTTTTGTAAATACAATTACGAATTTGCCTAAAATCTCAAATTTATTATGATTTTATTTTGAATATATATATATATATATATATATATATATATATATATATATATATATATATATATATATATATATATATATATATATATGAAAATAGAATATTGTATTTTATTTCATGTGATTTCTATTACAAATATATACGATTTCACGTACTAAAAAAAGAATAGAAAAATATATGCATTAAAAGCCTAACTTATATTTGGCCTATAATAATAAAATCTATTAATACAATCGATATCAAAATATCAAATTTGATCTATAATAAAAAAACTTATTAATACTATTGATATCAATTTCTATATGAAGAGATACAGTTGATTTTTTTATCTTAATTTACTTAATATGCATTAATTTATAATATATTTATAACAATATAATTAAATTGAATTATTATTAATAAAAAATAACTTAAATTTTTAACTAAAAATTATTAAAGTAAATTTATGATAGAAATTAAATAATGAATGTGATAATTAATTTTTTAATTATAATAATAAAATGTAATTGTCTTTTAATTATTTGTTTAAAATTATAAATAATTTTTTACAAAAATTATAAAAAATATTTTTTAATTATAATTTTAAAATTTAAAATTAATTTAGGTGACACTTTTTAGTTTTTATTATAGAATTGATAATTAATTATTATGTTGTAATTAAAAATTTATTATATTAAAAAGATATTTATGTTATAATTAAAAGTTGAATGTTATTAATAATTAATATTATTAAAACAGAAAACTAATCATGCACTGACACTCTGACAGTATAAAATAATTTTACAATGTCAACCAATCACAATCATGTATCTAATTATGGTCCACTTTTATTTTAATTTTTTTAATAACACGACATATTGTTAAATTTCTTGTAAAAAATGATGAATAATTTATAAACTATAAAGATTCTCTATATTAAATAGATATATATCTCATAATAATAAAAATCAAAATAAATCAAATAAGGTGAATTTGTAAGTACACTTACGAAGTAAACAAAATAAGGTGAATTTGTAAGTGTACTTACGAATTTTGGGTTCCAACAAGTGAATTCGCAAGTACACTTATGAAGTAAACCAAAGAATTCACGTTTTTGGTGAATTTGTAAGTGCACTTACGAATTTTAGGGTTATTTTGAGTTTTCCACTGGGGGTGGAGAAGAACCCCTACTAAGTGGGTGAAGAAATTCCCAAAATGTAACATTGTCAAACCAACGATGCCACATGTCAAAAAAGAAAAAACAAAACATTATTTCCTTTTTAATTGTCATTTTTTGACATTTTACAAATATCAAAATAATTAATGATTATTGTTATTTTTAAACAATGATTTTTTTTTCTATAATATCTTTAATTTTTTACTACCTCCGTCTTTTATTATAAGTCGTTTTGGACTTTTTTCACTGTTTACTCTAGAATTTGATAAACAACCGCTGATCTTCTAAATCGAAAAAAAGAAGTTTGGTTACTTGCAGGATCGACTAGATTGATCCCAAGGACATGTGTTTAGTTTTAAATTTCTTTATCTTTTTATCTTTTGTATATTTCAAATACAAAAGATAATAATATAAATACTTTTAGAAAGTAAATTGAATGTAAAGAGTTTCTTCACATAAACTTAAAAGAAATATAAAACACTTTGATTGAATATAAACAACAATAAATATAAACTAGTGCATCGTACGAACATTTCTCAGAAAAAACTATTTTCTCGAACACAAATACTTTGAGTATATTTAGAGTAATTTGTACAAAAGATGTTCACACCCTGAATCCTATCACTAAGATCTCTATTTATTCTAATCTCGACCAAACGGTCTCTAAATAAGATGTTGCCACGTTCGACATCTGCACGCGCCTTCGGACTCCAAGCTTCCACACGTCTCTTTGGATAAGATCAAACTTTTAAATTTAAAATCTCTTTGTCTTTGAAGCGCCAAAACGTGACGGTCGAAATATTCTTCTGATATTTCGAATAATTTAATTTTCAATGGTTCGCAAACGAACCTTGTTACAAAACACTTAGCGAAAATAAAGCTTTTATTAGCTTTTTCGTCTGTTGAAATTTTCATAAAGATTTCTCTATCATTTGTTTCTAACTAAATTCCTTTCTGCATATACCATTTCAACTAACATTTCATGTAGTCGAAATATCTGGTCAACAAATTTCCCCCAATAAATATGGGTTTCGAATCATTTGGAGAAACATACTTTTTGCAAGAATAATTATATTTCGACGAACAGGCAATTTTCATGATGGACAATGAATGTTATGACGTCAGAATAATCATGATTTACTTTTCCAAAATGTCTAATCAAGACATGTGTGTAGCAGTTTTATCATTGCTACAAAGGTAGGTTCCTAATGTGGCTTTCAAATACACTTTTTCAACTTCTCAATCCTTTGGTTTTCAATTTTCACACTTTCTCTCTCTCAAAAACCTTCAAACAAACCATAAATTGAATTTGTTGGCGCCATCCAAAAAAGGAAGCAAATCTGACAAAAATGTGAAGAAAAGGGAAGCGAAGACCACGAATGAGGTTGCATCCAACCGACTCATCATATTGCAAAACCCCTTCTTGTTGGAAATCAAGAGTTGGTTCCAACATCTTCCGTTTCTATTGACCAACAAGTAATTTATGCTTCTTAGGTAATAATTCCTTTTACCCCTGGTGATAAAACTCTATGATATATGGGTGCAATGATATTCTCTTCATGTTTAGAACAGATTAAGTATATTTTTCCTGTTTACTATGATACGAAACCCATTATCAACAAAGTTGAACCCCCTAAGAAGAAACAGAATAATAATCCTAATAAACAGTTAGCAGAATCCTTTGTAAAAAATCCAAAAAGAAACTAACGCGATTCCAATAACTGAGGACAAACCCTTTCAATTCGACTATGTAACAGAAAACTTCAGCCCTTTTAGATCTTGCCCTGTAGCAGATAAGCAATGTCTTGCTTGGTTAACTAAAGTCGAAAAGAAAAAAACTCAGGCTTAAAAAGATTCAGGTATCTTCAACTTAATCCAAATGTCGAAAATAGGTTTTAGTTATTGCCAGCCTATGTTGTTGTCCTCGTTATATTTTTGGGATAGTACTTTTCTGGATTAACACACCCATAAGGATGGGGCGTAATTTTTGAAACCGGAAAATATTTTTCCATACTAAATAATGTAATATTTTATTTTTGGTCTCACATACACGCTTTATTCTATCGGTAAAATAAAACAATTTGATTTAACAAAATAAAATCAATCGATAAAATTAAAACAATTTGATTTAACAAAATAAAATCAAACATTAAGATTTAATTTAGACAGATAAAAAATTTATCGTATGTTTTGGTCTAAAAATCAAGCATCAATAATTACAGTCTTAAATATATTGGGAAATTATTTAAGACTGTAATTATTGATCATGATTTTGCCTTATTTTTAGACTAAAACATACGGTAAATTTTTTATCTGTCTAAATTAAATCTTAATGTTTGGTTTTTTATTTTGTTAAATCAAATTGTTTTATTTTACCAATAGAATCAATAGAATAAAGCGTGTATATGAGACTTAATTGGGAATAATTTCTCAATATTTGATGAACAACAGAAATATACTGTTCACACACAACCCTTTTCAATGTGATTTTTATGATATGGGGTGCTAACCGGAAGTATATTTCCGGTTTTCAGGGGTAATTTAGGAATTTTGACGGGGTGGGCAAGAAGGTCATGGGGTGGGTTAAGAAATTCACTAGTTCTTATAATAATTTCCATCTCCCATGTGGAATGATAACACGCACTCTCTTTGATATGCCTGCTATTACTGGACTTCTCCCAACTTGAGAAACTTTCAAGCCTTACCAGCAAGAAGAGAACACCATCAATTTTGTCATAGACAATGTTGCCTTTACCAAATACATGAATTTATACCATGTTGAAAGAGACAAAGTGTTTGACGTTGATTACATCATTTTCCTTTCTCTCTGGTTATCTAGATGCATCTTCTGTTGTAAATCTTTACAAGTAGAAAAAAGATCCCTCACCCTAGCAAACCAACTTCACTCAAGTTGAAAAGTGTGCCTTAGTGAGTTAATTCTCACTGGGTTATACGAAAGTCTTGGATCTGCCACCTCCAAACTCAAATACTACAAAGTAGCCACAAACTTGTTTCTAGCTGGTCCATATTGGCTGCTCCAATTATGGTTTAATGTAACATTCGAACCATCCCTGGGTACTTCTGGCATAGTGGATGATACAGACCCTGAAATCTAAAATCGAATTATGCCTGTGAAAAGCAATATTTGCTTGCTTGTTTACCAACCCAATTTTGTGTCTCAACAATTTTGGTTTTGCCAAGTAATCCCTGAGCCAATTTTTGGAAGAAAATGTGAACTTTGCACAACAAGAATGAATTTTTCTTTCCTAGACTGGGAAAAACATCTAGCTTACCATGTCAACTTTGCAAAATTTAATCATGTCCCTTTTCAAACATCATTATAATGTTCGAAAGGCTTCGATACTTGGTGGAAAAACTTATATTTAAAGAATATGTTCGACACCATTTTCCTCAATCAACACCTGATGAATGTTTTTTCATCTATGCAGGATCTGAGTCAAAAAGGTAAGCACACGAACATCAAGGAAATCCAGACGTTCCAAAGGTACTTTGAAACTGTCTATAATCCAATCAACCTTAGTCGAACCACTTTTAACGCAACATAAACTTTAAAAGAGAAATTTACTAAAATGATTCCTCGTTTAAACATTCCTACTTGCATCAAACCTGGACATAGATATGACTTAGCTTTTAAACTCCAACCACTAAAATTCCCAAAATTGCATATTGTTGATTTTGGCCTAGCTTTTTATCCACCTAATCCAAGTTGGTTCGTTTGTGGGAATTACCTCAATTTTTAAAACAAGAGTCTCTAGAACCTGCTAAGTGAGTGGTTTCAACTAATTACACCTTGGACAATTTCAAAGGGTTCCTTCATTATAACTAGTTATCTCCATTTTTTATTCAACAGCTGAAGGTGTGGAACCAAAGGATTTCCCTTGTCCTTTCGATTATCTTTGTCGCTTCTTTTATACATGACACTAACCATTATTATCATGTACATTGGTCTAGCTGTCGAAAAGAAACAGACCAAAAAGGAACAACCTAGTTCAAAGACAGCACAACTGCAGCTTCTAAACCAGCCTACACCTCAACAAAAAGCAACACCCAAGACACCAAGAAATTGAAAGCCTTAAAGGTATCATTCTAAATTTCGCCTGATTTTTGTATTATATTGCTTTTCTAACATTGTTACTTTTCAAGCTAGTCAACTGCCTCCAAAATCTCCCCACAAAAGAAAGTTCACTCATAATGATCCAGTGGACGTCGAAGATGATGAAGACACTCTTCCAACTCCTCAACAAACTAAGAAGCTAAAGAAGAAGAGGAAAAAGCCACAGATGCAACCTCTTCACAACCTTCTAAACAAAAACATGAGCTTACTATACTCTCCTCAACATTCAAATAAAACAAGTATGTCCCAACCATCTGGGGGCGTAATCTTAGAGCGGGTCGAAAGTGATAACTCAAGTCCTGATGGACCAAAGGTATAAATTTTACTTGTTATTTTCCTTCGATTAACATTGATATTTATTCAAACTAATTTTCTCCTTAATTTATAGGAAAATTAACGAACTCCCACTGAAACTCTAAATAAATGCAGCGTTCTTCCTGATAGTGGCGCTGCTTTATATCATCCTTTGTCTAGTGATAAGCTGTTGTACCCCGAAACTTACCCTCATCATTTCGATATTTCTGGCTTATAATTTTTTTATCATAAACATACATGCATATATATATAGCATTTATCATGTGGTTATCAGATTCAGAGTATCTTAAATTGTGGAAGAAATTGTGCGTTTCGGCTATCTCAGATCATTTCGAGCCAAAATTGATATTTTTCGGTTCGTATGCTTGATGCAAGACTTTCTGGTTAGAAGGTCATTTTAGGTTTGGTTCCATAGTCATTGGGATCATATCAATATGTTCTCCAATTCATCTGTCCAGATTGGAGGCCGTTTCGTCAAGAAAAAGATTTTAATAGTTCATTTCTTAATAGAGTGAATTTTAGGTTTTTGGTGCGTTTCGGGTGCTCCGGAAGGCATAACTCTCAGTTTGTTAGGTATTTTATGATGATTTTCGACTGTAAATTCCCTCTCACTATTATCTACAACTTTCATGCACAAGTCGGAAGCAAATTTTGTGAAGAAAGTCCCCAAAGAAATTGATATTTCAAGTGGAATAAACTGAATTTTAGTGTTGAACAGTGTTTTCGATACGCTAGAAAGGTCATAAATCCTGTCTGGAACATAGAAATTGAGTGGGGCCGATTTCTAAAATTACGTATTGAAGTACTCTCCAACTTCATTCACAAGTCTAGAACCAACTCCTTACCAATCAAGAGCAGTTTTTTATTCTTTGGGATTGATTTTGAGACGAACCGAGCATTTTTCATCTGATACACGATGTTCAAAAACTCATATCTCGCTCGATGTTTATCGAAACTAAGTGGGACCAGTGCCAAAAGTTCATAAATTCAGTTGGCTTCATTTGTTACAAAGACTCCATGTTCGAATTTTGATCAAAAAATCCTCATCGAGGCTATTTCTCCGAAGAGAGCAATGAAAATTCTGCACGTGTAAGTGTGCTGAAACTTCAAAAATTTGTATCGTCTAGACCTCTTATCTGATTGAGTTAAAATTTTGACTAACTCAAGCAATTTCGCGTTCCGGACATTTTTCGTTTAGAGTCTGACTTCAAATTTCGCACGAATTTAGCTGTTTTGGGCTGTAGACGAAAATTATTCGGATAATTGCAATTTGGGCCTAATTATGGATCCAAGGCACTCCAAAGCCCACTTTTCTCACCTATAAATATATTTTACCTCTCACAAAATAGAGGAGAGGAATCATTTGCTAAATTTCACACTCCAAACTCACTTTTTCTCTCTCTTTTTTCTCTCAACACTCAAGAACAAAAACAAATGAAAATTGAAGCTTCTTCATCAAGCCACCATCTCTTCTTCCTTGCTCCTCCTCCGAACACCACTTCCCCTCATCGGATTTCCTTCCTCCTCTTGATTTTCCATCCAGCCTTGCCTCTCTTTCCTCAATTCTTCTTCAATTCTCCAATTTCAAGCCTCAACAAGTAAGTGATTTCTTCACATAATCACTTATTTAAAGTGATTTTTCTTGAAATTGATTAGAGAAGTTGCTTGCATATATACATGTTGAATTCGAATATTGATTAATTTCTTGAAATTTCTCTGAATAAGGCTTGATTTACGAACGTTATTGTGTCGAGATGTAACATTTTGTACATACACTTGCATGAAGCATTTTCTTTGATTTTTGTGCACTTGTATTGATTGTTTGGATCATCAATTGTATGTTTGTGCATTATATTTCTTTTTTTTTTAATAATTGAATTGAATTGATGTGTTTAGGCTTGAGTTTAGTAACGCGAAAGTGTGTCGAGGCCTAGTTTCATGCATATTTTCATATGTTGTTTGATGCATTCTTGATTGATTTAATTGAACCATTAAAACATGTCGAATTCTTGATTCTAGATTGTTTAATTTGCATATTGCATTATGTTTAGACGTGGCATAGGTTGAACATTCATTTGTTTTCATATTGTATGCCATCAATTTGCATTTCATGTAGCATTTCATCCATAAAAATGCATTAGATACATGAATAAATGTGTATTTTCATGCATATTTTTGCATTACTTTCAATTATAACTTTGATAAATATTGCATATCATTTGCATATTCATTTGTTTTGAATTGTATACCTCATGCATGTGAATTAATCTTCAATTCTTTCTCATTTCAAAAACCAAAATAAATGAGAATTGGAAATTAAATCGACACATGAATTTAACTTTCCATAAGCCTTTTTAAGCATTTGTGTTCATCGAAACTCATTTTTCCTTGAAGGAGCAAGGTAACGATACTTGTTCCCAATGTTTAGGCATTTTTTAAAACCTTATTTGATGGTTTCGAAACCAAATTTCAAGCGCAACATGCCTAAAACTCCCTCGCTGCCCCGTTCCTTTAAGGTCCAAAAAACGTCACTTCCACTCGGAATTAATTAAAATCGATCATATTTTTAAATTCGTTGACGTTTTTGCAAGCAACCATGTGATTTTAATCGATTAAGAGAACTTGACTTTTCGCTCCGATTTCGGAAAAGTGCTTTTCCAAGCCGATTTTTGTGATTTTATTTCACTTCTTATATGCTTATACTAGTGTATTATCATGTGTATAATCGATTTTGCATTCGGTTCTAGCACTTGTTTTGTTAATTTTGACACTTTATTTCATGTGTGAGGTACATTGAGCATTTATATTTGAGATTTGGATGTGTATGACACATATCTTGATCTTGCACGCATGCGTGTGCATTCTTTGTCTGCTTGTTTGGTTTTCACCTTTCTTGCAGGTTTATCTTTTGATTTGAATGTGTACAAACGCACATTCTGATCTCATTTGCGTTCGAACACGCATTCTTTGTCCGCTTGTTTGGTTTACACCTTTCTTGCAGGTTTATCTTTTGATTTGAATGTGTACAAACGCACATTCCAATCTCATTTGCGTACGAATGCGCATTCCTTGTCCGCTTGTTTGGTTTTCACCTTTCTTGCAGGTTTATCTTTTGATTTGAATGTGTATGAACGCATATTCCGATCTCATTTGCGTACGAATGCGCATTCTTTCTCTACTTGTTCGGTTTTCACCTTTCTTGCAGGTTTATCATTTGATTTGAATGCGTACAAATGCATATACCGATCTTATTTGTGTACGAACGCGCACTCTTTTTCTGCTTGTTTGGTTTTTCACCTTTCTTGCAGGTTTATCATTTGATTTAAATGTGTACGAATGCACATTGTGATCTTATTTGCATATGAACGCGCACTCTTTGCCTGCTTGGTTGGTTATGCACATTTATTGCAGGTTTATCATTTGATTTGAATGTGTATAAATGCATATTCCGATCTTATTTGCGTACGAACACGCACTCTTAGTCTGCTTGTTTGGTTTTCACCTTTCTTGCAAGTTTATCATTTGATTTGAATGTGTACGAATGCACATTCCAATCCTATTTGCGTACGAACATGCACTCTTTGTCTGCTATTTTGTTTTCACTTTTCTTGCAGGTTTATCATTTGATTAGAATGTGTACAAACGCACATTCCGATCCTATTTGTGTATGAACGTGCAATCCTTGTCCGCTTGTTTGGTTTTCACCTTTCTTGTAGGATTATTTGCGTTAGAGGTGTACGAACGCACATTCTGATACTTACTTGCGTACGAACACGCATTATTTTGTCGGCATTGTCTGGATTGTGATTTCTTGCAGGTTATTGGATTGTTTCGAATGTGTACAAACGCACATATTGCATGTGATATGCATACCATTTTTCTGCTTTGATTGGTTTTCACCTTATCGCAGGTTTATCAGTTTAGCTCGGATGTGTACGAAAGCACATTCTGGTTGTGCATATTTTATGCGCATTCATTGCTTGTATTGTCTGGATTGTAATCTTTTACAGGTTAATTTGCATCGGATGTGTACGAACACATATTCTGATCATACTTTGATGCCTCCGCGCATTACTTACTAGTTTCTTTATTGCTTGGCAGCAGTACTTGAAGTTTTATGGAGTATTTCTTTTCTTGTTATTGCTTACGGATTGTTATCCGTTTGGTATCTGCTATACCTTTTTATCGCATTCTTTTAGCGTTTTTCTAGAGAGCATGAGAAGTAGTGTTTTATCGCTTTCTTTTTCGATGAGAAGTAGGAATAGAGATGCATGATGGGGATTCCGTAGTTGGAGCATGTTTAGGAACCCCTCTGCTTTATTTAAAGACCTGTTTAGGGTAATTTTGTTTGCTACTTGTGTGTGGTTTGTTTAAAATCATCTTTCGTGCATAGGGAGGTAGTTTTGGTCGTGTGTTTACTTTTGTGCTTGCATAGGTCAAGAGTGGTTAGGCAAAACGCTAAGCGGCACCACCAAGCAAAGTCTCGCTTCTTATGAGATCTACAGGTGTTATATGTGATGATGATATGATGGACATGCGGAAAGGGTTCGCAATCAACCCCCGCACAATTCTAGTCAGTGTCAGTTCACACGCGAATCGTGTTGCTTCCTTATTGAGTCAATAATAAAAGTGGCAAGAGTCCCCTATTTTGACTCTCCACGCCTTCTCTTTGTTATAACATAGTTTGGTTCTAATCATATCTTAGAGTTTTGATGATAACAAGTGAAATAAATTTTGTATAATAGATATGATACTCTTATGTATACTGTTTTCTTTTCAGATAAGAGTTCTGACTCAAGCATTCAAGAATATAGAAATATCAAAATTATGCTAAGTAAACAAGTATTAGAAGTTCTAATGAAGAATGGAACTTCTGGTCACACGCACTAAAAGCAACTTCTGAAGGAGGCATGCTAAGCGCAACCTTTGATAGAAGCACCAAAGAATGTTCTGATTATAAGATGTTTTGAATAAGGCTTACAGAAGATCATGAAGTATCAGTACGTCATCTTCTAAGACAAAGTCTGCTACAGTAACGTTACCCTACTAAGCTAAGCAGTTGAAGTACTTGAGTGGTTCAACTTTCTAGGCACTTGGATAAAACAAAGCACGTGAAATTAAATATGCTTAATTACGCTTTCCAGTAACCAAGACACGCAAACGTTGCAATGGAAAAATTCTAGAAGCTCTATATATAGTGCAACATTCAAAGAAGAAAATTAACAATTCATTTAGAGAGAACTTATGCTGGAAAAATCAAAATCATTATTCCGTTAAGTTTATTTCTAAGTTCTTGAGCTAAAATACCTTGTGTAAAAATCACTTTTGTGATAAAGCATTTTAGAAGCAATTATATACACTTTATCTAGAAGTTCTTGAGTAATTGTTCCTTGAGAGACCAGTTGGGTCAGATTTCTCAAGAGGGCTAGGACTAGTTGAGTCTTAGAGGTGTTAGTCACTTGCAGTTGGCTTGTGCATTGTTGTTAGTCACAATAGTTAATTGTGCACTTGTGATCTTTTGATTATAGTGGATTAAGTCCTTGTTGAGAGAGGCGAAATCACCTTGACGGGTGGACTGGAGTATTTTGAGTTTCAAACGAAGCAGGATAACAATCCTTGTGTGTTTAGTTTGTTGTTAAATAAAAGAAAAATTTAAAAAGGGAAAAACTTATTCACCCCCCCCCCTTCTAAGTGTTTTCTAAGCCTTCAATTGGCATCAGAGCTCTTGGTTCTGGGTACAAACACTTAACAGTGTCAGATAAAGATCCAGATGGCAATAGATCACAACAACAACAATACTAAACCTCCTATGTTTGATGGAGAGGATTTTGAGTACTGGAAGGATAGATTAGAAAGATTTATTCTAAGCTATGATCCTGATCTTTGGGATATGGTTTTGGATGGCTACAAACACCCAGTAGACAAGGACGGAAACAAGATAGAAAGAAAAGAAATGGACAAAACACAGAAAGCAGATTTTATGAATCATCACAAATCAAGAAATATTTTGCTGAATGCCATTTCAAAAATGGAGTATGAAAAGATTGCCAACAGAGACACAGCACATGATATTTTTGAGTCACTCAACATGTCACATAAAGGAAATGCTCAAGTCAAAGAAACTAAAGCTCTGGCGCTTATCCAGAAATATGAAGCATTCAAAATGGAGGAAAATGAATCCATTGAGGCAATGTTCTCAAGGTTTCAAACCTTAACTGCTAGTCTGAGAGTTATAGATAAAGGATATACCAAGGCTGATCATGTAAATAAAATCATCAGAAGCTTACCCACAAGATGGGCACCAATGGTGACAACCTTCAAAATTTCAAAAATCTGAAAGGTATATCCTTAGAAGAACCTATCAGCGCGTTGAGGAGTCATGAAATAGAGCTTGATGAATTTGAGCCCAAGAAGAAAGGTAAGTCAGTTGCTTTGAAATCTACTAAAACATTTGATGTATATGCTTTTTAGGCTGAGGAAGAAATCTCTAAATACTCAGAGTCAGAATAAGATGAGTTATCTATGATCTTTATAAGGATAAACCAAATGTGGAAGCATTGGCAAAAGAAGTTCAGAAACCACAGAAGATCTGAAGATAGAGGAGAATCTTTTGGACACAAGAAGTTCAGTAAAAGAAACATCATGTGCTATGAATGCAAAGAGCCTGGACATTTCAGAAGTGAATGTCCCAAGCTGCAGAGATAAAAGCCAAAGAAAAGGTTAGAAAAGAAGAAAGGAATGATGGCCACATGGGACGACTCGGAATCTTTTGAAGCTGAATCTAACTCAGAAGATGAGTATGCCAACCTAGCTTTCATGGCCACAACAGAAGATGACTCAGGCTCTGAATTAGAACCTGATGAGGTATTTTCTGAATTTACTCATGCTGAACTGGTAGATAGTTTATCAGAACTTCTAGAAAACAATAGTCAACTCAAGATCAAATACAAGAAACTTAAAAAGAGTCTTGTATCTGAAATTGAGCAGCTTAAAGCAGAAAATGTTGAACTGAAAGAAAATAATATAAAACTCAAAAATGATTTTCAAAAAGTTCAAAAAATCTCTAGTTCAGATACTGCTTCAAGTTCAAAAGATATTCTTAAAGAATATGACTATAGTTTTCAGAAATTCCTTACTAAAAGCATAGATAGAAGCAAAATGGCTTCAATGATATATGGAGTTAGTAGGAACAACATAAAGGGTATTGGATATGAAACTCCCAGAGGGAAAGAAACGTATCAACCCAAATTTGTTGATAAAATGACTGTCACATGCAAACCACTGTACAAACAGTTCAGTTATGGTCACACACATGATATAAAATACATATCTCATTCTGAAAATTTCATGTTAAGCCAAGGTTCAAACAGAACCTCAGAAACTCTAACCAGAAAGGACCCAAAAAGATATGGGTACCTAAGGAAAAAATAATTTATGTTGCAGATGTCCTTAACAGTGAAATTGAAACACCAATCGTGGTACCTGAACTCTGGCTGCTCACGACATATGACGGGAAGAAGGTCTATGTTCCAAAGCCTGGAACTTAAACCTGGAGGTGTAGTAAAATTTGGAAGTAACCAGAAGGGAATAATCATTGGTTCTGGAACCATTGGAAACGGTAACCCTCCCTCTATCTCTAATGTTCTATTAGTAGAAGGATTAGCGCATAACTTATTGTCCATAAGTCAATTAAGTGACAATGGTTATGACATTATCTTTAATCAAAAGTCATGTAGAGCTGTAAGTTAAAAGGATGGACCAATCCTCTTTTCTGGCAAGAGAAAGAACAACATATACAAAATTAAGCTTTCTGATTTAAAATCACAAAATGTAAAATATCTTCTATCAATAAATGATGAACAATGGGTCTGGCACAGAAGATTGGGACATGTTAGCATGAAAAAAATTTCTCAAATTAACAAACTCAATCTGGTCATAGAACTTCCTAATTTGAAGTTCAACTCAGAAGTTATGTGTGAAGCCTGTCAGAAGGGAAAATTTTCAAAACCTTCTTTTAAATCTAAAAATGTTGTGTCTTCCTCTAGACCATTAGAACTTCTGCATATTGGTCTATTTGTACCAATGAAAACTGCATCCATTAGAGGCAAGAAGTATGGATTGGTCATTATAGATAACTACAGCATATGGACATGGGTAACGTTCTTAATACACAAGGATGAGTCACATTCTGTGTTCTTTGACTTCTGTAACCAAGTTCGAAATGAAAAAGAATTTAAAATCATAAAGGTTAGAAGTGATCATGGTGGTAAATTTGAAAATCAATTTTTTTTAAAATATTTTAAAGAAAATGGAACGAAAGTGGATTTAATTTCCCCTTGCCTTTAAAGGCACTGGGTTGAGGTATTTGCCACATGTTAAGGCTAATGTCATGTTAGATACGGTATTTTTTTTATAACTAGCACAAGAATACCAACAACTTTCTTCTACCATTTAGGGAAATAACATAGACACCAAATTATGCTTCGGGTCTCCGTCTAGAGTTGTCTTTTTAATAACACTACATTGATTAAAGTTGAAGAGATTAACATGATGATTGATTTGGTTTAATATGAACTAGGGAATATTAAGGGAAGAGTTGAAAATACATAAAAGACCATGTGTGTTTTAGCTTCCTGAAAGATGAATTTCATAGACACCTTGAAGCTGCAAGTATAAGTAACCCAAATGGTGACAGTGTAGGAAGAAATATGCGCAGGAAATACATCATCACAGTTGTAGCTTTATATTTATTAGTGTACTAAACAAGGATATCCTCATCTAAGAATGGTGTCACCTAGGTGCTATCCTCACATAGAAAAGGGGCTTGCCCTTGGAACTAATGATGTGTGTAATACTGTTGGTCAAAGAAAGTGAACTCCACAATTATCCTATGTTTTTGAGGAGATAAGCATACTCTAGTGAGATACTCTGACTTTGATATGGCTAGAGATATTTATTTTAGAGAGTTCACTTTGGAACACGTGATTAAATTTGTAGGGGTGTTGTAGCTTCGCAGTTCCGATTGCAAAAATGTGTAACATTGTCTACTATATAGGCTGAGTTTATTACCATTACCAAAGCATGGAAAGAGATATTGTGGTTGATGAAATTTTTGCAGGAGTTTGATTTTATTCAATACAAATATGTATTATTTATTGATAGTAAAAAATTTATTCATCTTGGTAAGAATCCAATTTTTTATAATAGGTCCAAAGACATTGACGTGAGATATCATTGGGTACGTGATGCTTTGGATGCTGAGTTGTTGGAGTCAGCTAAAGTTCATACATATGATAATGGTTATGATATGATGACTAAATTGTTATCAAGAGGAAAATTTGAAGCTTGTTGTGATATTGTCGGTTTGACGATTTCCTCCACCTAGTTGTGAAGGGGAATTTGTTGGGTTTGAAATCCCTTCTTACGTGGACAAAGACCTAAATATGATTAGCTAATTTGTGTCACTTATTTAAGTTGAGAGAATCAATTTAGGATTGAGGGATATAGATAGAAAATAAGAATTCAAAAGAGATAAAAAAGAGAGAAACTTATTCTCATTTTTCTGCAACCATCTCACTAAATTGGCGATTATGGATTTGTTGGCTGTTGGATCAAGCTCATATTATAGGACATGTTTGCAACACCTGTATCTACCTTTTGAGTGTTGAGATCTTCAAAATGAATTCTAAACTAAGAGATAATTGCTTCGCACTAAAGCTACATATTTAAGTAATTTTTTCAGCTTTTTTATTCTTATTTGTAAGCTAGTTTACTTTGTGATTTGTAATTGTTAGAATTAGTTTATGAATCAATTTAAGACTCTCTTATACCCTTATTTGATTGTAGTGGAGTTATTCTTTTTTGTCTGGATGACTCGTGGTTTTTACTCTCATATAAAGGGGGTTTTCACGTTAAAATATCAATGTTCTTTTGTGCCTTTATTTGTTCGATTTGTTGGCATATATTTGTTGTTGATCCTAATAGATTTTTACAAGTTTGGGAAATTTTATAACTGCTACGTATTGGTTTTTTATTCTGTGTTAATATCCCATTACAATTATTGTGATGTTTCAGCTTTGATGGGTAACGTAGAGGAGAATCATACACTTGTTTGTAAACATTTTATTAAAGAGTTGAAGGCACATAAAGAATCATACACAATGATATACAGGAAAAAAGAATATTTTGTTGAAATTCATGCATATCTTATTATGTGTACTAGGTGACTTCAAAATCACAAAAAAAATATTTAACTTTATTTAAAACTAGAATGTCAAATACCACAAACATCCCTTGAGTGGGCATCTCATTCTATAAAAGAAACTGAAAGTTGGTCGGATAATTTTTTGGAGATGGAAGAGCTTGCCAAGTTGAATGAAATTGAAAGAGAATAAAATCAGGAAAAGTCAAAGGTGGAACCACTTATAGGTATAGATTTAGATGGTGACACATTTTTAATACATTTTAATTTTATCTTACAATGAATTTTAGGCGGTGCATATTTTTTGTATTTAATGCAATTGTTATTTTCAACAATGTAATTCGGATAGATTTTGATGTGTTTTAATGTATATCTAATGTTACTTGTATAAAAAATTGGCCTAAAAATTTTCTTCGTTAAAATATAAGTTTTATTTGTGTGTAAAATTGTCTGCCTGCAAAATCAGCTTTTGTAATTGATGAATTTGGATTTTAATATTCAGAAAATTATATTTATTGTGTTATATATATCATACGTAAAAATATCACTCTGAATTTAAATATTCAGACAAACACTTATTTGTACCTAATTCAATCCAGATTTCAATTTTTAAAATGACACTTAAGATAAAATAACTTTTGTATGGTCCTTATTGATCTAAAACTTATATACATATACCTCACATATGTAGATGTAGGTAACAAAAACATCTCACAATGTTTCAATATAGATATCTCGCATTTGTTTACTTGAATGACGTAAACTCTCCTCTTGAATTTAGGATCATAGAAGACATCTATTGTTGTTATGAAATTCAAACTAGATAATCTCTTGCAGTACCCAAACAACCTAAGAGCAGAAGCGACCCGAACACTTCAAGAGATCTATTCTAATTTAATAAATAGACTTAAGAATATTAATTTATACAAAATTTTAAAAAATATCAATTTATATTTTCTTATCATAAAATTGATTTGTGTTATTTATTCGTCTCTTATAGTAAAAAAAAATAGCAATTGTAAAATAAATAAAAAATTAATAATTAAAATTGGTTCTTTAAATTTTTTTTAACAATTTGATCTTTTAAGATAATTTCTACCTCATTTTTATCACATTTCAAATATTTAGAAATTTTGATTGTTAAGCTTAAAAAATTAAAATTAAAATACTCTAAAACAAGATTTGAACTCACATATTGCTAGTATTTAACACTAATAGAAACAGTAAGACATCAATCCATCAATCCAGCCACTCAACTTGCTAGTTTATTGATACAAACTTTCCATTTATTTATATATTATAAATTTCATTACATATTTTTGTTATTTCCTTTAAAGATGAGGCCTCTATATTTTGAAGCCTTGTGTTAGGGCACTTGTTGCACTGCACAGGACCGGCTCTGTTTAAGAGTGATTAAAATCAAGTATCGTTCATCCTCGTTTGATAATAAAGGAAGTGTAAAATTCACCAAATTTGAGTTGTCGACTTTGTCTAAGAGTGATTAAGATCAAGTATTGTTCACCCTCGATTGATAACAAAAGGAGTGTAAAGTTCACCAAATTTGAGTTGGAAATGGATAAGAATTAAAGAGTTATGTAAAGTACATTTCATCGTCACACAATATAAAATTAGATCGAGGTGGATTCAACAATGACAAAATTAACCAACCATATTTTAAAGATATTGAACCATTCTCAAACATCTTTGGATCGTGAAATGTTATGTTATATTTATGTTAACAAAGATTTATGTAATATAATCAAGTACTCGGGCTCCAGTGCAATTCGGGAAATACTGAGTTCGATTCTTAGGTCAGAATAATATTTGTCTAGTGCCATGACCTCTCGACATGAGATCTGAACTACTAGAGCCTTATTCCCCTAGAAACCATAGTGCAAAAGCCAAAAAAAAATTATAAATGTAATATTAAATATTTTAACTATGCGATAACAAATATTTATGTAAATTTTTGTTTTCTTTATCTCTCGTTTGAAATTGCTTCAGATTTATTGATAACAAGGTATATTATGAATTTCAAAATACAAAAAACTAATGGGATTTTTTGATTCTTGTGATAGAAGGATACATTTTAAATTTCAAAAATCTAAAAACACTCCTGAATATTGCTTCATATTGCATAAGATACGACAGTGTCGCCTAGTTGTCTTTTGAGTGGCTCGTATGCACATGCACAAGGCATCTGTTTTCATAATCAAAATAATTAAAAAAGGAAGCTAAGAGAAATATTGTATATCGTCATAAGAGACATGCTGTCGGTTATCTGCCTCGTCTTCCACTTTGTCGCCTCCACCAACTTGGTATACAAGTAAACCAAGCAAGAAGTCCCTCAGTTCCACCCACTGACCTGCTCTAAATTAGCAAAGAACCTAAGGTACATGATATCAATGTAGGTGGCACTAGTGTCCACAGAGATCTGGGTGCCAACAAGATACAAGAGGTATGCTCTCATGACATACCCCCTGTGAAGGTTAACTTGCTCGGGATCACCATCAACCGCTCATGCACGCTAAACCTCATCATCAAAAGCAGACAAGCGACATCGTCCAGTGTAATCGTCATCTTTCTCTGTGGTAGATGAAACGAAGATGTCTCCTCATTCCACCTCTCTACAAAAGCATTGGTCATCCCCCAGTTGACCACGCTATACCCACAGAAGGATAAGTCTCTCAACCCTGTAATGCGTAGTAAATCATCAAACCATGACTCGAGAGGGGGAGTTAGTTTGTTGGTCTTCCTCTCATGGCTGGTGACCTTCAGTGTATCACGATCTTGCAAGAAAAAATTCATTGTTAGAATTCATAATATTATCCATAATATAACATAATTAATAAATAAAATATAAATGTAAATTTTGTACCTCTCCATCCCATAAATGTCTAGCCAAATGGGTGGGATAAAGAGCGAGCAAAGATAAGTCAGAAGGTCCCCTCCAAAGACATGAGGGACTTGTGGTGCCGCCTCTGCCGCCGGTGCCTCTGCTGGCACTGGTGGTGCCTCTGGTTCCACCAGTAACTCGGGTGGCACTGGTACCTCAGGTACTGGGGGTGTAGGATCACATCTCACCTCAAATGGCCCCGCCCGTGAAGCAGATGAGGATCTCATCTCAAAAACCCGCGGTGGTGAGGATGGTGAGGATGTGCGTCTACGGTAGGACGGAGGTGGGGAGGGATGAACTAGAGACTCTCGTCTGCTACGGGAGGAAGAAGTAGAAGGTGTAGAATCGGAGTCGGCAGAATGTGCCTCGGACATAGCATGTCTAGATGTCGAAGGAACCTGTTTGGTCAACCACTTATCTCTCTACACAGAAGCATGCTGTGAAATCCAACCATGCCTCAAACGTGACGGTCTCTCAGACATATCTCTTGTAGAAGTAAGAACTAAACGTTAGCATATGGCTTATAGAGGAAAAAATGAAGAAAAAAAACAATGCAGAAAGAAACCGGAAATAAACTGTCACTTTTGTTACAGAGGAAAAAAAATGAAGAAAAAAAATAATGCAGACAGAAACTGGAAATAAAATTTCGGTTTTGTTCATGACATGAAATCGGAAATAAACTTTCGGTTTCCTCTGCGAAACAGAACTACGTGACATCCTCACCCCCAACATCCCAAATATGTCAAAAAAACACGAATTAATCATCAAAATAAGTATACAAACACTTATACAATGACTCCTAATGATATATATATTGCAAAAAAACAACACATTTAAAATCCTATTTCACTAATTTCAATAGAAATTACATAAACTCTAAAAATGTGTTAAATCACTTACTTGATTGAAGATGGTTGTTGCTTGCTTGATTCCGTTACTTGTTGTATTTAAGCAATGTGTGATGATTTGTGTTGATTGTTTGAGAAAAATATTATTTTGGTGAGAAGGGTTGAAAGAGAGAGTTTGATAGTTTGTTTTTGAAAAACTTTGTTGTTATAAAGAGGAGAAAGATTTTGGTGTCTACCTCTGATTTCAAACCGTAAGTAAACTTTCGGTTTGCACCCAACCCTTTTCAACCTGATTTGCATGGTATAGGGTGTTATTTCCGATTTCCAGAGGCAGTAATGGAATTTCACATGGTGCACAAGAAGACTATGGGGTGGGTTAAGAAATTCACAAAATTTTCTTCGTTAAAATATAAGTTTTATTTGTGTGTAAAATTGTCTGCCTGCAAAATCAGCTTATACTTTTGTTACAGAGGAAAAAAAAATGAAGAAAAAAAATAATGCAGACAGAAACTGGAAATAAAATTTCGGTTTTGTTCATGACATGAAATCGGAAATAAACTTTCGGTTTCCTCTGCGAAACAGAACTACGTGACATCCTCACCCCCAACATCCCAAATATGTCAAAAAAACACGAATTGATCATCAAAATAAGTATACAAACACTTATACAATGACTCCTAATGATATATATATTGCAAAAAAACAACACATTTAAAATCCTATTTCACTAATTTCAATAGAAATTACATAAACTCTAAAAATGTGTTAAATCACTTACTTGATTGAAGATGGTTGTTGCTTGCTTGATTCCGTTACTTGTTGTATTTAAGCAATGTGTGATGATTTGTGTTGATTGTTTGAGAAAAATATTATTTTGGTGAGAAGGGTTGAAAGAGAGAGTTTGAGAGAGTTTGATAGTTTGTTTTTGAAAAACTTTGTTGTTATAAAGAGGAGAAAGATTTTGGTGTCTACCTCTGATTTCAAACCGTAAGTAAACTTTCGGTTTGCACCCAACCCTTTTCAACCTGATTTGCATGGTATAGGGTGTTATTTCCGATTTCCAGAGGCAGTAATGGAATTTCACATGGTGCACAAGAAGACTATGGGGTGGGTTAAGAAATTCACAAAATTTTCTTCGTTAAAATATAAGTTTTATTTGTGTGTAAAATTGTCTGCCTGCAAAATCAGCTTATACTTTTGTTACAGAGGAAAAAAAAATGAAGAAAAAAAATAATGCAGACAGAAACTGGAAATAAAATTTCGGTTTTGTTCATGACATGAAATCGGAAATAAACTTTCGGTTTCCTCTGCGAAACAGAACTACGTGACATCCTCACCCCCAACATCCCAAATATGTCAAAAAAACACGAATTGACATCAAAATAAGTATACAAACACTTATACAATGACTCCTAATGATATATATATTGCAAAAAAATAACACATTTAAAATCCTATTTCACTAATTTCAATAGAAATTACATAAACTCTAAAAATGTGTTAAATCACTTACTTGATTGAAGATGGTTGTTGCTTGCTTGATTCCGTTACTTGTTGTATTTAAGCAATGTGTGATGATTTGTGTTGATTGTTTGAGAAAAATATTATTTTGGTCAGAAGGGTTGAAAGAGAGAGTTTGAGAGAGTTTGATAGTTTGTTTTTGAAAAACTTTGTTGTTATAAAGAGGAGAAAGATTTTGGTGTCTACCTCTGATTTCAAACCGTAAGTAAACTTTCGGTTTGCACCCAACCCTTTTCAACCTGATTTGCATGGTATAGGGTGTTATTTCCGATTTCCAGAGGCAGTAATGGAATTTCACATGGTGCACAAGAAGACTATGGGGTGGGTTAAGAAATTCACAAAATTTTCTTCGTTAAAATATAAGTTTTATTTGTGTGTAAAATTGTCTGCCTGCAAAATCAGCTTATGTAATGGATGAATTTGGATTTTAATATTAAGACAAATTATATTTATTGTGTTATTTCATATGTAAAAGGTTCACTCTGGATTTTAATATTCAGATTCAGACAAACACTTATTTTTACCTAATTGAATCCAGATTTCAATTTTCAAAATGACACCTGAGATAAGATAATGATCTAAAACTTGTATACATATATCTCTCATATGTAGATGTAGCTGACAAAAACATCTCACAATATATCAATATAGATATCTTGCATTTGTTTACTTGAACGACGTAACCCTTCCTCGAAGACATCTTTATTGTTGTTATGAAACTCAAACTAGATAATCTCTTGCAATACCCAGACAATTTAAGAGTGATTAAGATCAAATATCGTTCACCCTCGATCAATAACAAAGAAAGTGTAAAATTCACCAAATTCGTGAAATGTTATGTTATATTCATGTTAACAAAGATTTATGTAATATTAACTATTTTAACTATGTGATATCAAATATATATATGTAAATTTTTGTTTTCTTTATTTCTCGTTTGAAATTGCTTCAGATTTATTGACAACAAGGTATATTATGAATTTCAAAATACGAAAAAAAAACTAATGGGATGAGTTTTTGATTCTTGTGATAAGAGAGGATATATTTTAAATTTCAAAATCGGAAAACACTCTTGAATATAGCATCAAAGTGTCTCTGCAAATAAACACCCCCTTATTTAAAGAATGGGCATACAATAGTGTACAAGTCTTTAACATCATACAGAACTTGAAGAATGGGCATACAAAAAAGTGTACAAGTCTCTAAAACATCATACAGAACGTGTATCAACATCGACATCGGATTGATTAGGAAAAAGCAACTTAATATCCATAACAAAGCAGCAGAATCACAGGAAAAATGAAAATAGAAGCCAATCAAATCATTAAGCTAATTGAGTAATCCATAAAGTAAACATAAACAAACACCGAGTTAAGACTAAGATTCTAATGCTTGGTAACTTGGTGACCACGTCGGCCACTGACACAGAATTTGTAGAGAGAAAAGAAAAGAAGAGACGGTTGTTTTGATAAGCATGTATGCCGTTATTTCATATAATAATGCAGTGAAAAAATATACAAGATGTGGCGGTTACCATGTAAGCCAAATGTTATTCAACTCAGTTGATGAGTAGAAATGAATCAAGATTTAATGCAGATCAGAAAAGAAGAAAAAATGGGCATTGTCAATTGTCATCATAATGAATTATGTCCTTGGATAACTTACATGCCCAATCATCAATGACTTCCCGGATACAAGGTACTCTTTGTTTGGTTATGGCACATAAATGCGTCAAATTAGCGGATTTGTCTGGCTTGTTGGTGGACGTGGTGAATTGTTCCGCACCAACGGATACTTATCAAAGTGAAGGGAATAACTTAAACCAAAAATATTAGTCAATATCTGGCAATGGCATTCTCCAATAATTCCATGCGTTGTAGTCCTCCTGAAATGTTTAGATATTACAAGTCAAATTTCTCCAGGGTTAAGTTCAAATTTGACAGTAAAATGGGGTAGGAGGGTATGAGATGATTTGGCACCTGCTCGACCAAAGAAGTGGGTGGAAACATGTCATTGACGAGAGTATGTAACGATGTATATGACTTTGCGCCAATACGTTGACTAATAGCCACCTCACCCTGTTAATTTTCACAAGATTTAGTTGGTGTTAGTGAAGAACTAAAGAAACTACTAATCGTCTGAAATATTAATCAAGAAAATACACCTTAGGGTTAATAATGAATATTTTTCCCTTTGGGATTCCAATCTTCCGGTAACTAAGCTCATCTGTGTCTCTATTGCCAAACCCCGCATAGAATGGATTATAATCAGAAGGGAAAAGTTTTTTGATATCCTGCAAAAAAATAAATAAATATATTGTTAAGAAGACAGATTCTAAGAGCATTTCCGAGATATACAATGACAGGGTTTTGTGCTCCAGCAGTTACCTCTAGACAAGCAATCTTGAATTCATGAGGTGCTCTTCTTATCACTTCCATTCAAATGGGTAACGAACACACAAAATAACAAGTTAGAGACTTAAAAAACACCGCGCATAAAAAGAACAGGTGATAAGAACACAAAGGTAATGCATTGTTATTGTTAGGTTTCTGGTAAGTCTAACTATAGAATTTACGAACCTTAAAATGTAATGTATTTTTACATATATTTTTAATTGTGAATGAAATTGTGTTTTTCTAATTGTAGAGTTTATGAATCGTAAAAGACTCAGGCAATAGCAACCCTTTATTTTGAACCGAGGAAATATCTATAAAGTCACATGAAATTGACAGTAATATGCAAGTCTATCATCACATAGTTAACAAATGATTACATAATTACATGAAGTACATATATGGCAGGGCCTCACCTTCTCGGAAAAGTGAAGGAAATAATCCATCAGGAGAAATAACGACAGGTCCATTAGGTAAGGTTTTTCCATCCTACAAATATACAAATGTTCTATTTAGCTAAAGAAATATCATGATAGTGATTACCTCATTCAAGGTGTAGAAATGTGTTTGCCATTATGAGTCAATTTAAAATGTCTGAGAAGTCCGAAAATCTCAAGCACAGGGTCATTTAACTTTGTAACTGTGATGTTGATTTTTGTGGGGGGCATAATGATTTTAAAAGTCCTTCGATTATGAACTTAGAATCCGTTTATATGATATATTATATTGATCTATCTTAATACAATACCTGTTTCAGGTTAAGTAGGAAGTTCCTCGTTAGATATGCCTGGACAATTGCTCGGGCACTCAGAAACAGCAGCTGGTATCCGTTTTCCTGACATTAAATCCAAATTAAGTATTAAATAATAATCTTCTTGAGACAAATCACTGTAACTATCGGTATCATGATAACATCATCCATAGATGTATTTTACTTTTGAAAGACAGTAAAAGTTTTGCGGCTAACCATTTAATTTATTTACATACCTTAATGGCAGAGAAAAGCCTTGCCACCCCAGATTGTGTCCAATCTTTGCCAACCAAAGGCATGAACTGTCCTAAAACATCAGACCTAAAAGAAGTGATAATAAGAATTTCATTTTTATTCTCAACTATTGAGAAATTTTCTCAAAAGTTTACAATAATAGCTTCGGGAAAAAAACTAAAGGTGTTTCATAGAATCACTTTTATTTTAAGCTTCAAATCCAAACGGACCCTTTGTAGCCTAAGAAGCGTTATTAGTAGCCTTACTTTGTAATGGTTCCATCAACATCTGAAATTACAATTCTTGCATTCCACTTCCATAAGTATATATGAGCATCAACCTGTTTAGCACAGTTGGAATATCTCCTTTAATTAACAAAATTAATTACTGTATATAACTTCATTTGAGAACATAAACAGTCAATGAATGTCACAGAACCTGTTGTGTTCCCAGAACCCTTGTAGAGAAACTGAAGGTTACTGTATTTTGACCGTCCTTAAGATTCAACGATGCTATCTGTTCATTGGTGGGAACATTTGTTCTTACAAATTGCTTACGGGGAGAATCCTCGGAACTCGATGTTGGAGTTGGTTCAACAAGGGCTCCAGACTCGGAATCTAGAAACACCTCCTCAGTTGATACATTACTATAAGAGTGCTCAAGTGTCTTGACCCTTCGAAAAGGAATAGGCCACAGTCTCCATCTGCGTCCAGATGTAGGTGATCGTTGATCAAGTTCTACAGGAATTGCATCTTTCCGCTCAACTGGTAAATTTGAACCAAATACCGCCGCTCCTAGAACAAGAGGAGCAGCCTTTTCCCACGTCAAGTACATCTCTTTAAACTTGATAACAAGATTTTGATTTTTAATTATTGAAGGTGCAGAATTTGCAAAATACTCTTCCGATATTCGATGCGCTTCAAACACTCCAGCAGCAGCTTCCAAACCCATACCCGCCTTAAGTTCATGACCACAAAGAGAAATCTCAAATCCTGCATATAATAAGATGAATCAAAAGTAAATAAATACTGAGTAATACAAGACAAGTATTGAATCCAAGAGCAACAACTTTGAAGCATAGGGCTTACCCAAACCAGAATGGCTTTTGTCACCTTTACTTGAAGTTTCCGTTTGAGGTTCCACCACCTCACTTGCATTTTTACTAATATCTTCAAGTGAAGTGGTTTGACGACTATCATCTTCCCCACCATTTGATACCGACGTGCGAACTTGTTCGTTATTACTTTCAGTATCATCAATAATGACAGAAGGAGTGCTGGAAGCAGTATCAACTTCTCCTGATACATCCTTTTCAACTTCTTGATCTTGAAGCCCCGACTCCGGCTTTGGAGATTTATGACCACCAGAAGAAGTGGGACTATTTGTGGAGGATAACCTGTCATTATTTTGAGATTTTTCAACGCTCTCTTGATTGTGTTCATCAACTACAGGAGAATTTGCATCAGATTGTATAACTATGTCTCGTTCATTTTCACCAACTACATGAGAACTTGCAATAGATTCATCAGATGAATTTTTAACCTTCAATAATGAACCAGAGCCTTGCAAGTCAGGGCTTCCAGTCTGCTGCCCAAAATCCTGTAGCTCCAAACAGCTTTTGAAGACACTCTCTTTGTTGAGACCAGATGCAACCACCCCTTCTGAATCAGTTACTGTAAGACGATCTTGAATTTCAACCTCCCGAGTTTCTTGTGATTGACAAATACTCACCTCCTCTCTTAGACAAACTTCAAGTGAGGCCGTGGAGGTGTTACCGTTACCATTAGTATCGCGTCGAATGGATTGGACATCATCTGTTGAATCATCCAGCTGGGTAATATAATCAGCCGCCCAAGCAGTTTCGCCGGAACTAAACTCTTCATTTCCTTCACATATATCAGTCTCCTCCGCCGGGCCGAGATGAAATTGAGGATTCTTTAACTGAACATTTTCCTCATTCTGCTCTGATTCTGATATAGGAGCCGTCAATATATGACCGTCAACACTCACCAAGACCATCTCAGGGTGAGAACCCTTTGAGTCAACGGAATTCTCTCCCTCTAGAGTCTCATACGAGTTAGACCCGTAATCCGGTAAATCAACAGAATCATCAAAAGAATCATGAAAGTCGTAATATCTCCCATCAGACTCCGTCCTTTGAATTCGAGGCACAATAGACGAATCAACCCCATCTTTCAACCGAAGCACCCCAGAATCCGATATACTATGATCAAGTACATGATGACCATGACTCAAAAAACTACCAGTTTTATTATTAGTATCCTGATCAAGATTTACCCCTTTCTCCTCATCCACCTCCTTCACAAAATAAGCCTCCCCAGAGTTATCAAGATACATATGAAAATCAGACTCAACATCATTAACACTTATTCTAACAACCTTTTCAGCACCTTTAAGAACTCCTTGGAATTTACCAAACCTAACATACCAAGGAGTACTTCTAAATGTACCATCTTGTTGCTGAACAACAATCACATCAACAGCACCCCCAAAAGGGTGAAAAGGAGTAGCAACTGAGTACACACCTTGGCTTATCAAACTTCCAACTCTCCCTACCACATTCATTTTTTTTCCTCACACAAAAAACAAACATAAACTTTTTTCTAATCAACAACAACACTGCATGTGAAACATGATGACAGATTTAACATTAAACAAACAAACTGAAAGAACACAATTAACAATCAACAATTCAAAGTTGAAAATAGAGTTACAAACACTTACAGATTCAGAAAACAATTCCCAAAAAACTGATGGCGATTGGGATGTTCTCTGTTGAAACGATGTTGTAAAGAATTATAGGAATAACTATGTGATGAATCAACTTGTTGTATGGTGGTTAAGAATTGAATTTTCGTGGAGGCTTGAATGAAAGTTTGAATTTTCTGGATTTGGATACCAGAAAAAAGAAACCCCACACAACCCCGTTTCAGTGCCACGCATTAAAAGTTATAGTTATTCCCATAATCTTCGATAACTCCGTTTCTGCAAACTATATTACGGGAATTTTGTGGGTAATGTAATCTACATAGGACTTTTTGGTCTTTGCCGTTGGTTTTTGGGGTGTGTAATGCACCGACCACCTCGTATGAACGAGTGAAAATTTGTAAAATGTAACCAGATGATGTCGGAAAGACGATAATGTCCCGCAGTGTTTAATTCATTCAGAAACTATTGTTTTTTGTTCCTATGTTGTTACGATGGTTTATTCTTCGAATATTATTTGTATATTTCTGTCTATCAAATATATTATATGATGACATGATTTTACACTAGGGTCCATATGAAGTTATCATGTCGTACAATTCATTTTAAACTTTTTTTATTTAATGAATACATATTATTTTATTAAATATTACTACTATTAGTGTAAAATATTTTAGATTTTTAGAATATTACTTACATTATATATCTTATTTTATATCTTATTTTATCCTGTAAATACTTTTTAGTTGGTTGGTTCTTTTTTTAATAAAGTAAATATATATAAAATAAAAAAAAGAGATTACAAAGGATTGAGACAACATAAAATAATTAAGAGTTTATTATGAGCATTTATTTTTTAATTTGGGGTATGAATCAACCGCCAACACATTCTGATTCACAAATCAACAACTTCTGGTAAAAAATTAGCAAGCAGTCATATAATCCAACACCAAAGTTAATTTGCAGTAACTTTTGAGTTGGTATCGCTCCATCTTTTTACTTTCTTTGTACAAAACTCGATGTTTCGACATCTTTTCAATAAAAGTTTTTGTTTTAAGACACGCATAGTATTTACATTAGAATTATCATACTTAAGATAAAACATTCTTTGCATATGAACAGGTGCTTAAACATCAAGGAAGCTTTCATAATGAGCATCAAATGAACATCTTGATTGTACCGAGGGGAAAATTACATCCAAATTTTGTTGGATAGTATTTTGAAGAATCATCTTAATTTGGGGCATGCCGTCTAGTGACTCTATTGAGTAAAAGATGATCTGAAACAAATTGTGGGGGAGTTTTGATTGTCCAGAAATCCCTGTGTAGCAGTGGTGTGTTACTTCCAATTTGGTTTGAATAGACCAATCACTTCAGGTATCTGTTTGAGTACGAAGCAGATTACATTGAGAAGCACAATTGTGTGTTAGCTTGCATTCCAGATGTAAGACGATTACCATGATAAAGGTTTATCCCTCGCGAAGCAGGGGCAATATCCCATTGTTGATATTTGTTTGAGCAGGATTACCTCAGTGTTTGTCACCCTAAAAGGTAGAGAGGTATATTAATGCTCTATGGAACAAGTGATGATCAAATCGGGGGAGTTATGTCAAGATTCAAATAATCTCTCAAAGTGATGATTAATCCAGGGCATTCAAGTTGGGATTATATATCCCTCAAAGTTCAGTTAAATGGGGGCGATTGTGCCAAAATTTAATCTCTCCAAGAATCTGTTGATCAAATGAGAATCTCTTCAGAATTCGAAGATGCAGGGGAAAGTTGTCTCTCTGTAATTCACTTCGTGCTTGGGGATATTGTTATGGTTGACAGTTTACAGGTACCTGATTGTTTATCTGTATGAGGCCCCTTTCCTCAAATAGTGCCTCTCAACCCAGGTTCCTCCCCAGTGAGCCTGATTCCAAAGAAAAATTTGTCTCCGGAAAAGCCTGATGAATTTATTTGTTTCCAGTAATTCATGCTTTGACGTACTGATGTTTCTTTTCCCCAGTAAGTCGCAGGCTTTCCTTGCTTATGCGAGTCATCGGTTATCTTGCTCGTGTTTGTCTCACCTTTTTAAGTATTTGAGTATCCATACTTGGTGTGTGGTAATTCAGATATTTGCCACTCTTGAAGAATTATACCCCGCCTTTGGCCTAAGGGATATTATAGTTCTTTTGATTTTGCAAACACTTTCTTAAATCCCATTGTCTTGGCAATCTTTGTTAGAGTCTCTCTGATCGGTCTCTTCCTTTTGTAAGTTCATCTTTGTATAGATGTTTCTTTTCCCCAATAAGTCGTAGAATTCCCTTACTTATGTGAGTTATCGGTTACCTTACCCGTGTTTGCCTCACCCTTTTTAAGTATTTGAGTATCCATACTTGGTGTGTGGTAATTCAAATATTTGCCACTCTTGAAGAATTATAACCCGCCTTTGGCCTGAGGGATATTATAGTTCTTTTTCTTTTGCAAGCACTTTCTTAAAGTTCATTGTCTTGGTAATCCTTGTTAGATTCCCTCTGATTGGTATCTTCCCCCTTGTAAGTTCATCTTTGTGTAGATGTTTCTTTCCCCCATTGAGCTTGTCTTTGTCCGACGTCCTCTTCCCCTGTGAGTTCACCGTTATCATGTGTCTCCTGATTGGTTAGATCTGCAAAGTTAACCAGCTCTTCGTGCCAAAGATCTATTCTTGAAGTTCGTCTTCTCCCGACGTCTTCTCTCTTGTGAGTCCACCGTGTTAGGTGTCCTCTTTACCCTTGATCTGTGAAGTTACTTATCGACAAGCGCTTCGTGCCGAGGATCATCGGTTACTCTCATCTTCAGTGAGTCGCTCTTTTATGGGTGTCCTGTCTTTATCGTCCCCAGTGGGTCGCTTTTATATAAGTGTTCTCGTGAACGGGAAGCCCGAGTTCATTTGTATAAGTTTACCCTTTTTATGCTCCTCCACAATGATCATTAATGAGAGATCCCCAAGTGAAGCGATGTCTTTTGAAAAGGGTCAAATTCAATGGTTATCATCAGTATGGTATCCCTGATGAAATTCCCTAGTGAGTGTCTGTGGGATTTTCAAATCATCTCTGATAGAAGATTCTAGCATCTCATCTCCAGTGAACCCCGACGAAGATTCCCCAACAAAGGTTATTTTTTTAAAAGAAGCATGATCTTGAGGTCATTGGCAGAGTATCATCGCAGAGTAGTGCATAAATCCTCAATGCAAGTAGTTGGTGCCTATTCTAGATAAAATTCCTCAATGAATGTCTGTTGGGTTTTCAAATTGCTCTAATAAAAGGCTTTGGCCTTCATCCCCAGTGAAGATAGTGTTTGAGCCGTCGGAGATAGATTTTTATCCCCAGTGAATTACTGATGAATGGATACCTCTCCGACAAAGTTCCCCATGAAGTGTACACCCGGTTTTGCGGCGAAATGGCATCCTCG
Organism: Vicia sativa; assembly: GCA_021764765.1. Lineage (NCBI taxonomy): Eukaryota > Viridiplantae > Streptophyta > Magnoliopsida > Fabales > Fabaceae > Vicia > Vicia sativa. Next base: position 73,904,324 of record CM038797.1, on the reverse strand, counting down.
AAGTCGGTTTGCCAACTGACCCTCTATTGGGGTTTCTGTTTATTCCCCAGTGTATGAACATCAGTTTGTTCTAATTGTTCCCCAATCGAAGTTGGAATGGACTACTCATGATATCCCCTGTGAGGTTATACCTCGTTTCTCTCCCCAGTCGAAGCATGTAAACGGGAATCCCTAGTGGAGTTGTCGCTTGACAAAGCCCACATCATACTTTCCCTAGAAGATTGATGTGCAAACAGTTATATTCATCCCCGAATGAAGCCTTGTTGTGATTTTGATATTCTCGACGGATGTAACGGTGGAAGCTCGTCGTCAAGTGTTTCCGATCATTCCCTGGTGGATCGTTGTTTAGCGAATAATTTCCCCAGTTGGTCATTATGCAATGATGGATTTCCCCAGGAAGTCGTTTCTCTAGTGTATTTGTTATGCAATGGTTAACTTTCCCAGGAAATTATACCCCTAAGTAGTCTACTATTGATTTTCCCCAGTGATCGCCGAATCAATGGTGGTATTCTTGCTTTGACAGCTCACTTATGTGTTCTTCCCCTAGTGAAGCTTGCAATTTGAGCCTGATCAAGATGTGACATATGGTCACCGGTTACTCATCATTTTATTTTTCTCAAACATGCATCATCGCATTGCATTACTCCATAGAAAATTCATACATTACATGTAATTATAAGCCAAGATCAATAATCTTTGTCCCCAATGATGCTCCTATAATCCTTTGTTAAGGTGGGTGTGTTGAAAGTTCCAGCGCGATTGAATTCTTTGACATGTCCATATCCCCATGAAGTCTAGTTGATGTACCTAGTCTTCTTTTCCTTGTTATATCCCATGTTTTTAGGAGCAACGTGATTGGAGCGGGCGGGATGCTTGTTTCTCCTTCCAGGGCACAGGGGATCTTTGTTTTCCTGATCGAAGTCTAGTTGGTGTTCCTAGTCTTCTTTTCCTTGTTGTATCCTATATTTTCGGGAGCAACATGTTCGGAGCGGGTGGGATGTTTGTTTCTTCTTCTAGGGCACAGAGGATCTGTGTTTTCCTGATTAAAGTCTAGTTGATGTTCCTAGTCTTCTTTTCTTTGTTGTATCTCATGTTTTTGGGAGCAACATGTTCAGATCGGGCGGGATACTTATTTCTCCTTCTAGGGCACAGGGGATCTGGGTTTTCCTGATCGAAGTCTAGTTGATGTTCCTAGTCTTATTTTCCTTTTTGTATCCCATGTTTTCAGGAGCAACATGTTCGGAGCGAGCGTGATGCTTGTTTCTCCTTCCAGGGCACAGGGGATCTGTGTTTTCCTGATCGAATTCTAGTTGATGCTCCTAGTCTTCTTTTCCTTGTTGTATCCCATGTTTTCGGGAGCAACATGTTCGGAGCGGGTGGGATGCTTGTTTCTTCTTCCAGGGCACAGAGGATTTGTATTTTCCTTATTGAAGTCTAGTTGATGTTCCTAGTTTTCCTTTCCTTGTTGTATTCCATACTCTCGGGAGCAACACATTCGGAGCGGGCGGGATGCTTGTTTCTCCTTCCATGACACAGGGGATCTGTGTTTTCCTGATTGAAGTCTAGTTGATATTCCTAGTCTTCTTTTATGTGTTGTATCCCATGTTTTCAGGAGCAACATGTTCGGAGCGGGAGGGATGCTTGTTTCTCCTTCTAGGACACAGGGGATATGTATTGTTTATGATTGAAGTATATTTGATGTTCCTAGTCTTCTTTTCTGTGTTGTATCCCATGTTTTTAGGAGCAACATGTTCGGAGCGGGCGGGATGCTTCTTTCTCCTTTTAGGACGCAGGGGATCTGTGTTTTCCTAATCGAAGTTTGGTCGATGTTCCCAGTCTTTGTTTCCTTGTTGTAACCCATGTTTTCGGGCGCAAGAGGGTCTATGTATTCTTATCGAAGTCTAGTCGATGTCCCTAGCCTTCGTTTCCTTGTTGGGTCCCAAGTTTCCGGGTGCAACATTTCCCTATTCTTTCGGAGTCTGGTCAGTGTTTCCAGTCCTCATATTTATCTATGTTGACTCAATTTTATGAAATTCAAAGTGTAAATGTTTGAGTTCATATTTGTATTTAGTCACCCTTTACCTTGTCACTTGGAAGGCGGGATGCCAACCTCGCTCCAAGTTAAAGGATGATTGAATAGGGGCAGTTGTTGTACCCCAAAATTTACCCTCTTCATTTCGTTATTTTTGGCTTATAGTTTCATTATCATAAACATACATGCATTGATGGGTAAATTTCGCAAGTGCACGGAAATATCGAAGTAATATAAAAGATTGTTGAACCACAGAGACCAATGTCAACCTACTGTAACCTATCGTTACTTTGTAAAGCTAAGGCTAATGAATAATTAGATTTGGGGAAAACTAAGAACTAAAACTGAAATAAATGGACTTAGGAAATAATACTAAAATGAGGTCGGGATATGATTTCTGCGTTCTTGAAGGACTAATAGAAAACGGGTGCTAATTACGACTATAACCTAGTTCCGTAGAATATACTAACTTAAAGACTCCGCCTCACGCTCTCGCGATATTAATTAAAGTCGTACTTCCCAATCCCAAGATTTTTCTCTCACTCGCCCGGTAACTAAGAAATATATTTTGTAAGCCAATAATATCCTAAACGTATCTAAAGCGCTCTCGTTATATTTAGATGTGTTTCCTAATTTCCACTATCCAGTTTGATCTCCACGCTCTCGTAGTATCGACTCTAACCTTAATTGATTTCTCACTCTCGTGACAAAATCGTGTTAAATAACCTCTCACTCTCGTGACAAAGCTATTTAAATTAGATTTGGAAATTAAAACTAAAACAGAATCCTAATCATAAATTTGCACCTATTATTTTCTACCGAGTCCCGTTGGTAACAACGGTCCTCATACACTGGACTCAAGACTATTTAGCCAGACATGTTACTAATTAAAAACACATAAATAATTATAGTTAGGATGAAATACGACATAGCAATTAATTTGACAAACGAAATAATAATAATAATAACTAATGCGATAAAAGGAATAACAATGATAATGATAATAATAATAATAATAAAGCGGTAAAATGAACAACCAGTAAATGCGGAAAATGGAAACAAAGAGAACTTGATTTGAAATACGCAGACCAGTTTGAATCTAATACATAAATAGAACGATATAAATAAATCCTAAAACTAATTCGGTAATAGTCCCTCGATGTGGAGAACTATTACTTTTACATTCTAAGAAAAAGCTATGAACGAAAAGTGGTGGAAAAATGGACGAGAGAGGAAGAGTGAGAGAGTGTCTTCTGCATGTGTTCAGTGCCTCCTAGTTATAACGCTTCTATGGAGAGAAAATAGGAGTAATTGCCTCTTGGAGAGAGTATTACGGAAGACTTGGCTTGATGAGAGAATATAGGATGATTGGAGAAAATATAGGAGCTTCATGTAACCTTCCGTGCCTTTTGCTACAAGTAAGGAGAAAAAGTCTCGTTGGCCATTTTGGGCCATGACGGTCGTCACAGCTTTCTTGGTGAGAAAGCTTCGCCTTGTGATGTGCGACGACCGTTAGGGTATGGTTGAAGGGGTGTGACGATCGTCACACCTTGTAGGGCGTGTGAGAATTCTTCATGGGCTGGGCCTTGCGCGATGGTCCATTTCTTTTCTATACTTCTTACTTCTCATACACCCCATGCTATTTATTTACTCCTTTTTTTATGGTTTTAAACTCGATTCTTCTCCATTTTTGCGACTTTCTTCATGCATGCCTTGTAAATAGTAAAAACCTGAAAAACATAGAAAATGCTGGTATAATACGAATATAAAGCAACATAATTAATATAAAATAAATATATAAACTAAGTAAATCAAGTCAAATATACGATACATTTTCGTGTTATTCAATACCCCATACTTAAACCATTGCTTGTCCTCAAGCAATCAACCAACACGATAAAAGAAAATGATTAAGCATGGTTTTTGAAACAAAGGCACGACATGACTCCTAGTCATACGACTCCCTCTTTATGCAAACCAATTCAAATCATACCATCATAATTCAACCTATATCTCTTGTTTTTCTTTCACTCTTTTCATTCAAGCGCAATCACATTAAGCTCGTTATCCATACATGTACATCATAGGGAAATTGGTTAGCAAATATGATCCTTTTCTTGTCTTTAGCATGGGGTTCTGGTATTTAAGCAGTGAAGCCCCATTTTTCCCAATTGCGGTTGCGGGGGATCGGACCGTAGCCCATCCTACCAAGTCCAGTACCAGTGACCTCTGGATCAACGAACAATGGGTGCTTACTATTAAATCCTTATATGCATAACAACCGTTGAGATAAATGACCGGGTGAGGGTCACCTAACTTAGAAGGTTATTTTTCTATTAAATTATTTACTTATTAAAAATGGGATCATTCACTTATATTCATCGACTCCCTACGTAGTTTATATTTAAGATGGTGTTGACTGCTAATATAAACTATTAAGAGCTATTTTGAAAACTTAAGCCTAAGGTATCAGCATAATGGGTACCCAAATTGATATCACATAATGAGGGGGTTTAGGGTGTCCTAGCGATATCGATTTTATCAAAACTTTCCCAAGTCTCTCTAACACAACCTAAAGTTTGACAACCTATATACTTTCAAAGTGTGTGTGCCATGCGTCAAAAGTAAAAATTTGATTAGAGATTAAAATTTTAAAATTTTGGGGAAATTCAATAGCAACTAAAAATCACATATAGAGACTCGACAACACATGCAATGACTCGACAAAATACTTAAAACAAATAAATTCCTAAAAACATCAAATAAACTTAGAAAGCGATAAATCAAACAAAAAACAATAAATGAAAGCGGTAAAGTCCTCCCCCACACTTAAACCAAACATTGTCCTCAATATTTCGATGAAAGGTGGAAAGAGGAAAAATAGAACCTAAATGAATGACATTGCATGCTACAAAGACCAATTTTTGCTCTGATCCTTCCCTTGTTGATCATGTCTTTGTTAACCACTTCTACTCCGACGTCTTGTACTACGAGATATTTGAATTTGCTAAAACATCTTTTTCCTGAAGTCGCTCATTATATTGCTCATTTGCGGAGGAAGTACCTGCAAAAGTGTGAAAAATAGAGTGTGGTGTGTGCAGGTGGAACATGACCATGCAAATGATGAGGAGGAGGTGAGTTACAGATAGGAGAGACATGCCTTCTCCTACTGTACTCATCAATGGTGTTATCACCAGCAGCGACATTCGTAGGGATGTCCATGGGCACCAGCTTATTTTTTAGATGATCAACTATATATTTTTTGCCTAGATATGGTCGAGACGTGACAGGCGATTCATATCTTTATTTTCTGCAAGTACAAACAATAAAAGGAAAACATTAAATTGAAAACTCGTGGGTTGCCTCCCACGCAGCGCTTTGGTTAACGTTAATAGCTCGACGACTCAGGAGTGCAAGCACTCATGGTGGTTCTCTCGAGAATGAATCCTCAATCAAACTTTTAATAATCTTCAGTTTCCATGGCCACTTATCAATCAATTTCACACATCCCTCTCCTTTTCTTTTCTTTCTTTTGTGGGGTGGTTCATTCTTTTGGACTTGTTGTAGTGGTTCTAGATCTATCCTCAGTATCAATGTTTAAAGTCTAGGCTTAGTTATTTCATCCACCATCTTGAATGTCAACTTTCCCTTCTTAATGCTAATGGTTTCCCTAGTTTCATGGTCCTCAAATTTTCTCTTTTTACACAGGACCTCAGACGAAGGTGCATTGGTGTGGGTATTTTTTAATAGCTCCATATACGTTTTGGATTGGGAGTCTACCTGAGCTTCCACAAAACTTTGCGGGAAAGGAATCGGTGGGGTATAGGGAGGAGGAACAACAATAGGTGTTTCCTTTTCTACCTTTTCTACAACCTCCCTTTCGGATGATGTTGGTGGATTTTCTCAATCTCTACTCTTTTCTCACCAGAACTCTTCTCAACCTCATTATTACTTTCTTCAACCTTATTATCATTCTCCTTAGGACTTTGAATTTGTTTTTCGCTACTGGTTGCTACAACATACACATTCTCCTCAGGGGAGAGCCTTAGAGGTGTTTGTAAAAACATGTAGATTTGGGTCTCTAATGCCTTGTTATGAGTCACTAGGGACTCAACCGCATTGTTCAGCTGCATGAGAATTTCATTATTGTCGAGACTTTGTTTTCTTACCTCTTTATTGTGGATAGTTTGTGTCTCTACAAAGTGCTCCATCGTAGATTTTAGCCTAGAGTGAGTTAACTCCGCATCGAAATCCTCCATTGATGTTTCAAGGTTGAAATTACAGGATTCTTGTGGTTCCTCCAAGTGAGTTATCGTTGCATTTTGTGTCTCCACAAAGCGCTCCATCTTTATTGTTTCTAGTCTAGAGCGAGTTAGTGTCACATTCATATCCTCCATTAATGCGTTGAGAGTGGAATTTGGGTATTCTTGCGACTCCTCAAAATATTGAGCATGTTGATTGTAGAGGAAATTTGGGTGAGAGTGAGTTGGTGACACATTGAATTTCTCAATAAGTATTTCGAGGTTGGACTTATGGGATTCTTGTGATTCCTCGAAATACTGAGAAGGGGAGTTATAGAAATAGTTTGGTTGGTACATAATTATAGAAATAAGAGTGTCTTAGTCTACACGGTGTAATATCATATTAACAATATAGATTATTGGTCCCCGGCAATGGCGCCAAAAACTTGATGGGTAAATTCTACAAGTGCACCGAAATATCGAAGTAATATAAAAGATTGTCGAACCACAAAGACCAATGTCAACCTACTGTAACCCATCGTTACTTTGTAAAGCTAAGGATAATGAATAATTGGATTTGGGGATTAAGAACTAAAACTGAAATAAATGGACTTAGGAAATAATACTAAAATGAGGTCAGGATATGATTTCCGCGTTACTGAAGGACTAATAGAAAACGGGTACTAATTACGACCATAACCTAGTTTCGTAGAATATACTAACTTAAAGACTTCGCCTCACGCTCTCGCGGTATTAACTAAAGTCATACTTCCAAATCCCAAGATTTTTCTCTCGCTCGCCCGGTAACTAAGAAATATATTTTGTAAGCCAATAATATCCTAAACGTATCTAAAGCGCTCTCACTGTATTTATATATATTGCCTAATTTCCACTATCTGATTCGATCCCCACGCTCTCGTAGTGTCGACTCTAACCTTAATTGATTTTTCACTCGTGACAAAATCGTGTTAAGTAACCTCTCACTCTCGTGACAAAGCTATTTAAATTAGATTTGGAAATTAAAATTAAAACAGAATTCTAATCATAAATTTGCACCTATTATTTTCTACCGAGTCCCGTTGGTAACAATGATCCTCATACACAAGACTCAAGACTATTTAGATCATAATTTGCATATTCATGCATAGTTCTTCAAGTACATTTGAGAATTGGATTGAATTTGTGTGTCAAAACTTGATTTTAAGGACGTTAAAGTGTGTCGAAGTCTCATTTTTATGTATATTCTCATGTAATAATGACACATTCTTGATGATTTGGTTAAGACATTATAATATGATGAATTCTTGATTCAAGTTGATTTTAATTTACATTGTGCATCATCATTAGATGTGGTGTAGGTTAAGTGAGCCTTTTATTTGCATTTTTTATGTCATACATCCACACTTCATCCATAAATGTTGCATTTTCATTCATAAAATATACATTTAATACATGTTTAAATGTGCATTTTTGCATTCCTTTTGATTTAAATCTCAATTAATCTTGCACTTGACTTACATCTTGTTTGGTTTTGAATTGTTGAGTACATGTACATGAATAAAATTCCAATTCATTTCTTATTTCAAAATCAAAACAAAAGTGAATTAGAAGTTAATTCGGTACATGAATTTTCATTTTCCATAAGCCTTTTTAGGCGATTTTGTTTATCGGAACTCGTTTTTCTCAAAGGTTCAAGGTAACGATAGTTGTTCCCAATGTTTTGGCACGTTTTAAAACCATTTTTGATAGTTTGGGAACCAAATTTCAAGTACAACATGCCTAAAACACTACCGCTGCCCCGTTCCTTTATGGTCTGAAAAACGTCGCTTCTACTCGGAATTAATTAAAATCGGTCATATTTTTGAATTCGTTGACGTTTTTGCAAGCAACCATGCGATTTTTAATCGAATCCGAGAAGTTGACTTTTTTGCTCCGATTTCGGAAAAGTGCTTTCCCAAGCCGATTTTTGTGATTTTATTTCACTTATTACATGCTTATACTAGTTTATTATCATATGTACAATCGGTTTTGCATTTGGTATTTTTTTTCTAGTACTTGCTTTATTAATTCTGACACTTTATTTCATGTGCAAGGTACATTGAGCCTTTTACACTTGATTTAGATATGCATAATGCGTATCTTCTTGCTTGCACACATGTGTGTGCATTCTATTGTCTTCATTGTTAGCGTTCTCCTTTCGTGCAGGTTATAGGATTGATTCGTGATACATATGATACGTATCTTGCTTGCACACATGTGTATGTATTCTATTGTCTGCATTGTTAGCGTTCTCCTCTCGTGCAGGTTATACGATTGATTCGTGATACGTGTGATACATATCTTGCTTGCACACATGTATGTACATTCTATTGTCTGCATTGTTAGTGTTCTCCTTTCGTCAGGTTATACGATTGATTCGTGATACATGTGATACGTATCTTGCTTGCACACATGTGTGTGTATTCTATTGTCTACATTGTTAGCGTTCTCCTTTCATGCAGGTGTTTTTGATTTGGATATGTGAAATGCATATCTTGCTTGCACATATGTGTGTGCATTCTATTGTCTGTATTGCAATTTTGTGCAGGTTTATTTGCCTCGAATGTGTGGATAAACCTTCCGGTATTGCTTTGACGCCTCCACGCATTACTCATCGGTTTCTTTTACTGCTTGTCGGAATTACTTGAAGTTTTCCGAAGTATTTCTTTCATTGTTATTGCTTACTGATTGTTATCTGTTTAGTATTTGCTATACCTTTTTATCGCATTCTTTTACCGCTTTTCTAGAGAGCATGAGAAATAGGGTTTTACCGCTTTCTATTGCCATGAGAAGTAGGAATAAAGATGCATAATGGGGTTTTCGTAGTTGGAGCATGTTCAAGAACCCCTCTGATTTATTTAAAGACCCGTTTAGGGCAATTCTGTTTGCTACTTGTGTGTGGTTTGTTTAAAATCTTCTTCTGTGCATACGGAGTTACTTTTGATCGTGTGTTTACTTTTGTGCTTGCATAGGTCAAGAGTGGTTAGGAAAACCGCTAAGCGGAACCACCAAGCAAATTCCCGCTTTTGATGAGATCTACAGGTGTTGTATATGATGATGATATGATGGGCACACGGAAAGGGTTTGCAATTAACCCCCGCACAGTTCTAGTCCGTGTCAGCTCAGCACACGCGAATCGTGTTACTTCCTTATCGAGACAATAATAAAAGTGGAAAGAGTCCCATATTCTGACTCTTTCACACCTTCTCTTGGGGTTCACATTTATTGCTTTGATATCCGCACTCATATGCTCTTCACACTTGATAATTCATATCATGTTGTGATACCTTTCTCGATAATCGAATGGTCGGCTCCTGATTGACTCTGGTATGCTCGTTACCGTCGCAGGCTATGAGACTTCCTTCTTCTCCTACGCATGTGTTAATCATTTGTTTGTGCATTGCATTGTGTGTGTGCTTCTGCCAAAGCACTTGTTTGCTTAATCGATTTGCATCCCTTGGTCATTCAACCAAGGTGGATGTTAGGATAGTTTCCTCTATGTTTGCTCGCTTAGGATAGTCTTTAAGCTTAGACTTTTTATCGTCAATCATAGGTCCATTTTTGCATGATAACATTAGGGATATAACTAGTTAGTTTCCTTTCTTTGTTTCCTAGTTTCTTTTGCATCCTTTCATGTAATAAAACTAAAACTTATTTTGTTTTCTTTGAAAATCAAAACACTTAATAATGGTTCAGACTCCTTTTCAAAGGTAAAAGCAACCAACCTCACTTCAAACCTTTTGGTCTTCGGACTTCTTTTATTTTAAAACCTTTTTATAAAGGGTGTTCCCTTTCAAGTCCAATCAAGTTTCTAAGTGTGCGAGCGGCCGAGCATAAGACTTCTTATAGCTGTAACGCCAAGCACGACTTGCAATTGTGAGGATGTGGAATCGAACTTCCCATAAAAACATTATAACCCACCAAAACATGTGAGCAAAACTATGACGCTCTGACTTTCCCATTGCATGAGGGAATATGTAGGAATCTTGTCACAGGGCTCGATCGAGCAAAATTTTGTAAATACTTCCTTCTTTTCCCCATGTTTTCTTTATTTTCCTTTTGTCGCACCCTAAAATTTATCCTCTTCATTTTATATCACGCGCACATGCATTGGTTCTATGGTTAGGGGTTTGAAATGGTTTCCAGTAGTTCTTCTGCAAGTTACAAGGAGATGTTGGGTTTGTCAATATGTACAAGGAGGATCTAATATACTCATGTCATTTGCTCACTCAAGTTAAGGTTTCTCATGCCTCAAGATATCTCAATGTGTCCATCATTTCATCATATGTTTGAATTCGTCGGAATATTAAAGAAAATCATGATCCCATGTCCTTTTCTTTGAGATCAGGGTTTTGTGTTGAGGGTGTCTTTTCATAAGGTTTCTTCAGCAAGATTCGTTCAATTGATTTTCTGGTCATCAATTCAAAATGTTGTGTTTGACTACTTGTATTACAAATCATAACCTTGAATTTTTCTTGTAATAGTGGAGATATCACTTGGTGTTATGCTAAAGCATTAATTTGAGATTTGAAGGGAATTTACGATTGAGAAAGTCTGAAAACTCGTTGTTATTCTTAAAGTCCAAAGTAATCATTACTTAAAGCTTAGAGACACTTCGTGAGAAATTCAAGGAATGATACAAGATGGAATTGAGTTAGGGTTTATTAGAGTGACACATGTATTCGATTTTGTTCGTTTCAAGATTAAGTTCATGTGAATTATTTCCTTTTTTGTTCATGATTGAATACTCATTCGATCTTATTTCACAAAGTCTAAACTCAAGTTTTCAAGATACATCTTTGTGGTTCAAAATCCATATATCACCATGGTTCATCAAATTTTTTCTACTATCTACTAGTCCATTGAAGATTGGTACAAAAAGTGTTCATCAAAGTGTGGTATCTTAGGTAGAAGGGTTACTGGGTAGTTTGATTAAGTGAGAAGGTGTAAACAGGGAAGGTTTAGCTCCGAATTAATACTACATATGTTAAACTTCATCCCTGGCTTGGAAGCCCCCATACATAGGTTAGTTAGAACCGAACTGGGTTAAAACTCTTTGTGTTTTTATTGCTTTCTGCACTATTATAGTCTGTTATGTTTAACTGTGTTGTAAGCAGATAGATATAAATGTCGTGACATTACCCTTGACATCTCATATCTGATACCAGAATTTCAATTGGTATTATAGCTGACATCCTACTCTGTCTCTGGGTGAGATCTAGGAAAGATACTTTCTGGTAGTATGGACAAGGAGGCAATATGTTTGAATAGACCACCCATCTTGGATAGCTCTAACTATGATCTATGAAAGCCTCGTATGGAAGCTTATATAAAGTCCTTGGACAGGAAGGCTTGGAAGGCTATTTTGAAGGGATAGACACATCCTATGATTATTGGAGTTGATAATCAACCTACTGGTGAGCTGAAACCTGAAGAAAATTGGTCAAAGGAAGATGATGAACTAGCCCTTGCAAATTCAAAGGCCTTGAATGCTATATTCGAAGGAGTTGACAGAAACATCTTCAGATTAATCAATACATGTGAAGTGGCCAAGGATGCTTGGAAAATACTCAAGACTACTCAGGAAGGCACCTCCAAATAACTTATAGAACCTCACTTTCTTCCAGAACATTCCCTTATCTAAGAATAGGAATAGACACTCTCATACAGAACTAAAATTTCTCTATGGCCATGCAATTCATATGGTTGAAGTTAAAAGACAAATAAATGAATTAAAACCAACCTGACTTACTGAAACAAATCTAATTCGACTCCTTTTCTACACAGGGTCAAGTTGGCGCCATTGTGTTTGTGCTCAATTTAAATTTCAAGTGTTAAAATCATTGCTATTTTTAGCCGATTTTACACAAAAATGATAGTATAAACCAGGGATAAGTACAAACACATCACACAGATTCAACAAGTATATAGTTAGTGCCAAACCTTGCAATTAGTTTGCCATGCAACAAGTTTCATTCTTAGTAACCAAGTGGGGCATGAGCAAAGCTTTGGTGAGCCATTAATAGTATTTTTTTAATGGCAAATTGTCGGTATATACTCTCTCCGTTTCAAAATCAATGTCGTTTTAGCCATTAAAATTTATTTCAAAATCATTTTCACTTTTCAATGCAGAAATTATTATCATTTTTCCAATTATGTCCTTTAATTATTACACTTTACGCTACTTCCAATATATTAATTAATAAGACTAATTTAATAAAAGTGTAATGTTCTATGACAATATTATTAGATTCCTTAATCTATGTACAAAAATCTTAAACGACACTCATTTTGAAACAGAGGGAGTATTACACCCTTTCTAGGACTTCAACCCTGGACCTCCAACTCCTTTTAACCCTTAGCTCAATTTTTTCAAGCAAACTACCCCTCCCATCCCGTGAGCCATTATAATAGTTAATCTGATCAACTGCACACTAAACTTGCTCTAAATAAATTTTCATATGTTATCAACAAATGAAACCATATTACTCTTCTAAGGAAATATCCGACCTTGGAAATGAAAACTAAGAATCAATCAAAAATATAAAATGTGACAGCTTGTTATAGAAAAGAGCAACATGAGATTACACACTTCTGTTAAACTATCAAAGGAAAACACAAATTACAAGACTACCCAAGGTGTGGAATGTATTGTAGATTATGAAATAATGTGCGTCCAACTGATTATGGTACATTGCTTGTTTTAACCATACAATTAATCAGAATGTGATGAACATGAAAAATTCAAAAACAATAAGTACATAATAACTCAGCAGCACCTGAGCAACCCTCTCCCGGAGTGAAAGAAGCATTTGATTTTGAGTACAAACATGAACACATACTTTTTCTATTCCACACAATACAATTTGAGCAATACAAACAAAAACAAAATAAAACCTAAAAACATACAGGCAGTATTACAATATCTCTAACTGTAAAATAGAAAGTTAGAAAATAAAATGAGGTCAAAGGAGCAAAAAAGGAACAGCAAGGCACTAACAGCATAGCAGACTTGAACCACAAATGTAGTTGCACTTTGCAGTTATAGGCCAATCGTGAACCTATTATCCATGATTGAGGCAAACCCATTGTTTTTTTCAAAGCTCAAACTCTTCTTCCTTGAGAGCAATCTCAGCGGCCTCTTCTTCCTCATCATCAAGCACAAAATATTCATTCTTCTCCACAGGCATAAACATGTAAAACATGACAATGTAAAAGACAAGACTAGCACCCTCCTCAGCAAGATTACTGACCCACCTATACTTATATGCAGTGATGGTTTTGAGAGCAAAAACAACAATGCGTGTGAAGTAAAGATAACCAATAACAACAATATAAAACTGCCTGAAAAGTGTTAACTTCGCGAGATTCCTAGCAGCTTTTCCATCGGTCTTGGATGTTTCCCTAAGCGATTTAATCGACCATACAATAGGGAAAATGATTGCACAACAACAAATGATATCAACAAGCAAGAAAACCTGATTCCAAGTAACCCAATCCTTGATAAAAGGACCAGTTTCACCGATTATAACCGAAGCTAGATTCGCCAAAACCTGAAGAGGAATAACAACCATGAGAACCTTCTTCTCCCTTTCCTGCAGGAAAGGTTTGAGGAATGACCATCCGGTGCCGATCAATACAATGACGGTGAAAAGCAACACAACACGAAGGAACTGGAAGATGTAGAAGAGAACATCCCACCCGTGGGGAGTTCCGGTGATCTTGACGTAGTGCTTATCCTCAGCGGCGCAGATGAGATTAAGAGCTTTCATGAGGAGGAGCGCCGCCATGAGGAGATGGATCCGGTGAACGGAGAGTTTGTTGTTGTAACAGACATATATCCAGACACCGAAGAAACCGAAGTAGACGATGGAGAAGAGAAAGAACAGAGAAGGAAGCTGTGTTTGACCGGCGGAGAGATAATCATAGGAACCATCGGCGTCGAGGTTGAAAAGCTCGGTGCGAACCGCCATGGAAACGGAGGTTTTCGGCGCGCAGTTAGAGAAGAAGAGACTGAACTCATTGGGCGATGTAACGGGGTAAGAACCGTTAAGCGACGTGGTGGGAGGAGGTGAGAGGTCACGGAAAGTGAAGAGGCGCGTGATGTAATGCGAATCGAGAACGCAGAAGCTAGGGTTTTGTTGGATCTCGATCAGAACTTGAAGAAGGGACTCTTCGCTGAGGAGGAAGAATCCGAGACGAGATGGATCGGGTTGGGATCCGGAGCCGACGACGGAGACTTCCGATACGGCGATCCGGACGTGGCCGGAGTGGGTGAACCCGAATTTCTCTAAGAGGATCATGGGTCGGGTATCGGAGGTTATGGTGAGGGATTTGATCTCAGCCGTTGATGGGGGTGTGATTGCGAGGAAGAGGATTGCGATGAGTGAAACGACGGTGGTGATCGTCGTTTTGTCCATTTTTAGAATCTGAAGAAGAGATTTGAGTGAAAGTGTGTTTTTCTGTGTTATGATTTTTGGCGTATTGTTGAAGGTAGCGATTCAGTGTTGAATCGGTTGGTGATTGAGATGTGAAAGAAGAATATGGTCTTCCTAAAACGACGTCGTGGTCGTGACGCTGCGATACGAATGTTGATTTGCGGAAAGAATTTTGAGGGTGCGCTATGCTTTCGTGGGCTGAAGCCCAATGGTTTTAAGGAAATTTGATATCATTTGTAATTAAGTTTAGCACTGCTATCCTTTACTAAATAAACCTATTTGTTTTGAATCACTTTATTAAACCCACAATGCCTAAATTAGGGGTGGGGTGGACACCAACATACCATCTGATTATAATCGATCGAATCCAAAAATAAGTATATGGTTGGTTATCTTCGATTTTGTGGGTTGATAGGGTGAATCAAACGGTTTTTTATAGGATTGTTTGGTCGGATTCAATTGGGTTGATTGGTGATCGCGACTTTAAGAGTCTATAAGATTTGTGACTGCAAGTGCACAGTCGTTTTGCGTAGTTTTAAAAGATATTGAACCCACGGAGACCAAAAAATCAAACTTATCGCTATCTAATGTTACTGTGTAAAGCTATGGCTAATGAACGATTGAATTTTGGGGGCAACTAAGAACTAAAACTGAAATAAAATAAAGATTAAGATAAAGATAAGAAAAGGCACCGACATCTAATTTGTCGAATGTCAGGGGTTCAATACGTCGTATGCATGGTTTAAGAGATTAAAAATACTGATTCAGCACAGACTATTGATTTAAAAACCCTATCTCAAACTCTCGTTCAATTGACTCAGGTTATACTATTAAGCTTAAGTGATCACTCTCGTTATTTTATTTAAAACCTAAAAGTACTTTTTAAAAACAAATAGGATCTGATTAACTCTAAAGCGTTCTCGCTGCTTTTAAAGTTAATGTTCAATTACTACTATCCGGCTAAAACATCAAACTCTCGCTCTATTGATTTAACCATTTGTTTGTCTTTACTCTCGTACAAAATAATTTAAAATTAATTTTAGAAATCAAACCAGAAAAAGGTATTTTAATTTATGAATATTAATTGTCTATTATTACCGAACCCCTTCGGTTCTTATGACATTTCCAAGCAACGAAAGATAATAATAATAATAATAATAATAATAATAATAATAATAATAATAATAATAATAATAATAATAATAATAATAATAATAATATAAAGAACCTATAGAAACTTGAAATAAATGCAGAACTGAAATAATTTTGATTAATGACGACATGATTTGATCCAAGCAATTACAAAGATTATAGGCCTACAATAATGGTGTGGTAGTTCCTCAATGTGAGAAACTACCACTTTTACATAAGTAATTTGCTGCCTAAAACTATGAACAACGCTTCCGCCCACAAAACTTGGATGCTTCTAAAATGAATGTTAATTAGTTTATATAGTGAAAAATTGTAGAAGTTATCATGAGAGAAGTAGTGGAGATAATAGAGAAAGTGGAGAAAGAAGTGAAAAAATGGGAAGTTGAAAAGATCATGGGGTGATAATGGGAAGTTAGGCTTCGTGAGTGTTTTTTCCGATGGGTCGGGTCCTTGTTTCGCTTATGGGCCTTCTTTTCGCTTCATTTCTCCTCCATTTTTACTCTTTTTCTCGAGTAAGCCTTGTATAATTAAATACCTGAAATTCACTAAAATACCAACATAATACTTTCATAAAAGCAGCAAAATAAAAATAAAAATGTGACATAATCTATGTAAGTCGAGCCGAATATGCGATACATTTTTGTGTTATCAACTGGATTCGTCGATTCCCGAACCCGACTGATATTATATTAGAAAACTTTACCTCATACACCTAAACTTATTCTCATACCCCAGCAAAATTTTAAAAATATCAATTTTACCCTTGAATGTTTTTAACTAATTTACCATTTTGCTTTCTACTATTTATTTGAGACTTCTACTCATCTATATCGGAAGACTTTGCAAATGGGTTCTAGTACGTATTTGTTGTGTACCAAATCATTTTTATTCGTACATAAAATCTACCACCCGAGCTAAGAGAGATAAAAGAGATATGACTCGCTGGACCGATAAAGCAAGGGTGTCCCCGCAGGGCATATAACCCAAAATCATCAGGCCTAGGTGTGTATGTCCTAGCTGTACAGGTCGGGTTGTACCTGCCTATCTGTACATGTCGGGTTGCGTCTGCCTGGTTGTATCCATGTCGGGTGGTTACATAACTTAATTGGTGACGGTTACGAACATTGCAAACCATTATTGATGGTTATGTATGTTACATTGTTTATGAGGACGTTATAGACGTTACAAAGAGGTTTAATAACCATTAGACCAAGGACTTGCCTATATAAGGAGTCCTTGCGGAATGGGTTTGGGGAAGAACTCTCTCCAACTCTCTCATTACTCCTCTCTATACTACACGCATGGAAAAGGCATCATATTCCATATCTTAGGGCTCCTAACTGCGGGGGTAAGTAGACTCATAGCTTGGAGGCCAAGTACCCTCGCTTGCGCCTCCAAATCCCTTAATATCCTAAGTATAACTTTTTAGCAAGAACATTTGGCGCCCACCGTGGGGCCTCGATAAAACATTCCCAGGCCATCGCATCAGAATTACAAAACAATGTCCACGACACCTGAAAATGATCCACCACCTCCAGACTTGGCGCATTTGTTGGTCATGATTGATGACTTGCACAATGACACCCTACAAGATAGTGTTCAGGCTCTTCAGCAGAGGATCCAAGAAGAAATCGATGAGCAAGAGGCAGAGATTTTGGAGCCACAACCTCTGTCCTAAGCCATCTGGGACAACCAAGTCCTAGAAAAGTTTAAACATCTCGTTCTGGCAACATATGACGGAAAAACAGATCCTCAAGAGCATATTATCTCTGTTAATAATTCCATGTCCTTGATAGGCCAGCAATTCTTTAAAATGTAAGTTAATGGCTGGCACTTTCAAAAAATCTGCGTTGAGAGGGTACATGGGCTTGCCTCGGTTCTCAGTGATTAGCTATCAAGACTTCAACAAGAAGATAATTCAAAAGTTATCGGCAAATCATCATCGAAAGGTGGCGAATACCTCACTTTTCAGTGTCAGGCAACTTCCATCAGAGTCATTGAGGGACTACATGGCATATTTTAATGAAGAAACCATAAACGTTTCCCACCCCAATCAAGAGATCTTCGTGGCGGCATTCCAGCACAGACTCTGAGTCGGGCAGTTTAACGAGTCTCTGACTCAGAAACCGGCTAAGAGTATGGATGAGATAATCACCCGAGCCGAATTTTATGTGAAAGGTGAGGAGAGCAATATAGAGAAAAGAGCCAGAGATGCTAAAGAAAAGGGGAAGACCCGAGATGAAGGCGCTGTGCAATGGGGAATTCATATGCTTATCCGACGTACGTGCTTTATTAATGGTACACCTTTGATTGCTATCATTGATACTAGTGCAACACATTCTTTTATTTCTTTGGATTGTGTTAAGAGATTGAATCTTGAATTATCTAATATGGAAGGAAATATGATCATTGATACTCTTGCCATGGGTTCTGTTTGTACTTCTGTTGCATGTCTTAATTGTCCGTTGAGTATTTTTGGTAGAGATTTTTGGATGGATTTAGTTTATCTTTCATTAGATCAATTGGATGTGATTCTTGGTATGAACTGGTCGGAATGCAATCATGTTTTTATCAACTATTTTGACAAGTCGATTATCTTTCTTGATTCTGGTGTCGAGAATAATTTGTGTTTGTCTGCTAAGCAAGTGGATGAATATTTGAAAGATGGTGTTGTGTTGTTTGCTTTGTTGGAATCGTTGGATCTCGGTGAGAAACAAGCTCTGGGTGAATTTCCTGTTGTTTGTGATTTTCCTGAGATATTTCCTGAAGATGTAAGTGATTTACCACCAGAGCGTGAGGTAGAGTTTTTGATTGATTTAGTTCCTGGAACTAGTCCTGTTTCGATGGCTTCGTATCAGATGTCTGCTTCTGATTTGAAGGAGTTGAAGATTCAACTTGAGGATTTGCTTGAAAAGAGGTTTATTCGTCCGAGTGTATCTCCGTGGGGTGCACCTGTTTTGTTAGTTAAGAAGAAGTAAGACTCTATGAGGTTGTGTGTTGATTATAGACAACTGAACAAGGTGACTATTAAGAAAAAGTATCCACTTCCGAGGATTGATGATTTGATGGATTAGTTGGTTGGTGCTTGTGTTTTCAGTAAGATTGATTTGAGGTCTGGTTATCATTAGATTCGTGTGAAAGTTGAGGATATTCAGAAGACTGCTTTTAAAACAAGGTATGGTCACTATGAGTATTCTGTAATGCCGTTTGGTGTGACTAATGATCTTGGTGTTTTTATGGAATATATGAATAGGATTTTTCATGAGTATCTGGATCAATTTTTGGTTGTGTTCATTGATGATATTCTGATTTATTCCAAGAGTGAAGAAGATCATGCTGAGCATTTGAGAATTATGTTATTTGTGTTGAAAGAGAAGAAGTTGTATGCTAAGCTTTTTAAGTGTGATATTATCGTAAGTTCATTGAAGGATTTTATAAGTTGACTTTACCGTTGACGCAGTTGACGGGGAAAGGTCAAGATTCTGTTTGGACTTTGCAGTGTGAAGCTAATTTTCAAGAGCTTAAGAGAAGGTTAACGACCGCTCCTATTTTGATTTTACCTAATCCGGCAGAACCATTTGTTGTGTATTGTGATGCTTCATTGATGGGTTTAGGAGGTGTGTTAATGCATAATAGGCAAGTGGTAGCTTATGCTTCGAGGCAACTTAAAGTTCATTGTAAGTGTTTTTATGTTGGCTTTAATTTTTGGTAAAACTAGTTTATGTCAATGTCTTGACTGATGTCATGACATTCAGAGTTGAAGATAAATTCTGCAGGAGAAGAACTATACAGTATGCGCATGCTCGATCGGGTCTTAATCATTATGTTGGAAATCTGCAAGAAGAATGACTGATGTCATGACCAATGTTGTGACATTCTGTGCAACATTTGCTGTTATGCAGATTTACTTTTCCTGAGACTTTTCAAGATTCTGCTGAGTTGTTTTATTATGGATTATGTTGTTGGATCACATGCTCACGTGGCTCTGAGGTTAACCTTGTTTAACCCTAAATTGGTTTGTTAAAAAGACCATGTCTTTAGGTTAAATTAAGTTAACCTTAACTATAATTATGGAAGCCCAAATTGAAGTCTTTTTACTGCTTCTATATTAGTGAGTAAACCCTGATGTTACTGCTGTGCCTTTTACTGTGTACAAGATTAAGCAGACTGTTAATTTGTGTATTCTAGTTATTCTTGTGAGCCAAGCAATTATCAATTGATAAGTGCCTTGGACTAGGATTTGATTGTAAGGGTTGTTTATCACTTAAACCTTTGAAGCACGAGTGTTGTGTCTCTTGATTAAAGCTTTGAAGCAAAATCAAGTATGTTTATTGAAGAGTGTCTTCACAATTCAATTAATCAATAGCTTGATATCACTGCTGTGATTAAGGGGGAGTGAGTAGGAACTCAGGTCTAAGTAGGACTTAGATTGAAGTTGTATTGGGGTAGGTCTTAAGTGAAGGAGATAAACCGGTTGGTTTATTCCTGAATTAATACTGCTTATAGTGAATTTCCTCCCTGGCTTGGTAGCCCCCAGATGTAGGTGTAGTTACACACTGAACTGGGTAAATAATTGATTGTGTTCTTTACTACTTTAAATTACTATGTGAATTGTTAAACAGTTTGTCTGATACAGTGTCATAATATTCTCTGTGACATCACGTATCTGCTGCCAGGAATTTCAGTTGGCATCAGAGCAGACACCCTGCCTGTTATTTCTGGGTGAGATCTAGGGATATAATTTTCTGGCGTTATGGATAAGGAAAGAGGATTTGGGAGTAGACCACCTATTCTGGATGGATCTAACTATGATTACTGGAAACCTCGTATGGTTGCCTTTTTGAAGTCACTGGATAACAAAGCTTGGAGAGCTGCTGACAAAGGATGGAAACATCCCACCAAAATTGAGAAAGATGGGACTACTAGCCTGAAACTTGAGGAAGAATGGAGCAAAGAAGAAGAAGAGCTAGCACTGGGAAACTCTAAAGCATTGAATGCCTTATTCAATGGAATTGACAGAAATATTTTCAGACTAGTACATCAGTGTGAACTGGCCAAGGATGTTTGAGACACTCTCAAAACCACTCATGAGGGTACATCCAAGGTGAAAATGTCAAGACTTCAGATGCTTACTACCAAATTTGAGAATCTGAAGATGAAGGAAGATGAGACCATTCATGAGTTTCACATGAATATCTTGGAGATTACCAACACCTCAGGAGCATTGGGAGAAAAGATGTCAGAAGAAAAGCTGGTGAGAAAGATTCTCAGATCCTTGCCTAAAAGGTTTGCAATGAAGGTGACTGCTATAGAGGAAGCTCAAGATATCTGCAACTTGAAGGTTGATGAACTCATTGGATCACTTCAGACATTTGAGATGGGGATCAGTGACAATGTTGACAAGAAAAACAAGAGCATTGCCCTTGTATCCAATACTGAAGAGGAAAGCAAGGAAGGGGATGAAGAGAAGATATCAAAAGCAATAGCTATGCTTGGAAGGCAGTTCAACAAACTCATCAATAGAATTGACCCAAAGTCAATGTCCAATGTCAAGAACATCCCATCTGACATTAGCAGAACTTATGACTCTAACAGAAGAACCAAGTCTGAAGAAAAGGGAAATCAAAGCAGAGGAATCCAGTGCCATGGATGTGAAGGATATTGGCACATTCGAGCTAAATGTCCTACCTTTCTAAAGAAACAAAAGAAAGGAATGTCTGTCACTTGGTCTGATGGTGACTCAAAAAGTGATTCTGAAGAAGAATCTGCCAAACTAGTTACTGCACTATCTGGTGTTTGTAACTCTGATAATGATTCTAGTGATGAGGGAGTGACATTTGAAGAACTTGCTGACACTTACAAGAAGCTGTGTATCAGAAGTGCTGAAGTTTGTCAGCAAAATGAGAAACAGAAAAAACTAATTGTTAAGTTGGAGGTTGAGAAGAAGGCAGACACTGCTACTATAAGTCATCTCAATAGTGAAGTTCTAGTGTTGAACTCCAAACTTGATCAGATGACTAAGTCTGTCAAGATGCTGACAACTGGAACTGACAAGTTGGAGGAAATCCTTCAGACTGGACAAAATGCAGGAAATATGTCTGGTCTAGGATATGTGGCTGCAAATAAATCTGCTGGTGACAAGAAGAAGAACAGGCCTGATAAACCAATGTCAAAGCAGATGTCACAACATAGGGCTCAACATCAAGATCAGAGAAACATGAAGAAAAAGTTTCAAAGATGGAGATGTCATTATTGTGGAAGGTTTGGGCACATAAAGCCATTTTGCTTCAGATTATATGGATATCCTAATCAGACCCCACATGTCAAGCCTAAGACAAACAAGGTACCATATACTCAACAGTGGAAGCGGAAGACTACAGCCCTGATAGCTCATACCTCTCTTAGAGTTTCTGCCAAGGAAGACTGGTACTTTGACAGTGGATGCTCTAAACACATGACTGGAATCAAGAATCTGCTGAATGATGTCAAACCTCATACTACCAGTTATGTTACTTTTGGAGATGGAGCTAAAGGAGAAATCAAAGGAGTTGGAAACTTGGACTGTCCTGGAGTTCCAAATATAAATAAAGTATTGCTGGTAAATGGTTTGATTGCAAATCTCATAAGTATCAGTCAACTGTGTGATCTGGGATTCAAGGTCAATTTCACCAAGTCTGAATGTCTTGTAACCAATGAAAAACAAGAAGTTGTAATGAGAGGAGTTAGATCAAAAGACAATTGTTACTTATGGGAATCTGAGAACACTAATCTCTCTTCTGTGTGCTCTACAGGAAAAGATGAAAAGGAGGTGAAACTGTGGCACCAAAAACTTGGTCATTTGTATCTTAGAGGGATGAAAAAGATCATATCCATGGAGGCTGTCAGAGGGATTCCAAGACTTCATATTGATGAAGGGAGAGTCTGTGGTGAATGTCAGAGGTTGGAAAGCAAACCAGAATGTCACATTCAAAGTCAAGACATCTAACCACCTCTAAGGTGCTAGAGCTTCTGCACATGGATCTGATGGCTCCCATGCAGGTGGAAAGCCTTGGTGGAAAGAGATATGCTTATGTTGTTGTGGATGATTTTTCCAGATTCACCTGGATAAACTTCATTAGGGAAAAATCTGATGTATTTGATGTCTTTAAGGAATTATGCAAAAGACTTCAAAGAGAAAAGGAAGGATGCATTGTCAGAATCAGAAGTGATCATGGAAAGGAATTTGAGAATAGAAAGTTTGATGAGTTCTATTCCTCAGAAGGAATCAATCATGAGTTCTCCTCACCTATAACTCCTCAACAAAATGGAGTTGTGGAAAGGAAAAACAGAACTATACAGGAATCTGCCAAAGCAATGATACATGCCAGGAAGCTTCCTATTCATTTTTGGGCTGAAGCTATGAATACAGCCTGTTATGTCCCCAACAGGGTCACCTTGAGAAAGGGAACATAAATATGGAAAGGAAGAAAACCTACTGTGAAGTATTTCCATGTATTTGGGAGCAAATGCTATATTCTGACAGATCGTGAACAAAGGAGAAAGATGGACTCTAAAAGTGATGAAGGAATTTTTCTGGGATACTCTACAAATAGAAGAGCATATAGGGTATTCAATTTCAGGACCAAAGTTATGATGGAGTCTATAAATGTCATAGTTGATGATCACCATGAGAAAACAAATGTCCCATATGATGTTGAGACATTGTTTGAGACATCACCACAAGTGTCTAATAAGGATGATGTGCCTATCCCTACTCCACCAAAGTCTGAATCAGAGGTTGCCAACAAAGATCCTTCCATCAGAATTCAGAAAGATCATCCAAAGGAACTCATCATAGGAGATCCTAACAGTGGAGTCATTACAAGATCTAGAGAAATCATCTCAAACTCTTGTTTTGTGTCTAAGATTGAACCAAAGAATGTTAAAGAGGCTTTGACTGATGAATATTGGATTGGAGCAATGCAAGATGAATTGAACCAGTTCAAACAACATGAAGTGTGGGAGTTAGTTCCTAGACCAGAAGGAACAAACATCATTGGCACAAAGTGGATCTACAAGAACAAGTCAGATGCTGAAGGAGTTGTCACCAGGAATAAGGCAAGATTTGTTGCTCAGGGATACACTCAAGTTGAAGGGGTTAACTTTGATGAGACTTTTGCTCTTGTGGCCAGGCTGGAATCAATCAGATTACTACTAGGAGTTGCTTGCATTCTTAAATTCAAATTGTTTCAGATGGATGTGAAAAGTGCCTTTCTAAATGGATACTTAAATGAGGAAGTGTATGTGGAACAGCCTAAAGGATTTGTGGATCCAAATTGTCCTGATCATGTTTACAAATTGAGGAAAGCTCTATATGGTCTGAAACAAGCTCCTAGAGGTTGGTATGAAAGGTTGAGAAAATTCCTCACTGACAAAGGATACAGGAAAGGGGGGTTGGATAAAACTCTCTTTGTCAAGAATGAAGGAGGAAAGATAATGGTAGCTCAAATTTATGTTGATGACATAGTGTTTGGAGGAATGTCAGATAAAATGGTTAAACATTTTGCCAACCAAATGCAAGCTGAATTTGAAATGAGCCTCATGGGAGAATTTACCTACTTTCTTATATTACAAGTCACACAAATGGAAGACTCAACTTTCCTTTCCCAAAGTAAGTATGCAAAGAATATTGTCAAGAAGTTTGGGATGGAGAATGCCAGTCATAAAAGGACTCCTGCACCTACTCATCTAAAGTTGTCCAAAGACACAAGTGGGACAAATGTTGATCAAAGCTTGTCAGAAGCATGATAGGCGATGCTACTTAAACAAAGCAGACCGACATTGCCTTTGTTGTTGGTGTATGTGCAAGATACGGTGAACCCAAAGTAAGTCACATCAATCGGTGAAAAGAATTCAAGTAGTGGAACTTACAATTATGGCATGCTATACTCTCATGGATGTAAACCAATTCGTCTCGTTATTGTGATGTCGGCGGTAGTGATGATAGAAAAAGCAACTCGAGGATGCTTCTTTTTGGGAAACAATCTTGTTTCTTGGTTCAGCAAGAAGCAAAACTGCGTGTCTTTATCTACTGCTGAAGTTGAATACATAGCAACGGTAGCATTGTTCTCAAATGATCTGATGAAGTAGATGATCGAGTACAATGTCACACGTGATGTCATGACATTGTCTGTGATAACTCGAAAAGCTATAATATTTCCAAGAATCCTATACAGCACAGCAGACTAAGCATATTGACATTGGACATCACTTCATCAGAGATCTTGTGGAGGAGAAAGTGATTAAGTTGGAACATGTTGCCACTGAACTACAACTGGCTGACATTTTTACCAAAGCACTTGATGCTAGTCAGTTTGAAAACTTAAGGGGCAAGCTGGGAATTTGTCAATATGAAAAAATGTAGCAATTAATTTTGCTTACAACAAGGGCTGGAAGAGACATTTTATTTAATTTAATTCTGATTGGGCTAATTAATTGTTTCCCTCTCTCTTTTCAAAAGTTTAAGAAGAGGAATAGTCATATTTATATCCCACTCTTTTCATTTGGCTGTACCACTCTCCATTCCCTCAAAAGAAAATCTCAAACTTACTGTCACCTGCATTCTCAAATCTCTCAAGATGTCTCAACAAAGTATGTCATCATCATCCTCATCAAAGGGAACTGTGTCTCCCTCTCCCACTGACTCTGGACTTAGGGCAAATGCAAACACAATGGAGACTGATGCTCTGGAGGTTACTCCTCTTCATGCCATGGCAACTGATCCTGGCAAGTTCAAGAAGCTTTGTACCAGACATGCAAGAAGGTCACAAGCCTCTCCATCTGGTAAGACTACTGAACCATCTTCCTCTATTCCTCTTGAGATAGCCAATAGGGAGGGCTCTGCATATGTTCATCAAGCCATAGCTAGATTAGTTACTAGGATTCTGAATGAGAATCACTCTGTACCTGGGGTATCTGTTCCATTGAACAAAGAAACTGCTAGCCTTAATTTAGCAACTGATCCAAATGTCACTCAAAATGTCAAGACATCTGATGACAATGTTAGGAAATCTCCTGAGAAACCTGTTGATGACACCACTAAAAAATCTCCTGAGAAACCTGCTGATGATAACCTTGCTAAATCTCCAGAGAAAACTGCTGATCACTAAACCCTCACTGATAAAGTTGGTGAACCCCATGTTATTGATGTGGATGAAGAATTATCTGACAATGACTTAATTGCTAGTGTCAACCCTAGCATAGCAAGAAGGATGAAGTCAAGAAAAGAAAAGACGGGTGTTGCTCAAAGCCCCTCCAAAGAGAAGGCTCCTGAAACTGTGCATGAGAACTGTAAGTCTGAGGGCAAGGTTGGAGAAAAATCTGGAAAAGACAAAAAGGCTGGAACTTCCAAAGGGAAGGGTAGGGTGAAATCTGTTGGGAGTATCTCAAGACCAAAGAGAACTCCAATTTCCAAGAAGAGGAAGGCTCCTGAACCTTCAGAATCTGATGAGGAATCAGATTTTGATTTTGATGTTGAAGGGAATGTCTCAGACATTCCTCTCAGGAAGAAACCCTCTAGTGGCAAACTGCCTAAGGTTCCTGAGGTTGCCATTGATAACATCTCCTTTCACCATCCAGAAAATGCAAGCATGTGGAAGTATGTCTTTCTGAAAAGGATTGCCTTAGAGAGGAAGTTGAACAGAAGTGCCCTTGAGTGCAAGGAGGTCATGGATCTCATCAAGGCTGTTGGCCTGATAAAAACAGTGGTTAAGTTCTCCAACTGCTATGATATTCTGGTCAAGGAATTTATAGTAAATCTGTCTAGTGGGTGTGCTGATTGGAAGTCAGCTGATTTTAAAAGTGTGTATGTGAGAGGAAGGAAGGTGAAGTTCTCCCCTACTGTGATCAATAAATTTCTGGGGAGGTCTGATGATGCTCAGCCTGAGCTTGAAGTAACAGATAACCAAGTGCGCCAAACCATCACTGCCAAGCAAGTAAAACAATGGCCCTTGAAAGGAAAGCTGACTGCTAGCAAACTAAGTGTCAAGTTTGCCATTCTGCACAAGATAGGTGCAGCTAACTGGGTTCCCACAAATCACAAATCCACCATCTCCATTGGTCTAGGAAGATTTATCTATGCTGTTGGCACCAAGACAAAGTTTGATTATGGCACCTATATTTTTTAGCAGACTTTGAAGCATGCAGACAGTTATGCAATCAAAGGTCCCATAGCCTTTCCCTCCATCCTGTGTGGTATTATCATTGACCAATACCCTAATATCCTGGTAGATAAAGATTTTGTTTGTAAAAGAGCTCCTGCTCTTGGATTCCACTACAAGTTGTTTCAGGGGAAACATGTCCCTGACATTGTCATGACATCTGCTGAGACATCAAATGTCAAAGCTAATTCTCAGAAGGCTGATGTCATTGATGTGTTGAAAGATACTTGCAGGGAGCTTGAAGCAATAAAACAAACTCTTGAAGAGCTGATCACTACCTTGGAGAAGGAAAAAGAAGACACTGAGGTTGAGGATGAAAGGCTAAATGAGGATGCTGCAGAGGACTTGCATGAGGATGCTGAATAGGAGAAAGAGGCTGGTCAGTTCAGAGGAAGCTACTTACCATAGTGCTTCTTCAGGAGAAGAAAGTGCTTGAATGTTGATTACCTGCTGCTGTTGCTGCTACTTTTGTTTATTGTTGTGTTGATTTTGCTTCTGCTTGTTCTGGATTTTTGTACTTCATAACATGGCTGTATAATTAATACTTCTGCTACATCATGAATTTTGGGATTCTGTAATGGCAACTTTGGCCCCTTTGTGGCTAAAAAGGGGGAGATGAAATTATGGGAATCATGGGTTGAATTTATCTTTGGTTATTTAGCTTAGTTAGCTTAGACTGGTTATTTTATTTCTGCTGCATTGACTCTCTGATAGCTTAGTTTGTTTTAGCCAAAAATTTGCCAAAGGGGGAGTTTGTAAGTGTTTTTATGTTGGCTTTAATTTTTGGTAAAACTAGTTTATGTCAATGTCTTGACTGATGTCATGATATTCAGAGTTGAAGATAAATTCTGCAAGAGAAGAACTATACAGGTACAACTCAGACTGGGTGTTAATTGTTATGT
Source organism: Vicia sativa (assembly GCA_021764765.1). Lineage (NCBI taxonomy): Eukaryota > Viridiplantae > Streptophyta > Magnoliopsida > Fabales > Fabaceae > Vicia > Vicia sativa. The sequence goes on along the minus strand of CM038797.1, from coordinate 73,876,322 downwards.
TGGAAATCTGCAAGAAGAATGACTGATGTCATGACCAATGTTGTGACATTCTGTGCAACATTTGCTGTTATGCAGATTTACTTTTCCTGAGACTTTTCAGGATTCTGCTGAGTTGTTTTATTATGGATTATGTTGTTGGATCACATGCTCACGTGGCTCTGAGGTTAACCTTGTTTAACCCTAAATTGATTTGTTAAAAAGACCACGTCTTTAGGTTAAATTAAGTTAACCCTAGCTATAATTATGGAAGCCCAAATTGAAGTCTTTTTACTGCTTCTATATTAGTGAGTAAACCCTGATGTTACTGCTGTGCCTTTTACTGTGTACAAGATTAAGCAGACTGTTAATTTGTGTATTCTAGTTATTCTTGTGAGCCAAGCAATTATCAATTGATAAGTGCCTTGGACTAGGATTTGATTGTAAGGGTTGTTTATCACTTAAACCTTTGAAGCACGAGTGTTGTGTCTCTTGATTAAAGCTTTGAAGCAAAATCAAGTATGTTTATTGAAGAGTGTCTTCACAATTCAATTAATCAATAGGTTGATATCACTGCTGTGATTGAGGGGGAGTGAGTAGGAACTCAGGTCTAAGTAGGACTTAGATTGAAATTGCATTGGGGTAGGTCTTAAGTGAAGGAGATAAACTGGTTGGTTTATTCCTGAATTAATACTGCTTATAGTGAATTTCCTCCCTGGCTTGGTAGCCCCCAGATGTAGGTGTAGTTACACACTGAATTGGGTAAACAATTGATTGTGTTCTTTACTATTTTAAATTACTGTGTGAATTGTTAAATAGTTTGTCTGATACGGTGTCATAACATTCTCTGTGACATCACGTATCTACTGCCAGGAATTTCATTCATGAGAGGAATTATCCGACGCATGATTTAGAGTTAGTCGCAGTTGCGTTTGTGTTGAAGATTTGGAGGCATTATTTGTTTGGTTTAAGATTTGAGGTGTATAGCAATCATAAGAGTTTGAAGGATCTGTTTGATCAGAAAGAATTGAATATGAGGCAAAGAAGATGGTTAGAATTCTTGAAGGATTATGATTTTGGTTTGAATTATCATCCGGGTAAAGCGAATGTTGTAGCTGATGCCTTGAGTAGGAAGTCTTTGCATATGTCAATGTTGTTAGTGCGAGAAATAGATTTGCTTGAACAATTTCGAGACTTGAGTTTGGTTTGTGAAGTGAATTCTTCTTGTGTTAATCTTGGTATGTTGAAGCTTCTAGTGGTATTTTGGATGAAATTCGAGAAGGTCAGAAATCTGATTTGGTTTTGGTAGATAAGTTAGCGTTGATCAATCAAGGCCGAGGTGGTGATTTTCAGATTGATGAGAATGGTATCATGAGTTGTCGTGATAGAGTTTGCATTCCTGGTGTTGGGGATTTGAAAAGGAGAATTCTTGATGAAGGACATCGTAGTGGTATGAGTATTCATCCTGCTGCTACTAAAATGTACCAAGATTTGAGGAAATTATTTTGGTGGTCAGGTATGAAGAAGGATATTGCTGAGTTTGTGTATTCTTGTTTGATTCTTGTTTGGTTTGTTGCAGTCGTTATCCATTCCTGAGTGGAAATGAGATAACATTTCTATGGACTTTGTTTCTGGATTTCCGAGGACTCCGAGTAGTCATGATTCTGTTTGGGTTATTGTGGATAGATTGATGAAATCTACTCACTTTATTCCAATTTTGATGGATTATCCTATGGAGAACTTTGCTAAGTTGTATATCGAGAAATTTGTGAGTTTGCATGGTGTTCCGTCAAGTATTGTTTCAGATAGAGATCCGAGATTTAACTTGCATTTTTGGGAAGGTTTGCAAAGTGCTTTGGGTACAAATTTGCGTTTGAGTTCGGCGTGTCACCCGTAGACTGATGGTCAGACTGAATAGACAATTCAATCATTGGAATATATTTTGAGAGCTTGTGTTCTAGAGCATGGAGGTGCTTGGGATATTTATTTGCCTTTGATTGAGTTTACATATAACAATAATTTTCATTCGAGTATTGGTATGGCTCTATTTGAAGCTTTGTATGGACGAAGGTGTACGACACCTTTGTGTTGGTACGAATCAGGTGAGAGTGTTGTGGTTGGACCTGAGATAGTTCAACAAACAACGGATAAGATTAAGATGATTCAGGAAAAGATGAAGATTGCCTAGAGTCGTCAGAAGAGTTATCATGATAAGAGGAGGAAAGATCTTAGCTTTGAGAAAGGTGATCATGTGTTTTTGAGAGTTACGCCTGTGACTGGTGTTGATAGAGCATTGAAGTCAAGGAAGTTGACTCCGCGTTTTATTGGTCCTTATCAAATTGCTGAGAAGATTGGTGAAGTAGCCTATCAAATTCATTTGCCGCCTTCACTTGCTAATCTTCATGACATATTTCCTGTATCTCAATTGAGGAAATATATGCCAGATATATCTCATGTTGTGCCACTGGATATATTTGATGGTTGAGACTTTACCGATGCATATTGAGGATCGAGAAGTTAAGCAACTTTGAGTGAAGGAAATCTCTTTAGTGAAAGTAGCATGGGGAGGTCCTTCTAGTGGTAATGTGACTTGGGAGCTTGAGAGTCAGATGAAAGATTCGTATCCTAAGTTGTTCACTTGAGGTAATTTTCGAGGGCGAAAATATTTTAAGTGGGGGAGAGTTAAAACATCTCGATTTTTAAATAAATAATTATTAATTATTATGATATATTATATTATGTGATAATTAATTCAATTGGGTGATTTAATTGGAATTTGAATTATTTAAATAAGTGTGTGTAATACGGTGGGAGAACTGACTTTTGGAATTTGTTTTGCTTTTGATCGCAAATGTTGCGGATAGCAAAAGTCGCCACTGACTTTTCTTTTATCCAATTAAGGAAAGGTGAAAAGAATAGAAAAAGACCTTCGTTAGATTCTGAGTAAGGGAGAAGGTTATGAAAAGGGAAGGTATTAGCACCCCTTTCCATCCGTAGTTATCTACGGGCTCTTAGTTGCTTTTAGCTCACTTTAAAAATTTGCTTTCTGTGTGTGTGTTTGAAAAAAATGTTTTGAAAAGGCATTTCGCTTTGACTTCGTAATGATTCACGCTGGAATGTATATGAAGTGTTTGGAAATGTTTCGTTTTGGAAAAGTGTTTTAACTTTGACAAAAGTGTGAGGTGTGAAAAGTATTTTGATAGAGTAAGCAACTAAAAGTCTTATTACCTACTCAGAACGGTCGTTTCCGTTTTATTTCTCTTTCCTTTAGAATAGCGTTATCCATACCATTAGTTGGTAGGTAATCCTATTCATTGGATGTAAGAGGGACATTCGAAGGGACATCGGATGGTCATAGAAGGCAACTTGTAGGAGTATCCTAGCACATTCGTAGGGACGATCATCACTTTTCGTAGGTAACAATCGAGGGACGAGATCATGTATTCGTAGGCCACATCGAGGGACTATGATCTTTGTGTCAAAGGGACTATGATGATATGTTTGTAGGCAACGGTGCTAGGATACCTCTACGTTCGAGGGACTTGACCATTTATTCGAAAGGCAACGAGAGAGAATACTCTAGGGGGTGCATGTGTGAAAAGATGTGTTGAATTCAGATATATTATCTTGAAATTAGAAGTGATCTATGATTGTTTTTATCTTGCCATACACGCCTAGTTACTAGCAGTTCATATGGGTGCGGAAAGTAAATTGCGGAAAGTAAATTGCGGAAAGTAAATCCTACGCTATTACATGGCTTTGGGGCAGTTACATAATATAGGATTGCGGAAAGTAAATCCTAATTAAGCTATTACATCCCATGAGAAGTTACATAATATTGGAAAAAAAGAGAAATACGAGAAAATAATCCTGACTATTACAACTTGGAAGCAGATACATAATAATCGGGAAAAGAAAAGATTTCGCATAAGAGAAAATGTGTTAGTAAAAAAAGATTTTTGAGTTAGGAAAAAGTTTTTAGGTTAGTAATCCTAATTAGATGATAAAAAAAAATTTGGGAATTTTCTGGGTTGATTTTAATAAAGAAAAGCAATTAAAAGTCAATTTTATGGTTAATTAACAATTAATTAAAATATGCATGCAAAAATATTAATTTTTATGTCAAAAATTAAATAAACATTTTTCTGTCCTAAATGCAAAAAGAAAATATTTTTTGGTGATTTTTTGATGTGTTAGAAAATTGTTTGAAAAGAAATTAAATTCAGAAGAAAAATATGAAAAGAAATAGATAATATGTTAGTTTTGGAAAAGTTGTAAAAATATTGGACAAAGCCAGGGATCGAACCCAAGCCCTTTCCTTTAACACGCGCGCTGCCTACCACTGGACCAACCTGCATTTGGTGTTAGTGACATGGAACGAAATAATTATAAACGAATTAATTTTCTGAAAACCAAAACCGCGCCAAAGCTTCATCGTCTTCCTCGTTTGAATTTTTAAACACAGGCTTTTACCTACGGTTTTTGTCCGTAGCAATAGCCTATAGCGACGGCTTCGTTCGTCACTAAAGCCCCTGCATATTTCCAAAATCACATACACGCAATATAAATTCATGATGAATACATGGATCGATTTGGTTTGGTCTCCTGAGTGTGATGGTACCACTAGTTTTGGCTAATTTTGTTTAAAACGCAAAGCCCTAATTCGGACCTTCAAAACCTAGCAATGGTGGATTCCGATTCCTGTACTCAAAACACAATTAACCAATGCAGAAAGCTTTGAAACTTCATTCTAAACGCAAACAAACAATCAAAACATGTTAAATATGCATGAAAATCAAAAATCGAATTTGAAATTTTTGAAGTAAACCGTGATCTGGAATTCGTGATTCTGGAGGTATTGCTGGCTTGTGAGTATTTGGAATGGATCAGAGAACCTCCAGGAATGTATTGGAATCCTTAGAAGTGATTGAATTGATATGAAACTAGGGCTGCCAATTGCTTGAATACCACGGTTTTTTTGAGTTTCGAATAGGGTTCTCGAGGCCAGAAATTCGTCCCTTGTGCTTGTGGATGTATCATGTACTTATAGTAGAGTGAATTAGGTCAAGAATTATGAAGAAATTATATGTCAATCAATGAGAAAATATTTGATTTGGAATGAAACCAAATATTGCCTTTTTTGATCAAATCTCATTCAATTCCTTTGCCAATCAATTCAATTTTGAAATTGACAGCTTGTATGGCTTGCTTGGACCTCAAGAACGAGAGAAAAATCCACCTTGCAATTAATTTTGATTTTCTATCTTTTATTTTAATTAAATTGGCTTTTAAATGATTAAAAATCCAAAATAAATAGAAAATAAAAGATAAATTCGTGGCCTTAGGCTTGGAGGTTCCACTTCAGCTAAGGAATATGTTTGAACCAAGAAAAGTTAGGCCCATTTGCAAAATTTTTGATTTTGTCAAGTATTTCTCTTTGTGCACCTCCTCAAAAATGCTCAACTTGTGCAAGGTGTATCTTGCTCAATCTTTAACATTTTTGGGTTTTCTTGGACCTTTTAGAAAGCTCAATATGTCCTCTAAACAACCTTTTTGGTTTCATCTTCATTGGAGTTTCCATGCTCATGAACACTTCTTTACAAAAAGTTGACTTTTTGTTGACTTTTAAAATGACCTATAATGTTTTGATCCATAACTTCCAAATGAAGCATTTTCTGCCCAAGCTTGTGAGACATGAAGTTGTAGAGAATTGAGTTCTCTTCAAAATGAGCTATGGTGGAATTTTTTTGATAAAGTATGTGAAAGTTATGCCTGGTCAAAGTTCTGTTGACTTTTGTCTAAGAAAGCCCAATTTAGAAACTTTGACTTTTGATCAATTCTTGACTTTTTCTTGATGAATCATGATCAACCCTTGATCAAATGATGAATATCACTTCAAAATATTGATGTTGACCAAAAATTATGAAGTTTGACTGTATGTTAACCACAATTGACTTTTTGTCAAATACAATTGATTTTCAACCATCTGAGCAATTGTCTGAGGAAACTTGACTTGTAAGGCTTGAAACTTGACATGGAGATTCTTTGAAGCATATGATAAGGCATGATGACCACTTGAAGTGTTAGAAGCCCACCTTTATTTGAGAATGGTAAAACCCTAGTTTGGGTTAACTACTTAGGAGAGGGTTTGTCTGATCAGCCCTTGTGAAATCCTTGAGTATGGATATGTGAAATGTCTTGAGAAGTGGGAGGACAAATTTTGGGGTATGACAGTTGCCCCTGTTCAATCTTCTTGTACTGGAAGGGTTAGATTGGTATGCTTGCCTTTCGTGGCCTGAAGGTAGAAGATGATTGAACACTCGAGTACACCTGAAAATTTGCACTCGATGTTAGTTGATGATGCGCTGGAATGGGCTTACAGATGCCATTTGGAGAAACTGTGTCGGAGATTGATTCATACGCTAGACTCGCAAACGTCATTTGAAATAGGAGAAACAACAGAGATGGACTTAAGATGCCATCCGGAGAGAATGATGCTGGGGAATGAGTTGTTCGTTAGACTCTGTAGGTATTCTTGAAAATAAGAAGAAAGCACGAAGATGGGCTTAAGATGCCATCCTGGGGCGGCCGATGTTGAGTCGTACGCTAGACTTCAACACTCGTCTTTGAATGAAGTTATTAGTTTGTATTGGTTTTTTAACCAAATATGCAGCATTCTGAAGGTGGAGAGATGTTGACAAATAGTCGGAGATGGGCTTAAGATGCCATCCAGGGCAACTGAGTCGTACGCTAGACTCTGTAGTTGTTGTTGATAATAAGAGAGAGTCAGAATAAACCTTCATCCTGGCTATTCTGAGGTAAATAGTGGGCAGTATGTGGATAGCTTTCCCGTCTTGCTTCGGGTGTTGATCCAATGCTTGTTGCCGGAAGACAACTTGTATGGTCTTTCAGATAGGGTTCCCCATCTTGTTTCGGGTATTAATCTTTGACCTGTTGTCGGAAGATAATCAGATTGGGTTTCCCGTCTTGTTTCGGGTATTAATCTTTGACCTTCCATTTGGAAAAGATTTGTACGGTCTTTCAGATTGGGTTTCCCGTCTTGTTTCGGGTATTAATCCTGGACCTTCTATTTGGAAAAGATCTTTTACCTGCTGGGGAAAATAAGACCTTGACAGGATATAGTTAGTCTTATGCAGATTATGATGCATGTGAGCTTATGACAATGTTCATGAATGATATATGCATGTGTTATGATTTTTATGAATGATGTATGAGTTTAGATGTTTAGGTATTTCAAAACATATCCATGTTGGAGAAGATGAGAACGCCCTGCTGGAGATTTTGACTTCCGCTTGGGGATGAAGTTGTTGAAAACCCTAATTTGGAGGAGAAAGAGATGTCCTTGATTCCTCCGATGCACTATCTGACCAAGTTTCGAGTCTAGATATCAATAACAGCTGGAAGATACTCCGCTGAGGATCTTATGCGTAGATCTTGTTGGGGAATATCTGATTATTGTTTGGAGTCGAGGTTCGAAGATTCCTTTGGGGTGATGAATCCGAAGTTTGTTGAAACCTCTGGCTAGGGAATAAAAGAGACGTAAGGTTCCTCCGATGCACTATCTGACCAAGTTTCGACCCTAGATATTAATGCTGTCAGGGAATGATAACCATTGGTAGATATTCTGCTGGGGATAAATACCTCTGTGGAACTATCTCGCGAGGAATGCATTGGTGACTTTAGTCGTCATCTCAATTCCTAGACCCTGCGGTAATTATTTTTGTTCGTTCGCTTTTCGTATGTTTGTGAACAGATGTTTATTGTCAAATGCATATAATCATTCAAAGCAATCATTGGACTTTATGCAAAAAAAATAATAATAGTGAACACTGTAAAACAATGAATTTGCATTAATTCTGAATGGTGGCGTATGGCCAAGCAGTTTGTATACAATGAAAATAAAAGCTATGCGGAAATAATCTCGTCGAGTTTCAACTATGCTAGTGCTCATATATTTCGACTATCTCATCTCCTTGCTGTCAGTAGAAAGTGAGTGAATTGATTTTCGCCATTTGAATCTTGAATGCTGATAGTAGTCTGTAGTCTGTATGTAGGTGATTTGGACGAGAAATAGTCGTACGCTTAAATCCCTAACTTTTGCCTAGACCGCCCTTTCGGGTTTTCAGTCTACCGGGATACCCTTTTTTGCCCAAGCCGCCTTTGCAAGTTTTCGACTTGCCGGGTGTCATACCCCAAAATTTGCCCTCCAACCTCTCAAGATATTTCATACATCCATACTCAAGGATTCCTCAAGAGTTGGTCAGACAAACTCTCTCCTAGACAATCAACCCAAACTAGGGTTTGGCAATTCTCAGGTCAAGATGGACTTCCAACATCTCCAATGGTCTTCATGCCTCCTCATATGCTTTAAAGATTCTCCATGTCAAGTTTCAAGCCTTACAAGTCAAGTTTCACAATTGCTCGGATGGTTGAAAATCGGGTATTGGACAAAAGTCAACGTGGTCAACATACAGTCAAACTTCATAATTTTTGGTCAACATCCTCATTTTGAAGTTACATTCATCATTTGATCAAGGGTTGATCATGATTCATCAAGAAAACTCAAGATTTGCTCAAAAGTCAAACTTTCTAAATTAGGGTTTCTAGATGAAAAGTCAACTGAACTTTGACTGGTCATAACTTCTTCATACTTTCTCAAGAATTTTTCCACCACCTCTTGTTTTGAAGGAAATTCAATTCTCTACAACTTCATGTCTCACAAGAATGTCCAAAAAATGCTTCATTTGAGAGGTATGGCTCAAAACATTACTGTCATTTTCAAAGTCAACAAAAGTCAACTTTTTGTTTTGAAGATATATTGAGCATGGAAACTCCAATTGAGATGAGACCAAAAAGGTTGGTTAGAGGACTCTTAGAGATTTTCAAAAAGTCCAAGAACACTAAAAAATGTGGAAAACTGAGCAAGATACACTATTCAGAAGTTGGGCAATTTTGGACAATTGCACAAAAGGACATTTTGGTCAAAATGCAAAATTTTCCAAATGGGCCTAAAATCTTTTGGTCCAAACTTGTTCATGACATGATTTTTGACCCATAAATGCTTGGCCATGGTAATTTTCTATTTTTATGATTTATATTTGAATTTTAAAACATTTAATTCAAAATTAAATCATGTAAAATATGAAAATAAGATTTTTTTTTTAAAAGGATTGGATTTATATCTTCCTTGAAGTCCAAGATAGCCCATAATTCATACCAAATTCGTGCTAGCCTTTGCATTCATGAGAAAATCAATTTTTTCAAAGATTTGATTTATTTTAAATGGAAAAATATTGCACATTGATGGATGAATCTTTTTTCACTCCTTTTTCTCTCCAAATTGCCTCTATAAATACTCAGCAATATGCCAAGCCACAGGAACGAAACCCTAGCCTTTGCACTAACCCTTATTTTGCCAAAATATTTTTCAAAGATTGGAAAAATCGTGTTTCAATTTCCAGCAAGTTTCAGGCCAATTTAAGCATTCAGTCTTGCTCAGGAGGTTCCCAGCAATCAAAAACATCTCTTGCTCGAAGCCCAGGCTGCCCAGATCGAGCCATCTCACTTTCACCAGTTTGCATTTTGTCACAATTTCGATTTTAATAATCCATGCATCTCTAACTGTTTTGGCTTGTTTGTTTGAGTTCAAGGTGCCTATTAGAACAGGTTTGACGTATAGCATGAGAAGTTTAGCACCGGAATCATAGGTTACCATTGTTAGGGAAGTTTTTGCTTCCTTCTTCGAAACTCCCGATCCAGTCGTTTTTAGGGCAAACTAATGGTACCATTGAGATCGCAGCCCTCGATTTAGGGGGGTAGGGTATCCCTTTGCTCTTTAAATTTCGTATTTTGCAGGTTTGAAAATCATGGCTACCGGAGAAGATGACCGGAGCCCTAGCTCCGGCGCTGACTCGGGCGAAGACCGGCGAGAGGGTAGCGTGGCGTTTCTGGGTTCTCTGATTGGTTCATCCATGCTGACTGGAGTCCACGCGTGCTGACTTGTTTTTCAAACTAATTCATGACACGTGAGCGCATATATGCAATTGATTTCAACTTTCAAAACACCAGATGTCACATGGTCTAGTGGTTAAGGCGCTTGCTGTTCCAAGATTCCCTCCATGGTCACAGGTTCGAGTCATGCCAGGACCGGTTCTTTCTTTTCTTTTCACAAACTCAAACTTTTTACTATTTTTTCTATTTTCTTATTATTTAATATTTCCATTCAATTTTAATTTCTTTTCATATTTTTATTTCTGCATTAAAAAATCATCAAAAATTATTTTTCTTTTTGCATTTATTTTCAGAAAACCTTTATTTAATTTATAAAATTAAAAAATATAATTTTGCATGCATATTTATTTTTATTCATAATTTTGCATTTAAATCACTTTTAATTCATTTTTAATTATTAAAATGCATTCAAAAAATCCCAAAAAATTATTTTAGCATATTTATATTATTGCCAGCATGGCATATTTTTCTTATTTTAAAAATTGCATTTTTTCTAACATTTTCTCTTATTTCGATTTCATCATATTTTCCGATTTCTCTTATCGTTTCACAGGTTATTCCGCTTCAGACGTTTCTTTACCGTTTTCATTCTTTTCCAATTATGTAACTGTTTATGGGATGTAATAGTTTAAATTAGGTTTTTATTTTCCGCAAGTTTAAATTATGTATCTGCCCCAAAGCCATGTAATAGCGTAGGACATTTATCTTTCCGCACTTTACATTCCGCATTTTAATTTCTGCACCCTATAAATTGCTAGTAACTAGGCGTGTATGGCAAGATAAAAAGGAACGTAGATCATTTCTAATTCCAAGATAATATATCTGAATTTGACACACTTTTTCACACATGCACCCCTTAGGGTAATTCTCTCGTTGCTTTAATTCAAAATGGTCATGTCCTCGAACGTAGAGGTATTCTAGCACCGCTGCCTTCTAAACAAATCATCATAGTCCCTTCGATACAAAGATCATAGACCCACGATGTCGCCTCGAATACATGATCTTGACCCTCGATTGTCGCCACGAAAATGATGATAGTCCTTCGAATGTGCTAGGATACTTCCTACAAGTTGCTTTATGACCATCCGATGTCCCTTCGAATGTCCCTTCTACATCCAACGAATGGAGTTACCTACCAACTAATGGTATGGATAGCGCTATTCTAAAGGAACGTAAACAATACGAAAACGACCAATTCTGAGTAGGTAATAAGACTTTTAGTTGCTTGCTCTATCAAAATGCTTTTCACACCTCACACTTTTGTCAAAGTTCAAACTCTTTTCAAAACGAAACATTTCCGAACACTTTGTATACATTCCTACATGAATCATTACAAAGTCAAAGCGAAATACCTTTTCAAAACATTTTTGTCAAACACACAGAAAGCACAATTTTAAAGTGATCTAGAAACTAAGAGCAGTAGATAACTACGGATGAAAAGGGTGCTAATACCTTCCCTTTTCATAACCATTCTCCCTTTAATCTAACGAAGGTCTTTTTCTGTACTTTTACCTTCCCTTAATTGGATAAAAATAAAAGTCGGTGGCGACTCTTGCTATCCGCACATTTGCGATACAAAAACTAAAAAGTCAGTTCACCGTATCACAGAACTGGCGACTCTGCTGGGAGACACCCTAAAGAGAGAATGCCTTAGGGATTTCTAAATCACCTTTATTGCTTTCTGTTTGACTTGCTTGCTTTATCTTTAAGGGTTGCTTGGGTATTATATTGTTGGGGGATCCTACACCCGGATCCGGGTTTCCTTTTAGGTAAGTAGCAATAAATCGTCGCGACCGTTAGACGTATATCAAAACGGTCAACATGATGCCTACGTTAGTGTGACACTTTGGATGTCCTGATACTCTTCATTTCCAAGTTGAGGATAGTATTTGGCTTCGTGGTGTCATCAAGCACTAACTAAACTTTTAGAACCTTAATTGACCCATCTTGGCCATTAGAAGATAGTGAGATGGCGGCTTTGGTGACTAAGGTTGGTTGATACTGATGCTACGCTCATTAAGATCGACTTTTGGGATATTTTCGTCGACCACTTGGTAGTCGTATTGAAATAAACGCCTACGAGAAAGATCAATGATATGAGATTCCTAGAACCCGGTTACTATTATAGGACAGGATGAACCAACTCAAACTTTTGGTGGGGTAATCACCTATACCTCATGCAAGCCTTAAACCTAGGCTCATTGTGTGAATTGCTTGTGTGTGCCAAACATGATATCATGACATCATTTGCATTGCATATCATTTCTAACTATTTCAAGGACCTAGGGATTTATCTTTGCTCTGTTTTGTAGGGAATTATAGCTTCTAGAAAGACTATCCGAATCAACTTCATGGGTATACCTTCTCAACCTAAAGAATTGGTTTCAGAAATTCCCGACCATGCTCAGTTCATCAAAAGACATGGTTATCTACTTGATTTGGTTATCTCTGGTTTTGAAGAAGATATGATGCATGTCCTATTTCAGTTCTTTGATCCGAAACACCATTGCTTTACATTCCCAGATTATCAGTTGGTTCCTACCTTGGAAGAGTTCTCTAAGCTACTTGGGGTACCTATTCTTGACCAAATGCCATTCACCGGTCTAGAAAAGGTTCCTAAGTACGAAGACATCGCATCCGCCTTACATCTTAAGCGCTCAGACATTGAAGCCAATTGGGAAACTAGAAGTGGAGTTAAGGGTTTACTTGCCAAGTTCCTAATTAAGAAAGCCCGAGAATTCCTCAAAGTTATGAGTTTCCATGCATTTGAAGACATTGTGGCCTTGCTAATCTACGGTTTGGTTCTATTTCCTAATTCGGATCAATTCATAGATGTCAACGCCATTAAGTTATTTCTTACCCGCAATCCTGTGCCTACTTTACTTGGAGACATCCTACATTCTCCACACTGTACTACTAAGAGACAAGGAACTCTCATGTGTTGCATACCGTTACTTTCAAGGTGGTTTATTTCGCACCTTCCTCCATCAGTTTTGAAGAATGAACAAAGGATGAAGTGGTCTCAAAGACTAATGTCACTCTCTCATTTCGATATCCGTTGGAGTCTTTTCTCTCAAAAGGACTTCACATTCATTGAGCGTTGTGGAGAATTCCCTAATGTACCACTACTTGGTATAAGGGGAGGTATCACTTACAACCCTTCTCTAGCTCTACGTCAGTTTGGTTTTACTCGAAGAGATGGTCCTCATGATATGCTTCTCCAAGATATTGTGTTCGATTACAATCATGATCTCCAGAATTACCGACGAAGGTTTATACGCGCTTGGGGCATGGTAAAGAAGTCTGATACCAAGACTTTGGGGCACCAAAACTCCATTCCTTGGGAACCTTACCTCAAATGGGTGCGAGCTCGAGCTCAAAACCTCATGATGCCATTCACGACTGTTTTACCAGTAATTATGGAACCTGCTATAGGTGACGTCCTATACTTGCTCTCCATCCTGACATGCCTACCGATTTTGAAGATTTGAAGAGATCCTAGATTCAACTTAAAGAAGAAAGGGATACCTTTGAAGCTCAGTGTTATACAAGCGAGAAGAAAGTGTTAGAGTTGACCAAGCTACTTCACGAGGAGCGAAACATCAACGCCTACATCACCAAGAGGAAGCGCCCATGGAGACTTAGAGATTTAGGATTTATTTGTTTTCTTTTTGTTTTGAACTATCTCTTGTACTTAAAAAGAAAAGAATAATGAAAAGAGTACTAATAAATGTTTGTTCATTGCTTGTTTAACAAATTTAAATCTCTAAGGTCCTTGAAAACATTGCATTGCATTCGTGATAAACATTGCATATTATAGCATAACATTGCATCACAGTACATTGAAGATTGGTTTTCTCATTTCTCGCTATTTATTTTAGTAGAAATGGCTCTTGAACAATCGTCAAAGATCTTCAGCTCAAAATGCCTGGGCCAGAGATGTTTACCGCTTGGTCCAAGGCCAAGAAGATCTGAAGAAGCTCATCAACAGAAAGAAGAAGGTTGTTGGTCTCCTCAACATGGGCAGACGCTACAAAGGTGGTCCTAGAGTGGTTAGTCGAATTGAGCTCTCTGAAGGAAGTGTCAAGAAGGAGGATGAGCAAAGTAACAAGGGTGATGGTGAAGGCAGTCAGCCTGAACTTGAGAAGAACTATGATGGTGGCCAATACTCTGATGAAGATGACAAATACAAGCAACTTGAAGACCGTCTGAATGCTGTGGAAAACCTGAAGATGTCCGGGTTGAATTTTGATGATCTGAGTCTCGTCCCTGGTATTGTGATTCCTCCCAAGTTCAAAGTTCCAACTTTTGCCAAATATGACGGCATGTCTTGCCCTAAGCTGCATTTGAAGTCTTATGTCCAGAAGATCAATCCCCACACCGATGATGAAAGTTGTGGATGCACTATTTTCAAGAGAGTTTGTCCGAACCCGCTGGAATGGTACTATCAGCTAGAGAATGACCGATCCGTATTTGGAGTGACTTAGCAGATGCTTTCTACAGACAGTATGAGTACAATGCTGAATTGACACCCACTCGCATGCAACTACAAAGCATGTCTATGGGTCGTGATGAGAAGTTCAAGGAGTATGCTCAGAAATGGAGAGATCTAGCAGGCAGAGTTCAACCACCCTTGTCCAATAGGGAGTTGGTTGATATGTTCATGGGAACACTGACAGGCCCATTCTTCAATCATCTGATTGGAAACTCTTCAGCCGGATTCACCGAGCTGATACTTACAGGCGAGCGTATTGAAGCTGGTATCAAGAGTGGGAAGATTCAGATAGAGACATCTTCAAACGCGCAAGAGATCTTTTGGTAAGAAAGAAGCCAATGCTGTGTATGGTCAGAAAAGCCGAGCCAAGACCGACCGTGCTCAATTTGTGGGGGCAGTTGCGATCTCCAATCCTACATCAAGACAACCTCACGAGACAACGTGCGAGTCGAACGCCGCAACGAAGACAAGCATTAAGATCAACATGCCATTGTCGCAAGCCTTGCAACACATGTTGAAAGCAGAGCTGATTGCTCTGAGGGATCCTCCTCAGAATGTCAACACCTCCTCTCCGAAATACAATCCTAATGCTAAGTGTGCTTACCATTCCAATAGCCTGGACGATAATCGATGATTGTGGGCTCAAGAACAAGATTCAAGATATGATTGAAGCTAAGCAGATTGAATTTGATCCTCCTGTTGAGACTCCGAATGTGATCAACGCGCCTATGCCTAATCATGACAAGGGTTCCAATGTCATTGGACGATACTTATGTTTTCAACATAGATGACTTGACCATTCCTCGATGACCGTTAAGAAGAATTTGTTGCAAGTGTCAACCCAGATGCCCGAGAATTGTCTGGTGCCCATCCGCACCTGATGGTTGTGCTTGAGAAGACGGTTCAGCATGATGGATAACCGTGAGATACTATTAAGAAACCACTGCGGCAGAAGCGTGTGAAGAAATGTCTAAGTCAAGATCGACAATGCAAGCGAAACTATACCATCTGTGGGACACCTTGGGGCAGCCAAGTGGAAAGTATGATTACATGGTGAAGTACACTGTTCCTGAGAGCTACAAGATTCCTATTGAAGATGTTAAGGTAACCGGATGGGGTGACGATTTCCCGTAAGACTATGCCGATGTTAACACTATAAGGATTTCCTCCACGATCCGTGCCTAGGGTGGCACCTCTCATTATTTCTCCAAAGGCCCATATTCCTCTGACAAGGCTATCCTTAGAATTATGGAGCGATGTTTACTATCATGGCGTCAAGCAAGACCTCTCTGACCATTGAAGATCTTACTTGAAGCTACCATTCCCGACATTGACAACATCACCGGATCAGTAAGGTGACCAACCGAAGGGTATTCTCCGTATCTCTCTCCAAAAGACACCACGACTCTAGCTCGCATTCTAGCTATTCAATCCATTCCTCAAGCTAGAGGGAAAGAACCAGTGACTCATCCTGCTCAACCAGAAGTACCAAAGGAAGTTACTGAAGACACCTCCAAACAAGAAATGGAGGAAATTCTGAAGATTATCAAGAAGAGTGACTACAATGTTGTGGAACAGTTCGGACAAACTCCGTCCAAAATTTCCTGCTTGCTTTGCTCTTGTGCTCCGAGGCTCACGCTAATGCCTTGGTGAAGTTTCTGAAGAACACTCACGTACCGCAAGACACTACCACTGACCAGTTTGAAGTTTGTATTGCTAGCCTCGCTGCCAACAACGGCCCAGGCTTCTCGACATCGATTTGACTCGCCGAAAGAACACAACAAAGCCTTGCACATCTCTGTTGAATGCAAGGGCACTACATATCTCATGTTTTGGTGGATACCAGTTCTGAATATCCTTACCAAGATCGCTTTTGATCGACTTGATGTCGAAGGGTTGGTTCGAGACCCATGACATTATCGTGAGAGCTTTTGATGGTTCTAAGCGAAGACTTGGAGAGCTCACTCGCCTGCAAAGTCGGTTCCCGCACTTTTGACTCCACATTCTTTGTCATGGACATCGCTCGGCCACTCTTGCCTACTTGACGCCCTGGATACATGGGCAAAGGTCATACTCTACCTTACATCAAGTCAAGTACCCGGAAAGGGAAGGTTGTCACAGATGTGGTGAAGAAGAGTATATGGTCAGTCATCTACAATCATTCCGATACCGAGGTGGAGGGTGAATTCTTTGAGACTCCTCGCAAGCTTTTGAAACAATGCCCGCAGTCACACCTGCTGATTCTCCTCTGCCCCGAGATTGTTAAGACCGCCTAGGATGTCCTCATTGAAAGATGCTCAAGTCGCTTGAAGAAGGTAGTTCTATTGGGGTCGCCCCCGATCTTCCTTTCAAATCCGACAAGACCGGTTTAGGCTTCACCATCAAGGGTCAAGATGATACCGCGAACGTGCCGCCAACTTCCTTTCCGTGATCACCAGTGGAATCCATGCTATAGAAGACGACGACAACGGCTTCGACATCGCAAGTGGATCTTCCCAACTCTAGATAAAGGGCTCAAAGAATTGGAAGACAAGACGCCATACCAATCTCCTTTAGTCGCTTGTAATTGCTCTTGTTTTTTTGCTTTTCGATTTTTTTATGTTTGAACAATAAACTTTGAAAGCCTAGTGTTTCGCCCGGCATCATGGCTCGCTTGCGATGGGTTATTATTTGTTGTTTGCGTTTTCATTCAATAAATTGCTGGACTTTGCATTCAATTGTTTGTTTTCTTTACTTTATCACCCTTCAAAAGCTATGTGTTTCTTACACACACCCACGTGATACACGCAGAATCACTCCGAATCTCATAATAACAAATGCTATTGCTAAATATGACTTCAATAATCCGATCTACCAAGTCAAGACGAAAGTGAGGAAGATTGTGAAGTGCTAGGAGAACTTGTCGATCACAACAAGAAGAGCGAGTTATACAGCCACACTAAGAGCAAGTCGAGGTTGTGAATTGGGCATCGATGAAGACATGTAAAAGAGATCAAGATAGGAGCAGGTCTTGAGAACAAGTGTTAAAGAAAGATTGGTTCAGATGCTACGAGACTATATTGAGGTTTTGCTGGTCATACGAAGACATGCCGGTTTAGACATTGATATTGTGGTACACCGATTGCGAGCAAGGAAGGTTTTCTCCCAAATGAAATAAAGTCTGCCGATGCGTCCCCGAGATGTCACGAAAATCAAAGCTGAGGTTATGAAACAGTTCAATGCCGGTTTTTCAAGTATTTCTTATCCGAGGTGGGTTGCAAATGTGGTGCCTGTACTTAAGAAGGATGGCAAGGTACTGTGTGTGTGGATTATAGAGATCTCGAATAGCGAGTCCGAAAGATGATTTCCCACTTCCTCATATTGATTTTCTGTTGACAACACCGCCAAAGATAAGGTCTTTCCTTCATGGATGGTTTCTCCTGTTACAATCGATCAAAATGGCTCCTCAAGACATGGAGAAGACTACTTTGTTACATGCTGGGGCACTTTCGCTACAAGGTTATGTCGCTCGATCAAGAACGCGAAAAGCACTTATCGCGTGCTATGGTGACATTATTCCATGACATGATTCATCACGAGATAGAGGTCTACATCGATTACATGATAGCTCGTCACTGATCAAGATGAACATCTCGATCATTTGCGTAAAATGCTTGATAGATTGAAGCACAGCCGACTCAATCCTAACAAGTGCACCTTGGAGTCGATCCGAAACTCCTAGGAAACGACTCGCATCCATCCGCCATGGACAGATTCCATCGGGAATGATCGTAGCATTTAACAAGAAGGTCAAGCACCGAGTCTACAAGTTGGTGATCTAGTAGTCAAGCGCATCATTCTTCCACAAGGTGATCCTAGGGCAAATGGACTCCCACCTACGAGGGACCATTTGTAGTCAAGATGTTGTTTTCTCGCGGAGCTATGATACTTAGCACCATGGATGGTGAAGACTTCCCACACCGTGAACGCAGAGCATAGTCAAAAATACTACGATGAATAGAATCGCCAGCATTTAACCTAGGCAAAAATAAGGGCATCCCGCGAACCAAAAAGGTTTGGGCAAAAGTTAAGATATATACAAACATGTACACCGGCAAGTCGAAAACCAAAAGGCGGCTTGGGCAAAAAGGGTATCCCTAGAGATCAAAACCCGAAGGGCGGTCTAGGCAAAAGTTAGATTTAAGCGTCACTATGTTCCTCCTTCCATCACCCTTCTAGACTACTATCAAGATTCAAGATTCAAATGGCGTAAGATCAGCCTACTCACTTTCTAACGATGAAGGAGATGAGATAGTCGAAATATATGAGTACTAGTATAGTTGGAACTTAACGAGATTGCTTTCGCATAGCTTTTACCTTTCTTGTGTACAAACTATCAATACATACCACCTTTCAAATAAACGTAAGCTTTTCTCTTTACAATTTTGTTGTTGTCGCTTGCAATAAGTCCAACGCTTTGTTTTGAATGACTATACGCATTTGACAATAAGAATCTAATCGCAAACATACGAAAACGGGGCATGCAAAAGTAGTTACCAGTGCTCTAGGAATTGAGATGACGACGAAGGTCACCAAGAGCATTCCCCGCAGAACATAATCCCCGCAGAGGTGTCACTCACTAAACCTCCCCCAGCGGAGTATATGTTAATCCACGAGCAGTGATTCCACTCAACTGAGAAATGTTACATCGGGCCTCCGAGCAAGAACACTTCATCCCCGCCTAAGATGTTTATCCCCGGATACCTCTCAACAATCTCCTTTTCTCCAAAGAGCTGTATCCAGACTCGAGACTTGGTCAAATAGTACACCGAGAAAATCTACATCTCCTATTCCCGGTCGAGATTCCAACGGCCCCAACCCGGTCTCAAAGAACCATCAAATGCTCTCCAAAGGAGATCTATACCAGATCCCCAAAGAGCGCCCCTAATTCTTCCCAACAGATCTACATGCAAGATCCCCAACAAATTGCCTCCCAGACTCTTTCCTCATAGGTCTATGTATGAGATCTCCAACAACGAAGCTTCTCAAATCTCTACCTCCTCAATATCTAGGCCCAAGACTTGGTCGTAGTGCATCGAGGAATCCAGATATCTTTATTCTTCAAAAGCGGGTTCTCACCTACCAAACCCCAAGCGAAGTCGAATCCTCAAACAGAACATCCGCATCTTCTTCAAGATGGATATGTTTTGAAATACCACAACATCTATCATTCATACATTACTCATAAAGTCACAATTCATGCATATGTCATTCATACACATTGTCATGCATCATACTTGCATAAGACTAACAAATATTCTATCAAAGTTTCTCTTGTTTTTCCAAAACAGGAAAGTCACTTCCGACACCGGTCCAGATTGCCCCAATCGACGGAAAACTATCCAAAGACCGCCCTAGTTGTCCTCCGACACCGGGTCCAGGGTTAAGCCCCGAATCGACGGAAAACTATCGAAGACCGCCCGTCCTCCGACAACCGTCCAGGATTAAGCCCCGAATCTCGACGGGAAAACTATCTGAAAGACCGCCCCTGGTTATCCTCCGATAACAGGCAATGGATCAACACCCAATGCACAACAGGGAAGATATCCGCATTTTGCCAACTACTACCTCCCTCAGAGTAATCGGCATGAAGATTTACTCTGATCCCTTCTTATTATCAATAAAGAACTACAGAGTTCTATGTGATGACCTGGGCCCTGGATGGCATCTTAAGCCCATCTCCGACTACTTAGCAGTGTTCCTCCACCTTCGGAATGCTGCATATTTGTTTAAAAAGCAATACAAACCAATAACTTCATTCAAAGGTGAGCACGAAGTCTAAACATACGACTCCCTCCAGATGGCATCTTAAGCCCATCTCCATGCTCCTTAACGACTACAGCCCATGCACTACCACTCCCAAAGATCAATCTTTCCAGATGGCATCTTAAGCCCATCCCCGTCAATTCTAATATCGACATTCTCGAGTCTAGCGTACGTCTCATCCCCCAGCGAAGTATCCAACTTCTCCAAATGGCATCTGAAGCCCATTCCGTGATCATCCACCAACAACAAGTGCAAATTGTCAGATTCGAGTGTTCAATCATCTTCACCTTCAGTCACGAAAGATGCAATCAATCTAACCCTTCCAAAGACAAGAAGATTGAACAGGCAGCTGTCATACCCAAAATTTGCCTCCATCTCTCAAGATATTTCATACATCCATACTCAAGGATTCCTCAAGAGTTGATCGACAAACTCTCCTAGACAATCAACCCAAACTAGGGTTTGGCATTCTCGTGTCAAGATGGACTTCCAACATCTCCAATGGTCTTCATGCCTCCTCATATGCTTTAAAGATTCTCCATGTCAAGTTTCAAGCCTTACAAGTCAAGTTTCCCGTAATTGCTCGATGGTTGAAAATCACTGTATTGACAAAAAGTCAACTCGTGGTCAACATACCAAACTTCAATTTTTGGTCAACATCCTCATTTTGAAGTTACATTCATAATTTGATCAAGGGTTGATCATGATTCATCAAGAAAACTCAAGATTTGCTCAAAAGTCAAACTTTCTAAATTAGGGTTTCTAGATGAAAAGTCAATCGAACTTTGACTCGTCATAACTTTTCATACTTTCTCAAGAATTTTTCCACCACCTCTTGTTTTGAAGGAAATTCAATTCTCTACAACTTCATGTCTCACAAGAATGTCCAAAAAATGCTTCATTTGAGAGGTATGGCTCAAAACATTACAGGTCATTTTCAAAGTCAACAAAAAGTCAACTTTTGTTTTGAAGATATATTGAGCATGGAAACCCAATTGAGATGAGACCAAAAGGTTGGTTAGAGGACTCTTAGAGATTTTCAAAAAGTCCAAGAACACTCAAAAATGTGGAAAATTGAGCAAGATACACTATTCAGAAGTTGGGCAATTTTGGACAATTGCACAAAAGGACATTTTGGTCAAAATGCAAAATTTTCCAAATGGGCCTAAAATCTTTGGTCCAAACTTGTTCATGACATGATTTTGACCCATAAATGCTTTATGGTAATTTTCTATTTTTATGATTTATATTTGAATTTTAAAACATTTAATTCAAAATTAAATCATGTAAAATATGAAAATAAGATTTTTTTCAAAAAAGGATTGGATTTATATCTTCCTTGAAGTCCAAGATAGCCCATAATTCATACCAAATTCATGCTATCCTTTACATTCATGAGAAAATCAATTTTTTCAAAGATTTGATTTATTTTAAATGGAAAAATATTGCACATTGATGGATGAATCTTTTTCACTTTTTTCTCCAAATTGCTCTATAAATACTCAGCAATATGCCAAGCCACAGGAACGAAACCCTAGCCTTTGCACTAACCCTTATTTTGCCAAAATATTTTTCAAAGATTGGAAAAATCGTGTTTCAATTTCCAGCAAGTTTCAGGCCAATTTAAGCATTCAGTCTTGCTCAGGAGGTTCCCAGCAATCAAAAACATCTCTTGCTCGAAGCCCAGGCTGCCCAGATCGAGCCATCTCACTTTCACCAGTTTGCATTTTGTCACAATTTCGATTTTAATAATCCATGCATCTCTAACTGTTTTGGCTTGTTTGTTTGAGTTCAAGGTGCCTATTAGAACAGGTTTGACGTATAGCATGAGAAGTTTAGCACCGAAATCATAGGTTACCATTGTTAGGGCAGTTTTTGCTTCCTTCTTCGAAACTCCCGATCCAGTCGTTTTTAGGGCAAACTAATGGTACCATTGAGATCGCAGCCCTCGATTTAGGGGGGTAGGGTATCCCTTTGCTCTTTAAATTTCGTATTTTGCAGGTTTGAAAATCATGGCTACCGGAGAAGATGACCGGAGCCCTAGCTCCGGCGCTGACTCGGGCGAAGACCGGCGAGAGGGTAGCGTGGCGTTTCTGGGTTCTCTGATTGGTTCATCCATGCTGACTGGAGTCCACGCGTGCTGACTTGTTTTTCAAACTAATTCATGACACGTGAGCGCATATATGCAATTGATTTCAACTTTCAAAACACCAGATGTCACATGGTCTAGTGGTTAAGGCGCTTGCTGTTCCAAGATTCCCTCCATGGTCACAGGTTCGAGTCATGCCAGGACCGGTTCTTTCTTTTCTTTTCACAAACTCAAACTTTTTACTATTTTTTTTATTTTCTTATTATTTAATATTTCCATTCAATTTTAATTTCTTTTCATATTTTTATTTCTGCATTAAAAAATCATCAAAAATTATTTTTCTTTTTGCATTTATTTTCAGAAAACCTTTATTTAATTTATAAAATTAAAAAATATAATTTTGCATGCATATTTATTTTTATTCATAATTTTGCATTTAAATCACTTTTAATTCATTTTTAATTATTAAAATGCATTCAAAAAATCCCAAAAAATTATTTTAGCATATTTATATTATTGCCAGCATGGCATATTTTTCTTATTTTAAAAATTGCATTTTTTCTAACATTTTCTCTTATTTCGATTTCATCATATTTTCCGATTTCTCTTATCGTTTCACAGGTTATTCCGCTTCAGACGTTTCTTTACCGTTTTCATTCTTTTCCAATTATGTAACTGTTTATGGGATGTAATAGTTTAAATTAGGTTTTTATTTTCCGCAAGTTTAAATTATGTATCTGCCCCAAAGCCATGTAATAGCGTAGGACATTTATCTTTCCGCACTTTACATTCCGCATTTTAATTTCTGCACCCTATAAATTGCTAGTAACTAGGCGTGTATGGCAAGATAAAAAGGAACGTAGATCATTTCTAATTCCAAGATAATATATCTGAATTTGACACACTTTTTCACACATGCACCCCTTAGGGTAATTCTCTCTCGTTGCCTTACGAATTCAAAATGGTCATGTCCCTCGAACGTAGAGGTATTCTAGCACCGTTGCCTTCTAAACAAATCATCATAGTCCCTTCGATACAAAGATCATAGACCCACGATGTCGCCTACGAATACATGATCTTGACCCTCGATTGTCGCCTACGAAAAATGATGATAGTCCCTTCGAATGTGCTAGGATACTTCCTACAAGTTGCTTTCTATGACCATCCGATGTCCCTTCGAATGTCCCGCTTACATCCAACGAATGGAGTTACCTACCAACTAATGGTATGGATAACGCTATTCTAAAGGAACGTAAAACAATACAGAAAACGACCAATTCTGAGTAGGTAATAAGACTTTTAGTTGCTTGCTCTATCAAAATGCTTTTCACACCTCACACTTTTGTCAAAGTTCAAACTCTTTTCAAAACGAAACATTTCCCGAACACTTTGTATACATTCCTACATGAATCATTACAAAGTCAAAGCGAAATGCCTTTTTTAAAACATTTTTGTCAAACACACAGAAAGCACAATTTTTAAAGTGATCTAGAGCAACTAAGAGCCCGTAGATAACTACGGATGGAAAGGGGTGCTAATACCTTCCTTTTTCATAACCATTCTCCTGTATTCAGAATCTAACGAAGGTCTTTTTCTGTACTTTTACCTTCCCTTAATTGGATAAAAATAAAAGTCGGTGGCGACTCTTGCTATCCGCACATTTGCGATACAAAAAACTAAAAAGTCAGTTCACCGTATCACACCGGGTGTACATTTTTTGTATATATCCTTAAATTTTTCCCGAACCTCTTTGGTCCGCCAGGATGCCCTTATTTTTGCCTAGGTCAGTCGACCTATCAGGTCTCGTTTATGCGCAGTATTTTTTGACTATGTCTGTGTTCACAGGGTGTGGGAAGTCTTCGCCATCCATGGTGCTAAGTATCATAGCTCCGCCGGAAAATACTGTTTTGACTACAAACGGTCCCTCGTAGGTGGGAGTCCATTTGCCCCCGGGATCACCTTGTGGAAGGATGATGTGCTTGACTACTAAATCACCGACCTTGTAGACTCGGTGCCTGACTTTCTTGTTGAACGCTCTGATCATTCGTTTCTGATAGATCTGTCCATGGCAGATGGATGCAAGTCGTTTCTCGTCGATCAAGTTGATCTGATCGAGGTGAGTCTGGATCCATTCGTCTTCGTCTAACTCTGCATCCTTTGAGGACTCTGGTTGAGGTTATCTGAACCTTGATTGGCAGGACTGCTTCTATACCGTATACGAGAGAGAAAAGGGTTGCCCCTGAAGATGTTCGTACCATAGTGGGATACCCATGGAGAGCAAATGGAAACATCTCGCGCCAATCCTTGTAAGTCACTGTCATCTTCTGTATGATCTTCTTGATATTCTTGTTGGCGGCTTCCACTACGCCATTCATCTTAGGTCGATATGGAGAAGAGTTATGATGCTTGATCTTGAACTGCGTGTAGAGTTCGGCGATCATTTTGTTGTTAAGCTTGGTACCGTTATCTGTGATAATCCTTTCGGGGATGCTATACGGACAAATAAGATTATGCTTGATGAATCGACCCACAACATTCTTGGTAACAGATGCGAACGAGGCTACTTCCACCCACTTGGTGAAGTAATCAATTGCCACGAGGATGAAACGATGTCCGTTCGAGGCAGTAGGTTTGATTTCTCCGATCATGTCAATGCCCCACATTGCGAAAGGCCAAGGAGCGGTTAAAACATTCAGCGATACTGGAGGTACGTGCACTTTGTCTGCATATATCTAGCATTTATGACAAGACTAAGCATAGCGGCGGCAATCAACTTCCATGGTGGACCAATAATAACCTGTTCTCAGAATCTTCTTAGCCATTATATGTCCACTAGAGTGGGTACCTAATGCGCCTTCGTGTAATTCTTCCATGATTCGTTCTACAGTTTTCTGATCTACAGAGCGGAGTAAGCACAAATCGTGATTGCGCTTGTATATAATGTCACATCGAAAGAATTTGATGCAATCTTCAAGAATTTTGTCATTGATGTATGCCCTCGGATATTCTTGAGTCTCGAGATACCTCTTCACTTTGTAGAACCAAGGTTTCTCTTATGTATCAAGTTGACAATAATATGCTGGTTCTTCAAACTTTTCGATGATAATTTGGGGAGCTTCATTGTCCCACCTGACCTTGAACATAGACGACATAGTAGCTAATGCGCTCGCCAACCGATTCTCTTCGTGGAATATGATCAAGATAATCTCTTCAAAGTAGGGAATCGACTTTAATATGCTCTCGATATGGAATGAGATTCGGATGCTTCGTATCCCACTCGCCTTTTATCTAACTGATCACTAAAGCTGAGTCTTCGTACACTTGCAAGAATTTGATTCTTAAGTCAATAGTAGCTTTAATACCCATGATGCACGCCAGATTCGCCATGTTGTTGGTGCAATAAAACATAATCTAGCGTGAAAGGCGGTCCCACTGTAGGAGATGTAATGGTGGCGCCAATGCCATTGCCAAGTGCATTTGAGGCTCCATCAAAGAACATGGTCCATCGAGATCCTTGTCCTGGTTCTTCACAATCAGTAACTAACAAAACATCTTCGTCTGGAAACTCGAACTGCATAGACTGATAGTCACCTACGACTTGATGAGCCAAATGATCGGGTACTACATTTCCTTTGATCGCTTTCTGAGAAGTATACTAGATGTCATATTCGGTTAAGATCATTTGCCATCTTGTTATTCTTCCGGAGAGAGCTGGTTTCTCAAATATGTATTTTATCGGATCCATCTTGGAGATCAATAAGGTAGTGTGAGTCAACATATACTGTTTAGTCGGCGAGCAGCAGCCAGTTAAAGCACTGAAGTTTTCTCGAGTGAGTATCTTGTTTCACAATGGTAAACTTTTTGCTAAGGTAGTATATTTCATACTATTTTCGACTGCACTCGCCATGTTGCCCCAACACACACCCCATTGAGTTCTCTAATCGCAAGTACATGATAAGAGGTCTTCTTCGCAGGCGCATAAGGATAAGAGGATTCGCAGATACTTTTGATTTTGTCAAAATCGATTTGGCAATCGTGCTCCATTCCACTACTTTATCTTTCTTCAAGAATTTGAAGATTGGCTCACAAGTAGCGCTAGATGTGCAATGAACTGCAATGTATTTCAATCGTCCCAAGAAACCCTGACTTTTCTCGTGCGGGCGCTGGCATTTCTTGGATAGCTTTGACCTTGGCGGGGTCAACTTCAATACCTTTACTGCTGACAATAAACCCTAGGAGTTTACCGGATCTGACTCCAAAGGTGCACTTGTTGGGATTGGGTCTCACTGATTCTTCACCTATCAAACAGCTCAGAATGATCGAGATGTTCTTCTTCAGTCTGTGACCGAGCTATCATGTCGTCGACGTAAACCTCTATCTCGTGATGAATCATGTCATGAAATAATGCCACCATGGCACATTGATAAGTGGCGCCAGCGTTCTTCAGTCCGAACGACATGACCTTGTAGCAGAATGTGCCCCCCTGTGTAACGAAAGTAGTCTTTACCATGTCTTCTGGAGCCATTTTGATCTGATTGTAACCGGAGAAACCATCCATGAAGGAAAAAACCTTATATTAAACGGTGTTGTCGACTAGAACATCAATATGAGGAAGTGAAAAATCTCTGTAATCCACACACATTCGTACTTTGCCATCCTTCTTAGAGATACAGGTACCACATTCGCAACCCATTGTGGATAAGAAGTGACATCTAAGAAACCGGCATTGAACTGCTTCATAACTTCAGCTTTGATTTTCTCAGACATCTCAGGACGCATGCGACGAACCTTCTACTTCACAGGGAGAAAACCTTCTTTGGTTGGTAATCGGTGTACCACAATGTCAATTTCTAGACCTGGCATGTCCTCGTATGACCAAGCAAAAACCTTGATATAGTCTCGTAGCATCTGGACCAATCTTTCTCTAACACTGTTCTCAAGACCTGCTCCTATCTTGATTTCTTTTCTGTCTTCATCAGTACCTAGATTCACAACCTCGAATGGCTCTTCGTGTGGTTGTATAACTCGTTCTTCTTGCTGTAGCAATCTGACAAGTTCTCCTGGCACTTCACAATCTTCCTCACCTTCGTCTTCGGCTTGGTAGATCGGATTATCGAAGTCATATTTAGCAGTAGCAAAGTTGTTAACAATGAGATTCGGAGTGAATCTGCAGTGTATCACGTGGGTGTGTGTAAGAACACATAGCTTTTGAAGGGGTAGTAAAGTAAAAATAAAGAAAGGAAACAGTATTTAAATGAAAAAGTCCAATGATTTTATTGAATGAAAATATGCAAATGACAGATAATAACCCTCACAAACGAGCTGTGATGCCCCGGGCAAGGCATTAGGCTTTAAAGTTTATTGTTCAAAGCGTAGAAAACGAAAAGCATAATAGAAAACAAAAGCAATTACTCTTGTCTAAAGGAGATTGGTATGACATCTTCGGTCTTCCAATTGCTGAGTCCATTGTCAGGAGTTGGAAAGATCCAATCGCTGATGTCGAAGTCGCTGTCATTGTCTTCTATATCATGGACTCCATTCTTGCTGATGCGGAAGGGAAGTTGGTCGGCACGTTCTCGGCGTATCATCTTCTGACCTCTGATGGTGAAGCCTAAACCAGTCTTGTCAAATTTAAAAGGAAGATCGGGGAGCTGACCCCAAATAGTACGACTTCCTTCTTCAACTGCAGCTTGAGCATCTTTCAGTGAGGCCATCCTAGGTGGAACTTGTGTAACTTCGGGAGCGACAGGAGAGTCAACAGGCATGACTCTTGGAACTGTTTCAAAAGCTTGACAGGGAGTTTCGAAGAATTCACCTTCTATTTCGAGGTATCGGAATGACTGCAAATGGCTTACCATATATTCCTCGTCACCACATACTGTAACAACCTTCCCGTTCACTAGGTACTTCAGCTTCTGATGCAAGGTAGAGGTAACAGCGCCTGCCCCATGTATCCAAGGGCGTCCATGTAGGAAAGAGTAAGTTGGATGGATGTCCATGACAAAGAAAGTGGAGTTGAAAGTCTGGGAACCGACTTTAACTGGTAGAATGAGCTCTCCAAGTACTGTTCGTTTAGAACCATCAAAAGCTCTTACAATTATGTCACTAGGCTTCAAGACCAATCCTTCAACATCAAGTCAGTCAAAAGCACTCTTCGGTAGGATATTCAGAGCAGAACCAGATCTACCGGAACATGAGACAATGTAATGCCCTTGCATTCAACGGAGATGTGCAAAGCTTTGTTGTGTTTCCTTCCGGCAGAAGTCAAATCAACATCAGAGAAGCCTAGACCGTTGCTGGCAGCCAGACTAGCAATACAAACTTCAAACTGATCAGTAGTAGTGTCTTGCGGTATGTGTGCATTCTTCAGAAACTTCACTAAGGCCTTAGCATGAGCTTTAGAGCACAATAGTAGAGCAAGCATGGAGATTTTGGACGAAGTTTGTCCCAACTGTTCCACAACATTGTAGTCACTCTTCTTGACGATCTTCAGAATTTCCTCCATTTCTTGTTTGGAGGTTTCTTCAACAGCTTCCTTTGGTACTTCTGTCTGAGCAGGATGAGTTACCAGTTCTTTCCCTCGCGTTTCGGGAACTGGTTCGATAGCTGGAATGCGAGCTGGAGTCGCAGTATCTTTTGGAGGAGAGATCTCTGGAGAAAACACTCTTCCGGTTCTAGTT
The DNA here is from genome assembly GCA_021764765.1 of Vicia sativa. Lineage (NCBI taxonomy): Eukaryota > Viridiplantae > Streptophyta > Magnoliopsida > Fabales > Fabaceae > Vicia > Vicia sativa. The sequence continues at coordinate 73,847,245 of CM038797.1, read as the reverse complement.
ACTTTACTTGATCCGGTGATGTTGTCGATGTCAGGATCAGAGGAGCTTCAACTGTGTCTTCAATGGTCAAAGGGTCTTTCTTGACGCCATGATAGTAAACTTCCGCTCCATAGTTCCACGGTATAGCTTTGTCAGAGGAATATGGAATTGCTCTGGGAGAAGTAATGATGAGAGGTGCCACTCTAGGTGTAGGATCGGCAGAGGAGATCCTTATTGTGTTTACATTAGCATAGTCTTCTGGGAAATCGTCTCCCCATCCGGTTACCTTGACATCTTCAATAGGAATCTTGTAGCTTTCAGGAACAGTATACTTCACCATGTAATCAAAGTTTCCACTTGACTGGCCCAAGGTATCCCAGACTTCTGGTACGGCTTCGCTCACATCTTCGATCTTTAGATTCTTAGACATGTCTTCACATAGACTCTCCACAGGTGAAGGTTTCAGAAATAGCACTTCTCGGTTATCCATCATGCATTGAATACACCTTCTCAACCAAGCACATCCGCTGTGCAGATGGGCACCAACGAAAATTCTCCGCATCCCGGATTGACACCGCTTGTAGCATTCTTCTTAATACCATCGAGGAATAGTCAAGTCATTTATATAAAAACATAAGAGTTCTTGTCAATAGCATTGGAACTTTTGTCGTGGTTAGGCATTGGTGCATTGATCACATCTGAGTTTCGACAGAGGATCAAACTCAATTTCCTTAGCTTCAATCATGTCTTGAATCTTGTTCTTCGTGAGCCCAACAATCGCGTGTCATGCCCTGGCCGTTGGAGTGGTATGCACACTGGCATTAGGATTGTATTTCGGAGAGGAAGTGTTGATGTGTTGAGGAGGATCCTCAAGGTAATCACCGCTTTCAACATGTGTTGCAATGCTTATGACAATGGCATGTTGATCTTCATAAACTATCTTCATGGCGCCTCGTTACGCTGTTTCACCGAGGTAGCGCTGTAGGATCGAGATCACAATCGCCTACGATCGAGTACGATCGCTTTGACACGGCTTTTCCGACCATACACAACATTGACTTTTCTTACCAAAAGATCTCTTCGCAGATTTGAAGATGACTCTACCGAATATTTCCGCCTTGATTCCAGCTTCAATGCTTCTCCTCACAATATCACCGGTGAATCCGTCAAGAGTTTCCAATCGATGATTGAAGAATGGGCCTGCTGTTGTTCCCATAAACATATCAACCAACTCCCTATCGACAAGGGTGGTTGAACTCTTCCGCTAGATCTCCATTTCTCGAGCATATTCTTTGAACTTCTCATCACGACCCATAAACATGCTTTGTAGTTGCATGCGAGGATGCTAATTCAACATTGTACTAGTAACGCTTTGTAGAAAGCATCCGCTAAGTCATTCCGTGTATGGATGTGGGTACTTTCTAGTAATACCACTCCAACCGAGTTCGGATAAACTCTTGAAATAATGGATCCACAGCCTCCATCACAGGAGGATGGATCTTCGAACATAGGACTTCAAATGCGCCGACAAGAAATGCCATCATACTTGGCAAAAGTAGGAACCTTGAAATTGCGGGGAATCACCACACCAGGAACAAAGCTCAGATCATCAAAATTCAACCCGGACATCTTCAGATTTTCCACAACATTCAGACGGTCTTCAAGTTGTTTGTATTTGTCATCCTCAAAAGAAAATTGCTCATTTTCGTAGTCTTCTTCTCTATTTTCAGACTCACGTTGGCTTCCTTCGTTGTTCTTGACACTTGCATCAGTTTCACCGCTCTTATCTGAGAGTTCTATCTAACTGACCACCCTAGGTCCTCCCTTATGACGTCTTCCCATGTTGAGGACACCAATGACCTTCTTCCTTCTGGTGATAAGCTTCTTCAGGTCTTTCTGGCCTTGGACCAAGCTGGTGAACATTTCCTGGAACTGAGCATTTTGAGCCTGGAGATCTTCGACAGTCTGTTCAAGAGCCATTTCTTGCTAAAATAAATAGCGAGAGAATGAGAAAACCGATCTTCAATGTACCTGTTGTGAAATGTCATGCCATGATAAGCGATGTTTATGCAATGCAATGCAATGTTTTCAAGGACCTTAGGAATTTAAATTTGTTAAACAAGCACGAACAAACTTTTTATTAGTTTTTCTTTTTCTTTTTGTTTTCTTTTTAAGTACAAAAGATAGTTTTGAAAATAAAAGAACAAAAATCCTAAAGCTCTAAGTCTTCCCATGGGCGCTTCCTCTTGGTGTTGAAGTAGGCGTTGATGTTTCGCTCCTCGTGAAGTAGTTTGGTCAACTCTAGTACTTTCTTCTCGCTTGCATAACATTGAGCTTTGAATGTATCCCTTTTCTTCTTTTAGCTGAATCCAGGATCTCTTCAAGTCTTCGAAATCAGTAGGCATGTTGGGATGGAGAACGGTATAGGATACGTCACCTATAGCAATGGGTTCCATAATTACTGGTAACACGGGTGTAAATGGCATCATGAGGTTTTGAGCTCGAGCTCGCACCCATTTGAGGTAAGGTTCCCAAGGAATGGAGTTTTGGTGCCCCAAAGTCTTGGTATCAGACTTCTTTACCATGCCCCAAGCGCGTATAAACCTTCGTCGGTAATTCTGGAGATCATGATTGTAATCGAACACAATATCTTGGAGAAGCATATCATGAGGACCATCTCTTCGAGTAAAACCAAACTGACGTAGAGCTAGAGAAGGGTTGTAAGTGATACCTCCCCTTATACCAAGTAGTGGTACATTAGGGAATTCTCCACAACGCTCAATGAATGTGAAGTCCTTTTGAGAGAAAAGACACCAACGAATATCTGAATGAGAGAGTGCCATCAGCGCCTTTGAGACCACTTCAACCTTTGCTCGTTCTTCATTACTGATTGAGGAAGGTGCGAAATAAACCACCCGGAAAGTAACGGTATGCAACACATGAGAGTTCCTTGTCGTTTGATAGTACGAGTGTGGAGAGAATGTAGAATGTCTCCAAGCAAGGTAGGCACAGGATTACGAGTGAGGAATATCTTGATGGCGTTCACATCTATGAACTGATCTGGATTAGGAAACAACACCAAACCATAGATTAGCAAGACCAAAATGTTTTCGAATGCATGAAAACTCATAGCTTTTAGGAGTTCTCAAGCTTTCTTTATCAGAAACTTAGCAAGCAAACCCTTAACTCCGCTTCTTGTTTCCCAATTGTCTTCAATGTCTGACCGCTTCAGATGTAACGCTAATGCGATGTCTTCATACTTAGGAGCTTTTTCTGAACTGGTGAATGGAATCTGATCAAGGATAGGTATCCCAAGTAGTTTAGAGAATTCTTCCAAAGTAGGAACCAACTGATAATCTGGGAATGTAAAGTAATGGTGTTTCGGATCAAAGAACTTGAATAAGACGTGCATCATATCTTCTTCAAAACCGGAGATAACCAAATCAAGCAGATAACCATGTCTTTTGATGAACTGAGCATGATCGGGAATTTCTGAAACCAATTCTTTGAGTTGAGAAGGTATACCCATGAAGTTAATTCGGATAGTCTTTCTGGAAGCCATAATTCCTACACAATAGAGCAAAGATAAATCCCTAGGTCCTTGAAATAGTTAAAAATGATATGCAATGTTATGATGTCATGATGTCATGTTTAACAAGCACAAACAAATCACACAATAGCCCTAGGTTTAAGGCTTGCATGAGGTATAGGTGTCTACCCTACCAAAGTTTGAGTGGATTCATCCTGTCCTATAATAGTAACCGGGTTCTAGGAATCTCATATCATTGATCTTTCTCGTAGGCTTTATTTCAATACGACTACCAAGTGGTCGACCGAAACATCCTGAAAGTCGGATCTTAATGAGTGTAGCATCGAGTATCAACCAACCTTATTCTACACCAAAGACGGCCATCTCACTACCTTCTCATGGCCAAGATGGGTCAATTAAGGTTCTAAAATTTGAGTTAGTGCTGGTGACACCACGCAGATGCCAAATACTTTCCTCAACTTGAGCATGAGGAGCATCAGGACATCCAAAGTGTCGACTAACGTAGCCATCATGTTGACCGTTTCGGTATACGCCTAATGGTCGCGATGATTTATTGCTACTTACCTTAGGAAACCTGGATCGGGGTGTAGGATCCCCCACAAGTATAATACCCAAGAAACTCTTAAAGTAAAGCATACAAGTATAATTAGAATTTGAATTATTTAAATAAGTGTGTGTAATACGGTGGGAGAACTGACTTTTGGAATTTGTTTTGCTTTTGATCGCAAATGTTGCAGATAGCAAGAGTCGCCACCGACTTTTATTTTATCCAATTAAGGGAAGGTGAAAAGAACAGAAAAAGACCTTCGTTAGATTCTGAGTAAGGGAGAAGGTTATGAAAAGGGAAGGTATTAGCACCCCTTTCCATCCGTAGTTATCTCACTTTAAAAATTTTCTTTCTGTGTGTGTGCTTGAAAAAAATGTTTTGAAAAGGCATTTCGCTTTGACTTCGTAATGATTCACGCTGGAATGTATATGAAGTGTTTGGAAATGTTTCGTTTTGGAAAAGTGTTTTAACTTTGACAAAAGTGTGAGGTGTGAAAAGTATTTTGATAGAGTAAGCAACTAAAAGTCTTATTACCTACTCAGAATGGTCGTTTCCGTGTTATTTCGCTTTCTTTTAGAATAGCTTTATCCATACCATTAGTTGGTAGGTAACCCTATTCGTTGGATGTAAGAGGGACATTCGAAGGGACATTGGATGGTCATAGAAGGCAACTTGTAGGAGTATCCTAGCACATTCGTAGGGACGATCATCACTTTTCGTAGGCAACAATCGAGGGACAAGATCATGTATTCGTAGGCCACATCGAGGGACTATGATCTTTGTGTCAAAGGGACTGTGATGATATGTTTGTAGGAAATGGTGCTAGGATACCTCTACGTTCGAGGGACTTGACCATTTATTCGAAAGGCAATAAGAGAGAATACTCTAGGGGGTGCATGTGTGAAAAGAGTGTGTTGAATTCAGATATATTATCTTGAAATTAGAAGTGATCTATGTTTGTTTTTATCTTGCCATACACGCCTAGTTACTAGCAGTTCATATGGGTGCGAAAAGTAAATTGCGGAAAGTAAAGTGCGGAAAGTAAATCCTACGCTATTACATGGCTTTGGGGCAGTTACATAATATAGGAGTGCAGAAAGTAAATCCTAATTAAGCTATTTCATCCCATGAGCAGTTACATAATATTGGAAAAAAAGAGAAATGCGAGAAAATAATCCTGACTATTACAACCTGGAAGCAGATACATAATAATCGGGAAAAGAAAAGATTTTGCATAAGAGAAAATGTGTTAGTAAAAAAAGATTTTTTAGTTAGGAAAACGTTTTTAGATTTGTAATCCTGATTAGATGATAAACAATTTTTTTGAGAATTTTCTGGGTTGATTTTAATAAAGAAAAGCAATTAAAAGTCAATTTTATGGTTAATTAACAATTAATTAAAATATGCATGCAAAAATATTAATTTTTATGTCAAAAATTAAATAAATATTTTTCTGTCTTAAATGCAAAAAGAAAATATTTTTTGGTGATTTTTTGATGTGTTAGAAAATTGTTTGAAAAGAAATTAAATTCAGAAGAAAAATATGAAAAGAAATAGATAATATGTTAGTTTTGGAAAAGTTGTAAAAATATTGGACAAAGCCAGGGATCGAACCCAAGCCCTTTCCTTTAACACGCGCGCTGCCTACCACTGGACCAACCTGCATTTGGTGTTAGTGACATGGAACGAAATAATTATAAACGAATTAATTTTCTGAAAACCAAAACCGCGCCAAAGCTTCATCGTCTTCCTCGTTTGAATTTTTAAACACAGGCTTTTACCTACGGTTTTTGTCCGTAGCAATAGCCTATAGCGACGGCTTCGTTCGTCACTAAAGCCCCTGCATATTTCCAAAATCACATACAAGCAATATAAATTCATGATGAATACATGGATCGGTTCGGTTTGGTCTCCTGAGTGTGATGGTACCACTGGTTTTGACTAATTTTGTCTAAAACGCAAAGCCCTAATTCGGACCTTCAAAACCTAGCAATGGTGGATTCCGATTCCTGTACTCAAAACACAATTAACCAATGCAGAAAGCTTTGAAACTTCATTCTAAACGCAAACAAACAATCAAAACATGTTAAATATGCATGAAAATCAAAAATCGAATTTGAAATTTTTGAAGCAAACCGTGATCTGGAATTTGTGATTCTGGGGGTATTGTTGGCTTGTGAGTATCTGGAATGGATCAGAGAACCTCCAGGAATGTATTGGAATGCTTAGAAGTGATTGAATTGATCTGAAACTAGGGCTAACAATTGCTTGAATGCCACGGTTTTTTTGAGTTTGGAATAGGGTTCTTGAGGCCAGAAATTCATCCCTTGTGCTTGTGGATCTATCATGTACTTATAGTAGAGTGAATTAGGTCAAGAATTATGAAGAAATTATATGCCAATCAATGAGAAAATATTTGATTTAGAATGAAACCAAATATTGCTTTTTTTGATCAAATCTCATTCAATTACTTTGCCAATCAATGCAATTTTGAAATTGACAGCTTGTATGGCTTGCTTGGACCTCAAGAATGAGAGAAAAGTCCACCTTGCAATTAATTTTGATTTTCTATCTTTTATTTTAATTAAATTGGCTTTTAAATGATTAAAAATTCAAAATAAATAGAAAATAAAAGTTAAATTCGTGGCCTTGGGCTTGGAGGTTCCAATTTAGCTAAGGAACATGTTTGAACCAAGAAAAGTTAGGCCCATTTGTAAAAATTTTGATTTTGTCAAGTATTTCTCTTTGTGCACCTTCTCAAAAATGCTCAACTTGTGCAAGGTGTATCTTGCTCAATCTTTAAGATTTTTGGGTGTTCTTGGACTTTTTAGAAATATCAAGATGTCCTCTAAACAGTCTTTTTGGTTTCATCTTCATTGGAGTTTCCATGCTCATGAACACTTCTTTACAAAAAGTTGACTTTTTGTTGACTTTTAAAAGGACCTGTAATGTTTTGATCAATAACTTCCAAATGAAGCATTTTCTGCCCAAGCTTGTGAGACATGAAGTTGTATAGAATTGAATTCTCTTCAAAATGAGCTGTGGTGGAAAAATTTCTGATAAAGTATGTGAAAGTTATACCTGGTCAAAGTTCTGTAGACTTTTGTTTGAGAAAGCCCAATTTAGAAACTTTGAGTTTTGATCAATTCTTGAATTTTTCTTGATGAATCATGATTAACCCTTAATCAAATGATGAATATCACTTCAAAATATTGATGTTGACCAAAAATTATGAAGTTTGACTGTATGTTGACCACAGTTGACTTTTTGTCCAATACAATTGATTTTCAACCATCTGAGCAATTGTCTGAGGAAACTTAACTTGTAAGGCTTGAAACTTGACATGGAGATTCTTTGAAGCATATGATGAGGCATGATGACAACTTGAAGTGTTAGAATCCCACCTTGATTTGAGAATGGTAAAACCCTAGTTTGGGTTAACTGCTTAGGAGAGGGTTTGTTTGATCAACCCTTGTGAAATCCTTGAGTATGGATATGTGAAATGTCTTGAGAAGTGGGAGGGCAAATTTTGGGGTATGACAGTGTGTTATTTAAGTAATTGTGTTTTATGAATAGAATTGTGGTTATTTAGTATTGTGCCTATTTATGATAATGGAAGTAATAGAGAGGTATTAAGTATTAAGCTCAATAAGATAATCCTAGTTAGTAAGGACTATAAGGGAATCATAATTAGAATTTTCATTTGGAGAAAGAAGAGAAAAAAGAGAAAAGAAGATGAGGAAGAAGAAAAGTGAAGAGGAAACCCTAGAAGAGGAATCTTCAAGAGGTAAGGATGGAGAATCCATGTTATTGTTTGATTGTATGTTATGGGTAATGATTAGGAACATGCTAGGTTGTTCAATTTCAATTTATACAGTCTTTGAATGTTAGGGTTTGAATGGAAATTGTGTTTTTCAACTTAGAAATGACGGCCCATGATTAGAAACATGTTAGGGTACACTTTAATGATGTTATTAGACTGATTGTAATGGGTTTTATGTGGTAATTTCGTGGTAGAAGGAAGTTGGTTCGTAGTAGAAAAAGTGCAGTATCGCAGACCGCGCTTAGCGCGAGAAAAGGCACGCTTAGCACGAAATATTCTGACTTTTGGGGTTGTTTGTTCAGGAAGGTGCGCTTAGCGCGATAGGCCAGGCTTAGCGTGACCTGGAATAAAAAATGTTATTTTTAGGATCTTTTGACATGGAATCTTATATGATTATATTTATTGTAGTATTTTCATATATGTGATTAATTGATCCAATCGTGATTGAATGTGTTTTGGATTGGTTTTGAATACTATTTCAATGTATGTTTGATTACTTGAGTATAATATGTGCTAATCTTATTTGATGGAATGTTTTGAATAACATTGGTGGAATGATATGCCATATGCTAATTGTTTTGTGTGGTAATATGTATATGCTACATGTAATGATCGATATGGTTGGATTATGATGTTGTGCAATTGATGGAAAATTCACATGAGTTGAATGATGATGATATGCTTGGATAATTGAGGTTTTGTGAATAATCTTAATTTGCATATGTTGTCTTGATGAATTGTACATGCATACATTTGGCTCGATCCCTGTGTGGATAAGTAGCGGTGAAACTGTGAGTTCACAAATTGTCTCGATCCATGATGGATAAGTAGCGGTGAAACATTGGATTCACATTTGGCTCGATTCCATTGGGAATAAGTAGCAAAGGCTTTTGGTCTTGTCCGGATCGGAAGTAAGGGCTTGGATTCTACGAATGAATCGGAAGCAGGGTTAACGAAATGTTCCCAAAAAAATTGATACCACATGCATATTGAGTCACATTTCATTGTTGTCACATAAGTCACTATTGAATGTGCAATGTGTGAAATGAAACTGTGATGTCTAATCATATGGATTAATTGGATTGTTTGAATGAATGATAATTATGCTATGTATGAACATATTATACTTGTAATGTTTGTATGATCATGTTATCTTCGAATATCACTTGAAGTGTATGGAATTCGTGAATAAATGCGGTTTCTTCATTATTTCCATTTATATACTTTTGAATAATGATTTACGCTTCTGTTATGATGTTACCTCCACGTGGGTAACATGCAGGTTCCGAGGATAGTGGTGCTTCGCACGAGACTAGTTAAAGAGTCTAGATAGTTTATCCGTTACTAGGTAGTCTAGTCATTGCTCTGGTCATGTAACACATGACTTATTTGGATTTCTTCTTTGATGAGATACTTGTTATATATACTCATCTATTTTGATTTGTATGATTGGGATACTATGCTGACGTGGCCTTGGTGCCGATGTATGAATTCTGATGACTTGAGTATGTTATGGATTCATCGCTTTTTCATCCAATGATTATAATATGGGATGTAATCATTGATAGTATCTGTGAATAAGAATTAATACGCTGTGAAATGCATAATTTGTTTTAAAGCATGAGATTCAAATATGTGTTATGATTATGACCAGTGTGCATTTATTATTTTAATTGTAAGGTAAATCATGTGACACCCTATTGTTATGCATTTTATTTACTCTGATTGTGCAATAATTATATGAGGAATTAGATGGGGTGTTACAAATGGCATAAAAGAGATTGGTGAGTCCAGTACCAATCAAATTCATCCTTAGGATAAAAGTAAGGAAAAGAGACCTGTGGGGTGAAAGATATTCTCCCCTACAAAAGAAAATAATGTCGAGAAAGGGAAGGAGCACCCAATCGAAGATGACGACATGGTCACCAATGACTTCAATTCGTAAGATGAAATGTCTCTAGGTATGAATTGTAACATTGTCTCTATGCTCCCCCATGAATACAATAAGGTAACATGGATTGTCGAAGATGATACGGTCGATGAAGCTGAAATGGCCCGACATAGGGCAATTTGCTATTATGTCATGAATAACGGGGCTGTTGAAGAGCATAGTGCATCCTTCGAATGTCCAGATGTCGGGATGAAAAACCACCTTAAGCCCTTATTCATCAAGGGAAAAGTGGAAAATACAATGGTGAACAAAATCTTGGTGGATGGTGGCGTAGCAATAAACCTGATGCTATAGTGTATGATGCAAAAGATTAGTATATTTGACACATATCTGAAGCCACATAACAGGTGCTCTACAACTATGAGGGAAACGTAGGTCACAGCCTAGGGGTGGTTCAAGCTTATCTTATTGTATGATCAATCACAAGGCCCACCATGTTTATGGTGATAACATCAAAGGCTGACTACAATGTCCTATTGGGCCCTAAGTGGATACATGGCATAAGAGCAGTTATATCATCCCTCCACTAGAAGGTAGCTATCTGAAGAGATGATGGAATTATGGAGAATGTCAAAGCTGGCCAAAGCTACTATCTAACAAAGGTCAACAATGTCGACAGAAACAATTTTGATAGAAAGCTTGCAAATATAGGCCACTGCACTCTAACAAATGTGGACTACTCTCCAACATTCAATGCACTATACTTCATGACCATTCACCCAACCCATGGTTTTCAATGGGACAGAGAGATAATGGGGGAAGAAAATGAAGTAGAAGGTGTTCCTGGACTTCGACCTACTGGTTTAAGCGACGAAGACAATGATAATGTTTGAACCAAAGTATTTCAAAAATATTTTGGCCTATGTGGCTGCAAACAAAATGAAAATGGGATTAGAGGATAAAGTAAAGTATATGGATATCAGAGCAATTGACAAAGAAAATCATGAGGAGGGACGTGAGATCCACTTTAAACAAGAACCCCCAGACAAAATCAACTCCCTTGAGGGATGAGACCAGAGGCTAGATGCAATCTACGATGAAGAGCCTTTAGGATTCGAGAAGGATTTGACAGCGCCGAGTGCAAAAATGATGTCGCAAGATCCACTCGAAGAAGTAGATTTGGGTGATGGGTCCATTAAAATACACACGTACAAAAACAAAGGTCAAAGTAATCCAACTATTGAATAATTACAAGGATTGCTTCGCTTAGGATTATGAATAAATTCCAGGGTTGAGTAGAGAGTTGGTTGAATTGAAGCTGGCCATAAAGGATGGAAAAAAGCCCATCAATCAGACTCCAAGGTTTGTACTAGAAATTCTCTCGAAGATCAAGGAGGAGATCAAAATACTCCTCAAGTACAGATTCATTCGGACCACAAGGTATGCCAAATAAATTGCTAATATGGTATTGTTATTAAAAAGGACGGTTCTTTAAGGGTTTGTATTGACTTTATAGATTTAAACTTTGCAACCCCAAGAGATGAATATCCTATGCTTGTGGCAGAAATAATGATAGATTTAGCCGCATGCTTCGAGTAAATTAGTATGCTTGATGGATATTTATGATATAATCAAATATTTATTGCTCATGAAGATGTCCCCAAAAAGTATTTCGATGCCCAATGGTATTAGGAACTTATGAAGGGGTAGTGGTGCGTTTCGATTTAAAAGTTATTAGGGAAACTTACCAACGAGCATTGTGTAATACGGTGGAAGAACTGACTTTGGATCGTTTTGCTTTTGATCACAAATGTTGCAGATAGTAAGAGTCGCCACCGACTTTTCTTTTATCCAATTAAGGGAAGGTGAAAAGAACAAAAAAAGACCTTCGTTAGATTCTGAGTAAGGGAGAAGGTTATGAAAAGGGAAGGTATTAGCACCCTTTCTATCCGTAGTTATCTACGGGCTCTTAGTTGCTTTAGCTCATCTTTAAAATTTTTGCTTTTTGTGTGTGTATTTGAAAATGTTTTTGAAAAGGCATTTCGCTTTGACTTCGTAATGATTTACGCTGGAATGTATACGAAGTGTTCGGAAATGTTTCGTTTTGGAAAAAATGTTTTAACTTTGTAAAAAGTGTGAGGTGTGAAAAGATGTTTTGATGGAGCAAGCAACTAAAAGTCTTATTACCTACTCGTAACGGTCAAGCTGTTATTTTATTTTCCTTTAGAATAGTGCTATCCATACCATTAGTTGGTAGGTAACCCTATTCGCTGGATGTAAAAGGACATTCAAGGGACATCGGATGGTCATAGAAGGCAACTTGTAGGAGTATCCTAGCACATCTGGGGACGATCATCACTTTCGAGGCAACAATCGAGGAACGAGATCATGTATTCGTAGGCCACATCAAGGGACTATGATCTTTGTATCGAAGGGACTATGATGATATGTTTGTAGGCAACGGTGCTAGGATACCTCTACGTTCGAGGGACTTGACCATTTGTTTCGTAAGGCAACGAGAGAGAATACTCTAGGGGGTGCTGATGTGCGATAAACCTAATGTGTCTAACGGTATCTTTAACTGCAAGCGCACAGCCTATCGCGGTAGTAATAAAAGATTGTCGAATCCACAAGGACTTCGTAATCACTCTAGTGCGGGAAAGTAAAGCTAGTTTAGCTAAGGCGGAAATTGTCACGTTTGGTTTTAGGAAGGTTGAGGAAGGTAAACTAATTGGTTTTAAAGTAATTATGAAATGAAATGGTCGGTATGCAATAGAGTCGACTTAAAGGATCTAATCTGGCTTAGGCATATTAGGATGGTCAACTTGGTTTGTCCATAGAATTAATCAGTTTAAAAACCCTCAACTCACACTTTCATGGTCTTATCTCGGATTATACGTCTAAAGCCCTATACCTGCTTTCGCTAGCCTATTAGGTCCGTTATTAGGATGATTCGGGATAGCTTTTGGATAACCAGGTGGTGTAGCAGGAGCTTGTCCAGGAGCATACAACGCATTGTTGCTTTTGTACGAGAAATTTGGATGATTCTTCCAACTCGGGTTATACGACATCGAGGGATTTCCTGCACGTAGTTAGCTTGTTCGGCCGGTACTCCGGCCAAAGGGGACATTCGAGCAAGATGTGATTGAATACCACATAGATCGCAAGTTGGAATCACCGCAGCCACGGAGTCATGGAGTGACGGAAAGGTTCTAATTTTTGCAAGAGCTTCCACTTTAGCATTAACTTGATCCAGCCGCTCACTTCGGCCTTGATACCTTTCGCTGAGATTTCTACATTAACTCTCTCGCCTCCCCATTGGTAGTGGTTCCGAGCCATACTTTCAATAAGTTGGTTCGCTTCGCATATGGTTTATCCATCGCGCGCCACCAGCAGCAGCCTATGGTTAATCTTGTATTGTACAGAGACCATTATAGAATGTGAATAATCAACCATTCTTCTAAACCATGATGAGGGCGTAGTCTTAGCATATCCTTGTATCGCTCCCATGCTTCAATAAAGATTCATTGTCTTTCCGCTTGAAACCATTGATGTTAGCTCGAGCATAGCTTTGCTTGGAGGAAAATATCTAGCTAAAAGACTTTCTTCAACTCACCCCAAGTGGTGATCGAGTTGGCAGAAGAGATTGAAGCCAAGCACCAGCCTGCCTCTTAAAGAAAAGGAAATAGGCGCAATCGATCGCCTGGGGTTTACTCCATTCGCTTTCACAAGGTCTCGCATCGCACAAACACGGATAGATGTAGATTAGGGTCGCCGAGAGCTCCAGAAACTTCACCGAACGCGGAAAGAAGCGAAGGTTTCACCAAATCGCTTTGAGCAACAGCAGGAGCCGCAATATCATATGAGGTTCGCTTGAGAAGGAACCGCGTAATCCTTAAGAGGACGAGGAGGAGGTGGATCACCATTCTTCGTAACTCGTCGAGATCCGGAAGAATGACGCGAAGATTGTTGAGTGCACGGTACTTTTGAATTCGCCTTCTTAATCAAGATAACGCCGATATCAGAATGGGTATATGCAAAGTACCGCCGAGCGCCATTTGGCATACACAAAAGGGAAAATAAATAGTTGCCTTTAGCCTAGACAAAGGCTACTTTAAGAGTGCACTAGTGACTAGATCAAAACCCGCAACGGCGCCAAAACTTGATGTGCGATAAACCTAATGTGTCTAACGGTATCTTTAATCGCAAGCGCACGCCCTATCGCGGTAGTAATAAAAGATTGTCGAACCCACAAGGACTTTGTAATCACTCTAGTGCGGGAAAGTAAAGCTAGTTTAGCTAAGGCGGAAATTGTCACGCTTGGTTTTAGGAAGGTTGAGGAAGGTAAACTAATTGGTTTTAAAGTAATTATGAAATGAAATGGTCGGTATGCAATAGAGTCGACTTAAAGGATCTAACTGCTTAGGCATATTAGGATGGTCAACTTGGTTTGTCCGTAGAATTAATCGCTTAAAAACCTCAACTCACACTTTCATGGTCTTATCTCGAATTATACGCCTAAAGCCCTATACCGCTAGCCTATAAGTGTTTAGAAGTAATTTTGGAAACTTAATTAATTCTAATTTGGTTTAAAGCGCTTTCACCGTATTTAAATCAAATGCCTAACTTTAGCTATCCTGTTAAAACCCTCACACTTCGTGGTCTCGATCTAACCTATTTACTCTTCTTACTTTGAACGGGTTTTATTTTTAAGCATAAAAAGTTATAACCAGAGTTAAGTTGATTAAAGTTTTAACCTAAGTTTGATCAGATGCCTAATGTCTCTTACTATCCCATACCGACACTAAAGGTTTAGCTAGCCATGGAAATTAAAATAATCGACAGAAGTAAAAGCAAACAAATATAAATTGGACATTATAAATAATAAATTAAACTTGCATTAATTAATTTAAAAGGTATGTAATACAATTGCAAAATAAAAACCTAAAATAAAGCAGTATCCTATATCCTTCTTCCACAGGTCAGAAATTCGGATTCGGAAAGTGAAATGTAAAAAATTCTGAGGTTTGAATAATAAATTAAACTATAATAATAATTTCGATGTTGGAAATTATTATTTGGGCAACGAAATGAAAGAACGGGAAATACCGATTGCGTAAAAATAACAACCAAGGAATAATGGTTTGATTTCGCAGAGCCCGCACAAGTAAATTCTCAAAACTCGTACTCCAACATCGAAATGTCGAGGTATTTATAGAGGAAGGAATATGGCAGTTGGATTTGAATTCACACGTAGCTTGCCTTGAAAATCACCGAATATAGGGACGGGTTGTTGCTTTTGAACGTGGCTTCTGTGGTTTAGAGAAAACAGGAGTTTTAAAAACTCCTTCAGTTTAAGCTTCGCCACGATCTGCACTTCTGATTTAACTGTTATGCGCGTTACGGTCGTGGCCTCTGTGTTATGAGCAACTTGGTGTTTCTTCCGTGTTACGGTCGTGGTGTATGTGTGACGGTCGTAACACGCCGTAATGTGTTACGGTCATGGTGTGTGTGTGACGAGTCAACCTACAAAATCAGATCTTTGATGATTTGTCTTTTTTCTTCGTTCTTTTGTGTTTTCTTGCATTGTTTCATATTTTCTTCTGCTTTGAGCTAAGTTGTGAATACCGCAAAAGTAATGACAATCTCGAAATATTCGGAGTTAATCGGTCAAAATAATACAAAACGGGTTAATTTCATGTAAACTAAACGATATGATTTCGTGTTATCAAATTCCCCATACTTAAACCTTTGCTTGTCCTCAAGCAAAATAATCAATTTAAAAATATCGGACAAGTTTTATAAACGCACATAACTAGTATACCTTTCGCTTTCAAATTGTTACAAGAGATCCTAAGTTAGTTCGCCAAGAAAATCGAATGAAACAACAACGATACGCTAATGACACAAGCAACAAGCTAGTCGACGATCATCCGCTTTTAAACAAAAACGCCTAATTATACCGCTATAATTCAACTCAAGGTTTCGCTCCTATTTCACCCGGCTTCGCTTGCGCAATCACATTAAGCCCATTATCTTTACACGCACGTAGTGGAATAGCCGGCTAGTGGTTCCGATCAAAACACAACGGTTTCGCACAATTATGTGGCAACCTCTTTATCCGATTGTAAGATGCGGGGATCGCATCGTAGTTCCACCGAGTTCAAGCATCAGATGCTTCAACCACCTAAACAATGGATTCTTATGTTACTTAGTAAAAGCTGTGATCCATTGGATTAAACGATCGGGTGAGGATCGCCCAATTTAATTGGTGCCTTGGCTATTTCCTTAAATCATGTAACATTTTTCCAATAAATTATCGAGATCATCCACTTATATTCATCGGCTTTCCACGTGGTTTGTGCTAAGACCGTGCCGATCGCTAATATAAACTACTAGGGCTAAATTAAGACTTAAACCGAAAGTATCGGTATAACGGAAATAGAGACGATTCTGTAAGTAGGAGTCAAGGTGTCATAATCGATAGTTCTCGCTGGATCGCCTCGGCCTTCTAACTAAGATTTTGGTTAAAGTAGGTAACTAACGATTATGCGAATATAAAAGGCGAAAATTTTGGTATGGCTAAATAAAACGGGAGAAAATGAAATAACGAAATATAACTCAAATAGAAATGAAATTAATCGCTCAAATTAAAATGCAAGATTCTCCCACACTATATCAAACATTGTCTCAATGTTATGATATAATGGCGAGGTTAAATGAAAGATACAACGGAAAACAAGGAAAACAACAAGAAAAGGAAAACCATCATGCACCATGGCGGCTTCGTTCTTGACCTTCCGAAGGAGTAGCCGAGTCGCTCGTGGTCCAAGAGATGTAACATCCATCCTCAAAGCTGCTCACCGCTTAGCACTTCATCAAGCCTTTCATCGCCGAGCCCGACCACTTAAGATTTGAGCATTTTGCGCAAGTAAGGCGTCAAGCGCCCCCGATGCACCCTCTCGGCTCGCGTATACAAGATTTTGATGATGAATGGCTCGGAGGATCTCGTTAAGAGAAGGAGGTGGAGGAGCGAGGATGACTCAGAATGTCGTGCACGGAACAGCTCGATCCAGCTTCTTCCCGTGATCTCATCACGGCCGATATGAGGTTCTTCTTGAGCAGCAGCAGGCCTTCTGTGGTCTTCAAGGTTGAACAGCCGCTTGGCTCTTCTCGAGGGTCGATACGATCCTCGCAAGGCAAAACAATATTAGTGTAAACTCGGTTTTGAATCACTGGATGGAACTTTCCATCGTCCCGCTCGTGGATGAGGTGGGCTGATTTGCAATGGTCTAAAGTGAGCAGGAACGGTGGTCGGGATGGAAGATGACCAAGGGTGGCACCATGGTTTAGTGCTAAAGCCAGAGAAGTGACAAGCCCTCCAAAATAGAAAGGTTTGCCGCCTCTGGTGCAGATGGAGTGGATATGGGCCAGGAGGAAAGGTGCGACATTAATTTTCTGACCCGAGAATGCACAATGCATGAAGAAGCTCTTTGGAGTTTAACTTGTGGTTACTATCTCTGAAGATTGTGTTACCTAGATGCGGTGGAAATAGCGATGGTCGGGTTATGGATTTGAGTGGCGCTGAGATGATCATGAGTGTGCTCGGTTGTTGGTGAGGTGTGCCAAAGGTTGAAGGACTCTTCTCCAAAGTTGCGGCACACGGAGATGGGAACCTTCCTGCGTAAATCAAGCGTCCGAACGCTGCTCGAGAGAACTCGATTCGCACCAATATGCGAAACTTCGCAACACCGTAAAGTTGGTTTGTTGAACCGTGGAGTGATGTAGCGTATGAACCGAGGAACTCGAGAGTGAGTGTCTCAGACGTGGGTTGGTACAAAGGTTCCACAGTTGACACTCAAGAAGGCGCCGAACACCCTCAAGTAAACCAAGTTCTCCGGCGCTGTCAACATATCTAGTGGGTGTAGACCACGACGCTGGAATTTCAAAACTTAATGCGTGAGTTTCACCTTGCTCACCATTACGAGGATAACGCCAGAATAGGTTGGGATTGTTTGCCATTTGCATGCAATGGTGTTTAAGTGAGAATGGGTGTTGGTGAATGAGAGAATAAGAAAGTGATACGGTAATGGGTATATAATGGAAGGAGATAGTAGGAAGTTTGAAAGTGGAGAGGGATTGATGGTGGGTTGAATAGAGTTAATGGGTGGTTAATGGAGGGAGTGGGATGGTTGGGGAGTTATGGAAGAAGAAGAAGAAAGGTTGAGGGAAGAAGAAAAGGGAACGTTCTGCTAACAGGGTTACTGATGTAGCCCGCTACGGTCGAACGCTAAGTCGACGAGCGAACGCTACCGAAAGGCGGGACGGTCGGGGGGTGGATTACGATCGTAGCTACAAATTCTGCAAATTTTACGTAATGTAACACCGTAACGTAGTAACAAATATATATTCTACAGGACATCTCAACCATTCCAGCATAAACGCAACATTAATTCATTCAACATTCAACATATAATCCAATAAATATATAATTCGCAGGAGAGTAGAAAACCATAAAACATTGTAAGCAGCAAAATGATTGGAAGTTCAAAATTGAAAACAATTGCATTACTCCAAATTAAGTAGCTTGTTCTTTTTGACAGAAGGTAAATTGACTTGTAAATTGAAATGCGGTAATTTAACAAAGAATTTGAAACTACCTAGAAACAAAACAGAATGGAAAAATTCTAAAAACTAAAAACTGAAAAACTGATAAACTAAAAACTGCTTCATCCAATCTTTTCTTTTAATATCTCTAAAGCTTGGGTGATGTTATAGAATTGCTCCACTGTGATGTCAGTCAAACCAATAAGATCCAAACGCATAGTCTTCAATTCATTCTTTATTCCATCAATGTCAGTTTTATAAGCATCCAAAGTGGTCAGAATGGTGTTTAATTGTGTAGTGTTTTCTCCTTGGTTTATGTCGTGGCCTACTTGTGCTTCACCATATTTGTAAAGTCATGGTAACTGTGAGGAGTTTCGTGATCCGCTTTGTTTTCGACATGAAATTATCAAGAATAAAATATGATTGTGGTGTTTCCGTGTCTCCGGGTGGTCGTGGATTCAATTCATACAACCAATTATCACGGTTATGGACACTAACTCGGCATGGTTCGAAGGGTAAAAGAGTAACAACTTCGCTTCTTATCGTGTAATCATAAGGTGGCCTAAATTTCCTATTATCATGTTGTTGAAACAAAGTCAATATTCATAGGCCTAATTGATCCAAATGGTGCACAGCTATTAAGTTGGTAACGAAGTCCAAGAGCATTTGCAATCATTGTAACCAATCCTCCCACACCGACAGAACATTAGGTCCTCACTAATGCGGTAAAGGTCTTCATCGAGTGGACAGATTAAGGGCCCCGTGTTTAAATAATAAAGGTAGATAGTTCATCCTTGATACAACATTTTGATTTTGTTCTTTCCAAACAGAGTGTGGGCAAGAATCCTATGGAAATAACGGATGGTCAAGTTATGTATTTCATTGTTATCCATGCCTTCGGGTCAGGTGATAGTTTCCTGCTAAAGTACCCGTAAATAATCCACCAAAATCCAATAAATCGGCCTGTGGGTAGTAAAAGCTAAGGGTCCACTGGGAAACCTAATAAAGCATTAAGTCCCTATGGTTATAGGTGAACTCAATACCAAAAAGTCCAAGGCGATGATTCCTTTCGGCCCGACACCGTGTTCGGGATGTAAACTAAGGAACTAAAGAACTCAAGGGTGAGCTCTTAAGTGATAAACCTATTTTTCGTGTGTGCTCTCTCCCATCCTAATCGTTAAACATGTAGTAAACACCGCCGCTATGCCTAAAGTGTCCATAGTGGGTTCATCATAATACAGGGTTAAACTGATGACTCTTTGAGACAAAGCCTCAAATCTTCTCCTTTGGTTTCTACCTCTAAAGGTGGTTTCCATAAAGTTCTGTGGGGGGTCCATAGCAAAAGTAAAGCGGGGAAACAGAGTAGAGGAGAAAGTAAAGAGAAAAAGACTTTTCGTAAACTCGCAAGTAAAATTGTTTTGAAATCAGCAGCAGTTTTATAAAAGTTTAAAAAGATGAAGAGTACTTATATAGCAACCAAAAACAAATAAACAAAATAGCAAACAAAAACAAATAAAATGGGTTGCCTCCCATGAAGCGTTGTTTTTAACGTCATAAGCCTGACGAAATGCCTAGTGAAAGATTAGTTGGGAGAAATAGGTGGTAATTCTACG